>OU015432.1:6673635-7323153 GCA_907164795.1 Hemaris fuciformis | reverse complement strand
GATGATTGATGATGGAAAATCTATATCGATGACTTGATACTGATATCTATATATTTTTTTAAATCGCGCTTGCCTATAATAAATTTCTACAGATGATAACAGACTACATTTGAAACAGTTTGAAACGTTTAAAGTTTTGAGAGATGTTTAGGTCTATCACGCTGTCCTTTGCGGACATTATTACTTCTATATTGAAATACTAATTTTACTTATCCGTATGTGAAACATTAGACTTCACAAGGAATATTTTTCCCCGTTAGCGTGATGATATAGCCTTCCCCGATAAATGTGCAATCTTTCGCTGGAATAATTTTTCAAATCAGACCAGTAATTCCTAAGCATGGCGCGTTCTAACAAACAAATAAACTCTACAGCTTCATAATACCAGTATAGATTAATAATACAATATATCTTTTAATTTTTTATTTGTTGTTTTCTTCTAGTTTTAAGATCTTTTTTTTTTTTTTTTCTTTATTTAATTTAGGGACTTTTTTCCTTTATGGACATGCCAGTCCCATTATGACAATAATCAATATAAAACAAACAAACTTAAAAGAAAAATTACAGACTAGGAACTTAAACAAACTTAAACACTAACTAAACAAAACAGAAAGCCTAAACAATTAGATCATATAACATACAAGCTTCTTCAGATGTAGGGTTACTTAATAGACTATGCACAAAGCCGACATCAAAACGATTCAGGTTAAACTTAAACACTAATTTATCTCTTTTAGCTTGATTTTGGGTACATTCCACTAACAAATGTTGCAAGTCATCGATAACACCACATGTAATACAATTCGGCGAAGCAATCTTTCGCATGAGATAGGCAAAGTTCCTTGTTGGAAAATGACCAGATCATCTTTATTTCTCAAAGAGAATTTCTATTCACTTACATGACATATCTAAGTATTTATAAAAATGAATCTATTTAGACGTTTATTGTAAATACTTCTATTTATGTATTAACTTTTAGTGGAAACTGTTTTGGATTGTGAACTATATTTTTACTTAAAAAATTTGGTTGTAATTCTTCTATTTGTTGGCCAAATAAATAAAAGCATATCTACATTATTTCAGTGACCGCCACCGCGTAATATTCGCATGCTGCGGTGCGTCGTGGCGCGCGATCTCCGCGGCGGTGGTGGGCGCGCGGCGGTGCGGCGCGTGCGGCGGCGCGGAGGCGGTGCGGGGCGCCCTGGGCGCCGTGCACGCGCTGTCCCGCGCCGCGCTCGCCGCCCGCCCCGCGCCGCCGCCCCGCACCGCGCCCGCCCGTGCCGCGCGCTGGCTCGCAGACGACGACATCGTGCGCTTCCTCAGCTCCCTGCATAACTACAGGGCCACCGACTTAGCACTCAACGAGAATAAGGATGCGCATGTTAGTAATCTTATGTATAATGGACAATATTAATTATAATCGATTCTTATACCTGTCTGTGGAAAGATAATTCACCAATGAGTCAAACTTTGTTGCACCCGCTTAAACACTACTCGTTTGAGATAATGATTGTTTATTAATTGACTGGTAATATAAAAACCCACATGCACACTCACTTTATCCCCAAAGTCAGGTATATTTCCAAAACTATTTCGCTAATTATATTTTAAGTCTCATATAATGGTCGGTGTGCATATTTCCGATTTTCAGACACTTAAAAACACATATCGGATACATGAGTTTAAGTAAATGATGAAGTAACATCCCACGTGTGGATTTAAACTGATCGTCGTTTTTTATGTAAAATTACCAGGAACTAAAACAAGCCTACGAGCGTGAGGCGGAGATATTGGGGTCGAGTTTGGGCGATGGCGCCATCGCTCGCAAGGAGATCGTCGCGGACATCAACATTTTGGCTGACCTAGCGGTTATGTGCGAAACTATGGTGAGTTGTATACTTAAATATCAGCCAAATTGTATATCGTATAAAACGTTATGGACTCGAAGTTTAGGCGCATGGACCAGACAAAATCTCGGCGATTGTGGGTACAACTCCAGGCAGACACTTCTATCTGTTTGAAATTACGAGTATGCGTGTATCCACAATGAATCATCATGTACCAGTGAAGGAAAACATCGTGAGGAAACCGGCTCACCTAAAAAGTTCTTAAGTGTGTAGTCCGCCAACCCTCACTAGGCCAGCGTGGTGGACTAAGGACTAAATCTTCTCAGTTGCAGAGGATGCCCGTGTGTAAATAGGCGGATGATAATAACATAATGTGACGTAATAAGATTGAGATTTTTTTTTGTTTCCCAGGATTGGCTCAGCGCGAACATAAGGAGTATCCCATCTATGTTAGCGGGAGCTGTAAAACTATCCGATAAGTTCGTCAACGACATATCGGCGGCGGCGTCCATCTTCGATGATATATCACAAAAATGCTTACTGTTTCTGCATTTAGAGGCGAGTAGTGTTCTAGATATTTGGTTAGATGCGTGTTTGTTGTGTCTGGATGAGTCATACACAAATAGGTTGTTATATAAATCCTGCGGGTCCCGATATTTAGTGCCACTGATATATTCATTTTATAGAATAAAAAATGGACGGCGAGCTTATTGCCGTTTTATTCGGGCACAATTCCAGACTTCGTGATGGTTCTGAGAATTTTTTAATGGAAAAAACCTAGAACACTTTTATCGATCTGGAATATCTAGATCAGACTGCACATACCTGTACCGCAAGACAAGGCAGTGTGGAGTTACTATTTAGGTGTTTAGTCTTAACTGAGAACTATCACCCAAGGTAAGTATTGTGGTAATTGCAGCGTAGCGTAGGGATGCCCAAAAAAGTGTATTGTATCGATATATCGCATCGTAACTGTATCGATACGCGATATTATCGATTTCCTTTGTATCGATATATCGTATCGTAACCGTATCGCATGCCTTTCAATTATTATGCAATATAATGAGTATATATCGTGCAAAGGGTTATCTTTTTAGTAGTTTTACTATATTCTTTTATTTTTAAAAAAGAAACAAATAATTATACGTATTTAATAGTTTATATTAAAATTGTAAACCAATTTTTATCAAATGACATTGATTTAAATTTGTGAAAAAACGGCAAAGAACTACTCACCCGCATATCTTGTTGTGACGACGATACTGATCGAGAAGTATGACCGCCATCCAATGCACTTTGATGATGTCTCTTTAAATGAGTTTGTAAATTCGTCGTATTATTTGTAGTCTTTACAAACATATGACATAATTTACACTCTCCACCGTTATCTGATTTGATAAAAAAAAAACCACACAGTTGACTTTACTGGCGGTGCCATTGCAATGATTTTGAAATAAAAGTTTTGTTGCTCGAACTCGAACGGAATGAAAAAGGAGAACATAAACTAAACATTTACTAATCATATTTGACGGTACTACAAAGTCCAAAGATTTATTTAAATCTACCTCCAAGTCGAAACAAAAGCCGGCTGTTCTTGTTCCATAAACAATTTTGTCGACGTTATCATTCTCTTATTACTAATAACAATAATATATTCAATGGCACTGTCTATTATCGTTTAGTGATGATGTAATAGGAACTTTAAACTATACAAATTAATCACGACATAGTTTGATACGATCCGGCAATGCGATATTTTTATAAGAATGCGATATATCGAAGCGTATCGTATGGTCAAAATATCGCATCAAATATCGCTATATCGTATAGTGCTGTATCGATATTCCGATATATCGTATCGTAACGGGCATCCCTAGCGTAGCGGTAATTTGGTGGTTATGGCACTAAGTAGAACTGCATTCCATACCGCCATTTATTTTCTTTTAATAGTGTATATTAACGTTACAGATGCGCATCGAGTGCTTCCACTACCTGGGCCAAGAGGAGCGCGAGGGTGAGGAGGGGGGTGAGAGCGAGTCGCAGCGCGGGGGGGCGGGGCGGCTTGCGCATGCGCTGCTCGCTGTACACGAACTCGCCGCGCCAGTGCTCGCGCCACATCGACTAGCGGTAACAACCACATTTAATTATTTACAGCCCCTTTTAGGCAGTTGCGTAAGAACTATGATTCCGAAACCCGTGGTTTCTGTTATTGTATTGGGATAAATATAGTAAACATAATTTACCAGAGCTTAATATGAAGGCTGTATCTGATTTATAGTGATAACAGCTAAAGGTTCTGATCATGTTAAACTGCAATAGTACACAAATAGTTTAAAAGTTTATTTTTCTACCATCACACTTAAACAGTAATGAATTGGTGGGAATAACAGATAAATCGCTCCGTCGCTGCCAGCGCTCATTTGCCATTGCACAACGATTTTAGGACAATTACATAATATGAAATAATTTATAATTGTTTCCGCAGTACATTTTCAACGGGATCGGCGAGATGATGTCCGCTGCAGTGGTGTGGCGGTGGCAGGGGGAGGGCGGCTCTGGCGCGCCGGGGGCGGAGGCGCGGCTGACGACCCTGCGACACTGTCTCACTGCGCTGCACCTGCCGCATGATGGACTGCACAGGGCGCATGCGTACTTACACCTCCTCACTTGTACTCCAGAGGTAAGTGCTTGATCTTATTTAGGGGCCGTCCATTAATCACGTGAGGCTCAAAAGGGGGGGAGGGGTTTGGCAAAAATCACGAAATATCACAAGGGGGTAGGGGGGGTGTAGTGAGATATCACGTGTATTTATTTTTTCGTCAAACGCGCGATTTCCAAACCGAAAAGCCAGTCAAAAACAACCTTATACTATACATTAATTCTGTATTTAAATATAATATTCTTTTTTAAAAGTTATAAGATTCTTTGTAGGTACTGAAAAAAACACGTAATTTTGCGTGGGGCCGGGAGGGGGGATTTTTAATGTTAAAAAAAACATCACGTGATTAATGGACAGCCCCTTATAGGAATTGTAACACTGCTTTTTCATGTATCTGAAAGGCTGTAATATGCTCTTATATTTTAATACAGCATCTTTAAACACAGTTAAAACCTTATTCTATTTGTATGGCATCATTAAGCTATGAAATCATCAGCCATCCTTTTCCCTTTATTCTAATGTCCTGAAGGCGAAGCTTGAATGTCCAGTCCAAAATATTTGTGTGTGTTCGAGGGGATTCGAAAATGGTTTAGATTCACAATTGGACCTGATAGATGGCGCCGTTGTCGGTATGTCAAACGGCTGGATCGATTAGGATTTAATTTTCTATGTATATTCCAATAAGTCCCTGGATGATTTCAAAACACAATTGGACCCGGTAGGTGGCGCTGCTGTCGGCATATCGCTTAAAGCTTTTCCGGGCCGGACGAAATCTGCCGAGACTGCTAGTAATATAGAAAGAAAAGTGTTGAATAGAAACTAAAAATATTTCTTTTGCAGGAAATAATAACATCAGTGAGAGAGAAAGGAGCGCAATTCACAGAATTAGAATATCTAAACGCGTTCAAGGTGATAGGCGCGCGTCGGGGTATAGCCCCTGCGGACATGCGACACCATCTCAAACTACTCTCCGCCGCGCTGGGACACGTCGGCGTCACGGTATAGACTAGGGCTTCCTTAAAATAGACTGTTACACTGATAAGTGGCGGTACTTCCGTAGAAGTCCCAAAATCGTTACATGTTAACTGTGTAATGTCTAGTTTATAATTGTTTATTGTGGGGTCAGGATGTTCTCATTTATATGTCAAATTGCTTTTGTTAAATAAAGATTTAAATATTATTATTGAGAATACGGTAAAGCAAGCTGGGCTTTTGGGCTTGTATGGAAATACCGTCACAGCTTCTTAAAGACTCCTTATCAAAGGGTTCAAGAAAGCTAGGCTGTCCTGAAGGTAACCAAAACTGTATTGATGTTTTATTGCACACCAAAAAATATAGTTGCAAGAAAAAAATATGGAATTAATGCAAATGATTAGGTATGTGTTAGTATAATTGGCTGATCATGAAAGGTTTTATAGAAGTCATAAAAATAGATTTAAAAAATCAAGAAGAAAACCGAAGCTTGTTAAGTGCTTGTTGTAAAGTGTTCAAAGTAAATTTTAGAACTTATGACGGTGATTTTTTTCTCATATGTATAGGATTGAATAATTTATTTTCATAAAAATTACAGTCTACTTATAATGATCTCTTCACTCAAAAACCTATTTAAAACCAAGACAACAGTTTTATGTAAGAATCATCAGTTTGATGTGGGAGCTTTTTATGGAATGTTCATGTTTATGGATACATTATATTGCATGACATGTCTTATATGCAATATAAACTATAATTATGGATGTAAATAGTTATGGATAAATGTGGAGTGGGAAAATGTTCAGTTAAAATTGCAATGAAAGCCCTTTCTACATTTTTAATAGACTGAATTCTACATATATAGTAATTGAACACTTTTCATTAGTATTATAAATATAAATGATATATTTTTAAATAGTAATATGCTGTTTTCTTTGCAATGTTAGTATGAAAAATAAAACTAAGGATTGGATTATATGCAACATGAAAGATAAGTTTTTGGAAAAACTGCAATCTTTTATTTGTAATTTCTTCCTAATTTATCATTTGTGTAACTAAAGTGGCGCAGCTGAGAACACCTAACAAACCGTGTGCTTTTCGGTAGTGATAAATTTTACCGTAATTTAATTATACTACAGGTATCTTTGGAAGAAATTATAGTAACACTTAATTTTACATTTATTAATACCTACCAAAAAAATGTAGTATATATACAGTAGTATAATATGCATGTTCACTAATTTTGAGACAAAATAGGAAATGATTGCTAAAAATTGAGACAATATGCATTTGCATTACTAATATGTAAATGCACACAAAGATATTTATTAAGAATATATTGTTGCAAAAATGTTTGTGCCTAAGCTTATGTTAATTATTTACGTCTAAAGTTTTTTTTGTATTTATTACCCCTTATTTATATTTACATTAATATAGCCTAAAATAAGCATATTTCTAATTGTTGTTTTATTTGAATTATTTATGTCCATATTGAAAGGCTGGTATTCCTTTTAGTATACTGTAAGTGTGGCAGGCATTAAAACTTTTAGATTTCCCAGAACAATGCTATTTACTGCTTTACTTAACTCCTACATAACCTACTGAGTAGACCTTGAAGCATGCTGAAGGTAGGCAGAAGGTTTCCTTCAATTAAGAAGAATGATCCATTTTCCCTTCATACTTTGATCCTGGCTTAAAACAGACGAAAATATCTAAATATATTACTTATATTAATCACAATTTGTTGAATAAATGTGTTGGTATTAAGGCTCGACCGAGATCTCGGTCTCGGTCTCGGTCTCGGCATTCTCGGCTACAAATCCAACCGAGAATTTTGTCTCGGTTCTCGGCTAATTACAGCCGAGATTCTCGGTCATGACCGAGATTGTAACTTTGTTCGGATCGGCATTCAAATTTTACCGCGCGTGGCCACGCGCCGCAGCGCGAAGTCGATCGGTGTAAGTGCGTGAGGCTGAATTGTGATTGAAGTCCCGTCTGGCGAACTGCGGCCGGCCGCCTTTGCCCCGTTCGAGTCTTTCGAAGTCCGAGTTCGAGTCTGCGCCGCCTACTAGCGTAGCAAGTGAACAACTCGACGTTCCCCAAGAACAAAATCTTATCTGCAAAATGCTCTACTGCAGTATAGTCTTTAAATTAAGTGAAAATATAAATATAAATTACTCACTCACCTCAAAAAAAATATTTGAGAAAAAGAAAATTATTTCTTAAAAAAAAATATTTTTGATGTGAGTGAGTAATTTATATTTATATTTTCACTTAATTTAAAACCTTTATACTGCAGTAGAGCATTTTGCAGATAAGATTTTGTTCTTGGGGACCGTCGAACTGTTTAGCAAAGCTGGACAATTGTATGACGAGAGGCGACACTCTTGAAGGGAGAAAATGCCGAAAAATTGCTTTTTTTATGTTATAATTTAATGTTATTTAACTTTGATTATTAAAACAGTTAATTTTGTTAAACAATTAGTAGTGTATTAAAAAGTTAACAGTATTAAAAATAAAAAATTTCACGCTTTGTCTATTCTCGGTCTCGGCTCTCGGTCTCGGCCGAGATATCATTTTATTCTCGGTCTCGGCCGAGAACGAAAAACCCATCTCGGTCGAGCCTTAGTTGGTATACTAAGACAAAGCTTAATCAAAATTAAATTTATATCTATGGTATACTTACAAAATTACCTTGGTATTTTCGAAAATGGGTCATTCTTATTTCTATCATCTAATTATCATCATCAGGAGCATATTATATACATATTGTGCTGGTGATAAGTCTCCTATATAGCTGAGAGATGTTTCGGATATCCGCGGGAGAAATAAGAGCCATATCCGTCACTTATCTCGCGGATCTTTCATTAATTTTCAAATACAATATAAAATGCTGCATAATAACTGAGATTATGTGATTAAATAGGATAATAAAAAATCCATTCAGAGTATTTTTTATTTCTTAAAATCAAATATTTGGCACCTTTAATTGGAAACGTATATTCTAAAAAGTTACCATACCAATATTAGTATATAATTCATAGATACTAAATCAACTATCTTATGAGATCAATATTACATAATTTAAGGTCACGCACCAACGCCTTGAGTGTGAAAATAAAGATAGTATCCATCATATTATGACTAAGGTAGAGTTTGGACTGCAACAATTATTTTCGTATAATAAATCGTCCCTATACCTTCTATTATAATCCTACCACTAATATATGACATATTAATTTTAAAATTCGTCAAAATAGTACACTTTATAGTTATAGTTCATAAATATTCGTCATTTACGGTATTGACCTTGCCATCAATGCTAATATATTCCATGTTTAAAGAGATGTAACCGATAGACCAAAATCTGATGTTAAACTACCAGGAAATACATAGTTCCCCAAACATCGAGGCAAATATCAGTCTAATTGAATAGTGAGCCAACCTTAAAAGATAGACAATTATGCTGTCGCGGACTTTTTTTAGAACTTTTAAAGGGGAACAATTCTGTCATACATTATTTTAGCGAAACTGTAACCGTTTTCGCAGCGCACGCAGCGGAAGTTCTCAAAAGGAAAAAGAGACCCCCGATTTTGAAACATTATTTATTGGTGCTCCGCTCCTATTGGTCGTAGCGTGATGATATATAGTCTATAGCCTTCCTCGATAAATGGGCTTTCTAACGCTGAAAGAATTAATCAAATCGGACCAGTAGTTCCTGAGATTAGCGCGTTCAACCAAACAAACTCTTCAGCTTTATATATTAGTATAGATTTATAAATGTCTACCATATTGATAGCGATAGCGAAAGATACAGAACGCTACGATTACACGGAAGTATTTTTCAACAGCGAGTTACAGCCAGCATTAAGAAACTTAATGGCAGCTCATTATTTGTATATTCGTTTGTATACGTTACGAAAATAAATTGTTTTGTGACCTTATCATTCTATCGAAACCGTATGACCATGATTGTATGATCTAATCTATCAAACCACAGTTTTCGGCTGATAGTGCCTCACCGCAGTTTCTGTGGAATACATAGTGATATATTCATATATATACAATGCACTGACCAGTCAGTCGCGCCTTTGTTAGCGCAAAACTCAAAGCATACTCTTCATTACTTTTGGAACTGTGAGTACTGAGTGCGTTCATTCTGGGAAAAAGCTTTGAGTAAGCAAAACATAATTTACATACCACATACATAAGTAGCTCCCGTTTTTATTCTAAACATTTTCATTTGCATTTTTTGTTTTCGTTATTTATGTGTTAATAGATAAATAATGAAGGTCTTTTTTAAATCAGTGTAAATTAGTCATGAAAAGCGGTATTCAAGGTATCTTCCAAATAAATGATGCAACGAAAGTCGCCGTCATTAAACTACTCCAAGGAGGTTGGAACAGATTTGTGCATAAGCGTATAAAGTTTTCTTTCATGTAAAATATATCTGGAAGATGGATCGGATAATCATTTGCTAGATGATTTTTCATTTTAGTAACTATTCATTGTAGGTAATGAGCTTCAATGTGCGTATCATCTGTATGCCGACGACTTGCAAATTTACGCCCGGGCTAGTGTTGATACAGTGACTTCTGCGATCAATAAAGTTAATAATGATCTTGCTCGTATAAAGTCTTGGTCTGATAACTTTGGCTTAACAGTAAATCCCGCCAAATGTCAGGCCATAATTATGGGAAGCCCTAGGATATTAAGCAGACTAGACTTTAAAACTATTCCACCTATCGTTTTTAATAATTGTTTCATTCCTTGGTGCTCAGACATTAAAAATCTAGGGCTTCATATAGACTCCACTCTTAGCTGGCGAGCTCAAGTAAGCTCGGTGTCGCAGAGAGTCACGGGTACTCTTCGTGCCCTTTATCGCTTGAAGAATTTCCTTCCCTCCAAGACCAAAGCGATGCTCGTGCAAGCCTTAATATTCCCAATTATCGACTATGGTGATGTGTGTTATTTCGATCTGAATGCAGAATACCTCAATAAATATGACCGCCTTCTTAATAACTGCATTCGATTCATTTTTAACCTTCGTAAATATGACCACGTTTCTGTACTTCGCTCTAAACTGAAATGGTTACCTATCCGCCAACGCCGATCTCTGCGCGCACTAACTACCCTTTTCTCAATTCTTAAATCTTCTACTCCACCCTCCTATCTCACTCCTCACTTTCAATATCTTGGATGTAACCATGACAGGAACCTTCGCTCGTCTCACAATCTTCTCCTTTCATGTCCTTCTCATAGCTCAGACTTTCTTCACTCCTCTTTTTTCATTCAGTCTATCCTTCTTTGGAACGCACTCCCCCTCGAAATCAGGATGTTGACAAACCGTCTTTCTTTTAAAGAAAGGGTTCGGCAACTTTTATTTAATCGTATGTCAGAAGTATCATAGTATTGTGTATATATATATATATATATATATATATATATATATTTATGTGTGGTCATGTATTCATATTATATATTTTCTATGTATATTTATATGTGTATATATTTATATATATCTATGTATGTATATGTATATATATATTGCATTGTCGATATTTATGCACCTTTTCGTGTTTCTCTGCACCACCCTAAGGTTGACTGGCAGATAATGCCTTAGGCATTAAGTCCGCCTTTATACTTTTATGTATATGAAGCATAAATAAAAATAAATAAAGTAATACATTTTCAGACATCAACATGACTGAATCGACAAAGGAAAGTATACAGCTGTTAAACCTGACGAATCACAGGTATGTATTGAATGAGGAATCGCTAAAAGGGATTCTGCTACGCGATGACATCAAGGACTTGCCGGTAGTGGTGGTGAGCGTGGCAGGTCCATTCCGAGGTGGCAAGTCGTTCCTGCTGAACTTCTTCCTGCGATACCTTAAAGCACCGGTACGTTACCCTATAAGAATGTGGTATACTGAGCGAAGCCCACTACGAACTAAACTTTTATATTACAGGTGGAGACTCACAATGAGAACGGTGATTGGTTAGGTGATGAAAACGAGTCTGTGAAGGGATTCAGCTGGCGTGGCGGCGCCGAGCGGCACACCACCGGAATTCTCATGTGGTCGGAGCCTTTTATTTCTACTCTGCCTAGTGGAGACAAGGTTGTGAGCAAAGCGTTGTTTATATATATTGGTAAGTACGCGGAGACTATTAGAATGGGTGTGTTTGCAGGTGGCGGTACTGTTGATGGACACGCAGGGGATGTACGACAGCAGCAGCACGGTTCGAGACTGCTCCACCATCTTTGCGCTCTCCACGCTCATCTCTTCAGTGCAAATATATAACCTCAAGGAGAACATTAAAGAAGATGACCTACAATATCTTCAGGTAGCTATCCAATACTAAAGTCGAATGCTTGCTTAAATAAAGTGCCCTAGGTTATGAAGGCACCCTACGCGCTGGCTTCATATCGTCCGAGAAAATAGGAAAACCCAGAAGATTCACAGAGGATCAAGACTCAGTTAGAAGATGCTTACGCTTTTCCGAAATTAGTGAGCTTCATCGAGAACATTGATTCCTCAGGGTTCCAGTTTTCATTCCAAATAGAACGAAAGTGTGATGATATTGCAATATCCCATAATGTTCTAATGACTTTAGGTGTATTAATCACCTCTTGGTCTCGTGGCACATGAATGTGCCGTGCGATAGAGATCCTGGGATCGATTCGCGGGTCGGGCAAAGTGTTATTGTTTTTTTTCCATAAGGAAATTCTTAATAGCAGCACAAAATCTGAAAATGTTCTCGAAAAACGGCAATAGGCCCGCCCCCTATTGCGTGGGAATGATACATCGCTGGCGAAATATGAGGGCAGAAATGCATCTCTGTTCTCTGGCTACGCCTTTGGAAAATACCCTTGCCCTTAAAAAATAGTATGTACTAACCGCGTTCATCTCTAGTTGTTCACAGAGTATGGAAAGCTGGTGCAGAATCAAGGGACAAAAACATTTCAAGTGTTACAGTTCCTGATACGGGATTGGCCTTACGAATATGAGTACGCTTACGGGCGTGTAGGCGGCGAAGCACTGTTGGCTAAAAGACTGGAAGTAAGTTGCAACAATCATATTATCTTTATTTATGGTATGTCCGCCAATCCGCACTAGGCCAGCGTGGACTGCGGAGCGGGAACGGGAGCAGACCGATCCCACTCGTCGCAACAGCCGACGTAGGAGGCGCCGGGACAACACCTAGCCCGGCGCCCAGAGGCCACACGGGGCCGCCGTCCCTACCTTGGCGGCCCCCGAAATGAAGACGCCACACGCGTCAGGTCGGCGTGCCTTTTGGCAATGCGCTGAGGCGGTCCCGGTCCAATCAATAGCTTTTGCTTAAGGGTATACCGGGGTCGTCTCGTTTGCGCTGATTGTGGCCGTCACGGGGTTTTTAGTCAATATTACGGCGCGTAAATGTTTGGTAGGGACCCAGCCCAGCGGCCGCCCGACACATCCACGGGCGGTAACATCCATGCCTGGTCGGAAGGCGCCGGTGAGTCCGACACACCCTCGCCCCTCCGGGGGTGGGATGGTCCGTAAATAGGATTTTCTCGGCGGAATAAAAAAGGCCAGCGTGGACTAAGGCCTAAACCCTCTCAGTTGTTTAGGAGACCCGTGCCCAGCAGTGGGACGTATATTGGCTGATGATGATGTATTAAGATGGTTCTGTATTGTGTACCAGGGGGATGAGAAAATGCCTGCAGAGCTGCGCGAGGTGCGCCAACACATTCGCTCGTGTTTCGACACAGTCTCGTGCTTTCTGATGCCCCACCCGGGCCGCACCGTGGCCAGGAAGGATTTTACAGGGAAAAATTCCGGTACAGTATTATTTTTGCTACGCGTGGAGTAGAATTAGGCGCGCGGTTAGTATCTGGATATCAGTGAAGGTGAGCTTCGTAGGTACTAGAGATTGCAAACTCGGCCGGGCCCGGCGAACCCGGCCGGGTTGGCGACGGATGCAACCGGGCCCGGCCGGGTTGGGAAACATACCGGGTTGTAATCTAAACATCTCTAGTAGGTACATACTTCTGTTTTTTTTTAGATTATGTGTGAATGAAAAAAGCACATAAATGGTTCATAAAATAAAACATCGAGAGGAAGCAGTGGGAAGTATATATAAGTCAATATTGAAAGATAGAGATTGTACTCGATCCGGGAAAAAAAATTGTTCTGCAGTTGTAAATTCACAGTAGCAACACAGAGTTAAGAAATGTACATAATTGTATGTCCAGGTACTATGAACTAGTGTTCAGGTCTACTGCCATTTTCCGTATATCGGAGACATAGCCAGACTCCATACTACTTATGAGAATTTCCTAACAGAAAATCCCAATAACATTTCGCCTTCATTACTTCTAGAACTTGATGCAGAATTTAAAGCTGCCATTAAGGAACTAGTACCTTCAATATTCTCACCTGCTAACCTGACTCCCAAATTGATCAACGGGGAACGAGTGACGTGCCGCGACTTATGTTCTTACATCGAAACCTACGTAGGGTTTTTCAGCAATGAAAAGACACCAACTCCAGTCACAATCATGCAGGTAAGATTTACAGTTTCACATCTTGTATTTTACCTTAATCTGGCTGAATATAATTTCAGTACCTTTCAAAACTGACATCGATTAAAATGGCTCTATCCTATCACACACCCGCCACTGCAACTCAGGTGTGCTTCAGGGCTGATCAATTTACATAATTAAATTGGTATCTACTAGTTTATTTACAAATCGCGCGACAAGCTTTTATGATCATATAAAATGTAGGTATATAATGAGGTTATAAGTTGATAGTTAATTTTATATTTATATTTTCTTCTATTTATTATAACTATTAATGTCGTGTATTGATAGGCGACAGCAGAAGCGTCGTTGCTAGCGGCAAAGCAAGAGGCGCGGGAACTGTATGAAACAAGGATGGAGCGCGACTTCGGAACTGACAAACTGAGCGCTCCGAGCAGCGTGATACACGACAAGCATGGCGAGGCTCTTGCCGCCGCACAGACTGCCTTCCGCGGCAAAAAAAAGATGACTGCCAAGAGAGACTCCGACGAATGTCTGACGCAGTTGACAGAGGTGAGGACCATTTATCGACACAAAGGTATCGTTTGCGATAATCTGCAAGCCAAATACAATCGCCAAATTTCTTAATATGTTTCAGGAACTACAAAAACAACTGCCTAAGTTTCTTCTAATGAACTCAGCGAAGTTGACGAAAACGATTACTGAGGCTAAGCAAGCATATGAGTCTACTGTACGGAATGTGCAAGGTGCCTCGTTGCTCTGTCTGAGTCCTAGGGATTTGGAAAACTTGCACAACAACAGCTTGACCGCCGCTCTTGCAGTGTTCGATGGCCAAAGGCAACGATTCTATGCAGTATCGGATGACGAGAGGACAAACTTAATTGCGGTATTTACCTACGCCCATGAGTCATATATGAGTCACAATGTTCTTTATTCTAGTCGATTTCTCTACTCTTTTACGCATTCAGATTCACCACTTCTCTATAGGCATCCTTTTGCCCCATAGAACACAAGGTTCTATCACCATCATTTACTTCATACAAAATTCAACTCTAAAGTCCCTTAGTTAGGGCCCAAAATTTGCTAGATGTTGCAAAAAACAAATGAACACATTAACCAGCTAAGTTTAGATGTCGTCGTCGCATTGCCAGTCCGTAAAAACGTACCGGACTTGTGAATTTGGCGGTTTACAAATTCAACTAGTTTTTTCACAACCCATCAACCGTTCGTTCGTTACTTCATCGTCAACGGTTGATTCAACTAGTTCGTTTTTTTAAATTCTTTGTTCCTCAAGGAACCGGCTAAGGTCGAAGACCATGCTGCCAAGTCTACAGTAATTTAATTTCATTAGTATGAATGATGATGATGGTGAATGATAAAAGAAAAAGGGCGGGAAATTCCCAAACTGGAGGCGCGCCCCCCGTCGCTCCCACATACAACCCTTAATCCCTTCATTACAATAGTGAACAGAGAATCAAGCACCACTCGCCGATATTGCACACAGCGCATCCGATTCATCCCTCGCCTCCTCCCTCCCCGTCCTACCGCATCAGTGGGACCGTCCCACCTGGATCAGGAGGCTCCTCCATCCTCTCGCCAACAATCACCAGAAAAGACAAGACTCACCAAATACAGCGCGACAGGGAAGAAAAAAGGGAAAACTAAATCAAACACACCACACACAACATCGACAAGCAACACTTAATCTCATACATACACATACATAAACTCACGCCTGTATTCCCCGAAGGGGTAGGCAGAGGTGCATTACTGCACCCACATTTCGCCAGGTATGTATCAGTCCCACGTAATAGGGGGCGAGCCTATTGCCGTTTTTCGGGCACATTTCCAGACTCCGTGCTGTTACTGAGAATTTCCTAATGGAAAAACCCAATAACACTTTGCCCGACCCGGGAATCGAACCCAGGACCTCTAGATCGCACGGCACATACTTGTACCGCGAGACCACGAGGCAGTCACACTTAATCTCCTGTTCACCATTATCAAGAAAAAAATAAAAATTATATGTGAGAAAAACAAAAAACGCGCCCTCCAATCCGTACACTTCCCGCCCTTTTTCTCAACTAGTTACTTGAAAAAACGCCCATCCCTACTTTGACAGTGATAAGATTAGGGATGGCGATTCTTTACAAAAAAGATCGATTTTTGAATCTATTCAAATCGAAGCCTGAAAAATCGATTTACAAAAAAATCGAGGTTTAAAAGATCGATTTTCAAAAAAACGATTCTTTTTCATTTGTAATGTAAATATAAATCTATTTTCATGACCGTGACTGCCTCGTGGTCTCGCGACTCAAGTATGTGCCCTGCGATCTAGAGGTCCTGGGTTCGGTTCCCAGGTCGGGCAGTGTTATTGGGTTTTCCATTAGGAAATTCTCAGTGGGAGCACGGAATCTGGAAATGTGCCCGAAAAACGGCAATAGGCTCGCCTCTTATTACGTGGGACTGATACATACCTAGCGACATGTGGGTGCAAAAATGCACCTCTGCCTACTCCTTCGGGGAATACAGGCGTGAAGTTATATTATGTTATGTCATGTAAATCCATTTTATGAAAAATCCAAAAAATATATATTTATTTATAATCCATACGCTTCGGCAAGTTATACAAAAAACCGAGGAATATAACTTGCCGCTTTGTTTAGCGTTTGTGGACTATGAGAAAGCCTTTGATTCGATCGAGACCTGGGCTGTGCTAGAGTCTCTCCAGCGGTGCCACATTGACTGTCGGTAAATCGAGGTGTTGAAAAGCATATACAGCAACGCCACCATGTCGGTCCGAGTACAAGATCAGAGCACGAAGGCTATTCCACTATAGAGAGGCGTGAGACAGGGAGATGTCATATCTCCGAAACTGTTCACTGCCGCGCTGGAAAACGCCTTCAAGCTCTTGCAGTGGAAAGGACTCGGCATCAACATCAACGGCGAGTATATCACATACCTTCGGTTTGCCGACGATATTGTAGTCTTGGCAGAATCGCTGGAAGACCTTAGCACTATGCTTGAAGACCTCATTCGAGTCTCTCAACAGGTGGGTCTTAAAATGAACATGGGCAAGACGGAGATCATGTCGAATATCCATGTTGTGCACACCCCGATCGCAGTTGGGGGCTCGACTCTCGAAGTTGTAGACGAATATGTCTATTTGGGACAAGTGGTCCGGTTAGGCAGGTCTAACTTCGAGAGAGAGGTCAATCGTCGAATCCAACTTGGTTGGGCAGCGTTCGGGAAACTACGCGACGTCTTCTCGTCCAAAATACCTCAGTGCCTGAAGACGAAAGTCTTCGATAGTTGTGTGTTACCAGTGATGACATACGGCACTGAGACGTGGCCTCTCACTATGGGCCTCATTAGACGGCTCAGAGTCACTCAACGAGCTATGGAGAGGGCTATGCTCGGGGTTTCCCTACGAGATCGAATCAGAAATGAGGAGATCCGTAGGAGAACTAAAGTAACCGACATAGCCCAGCGGATTAGCAAGTTGAAGTGGCAATGGGCCGGGCACATAGCGCGGAGAACTGATGGCCGATGGGGCCAAAAAGTTCTCGAGTGGTGGCCACGTACCGGAAAGCGCAGCGTGGGACGTCCTCCGACAAGATAGTCGGACGACCTGGTGAAGGTCACGGGACGTCGCTGGATACAGGCTGCTTCCAACAGGTCACTGTGGAAGTCATTGGGAGAGGCCTATGTCCAGCAGTGGACTTCGATTGGCTGATGGATTGGATTTGATTGGATTGGAATAAACGTAATGAAGCGGTACCTTCAACTAATTGTGAATAAATTTAGTGTCAACACCAAAAAAATTGAATGGCGATTTTCAAGGCTGAAATATCGATCCACTGAATCGATTCAGTACCGTATATCAAATATCAGCCAGGGCGGTTATTTAAAAAAAACGCAGAACCGTTGACCTTTGTTTGGTCATCGGCTCTGCTTTACCACATTACGCCTAATACTTATTATGCGGCAATATTTAGCTTGTAACTATGATTGCTATTTGTAATTAGATTTATTGCAAACTATTGGAAATATAATCAAAGCGAAATAAGCAAACACAACCACAAACAACAAATATTTTTTAATAAAACCAACAGTGGTTCTACTCACAATGTTTCCTTAGCAATACCAGCGGCAAGAGAGCGCTCCACGCGCAACACTCGCCTTTATAAAGATTCGGTCTCCCCTCCATTGGCGAACGTCATCAGCAAAGTATTTTAACAACAAATTGATAATGTCACAAATCATGATAATTAATTTTAATATTTTTAAACCTTATTTTTTTATATTTCAGTGTCCTAAAGTTATGAAATATTGATTAGAATTATTTCAGATTTATTTCAACAAACAAGTATCAACATAAAGACTAATAAAATCAAAAGATTATTTAATTACGTTAATGAGACATCTCTAAATTACTATATTGAATAAACAGATTTTTGGTGATATTTAAATTAACCAATGAATGGTAATTAAATATTTCTAAAGTTAACTTAAATATTAGTTTAACAATCTTCGCGGCGACATGTATATTGATTTAAAAATCGATCTTTTGGGCCTGAAAATCGAATCTTCGATTAATCGATCTCAGATCGCCATCCCTAGATTAGATCACTGATGAGTGATGACTGAGTTATGACACTTGACAGCAGTGTAGTTAGGGATGGGCAAATGGAAAAAAAATATCGATATATATCGTATCGATATTTTTAGAAAATATCGTATCGATATTTTTAGAAAATATCGTTGTTTGCAGTCTAAAAAAATATCGATATTTTGATATATCGATATTTTTAGCGACTACGAGATTACCTATTGTTTTTTTTTTTTTTAGAATTTTAGTTTCCCTAGCTTCATAAATAGTCGTAAACTCGAGGCTCGAGAGTAGCTCTTGTTGATTTTTTCTTTTTTTTGCGAATTTAAATCAATATACTTTAACTCGATGAAAGTAAAATTTGAAAAAACACAAAAAAATATATCGAATTTGATATTTAGAATTAAATATCGAATATCGATATTATCAAAATAAAAATATCGACGATATATATCGATTATTTTCTGAAAAAATATCGATATTTTGATATATCGATATTTTTTACCCATCCCTAAGTGTAGTACTGAAGACTTGGCAGCATGGTCCCCGACCTTAGCCGGTTCCTTGCGGAACAAAGGAAAAAAAAAAATTGACAGCAGTGTAGTGTATTGACTATTGCTTATTTATTTTGTATTTATTTCTTTTGTTCAATACATTTTAATAAGATATTCACAATGTCAGACGTAGATCTAGCAGAATTAAGAAAGCAATGCATAACAAGTTTGTATTTATGTACGGATAATATATCAAAGTATATGGATCAAGACAAAGATGCAGAATTTGCTTCATTACAAGAGTATGCTAAAACATATTGTTTGCTAGAGGCCCAACAAGAAGTAGCTGTGCAAGCATTGGAGAAGGCAAAGGTGCGTATATAAAAGCTTACTTATTCTTTTTAGCAGCCTTAAAAATTATTTTCATTTAAAACTCTTATCAAAATCAAAAGAATACAGATGTAACCATTTCCGGTTATAAAATATTTCTTTTTTTTATATTTTAAGTGACTGGTTAAACTATGCGGGCTGTGTATGTAAGATACAGGTTAGGCCACATTTGATATCTATAAGTGTATTTGAATTCATCATGAATTACTTTAATGGTCATGTAATGTTAATAGACTGTAAGGCAAACACTGTAATGTATTTTTTTTGTGGATTAATTCCAAAACTCTCAGATTTGTTAGTGAGGTTTGTTTTTTGGTTCATCATCACCATCAGCCCAAATACATCCCACTGCTGGGCACGCGCCTCCTCTTCAACTGAGAGGGTTTAGGCCTTAGTCCACCATGTTTTATGGTTGCTATAACTTTAACTTTTTTCTTACTCCAGAAAGAAACAAGTGCAACAAATATAGAGACAATGGAAGAAAGGTTTAAGCAGCAGCTGAATAATCTAGCTAGCAGAAGGGTGAACACAGAGAAGCATCCTTATTTGTTAGAACTAAAAAATAAATATGAAGCTGGTTTACACAGAGCACAGCGTAAGTAATTTTGTGAAAGTCTGATTGTGATATTTGATTGTATTTTGTAAACTTTATCTTGAGATTGTGAAAAATATTTTTGAAGTTATACTTCTTTAGGCGCGTTATGAAAAAATTATGAGAGTGAAATTTTAAGATCTGTGACGCAAAATTAACAGTATGAAGTTGTCTGCTTAAATGAACAGTATGAAGTTGTCTGCTTAACCGCTCATTAAGTCTCGAAAAAAAATGTAAGTGTCAAATGGATCAGGAAGGTTTTAATATGTTTCAGATCAAGTATTTTTTCAAAAAAGTTTATGTTTTAGATTTTTAAAATGTAGAATAGTGACAGTAATAAATTAAAACTAAAATTGAAAATAAGAAAATGTCAATTATGTTCTACACAACTACCAGGACATCATAAATCAGCAAGGACAAAGTACTACCATTAAAAACTGTATACTCGTATAATCCATTCGAAATTTAAACCACGATGAATTAAAAACAAAACTTATTAATGATAGCATTTCACCTCTCTAGCTTTCTGAATGCTTGTACCATTAATGAGTCAGCTGGCTTAATTTATTTTAATTTAATCTGATTTTACTTTTAAAATTCTGCCCACGTCACGTGCCGTCAAGACCGAGTCGTGACGTCAGAATTAATTATAATTTTAATTTCCTTAATTTAAATTTATTACTTATATGATATGTATGTCACGCATGGTCAGGCTTAAATCGTTTTTAGTAACATAACTCGCCCCTGCCTCTGGCAACTCCTCTTAACCCCCCCCCTCTCCCCCGCGCCTGGCCCTTCACCCTTAGAAAACCGCAAATTACCACAGAAACCATTCTGTTCACCTTAACCCCCCCCTCCGCCCCTAGCCCGAGACACCCCCCCTCACCCCGAAGACACCATACTCCAATAGCAATCACTTTGCTCTGTCATTCACTCCCTATGCAAGAATCCTACCCCCCCTCCCCCACCATTGAAAATTTTTATTGCAGGAATCAACTCCCCACGAGACCTCCCCCCGTCCCCGTCAGAAATTCTACCTCACCCCCCCTCTGTCTAACTCCCTCAATTTTAATCGTAGGATACCCGAGTTTGGTATCATTGGAACCGGCGTGACGTAAGCTATCGATTGGCCCCATTGGAATCGGGAATTTCGTTCATCCTAATTTTAAGATTAAGTAAAAAACTTATTATATTATTTAAGAAAATATATATTTATGTATGAAGTATAACTTCTAACGCGTGTACATAAGTACACACACACACTTTTTATTTATTTATTTCTTTTCCAGAAAATTTGGATGAATCTGACCTTGCAATAACTGAAGCACAAACAGAACATGTAAGTTTAAGTAACCTTTGTACAGTAAATTCATAAAAAATCTCCCAATTATTGATCTTAAAATCAACCAATGAAAATAATTTTTGTGAGTGTCACTTACAAACTTCCAAATGATTTTATTGGTACATTTTTTGAATCAATCTAATCCTTGATTGGTAAGGTTTGCTAACACGTTAACTGCCATGTCGGACTAGGTGTCCGACACATATTGTTCCATTCAGGCCTTGTCGGACCATGTGACCGACAACACGTACCCAACTTCGACGTCTCGTTGGTGCCTGTCGGCCATGTTTATTACTCTTTCGGCTATCTAGAGTGACTCGCGCGGCCCCGTAGAGCACAAAAATCACTGTGTCAACATAACTTTTGTTTATTGTTACCTTTGTATTCACAATGAATAAGGTAGAAGTGAAAATAAAAATATCAAAGTAAATTGTAATTGTTGTTTAATCAAGGAAATCAGTCAAATAGTAACATTACATGTAGTTTATACATAAAAATGTCACATATATTGAAATACAAAAGAAAAATACTAATATAAACTGTTGCTATTAAAATTAGCGATGCGATATATTATAGCAGCTAAGACAGAGATGTGGCTGTGATGGACAAACAGGACAGAAAGTGACAACCTTTTTTGTTTTATTTCTTGATTTTTTATTCTATTTATTGAATTCCTATTGGTGTTCCCGGGCGCGTGATCTATTGTGGATGGAGCTTGTGGTGGACTGTGAGTATGTCCGACAAAATGACCCGCGCGGCGTAATGTGATAAATTATTACATTCAGGCCTTGTAGGGCTATATGTCCTACAAGTGTAAATAGGCTGTATATAATGTATTATAAGTAAATAAATATGATGTATGTGTATTTTAGGCATTAAAAACATGTTTAAGTTAAATAAAACCAATAACTTTTTTTTACTTTTTTTGAAAATATAGCGTGGCAGTTAACGTGCTAATTAAAGTCAATTTAATGTATGTTCATTCTTACTTACATGTTTGAGACAGAATAAATTAGACAATACTTAGTGACTGATTTACTATAAACCGAGAGCTTGAAATACTATTTAACTAATATTAAAAAAATGTTTTACAAATATGTTATGAAACTAAATTTCAATATTTATAATCAATACTTATTTATATAATTGACCAGTTATGCGCTAGACTGCCTCGTGGTCTCGCGGTACAAGTATGTGCCGTGCGATCTAGAGGTCCTGGGTTCGATTCCCGGGTCGGGCAAAGTGTTATTGGGTTTTTCCATTAGGAAATTCTCAGTAACAGCACGGAGTCTGGAAATGTGCCCGAAAAACGGCAATAGGCTCGCCCCCTATTACGTGGGACCGATACATGCTTGGCGAAATGTGGGTGCAGAAATGCACTTCTGCCTACTCCTTCGGGGAATACAGGCGTGAGTTTATGTATGTATGTATGTACCAGTTATGCAAAGAAGCAATTAATTTGTTTAGCAATTTAAATTACAATATAGAGTTTTATTATTTTATTATGATTGTAAATTGTTAATGAATATTTTGATTGGTTTGTGTTATAGTTGGATCCAATAACAAAAAGACCAATTACTGATCCAGTCAAGAACCAAGTATGTGGCCATGTTTATGAGAGGGAATCAATCATGAAACTTATAAACATGAAAAACAAGACAAAATGTCCAGGTAATTATTTTTTATGGTAGCTAGTGATGATATAACTATCATGTGGTGTTGGAAGCAGGTGCATTAAAATGTATATTGATAACTTTTCTTACAGAACACTAATATCAGAAAAAATTGCTTAGTGATAGTAAAACTTTTGCTATTTTATTTGAAACATGCTGTTCAGTATTAAACAAGATAGTAAAGTTTCAGAACTGGTAGCAGGAATAATTCCTAATATGCTAATCATTAGCATAAGATTTACAGTTTGCATTCCAAATTTACACTACTATCTTGTTTGCTTGTTGTTCCTATGTTATTTATGCGTAAGTTGTGTTCCATCAAATGATATCATAATTTCAGTGGCTGGTTGTGGCAACAGGGAACCTATACTCAAAAAACATTTGGTATCTGATGATGAGCTGAAATTCCGACTGGCACTCACTCAACATTCAACTATGGTACAAGAACCATCTATCTTGGATTTAGATAGTATAGTAGAGTAGATTTATTTGTAAAATAAAAGCACAATGTGTATGGTGTACCTAAGATGTCAATTGTTGCAATGTGATAAAAAAACATACTAAGAGCCAATCTCTAATGATAAATGACATTCCGTATATTTAATTGATACCCCCTCATGGGTGTTTTTGGAAGGAGCAGACAGAGATTCATTTCTAAATCCCTGTTTTATCGTGTTTGTTCGTAATTTACGGAAAATAAGCAATAGTTATTATTGAATGACAGATGCTGATCTGAGTTTTAAAATAATCTATATTATAGAATAATTGAATATTATAGAATAATTGTTATTACTTCTTATTAATTATTTTTATACTTTGTGCCTCATGGTCTCGCGGTACAAGTATGTGCCGTGCGATCTAGAGGTCCTGGGTTCGATTCCCGGTTCGGGCAGTGTTATTGGGTTTTTCCATTAGGAAATTCTCAGTAACAGCACGGAGTCTGGAAGTGTGCCCGAAAAAGCGGCAATAGGCTCGCCCCCTATTACGTGGGACTGATACATACCTGGCGAAAAGTGGGTGCAGAAATGCACCTCTGCCTACCCCTTCGGGGAATACAGGCGTGAGTTTATGTATGTATGTATGCTCTTTGTTGGGAAAACATTATTCTATAAGAGCAAGTGTCATTGCTCCTTATTAGGTATTTTATTGCTTTGCGGCTCTTTTATAGGAGAACAGTGACCAATGTATTTCTATCCTACCTCCATAGACAATATTTTTGTATTGCCTCTATGACTCAAATAAAGACTTTTCAGTAAACATTATGTTTTACTTAGTACTACAAATCCCTTCTTCTATAACCATTCCAAGATCACATTAGTCCTCTTGTCTTTACTGATGTGATTTTTAATGTATATTAAAGTAATCTATAACTATGAAATACCTAATTTCAACTCGACCAGCTAAATAAATTCGAGTCAAATTTACTGTGACAGAAAGGCAAACAGTTTCATGATGGATCACATTAGGACTCAAGTGTTTCCTTTTTTAATGTATTCCACAACTATAACAGTGTGATTAATTATTTTTCAAGTCGTGATGGCCTCGAGGTTTGGGCACGCGGTCGAGAATCTCTACGATCGCGGGTTCAAACCTCAGGCACACACCTCTGACTTTTCCAAGTTATGTGTATTCACAATGAATTATCACGTACTTTAACGGTGAAGGAAAACATCGTGATGAAACCTACACACCTAAAAAAGTCTTAGGAATTTATTAGGTGTGTAGTCCGCCAACCCGCACTAGGCCAGCGTGGTGGACTAAGGCCTAAACCCTCTCAATGGTAGAGGAGGCCCGTGCCCAGCAGTGGGACGTATATGGGCTGATGATGATGATGATGATGAATTATTTTTCAATAGCTGCATTTGCTATAGTTCATGTAGATAGATGACTTTTGTGGGCAATAATAATACCAGGCAATCCATTATATCTTTATTACAGGAAAAATCTTCGACAAGCGTCACTTGAAAGATATCAACCATTGTAAAAATAATAATCATTTAAGTCCTGTAAAATATACAAAATCAATACATTTTTCGCATTTTGAAGATTATTGACACACATGAATGTTTAAATACGCATACGAGAACAGAATTCCACTCTAGTATTTATGCCATACATATATATGTATATTGACGTATGTATCCTCTTGCAGGGTAGCCAGAGGTTTCTTTATTCTACACTGTTTTTTTTTTTTTTTTTTGAGTTCCACGCAATACTATGTGAGACTTGTTGCTGCGTATTTCCTATGGGAAAAAATATCACAAATAATCAATGATAACACATTACATAGCCTGGGCATTGTACTCAGGACCTTTCGATTGCACATCGTTCAATTAGGCCGCAGTACTTACATAGAAATAGTTTTTATAACAACCGTTGCTTTTTGAACCCGACAAAATAATTTTAAAACCGGTAGTCAATGTCTAAAAGTACAGCTCTTAAAATTAAATTTAAATGCTTATAGGTATACCTATGTATGGTACATCTCTAAACATTCATGTGTGTGTGCATAAATTACATTACAATAAACTATTCAATATTGGTCCGTAAAATTATATCGAAATGTGCAACGATTACGAGACTAATTTTATAATAGGTACTTACAGGCGCTATTTACCACCGCTAAATGTCAAGGGGCTTAGTATTTTTAGGAAGATTTTTTGGGATAAGCTACAGGTTTAAAAATTTATGAAAAATTACGGATATTATTTCAAGTGACTAAATTCAGCGTGAGCTCTTTTTAGTGTGAACCGGACTGCTAAATTTATGTGGTTGTTGGCTCGAGACCAGAACATCGTTTTTGCAACGATAGTTCACACTAACAGTAGAAGAAGGTTTCATTTGGTAACCTAAATCCACAGTCTATAGTCAGCTATGTATGGGCTGTGTAATAAGACAATTGACACTTGGAGGTTGTAACACGTCCTAAATAAACTATTGAAGCTTAATAATCTAATTAATAATTACAATATATAGAGAAAATACAATAACGGGAACACGTAATAAGTAACAATTAAAATGGTGTCTCCATTCACATTACATTAATTATAATATTAAATTTGAATTTGACACGACCATATTGAGGATTATTTTGAAACATTAAATTGTTTTCATATTTTAATTTATAGAAAGCTACAAACGTTTAACGACACTAAGTAATAGGTATTATAATATTTATAATACCATATGATTTTTAAATGTGCATAGGTTATTTTTTTAAATCTATGTAGATAAAAATATTAATTATCTATTCCCCCCCATCGCAGTATAAGCGTTCCCATCCTCTATATGGTCTTATACAAAATCTCTACGGATTCTATTCGTTCATTCGCACAGCCATAGCTCCGTGTCTACACGATTAAGCTAGCCCACTGTCATGCCCATCCAAGCATAGAATTAATAAGTGCACTATCGGGATCTTATAATAAATGGTGATTACGGGAAGAGTTCGCATTTAGTAGATTTGTTGAAATTCTGAAATAAATTACTTCGTTATAGTCATATAAGTAGGTACAACTTATTTATATTTAATAATGCCTATTAAAAACTCCATGACAGTACTTTTAGTTCATTTTCGAATAATGATTTTTTTACAATTTTGGCATAGACAATACTCTACCACCCACAGTATGTATTAGGGATGGGTCGTTGACGTTTTTGGCATCAACGAAAGGCAACCGGTTTTTTTGCGTTGGTTAACTAGTTAAAAAACTAGTTGAATTCGTCAACTAGTTGAAAAATGTTAGCAAATGAATTCCAAAAATTATATTAGTAAAATTCCGTCTGGGTTAATCACGATAACTATGCTTCACCTAGTTAATAATAATACCAACTGCTATTATAATAATATTGCACATTTTTGAAATGTGATACTTTTTGCGCGCATGAGATTAAATTTTATGAATGAAACGGAACGGAAATGTGGAAAGGCTGTCGCCATCATTTACTTCATACAAAATTCAACTCTAAAGTTCCTTAGTTAGGGTCCAAAATTTGCTAGATGTTGCAAAAAACAAATGAACACATTAACCAACTAAGTTAAGATGTCGTTGTCGCATTGCCAGTCCGTAAGACCGTACCGGACTTTTGAATTTGGCGGTACAAATTCAACTAGTTTTTTCACAACCCATCAACCGTTCGTTCGTTACTTCATCGTCAACGGTTGATTCAACTAGTTCGTTAAAAAAACGCCCATCCCTAGTATGTATATTTATTGACCAAATTACCAAAATAGTCTAGTCAACAAGTTCAAAAACGTGTTAAATAGAAATAAAGCTCCTAAAAATATGTGCCATACCTCATTCGATTCGGAATGACGTCTAGAAAAATGTTTTTTAAGGGCATATTAGCACATAAAAAATTGCAATAGTTATTAACAAAATAAGAAAAAAAAGAAGGTATTTAGTTTTTCATTAATAACTTTTAAAATAATGATATTTAAGGAATTATGAAAAAAGATCCTGAAAGAGGAGGAAATTTTCAATAAAAAAGTCCTTACTCCCGGAACTCTATCTATATTATTTATAATTTTTATTTAACGCTGGAAATAGCGCTCCGCGAGGGCGTTACGGCATAGGCGCGTCGTCTAAAAAGCCGGTATATCACCTAAAATAATTTATTTCTAATATTAAATAACAATTTAAAAATTTGAATAAATTATGGTGTAATCTAGACAGTTGAACGAAAATAACCACGGCGAAAAATATTTTTTTTTACAACTTTTCAAAAAGTTACACCATTGTTAATTAACTAATGTTTTTCCAATCTCTGTTTTTATAAATTACGGCATAAAAGTTTCAAAAATTAGTCTAAAAATATTTCGCTTCGTGGAGCTCTTCTTAATTAGGTACTTAATAAAGTTATGCAGAAAAAAAATATTAAAGTTTATTATTTTGTTAATTATAATTTTTTTTAATTAACTAAAAATGAAATTTCTAAAAAATGTTATCAAAACATTTTTTTTTTGGTAATATCTTATTATTGCTGTTTTTGCATCTAATATAGGTATTAATTAACATTGGAAAAAAAAATGTTACGTCATTTATTAAGAAATTGTTTATAAACAAATAGACTATTTTGCGATTTAAAAAAATAAATTTTTTACTATCTTATTGCAAAGGTAAAATGATGATTTAAAAAAGAAAAAAAAATTTATTTTCTTAATTTAAAAAAAAATAAAATTTCTTAACTTTGTTATACATGGTTGTTTTTGTAATTTTTTGAAGTTTTCGAAAAAAAATATAACGGTTAATATTATTTGTTTATAACAAATTGTTAAGTTAATAAACAATTAAATTATTTATAAAAAAAATATATTTCTCTGTTATTCCATTGAAAAGGGAATAAAGGGAAATAAAATAATTTCTTAACTAATTATTTAAACAATTGAAATATAAAAAAAACGATTATAAACAATAAAAAGAAATATTTAAGATTTTTTTTTCTTTTTTAAATCATCATTTTACCTTTGCAATAAGATAGTAAAAAAATTTTTTTTTTAAATCGCAAAATAGTCTATTTGTTTATAAACAATTTCTTAATAAATGACGTAACATTTTTTTTTCCAATGTTAATTAATACCTATATTAGATGCAAAAACAGCAATAATAAGATATTACAAAAAAAAATTTTTTGATAACATTTTTTAGAAATTTCATTTTTAGTTAATTTAAAAAAATTATAATTAACAAAATAATAAACTTTAATATTTTTTTTCTGCATAACTTTATTAAGTACCTAATTAAGAAGAGCTCCACGAAGCGAAATATTTTTAGACTAATTTTTGAAACTTTTAAGCCGTAATTTATAAAAACAGAGATTGGATAAACATTAGTTAATTAACAATGGTGTAACTTTTTGAAAAGTTGTCAAAAAAAATATTTTTCGCCGTGGTTATTTTCGTTCAAGTGTCTAGATTACACCATAATTTATTCAAATTTTTAAATTGTTATTTAATATTCGAAATAAATTATTTTAGGTGATATACCGGCTTTTTAGACGACGCGCCTATGCCGTAACGCCCTCGCGGAGCGCTATTTCCAGCGTTAAATAAAAATTATAAATAATATAGATAGAGTTCCGGGAGTAAGGACTTTTTTATTGGAAATTTCCTCCTCTTTCAGGATCTTTTTTCATAATTCCTTAAATATCATTATTTTAAAAGTTATTAATGAAAAACTAAATACCTTCTTTTTTTTTCTTATTTTGTTAATAACTATTGCAATTTTTTATGTGCTAATATGCCCTTAAAAAACATTTTTCTAGACGTCATTCCGAATCGACTGAGGTATGGCACATATTTTTAGGAGCTTTATTTCTATTTAACACGTTTTTGAACTTGTTGACTAGACTAAAACTGTCAGAGAAACATTTAAAAAATACACATAATATTAAAGACTTCTATTTAATGCATAATTCCTACTGTTTTCACATTGCAGAAACTATCATGAATCTATAAATGCACACATTTTGAAATTCACGACACATTTCAAGCTTTGTTGAGAGTTCTCGGTATTTACCACAAAAATCTTAAGTGGCATTCACACAACTACTTCAGCGATTTTATATAACTTTGCGTTGGCTTAATCCTCATGTGTAATTAAAATAAAGTTGGAAATGTAGTGAAATATCGTTGTTTCGTTTCGATATTGCGGTTTTTGTGGTAGTTTGACAAGTACTCAGACTTAGGTTCCAAGTTTCATAAATACTATTTACACTTGGCTTTGGCAATTTTTCTTTTCCCCAACAAACTTTCCTCGTCAACAAATACACTAAATACGTACACAATAATTTTATAATTTAATATAAAAATTATAAGCCTCGTAAGCTAGACAATATAAAGAATATATTCACGTATGAGAACGTACAATACACTATGTGTTACTCTGAGTATTCCGGCTTTATTGCCATGTTGTGTAGATTTTTTTATTATAAAGCGTAAACCATTGTTAAAAGTTTGTTATCGAGTTTCTATAGCAAGCAGTTTGTTCTTCTTTAACTCATAAATTGGGTGCTAATAATAATTATAAAGCAAAAATTAACATTATTTTAAAAATAATTCGATATTAATCAGCATTGTCATGGATAAATAAAATTAGTAAAATTATTCATGATTACATATTATTTTTGATTAATTTATTTGCTGCAGAAACTCGAACATTTGATGCACTATATAAAAGTCAGGAATTATTGCTGATTAAACTTTAAAGTAACAAACAAAATGTATATGATATACATAATAGGAATGTAAAAATGTGAGATAGTCCCAAAAATATCTTATTCATATTAAATTACACATAATACGCGTAGTAATCAGACAAATTGTTGAATTACAATAGGATAGCGATACATATTTATTAGGGGTCTCATCCATTGGCGACTTTCATGCAACAATTAAAATCGGATACATAAACAATGAGAAGAAGAGTTTATCCAACAGCTACAATAAATATAAGAAAATATACTTTCACTTGGAGATACGTCACAAATCTCAGTCCCTGTAAGTCGAGACAATTATGTTCAAAAAAATCCTACTGTTAATAAAATATTGAAATTAACGCGTGACTTTTACACAAATATGTGGCTGAAGTAGTATACAACACTAGAATCAAATATACTTATTATATATAGAATCTTGTCCTTCAGATTAAGATATAAGACTCTAGCCGTAAGTATCAGTTACACCTTCAACTAAAATGATTCCGAGCACTTCGCTAATGGAAGAGGTCCCTTATAATTTTCTTTTTATTAGGTTACATACATAATTTTTCCAGTTCCATTAGAGCTCAATCTTTACGTCATGATCTTTTTGCAAGTCTAGCCCTATTGCTATAATATTTCGAACATCTATAAAATATATGTTATTCAAATTGAACTGCATTCACAACTTATTAGTATATTTAAATGCATAAAAATTTAGCAATAGATTACTTTTGAGAACACAATTTAAACTATGACTAGATAGTTTAGAAAAACAAAAATTGAATTACTCTAATCTGATTTCACATTATCGGTTATAGCCGCAATGACACCCGCAATGCAAGCCCTCAAATCGTTGCTGAAATCTTGCCTAGAATCGGAGAACTTCTTCAATGATTCTGGAACCTTCGCCTGTTTGTAGTCAAGAGCCACTTTGTTCTTCTTCGACGTAATATCTAGAAATGCGAGAAGGTTCTCGGCGACCTCTACCGGCATTTTCGCGCAATTGGTGTCGACAAGTACTGAGACGTGCTTACCGATTTCCGACTTTATTAACTCGGTGATAAAGCCCTTTTCGTAGTCGTAACTGGGTTGTTCCGCGTCTGGAGATATTGGTTTCAGCGAGTGGATTGCCAGAAGAGTGAGTGCGAGTATCGCTTCGTTCTGCATGACTGCGTGACTCGCCACCAGCATGTTTATTAGACTCGATATGCAGCCTTCAACCTGTTAAAATATATTATTTGAATATTGAATAAGTCTTTGTTCGGATTAAGGGGAACACTTTTAACACAAATCAAAACCTATATATCTTTTTATAAATATCATAATCTCTTTGCCCTGTTCCCAATTTCATTTGGGGTCGGCGCAGTATGTTTTATCCTTCCCCTTCCCCCCCTTTTTATTTCATATCTTCTCTCACGCACTCTATTCATATTTTCTTTGGTCTTCCTCTGTTTGTCTATCCTTCAACATTCATACTCATTACTTTTTTACCTACATATGATTCATCGCTTCTCATAACATGTCCATACCACGACAAACGGTTTCCTTTCAGCTTATCTAACTGTATATATCCTTTTATAATCATAACATCTATTTAACAATATGATCTATGAGCGATATGTCACTCTAGAAATGATCGCATCATCTTTTAAATGATCATTATGTGAACCAGTGGCGGTACTTCCATAGAGGCCCAAAAGCGTTACACGTTAATTGTGTAATGTCTAGTTTATATTTGCTGATTGTTGGGTCAGATATTTTCATTTATATGTCAAAAAGATTTAAAGATTAATAATTATAATAAAGATTATAATTATTGGGAATTTTGTAAGGCCAGCTGGGCTGAACGTTGTTATCGTTTACCTGGACGATGTTCCTCCAGTGCGGGTGGTGGCGCAGCTGCTTGACGGTCCATGCGATGAGTCGCGGCGCCTCCCCCGCCGCGCCCGCGTACTCCCCCGCGTGCCCCCACTTGGCCACGCTGGCCAGAGCCTCCGAGTCATTTGCTAGCTGCTTGGCTACCCCCTCTGCATCATTTAACATCCGCTATGTTTTTGACAGCCCCGTGGCGCAGTTGGCTAGACACCAGCTTGCGAAACGAGAGGCCCCGGGTTCGATCCCCGCACCGATACAAATATTTGTGATCCAAAAATATTTGTTTCGGGTCTGGGTGTTTGTGAGACCGAAAAGTCTCTCGTAGTTTCTGATACAAGACTCGTATCTTAGTGTGGGGTCAGAACTATGAAAGTGACTGTTGGGTTTATTCATTTATTTATCCATACGGTCTCACGCCTATATTCCCCGATGACAGATATTTATTTCTGATCTCATATTTCGCCAAATTTTTTCGTCCCAACCTATTGCCGTTTTTCGGGTACATTTCCAGACTAAATACTACTACTGGGATTATTAAAAATACGCAATACCCCTTTGCCCGACCTGGGATTCGAACTTGGGATCACCAGATCGTACGGCAGATACTTGTGCCGCGAGATCACGAGGCAGTCAAATGTTATATGTATAATGTGAGTAAAAAAAAGCTAAGAACATTTTTTCTTTATAGAAAAACCGGCTAGTTGACTAGGATGATCTGATTGTTGTTGACATTGGTAGATTTGTAAATCTTTAAAATTCCTTATGTATCCATGAATACACATTTAGGTGTAGTTATTTTTTGCAATTTTTATACCGTGAGGCACAAACCCGGGAAATTTTCTTTAAAGTTGCGTCGCGGATTAATCCACGACCACAATCATGACAATCCATGTCGACAGTTCAGTTGCGTGACACCATCAGATGTCAGTATTGTTATTACCTGCCTACATAAGAGAATAACATATCCCAGAATAAAATAGGGTACTTGAATAATGCTAGAATACCTTGTCCGTCAACCAGCATCCTAATAGCAGCAAGGAGTTTGTATGCCACATGGTGATCTTCCACGTGGGGCAAAGCGTTGAGGAGTATGGGCGCGGCTCTGCCCTGCGCGGCTGCCACCCTCTTGTTCGCCACCGGCACGGTGAGGTTGCGCAGGGCTGACAGCACAGCGTGCTGCATCTTGGTCACCGTCGACGCGTTGATTGGGTGTGGGACGTCGGGCTCCTTGCGCATGCGCATCGCGAAGCTTTGGTACGTTTCAAAAAGATCTGAAATGAAAGGTAAGATCTTCTTAGTTTTCTGTGTGCCATAAAAAATCTTGTAGGATTGTGTGCTTTCAGGTCGAGTACATCCATATGTTCTCATTGTCTTAAAAAACAAACTGGTTTTATCTTACAGGCTCATTTACTGACCCAGTGCTGTGCAACAAACAGTAGTATACAGGTAATTACAAAAAGCTTACTTAATATAAATTAGATATATATACTACCCACTACATTTTCACGGATTTCATTAAATAAATTAACGCCATTGTAAGAGTACGTGCTATCTTATCAATATATAAATCAATCAATATTAAGGTTAACATACATGAAAAAGAAATAAAAAGTGTGTGTGTGTGTACTTATGTACACGCGTTAGAAGTTATACTTCATACATAAATATATATTTTCTTAAATAATATAATAATATATTATAAAATAATATTTTAATAACTTCATGGTGTCGGTTTTTCATGACAGTGTGCGCGCGCATCGTAATAACTTCAATAAGTTTTTTACTTAATCTTAAAATTAGGATGAACGAAATTCCCGATTCCAATCGATAGCTTACGTCACGCCGCGCCGGTTCCAATGATACCAAACTCGGGTATCCTACGATTAAAATTGAGGGAGTTAGACAGAGGGGGGTGAGGTAGAATTTCTGAGGGGGAGGTCTCGTGGGGAGTTGATTCCTGCAATAAAAATTTTCAATGGTGGGGGGGGGGGGGGGGAGGATTCTTGCTATCATTCTGACGTCACGACTCGGTCTTGACGGCACGTGACGTGAGCAGAATTTTAAAAGTAAAATCAGATTAAATTAAAATAAATAAAATAAAATAAATACCTCTCTCGACTCTGTCTTGACCGTACGTGACGTAATCAAAACTACTTAAATTAATAACTTCATGGTGTCGGTTTTTCATGACAGTGTGCGCGCGCATCGTAATAACTTCAAAAATATGTCAATCCCTTTTTATTACTGTCACTATTCTACATTCTTAAAATTTAAAACAAACTTTTTCTGAATAACTTTTTGGTGTCGGTGTGCGCGCGCATTGTAAAAAATCACTCTCATCATTTTTCCCTAACGCGCCAAAAGAAGTATAACTTCAAAAATTACAATAATAAAAAATCAACAATGCTCAAGTTCTTTTAAAATTGTAGCAGCATCAATTTTAAATTTACTTCTGCTGACATGCAGTATATCGATTGCGCTAAAGTAATGGTAATATGTTTCAACCATCCGGTGAAGTGGTGAGCGTGCGCCTGCATTGGACTTACAAAAGGAGCAAGCAATTAAACGTCTCGTACGCACCTCACGCCCGTGAACTGTGTGGGGAACCAGATAACATAAGCGGTTCACTAATTCAGTGCAATCAAATTTATTACGGCATATACCAAACAGAGTCATGACTTCAAGCAACATACGTCTGCGCTCTAAAGTGACGAGCCCATATGTTCTTAGGAGTGCCTGATAAGATATATTTTCTTTGTGGAAACATCTATAGTGCATTGCACGTAGGTATTTACGTTGGAGTGTCTCTAGGATTTCGACATATTTTTTATAATGAGGGTTCCAAACAGGTACTGCATACTCTAATTGTGGTCTGACAATTGCTTTATATAAGTGTAAATATGTATTAGGTCGGTGGAGTTAGTCTAGTTAGCAGAAAATAAAACAATAAAAACGGATAATATTTATCATACTTACCAAGCAATTTATCGTATATCTTATCGTCCATCATCTGTGCGCAGTAGTCGTCCTGCCGTGCAAAGTTGCCAATGGCTAATATAGCAGTGGTCAAAAGGTGGTAGTTGGGAGAGTTGAGCCACCTCACCATAGTCATGTACACATCTCCAATACCATCTTTGTACAGGATATGCATGGCCTCATCTGAAAAATACAAACAATTGACAATCACAATATTATAATGCTAAGTTTGGTAGTAACACTTTCAAAGCATTAATTTTTGCATAATTATGCTATGGATATATGGGATGGGATTAGGCTACTTTTGATGGAACACAAAGTGGTGAATTTAGGTCTCATTATTATCACAGCTTTGGAGGAGTTTGGTGACTTTTAAATATTTTTTCAATGTAGGATTTAGTCCACTATTTCACAGTAAAAATTACTTCCATGCTCCACAATTTTTTGTGCTAGGTTTAAGTACAAAGAAATCTAGACTGCTTCATTGTCTAGGGGCACAAGAGGAGGCGGATTGGGTAGTATTGCTGAGTTTTTTCATTAGCAATATCTCAGTAGCTGCATGCAGTCCGAAACAGTGGTCAAAAAACGACAATATTCTCACCTAATATTTTGTGGGACTAAAAACAAAATTGATAAAACACAAGTGAAGAAATACACTTTTGCTTACCCCTTTAGGGATACATTTAGGATACTGCTGTTTATGTAGAAATATGGCACTGCTCAACACTTACAATGAAAAGTTTAGTCTGATGTATTTTTCAAAGTCTAAATAAAACTTACCTCCAGTCAACACAATTATGACCAGGTCACAAGCCTGTTTCAAAATTGTTTCCACATCTGCATCATCAGCATTCAAGTCGCCAGCCTCATGAGTCTTTGTGAACTGCTCCAGCCGAGAGCACACTGTTTCCACTCCACCTTCCTTTGCCAGAAGTGTCTTAACTACATCTGTTGAAATATTCAATTCATAAATATATATTTCGTATAAGTGAGTAGTAGTGAAGTCGTGATGGCCTCGAGGTTTAGACACGTGGTCGAGAATCTTGATGGTCATGGGTTCTAACCCCAGGCGCACACACCTATGAAATGAAATGAATTAACGGTGAAGGAAATCATTGTGATGAAACCTGCACACCTAAAAGTTCCTAGGATTTTTTTAGGTGTGTAGTCCACCAACCCGCACTAGGCCAGTGTGGTGGACTAAGGCCTAAACCCTTTCAGTTGTAGAGGATGCCCATGCCCAGCAGTGGGACGTATATGGGCTGATGATGATGATGATGATTGGTGACAATATCCACAAGTTGGCTGGCAGCGGTTGGGCCAGGGCCAAAGAACAAGTTCAGTGGTGTGCCATAGGAAAAGCTTATGTCCAGCAGTGGATGTGACAAAGACTGTTGATGATGATGATGTTCAGTGTGAGTAATAGCTTAGTTGGACTGAGTTAAAACATATTTTTGTATTCATATATATACTTATAAAAGTTATATCTTCACTTTTCTGTAAGTATTTATAATGCGTAAGTATGCATGCATTAATTTAGCAATTTAATTTTTTTATTTTGAAAATCTAGCTCAGAAGTCTTTATTTGTCACATTTCTCAACTCAAAGAGAGCAATATGCACACAGATTCCCTAAGGTATTGGTACTGTTGGAGCTTCATACATCCAGTTTAAACACCATGCAATTTCAGAAGCAAAAATCAAAATAAGTTCAAATATTACAAGAATAAAGATTACATACCATGTTCTGCCTGTGCATGTAAGTGATCCAGACACAACTCTGAAATCTCAATATTGGTTGTCACATCCAAAATATGAAGGACAGCTAGGTTAATTTTCTTATCATACAGGTGCTCTGGGGTGTTATCATTTATGACGCTGAGAATTAACAGAGCTATTGACACCATATCATCATCCATATCATCTTTTTTTAGTTCTCTCTCCAAAATCATACCAATAGCATCAACCAGACCTCCATCAACAATCGCATTGGAAAACTGCTGACCACCAATACAGTAATTGAGAAGAGTTTTGCTGGTAAACATTTTGATATCCTTCAATCGGGTATCAATAGATTTCTTTAACAGACCTATCACTATTGGCAACCCTTCACTATCTAAGAGTATTTGTCTTGCCTCGTCATTGTCGCAGCACAAATTTCCTAGAGCCCTGCAGCACTGTTTTATAAGCGGAATATTTTCTGCACTTAATTCCTTGTTCATTAATTTCAATATGGGCTGTATGACTTCTTTTTGAGAATATGTTGCCCTTTTTTCATCACATTTGACTAATTCTGAAATCGCTTGAACACTCAATACTACTATTTCGGGATCGCTATTTCCCACTAAAGATTTAATACACGAAGAAACATCATATTCGTAGTCTTTTCCAAGCCGAATAATCTCATTTAATTTAGCTTTTAAATCATTAATATTGCTTATATTTTGTATGACTAATGTTTCCATAGAAGTCGATTTCTTAGCTGAAGTTCCTGCAACAGTGTTCACATTGCGAATTATTTATGAAATCATGAAAACACGAAGTAATGGAACGTTAAACTCACCATCCATTTTGGCCGGTTACTGAAAGAAAGTTATGATTTCCTGCACAAAAACCTTATAGAAACAGCATTTATATAGAAAACATAGTATATTTATAAATAAAATCTGAAAAATACTTTTAAAATAAGGTAAATTCGACAATAATTCAATTATTCGATTTAATAAGTACTGTCACTGTCATTGACGTTTTGTATATGCAGTTTAGTAAAATCAACGTTTTGTTCATCACGTACCTTCCCCAATAGATATTAATTTTAAAATTTATAGCTATCAAAAAGTATCATACTTTTGCATTTTTTAATTCACAATAAAATGTCTTTATCTTTGACGTGTTTTTCTTTTCTCTTTTTTGTTCTTTAAAACATAACATACATAGTATGCGCTATTCAATAACTTTATTGAATAAATAGCTCCATTGTAAGTCAAAGTTTTATAGGTAGAATATCATATTTGGTTTTCATTGTTGATTATTTTTCATGGCCTTGAATCCAAATTTTATAACTGCCATATGGCGTAAAACTGTAGGCGTACCGTTATAAAACACTCGTAAATTACGGACCAGGGCGTATTGGTCGCATAAAATACCGCAGGCACGCTATATTTCACAATGAAATTCATGTTTTGGCCATAAATAAATCGAGCTTGATTTTTCATAAATCGTTATGACGAATTGTTTATTATGAAACTATCTATAGCGTTATTTATTTCTTTGTGTTATATAATGAGAGCAGTCGGTTGTAGTCAGACGTTTCTTTATGAGAGGATGAATAATTTTGGATTAGGAAGACGCATTATGTAAGTAGAATAGCATAGGTATTTTTAGAAAAACTAAAAGCAACAATGCTGATTTTCGAATCTATCTCAATCATCAAGTACGATGGTAGATAAAACTTTTTCAACATTTGTTATATCACTTTATGACAGTTTATACTAAATTATATACGTCCTATCCTTTGTGTTTGTTAACTACTAGTTACCACATGAAGGCATTCTTATCAATGGAATGGTCCCAGTTAGTGGAATTACAGAAATAACTTAGAAGGGAAACAAAGCGTAAAAGTCTGAACCAGATGATGGTAAGGATATTTTTTTTACAACATGCCATATATGTACCAGCGCCAGACTGTGCAAAGTTTGCTGAGTAATTGTATAGCCCAAATGACAGTGCGATACAGGCACTTCTACCGTTTTCTTCTAAAAGTAGCCAAACTTTCTTAGGTGATATAAATGAAGCTCTTTCTATGTTATAAGCATAAATATCGCACTGATAATACAATAATGTTGTAACTCAAAATATGTTCAATGTGAATTACCTTAATTTGTGTATTATTTCCGAAAGTGAAGTGTGTATTCATAATTCATTTAGATTTAGGTACTAACAAATCATAGAAAGTTAATAATCAGTTAATAACTTGCCCGTTTATTTACCACCACGATTCGACACCTGTATTTAAATTTGAATGCTGCTATACCTATTTGCTGCTACGTAGAAGACTTTATTTAGAAAATAAAACTTTACTGAGAACCGTATATTTCAGACCAAGGCCTATTAGTATATTTGAAGACCGCTACGCATATCCAGAACAATTGCCTTCATCCTCTTCCGCCCCACTGATACGTTCACCATATAGAAACCTGTACCAAGGCTCCAGGATTAAAAACGACACTAGGGTCTATAGAAGAAAGTTCAATTATCAGCCAAAAGAAATTGGTCATCTAGTATCGTCTGAAGGACTTTTTGATTGTACTGTAAGTTGAGATGTTGTTGGGCTGTGGAACATTTTTATTCTCTGTTAATAAGTAGGGCGTTAAGAATATTAAGTCATACCGCCATTCATAAACTGCTACAATACCGAGGGTAGTGGTTCTCATGCTTTATTACCTGTGTACAAGTGGTTTTGTCTTTTCATTGTCGAAATATGTCTTTCTTATTATTGTCCATACTGCATGAATGTTTTGGCAGAAGTTTTACGGCCGGCCGCCCTCCTGACGCCAACCCTTCTTGGGAGTTTCAGTATTTAAGGAATGGGTAGGGATATAGGATATAGGTAGGATATTGAAGGTAAGGACATATTGCCTAATGGTATGGGTGCTAGAGTCACGGAGGAGGAACTAGTAGGTGACTGCAACAGCTCGGGGAGCCGAGGTCGCGTACCTACTCGTAGCCCTGTTCCATGACTGGCCAGATAAACGGAAGAGGCACCCCCTGAACTAACCTTATTTTCGCGTGCTTAGTGAATAACGTACAGACACTTCTGTATACAACACAAGACTTGTATCTTAGCGTGGCGTCAGAACTATGTATGTGACTGTGGGTATATTTAAATATTATTATTTATGTGGAGATTTTAATATATATTTATACTTTGCTGTATATGTAATAGATACTAAGAATTTCCTAACGTAAAAGTCAGGAATCGAAACCAGAAACCAACATGTATAAGTATTCCTTGCCTTATGCGTTTAAGTTTATTTTTATTTTATTTTAACATACTCAGTTATAAACATAGTCGCTTCAAGGTTCGGAAGTTTTAGTTGCCACTAATAAAATTGGAACATAAATAAAAGAAACATTAACTTTTCGTACGAAACCCTCTCGGTGAGATTTCAACTCGCACTTGGCCGGGATTTTTTTGTATCACAAGGCTTCATGCTATTTCATCTTCAATGCTTGTTTCGTTTTATTGTAGTGTAGAGCACATTCATTAAATTGCATAACCTCACGCCTGTATTCTCCGAAGATGTAGGCAGAGGTGCATTTCTAAACCCACATTCCGTAGTAGGAGACGAGCCCATTGCCGTTTTTCGGGCACATTTCCAGACTTCGTGCTGTTACTGAGTATGTCCTATTGGAAAAACTCAATAACACTTTAGCCGGCAAACAGCATCTTTGTTAGACCGGGCAGGGGGCAGTCCAAAAAGTATTGTACGAGCAGTTATTGAGAGTGCAAATTGTCCGCTTGTTTTGCATTTAAATTATTAAAATCTCCTGCCAATTATGTACTAACGTAGTTTTTAAGAACCGATTACTAACAAATTGTGGATCTATGTTATCTTAAATAAATGAATATTATTATTATTATTAGCCGACCTGGGACTCGAACCCAGAACCTCTTAGTCGCTCGACTTGCACTTGTGCCGCAAGTTCATGAGTAGGCATTGTAGAGATAAATTAATACCATCACCGTGGTAAATTACATTTTCTTGGCAATTGCAGATAACCCACCTAGCAGTGGAAACTACTGATGGCATTCCTATAATACTCCGAGGTGGAGCTGGCTATCGCTACTTTAACGTAGTGATAAAAGCAAAACCAGGTGATCAACTCAGCGGCAGTATTAGGGCGTACTGCAAATACAAGAATCCTATATAGTTACTGAATAAATACGACTCAATACAAAGACCTTTTTGGATGACTTTTCTTTTGTCACTTTTACGTTCTTCTGATCAATCTTCAAAGATCGAAAAAGGTGTTTTTATAGCATACATAATTTTTTATTATGCTCATTAATTTCTAGAATATTTTTTAGAAATTTGTACTCGATTGCTGCTTTTGCTTTTCCTTTATTTTGCTTGTTTCACAGTATGTTTATTTTGTTAATAAGATGCAAAATGGTACCAGTTGGAATATTTTTGCATAGTTTCGTCATTTTTTTAATACAATTTAATACAAATTGCATACATCACAAAATACATCATTAATAAAAAGGGCTATTTAAGTTTTCTGCGGGACTGTAGTCCATAGATTGTCTGTCAAATCTATATAGTTGCTTGACATGATGATTCTACCTCACTAATACCTATAGCTTTTGAAGTCGTAAAGATCTTGTATTTACATTTAGAATTTAAGACAGACAAGGTCTTATAGATAATTACCTATTTATCGCATTACTAGACTTGCATAATAATGTTATGTTACGACCTATGTTGTCATAATAAAAACAATGCAGATAACGAAATTGAAATATTATTGGGATTGTTAATGAATAATTGGATTATAAAAATATTTATTTCTGCCACATTACGTAGTTGAATGAGAGCAGCAATTTGTTTTTAGCTTTAAATGTTCCACTTTTTGTAACAAGTAGTTAGGTGAGCCGTGAGTGTAATTTGTACATGCAAACACACATTCAGGCCTGCAGTCCTATAGGCACTGACGATAAAAGTACCCAAACTGTTTCTGTATATTTAGGAAACAGGGAGTTAAATATAATCTTGTACGCTAATTTCCTTTCGATTTATTAGAGAAATATGCTTTATCACGATCGTTTTTGGCGAAGTAGATACTTTCTTTGGAGCTTCGCTTTCCTCTGGACATAGGCGTAGCTTTATGCTCTTCACTTCTCAGTTTGTTCTTTACCTATGCTAGTATAAAAAACGTAATAAAAACAAAAGCCATATGATTAGAAAGTAATAGAACAATCACTCGTAAAGCGGAACGTTGTGACGTGTACAGATTTCCTTGAGTTAGAGGCAACAGGTGAAATTGTAAACGATACTGCGCGGGCGTGCCTTGTCTACATCGCATCGTCGGCCCATAACTCTGCGCTATAAATCAGTTGGTTTGTTTGCTTGTTCGTTGGTTTGAACTCTTAGCTGGACAAGCTTTAGATATGAAAATTTTAAGACTTGCAGTAATGGATGCATTTCCTATCGGTAGGATCTTCGTAAGCAGTAGTTATCATAGGGTAAGGTTGCCTATATTGTACCAGCTAACGAACTTTACAAGCTGTCACAAAAAATATAAAACTTAAGAGGATTATATTATTAGAAATAAAACGGGTTTTCTATTGGTGTTAATATTTTATTTCTAGAAAATGAGGAAATATAAATAAAATTAAAATAATTAAAGTTTTAAAAAAGTCTGAAAAAGTACAATTTAGGAAACATGTTTCCTTAATTGTACCATAGGTATCCTAAATTGTACTTCACGACCAAAATGAGATCCAAGAGGTTGGTATATTTGTACTATTGTTTGTAGTGGGCTGAAGTACTGAAGAACTAACAATCTGTGACTGAAACTATAAGTCAGTTTTCTAACATACTTTATTGTGAGTCCAAACATATGCATTTCCATGTTTAACAAATGCGACACAAGTTCTTGTTCAATTTCATTTCGAAACACAGTTGATGTGCCCTTGTTCTAAGGCTTTTTCTAAATCATCTTGCGTCTATTTATAATATTTTTCATAATCTCTAGACATCTGCAAATATTTTAATCTAGTTAACAATCGAGTTGAAGACCCACCATACACCCAAGTACTAAATTGTACCGGTACATTTTAGGATTACCCTACCTGGTACAAATTAAGCAACACTAAGTATCATTTTTATGCATGCCGCCATCATAACCTCGAAGTGCTAAACATAAAACTATCGTCTCAGAAAAGGACATTAATATGCATTCTTTTTTTTTTTTTTTTTTTTTTTTTTTTTTCTGGCCCGGCAAAGTGACCCCATTGCACCTGATGGTAAGCGCAATGGAGTCCAGAAAAAGTGCCGACCAGCGAGAGATGATGGTCTCCCGTTGGTCGACACAATCATGCCGGCCGAATACCTCTTCACCTTATTGTGAAGAAGTTTGGGGGACTATCAATCATGGCGATCAAAGGACCGACCGCGACAAACCGGCCAAAAAAATTGCCGGCACGGTCATCCTTTCGCCATGATTGAAGCCCCCTTCTTTCCAACAACATATATAATAACTACGATTTACTTACCGTTGCCACAAGATATCCTTAGGTAAACATCAATAATATAAGATCAAAACGCCGTTATAGTTATTTTTGTTTACTACACTTCACTCTGTTGTGTTATCGAATCCAAAATGGCAGCGATTATGTTATGTTGTTAGCACTGTTTTTTAGTTTTGCCAATTCAAAACTAAACATTACGGTTTGATAAATTTTGAAGTGGTACAAATTAGGAGCCGGTCCGATTTAGGCAACTCCACCCTACAAAGTGACACACGAAATTAGATATTCGAACGGACTCGTGAAATTGTTTCCAGTCGTTTTGGGAATATTCACATATTAGGAAGGCGACCTACGCAGTGTGTTCAATTCCACTTTTTCAATTCCTTTCATTTCTAATATGAAAATCATGGAATTAAATGTTGTCTGTTTTTTTTTAAATGTAAATTTATATTTCTATAATAATAATTCTGCAAAACAACAAATGCGTCGTTTATTGAAAAAAATAATGACACACCAGAGTCTAGAAGTTATCTTGTACCGTCAAGTATCCAATCCAAAACAAACAATCTAATGCTGAGCTACAAGATCGTTCTGTCAACAAATATCAAATGAAATGAAAATAGTTTCTTGAATCTGTAAAATGCTAATTACTATATTAAGCTACTCCGATTCATGCGATTATGAGGAGAATTTTTAAAAACCTCTTAGTCTTTAGCTATGTTACAAACCTTGTGCAAAATTTCGCGCTCCTAGTCAGTCAGTAAGTCTGCAGTGTATTTTATAAAGATAGATAAACGATAGAACGGCAATAGACTCGCCCCCTATTACGTGGGACTGATACATACCTGGCAAAATGTGGGTGCAGAAATGCACCTCTGCCTACCCCTTCAGGGAATACAGGTGTGAGTTTATGTATATATGTATGTAGATAAAATAAAATTTAAATATTTACATATATACCTAGTACGTATACTTTGATTTAGGTGTATAGGTAAAAAGTGTGAATCGAACTTAACATAAATAAAACATTAATGAATGTGTAATAATTTTCATTGAACATCGCATTGTAAATACACGCGACGTCAAACGAACAAGTGGAGCGAGTGTTGAAAACAATTAAAAGCATTCGGTTCCTGCGGGATTGAGGCGGTTTAAACTAACTCGCCGTATCTACGGAGTGTCCCTTTTACTAACGCATCATTTTTTTTTATTAAAGCATATTTTTTTATTTACTTTTTATCAAAATTCTTGAATCCTTTACAGCTAAAACGACTGCTTCTTTAATGAAGTTTTCATGATCAAAAAACTGACTGGCTCGTGGTCTCGCGGTACAAGTATGTGCCGTGCGATCTAGAAGTCCTGGGTTCGATTCCCGGGTCGGGCAAAGTGTTATTTGTTTTTTCCATTAGGGAATTCTCAGTAGCAGCACGGAGTCTGGAATTGTGCCCGAAAAACGGCAACAGGCTTGCCCCCTATTAGGTACGTGAGACTGATACATACGTGGCGAAATGTGGGTGTAGAAATGCACCTCTGCCTACCCAATCAGGGAATACAGGCGTGAGTTTATGTATGTGTGTATGATCAAAAAATCTCCAGCCAACATATGTAGGTTAACAAAACTGATAAATATGTTCATACCCTTACACTAAGATAAACCTTGACTCGATGGTTTAAGAAATTTCGAGAGGTTTGTAAAATTCATCATCATCAGCCCATATACGTCGCACTGCTGGGCACGGGCCTCTGCCATTGAGAGGGTTTCTCTACAACTGATTTAGGCCTTAGTCCACCACGCTGGCCTAGCGCGGGTTGGCGGACAACACACTTAAGAAGAAATTCCTAAGAACTTTTAGGTGTGCAGGTTTCATCACGATGTTTTCCTTCACCGTTAAAGTAAGTTATAATTCATTGTGAATAGACACATAACTTCGAAAAACAGAGGTGTGTGTCTCCAGTGTCCAGTTTTTAGGTTTGGTACATGCTAAAATCGGTGGAGAAATCAAGTGGCTTGACAACCCTTATGTCTTTAGGTCAATTTGGATACTTCATACAATAGTAAATATGGTGGTTTACAGGTACCGGTTTCAATCTTCGAGACAAACAAAGTGTTATTGATTTTTCCATTAAAATTATTATAATATAATTTCGTGGCTGGTAAAACGTAGTTGTCCATCTCGGCCTGCTCCAAAGATTATACACTTATATAAAGACGCCTACCCCTTCAAAGAACATAGATTATAACTAGCTGACCCGGCGAACTTCATTCCGCCTAACAGTCGATTCTTTAAATATTTTTTTGTAGCCTAAGTTACTTCTTATTACATCAGCTACCTGCCAATAAAAGTCCCGTCAAAATCGGTCCACTCGTTTCAGACATTAGCCGAACAAACAGACAGACAGACAAAAATTGTAAAAAACGTTATTTTGGTATATGTACCGTGTATACATCCATATGCATTTATTAAATGACTGCCTCGTGGTCTCGCGGTACAAGTATGTGCCGTGCGATCTAGAGGTCCTGGGTTCGATTCACGGGTCGGGCAAAGTGTTATTGGGTTTTTCCATTAGGAAATTCTCAGTAACAGCACGGAGTCTGGAAATGTGCCCGAAAAACGGCAATAGGTTCGCCCCCTATTAGGTACGTGGGACTGATACATACCTGTGCGAAATGTGGGTGCAGTAATGCACCTCTGCCTACCCCTTCGGGGAATACAGGCGTGAGTTTATGTATGTATGTATGCATTTATTAAAAAGCGGTTATTTCAATATTACAAACAGACACTCCAATTTTATGTATTTGTATAGATAATTATCAGACGCTTTTAATAATTTTAATCGTAACAACGGCCAAAAAAATATATTTGGCCAATTTTTTATACTATGTTATCCATTTAAAAACAACTATAAAATTCAGTATCATTTCAAAACATACTGTACAACTGCATTGAACCCCGATGTATTTTATTAAGATGAAACCGATTGTAGGAGACACAACGGGCGAGTCGTACGTCAATTTTTATCATACCTTCAAAATGTGGTAAAATAACAACTTTATTGTGCTACAGTTTTTTTTGTGATATTTAATATGTACCTGTGTGGGATTAATAGCTTTTTTAAGAGAAGGAGGCCTGACATACAAAGGGTAAGTCTGTTTAATACGTTATAAAACTCGCTAGTTCTGTGTCGACAAAGCAATTTAGTTTTTTAAGCGATTGTAGATTATTCATAGTTAAGCCATAGATTATAACACTATAGTGTAGGTTATGGTAATTAATTTAAATGTGTGTACATTGAAGATACTCTGTCACCTAGAATATAATGGCATTTTTTTTTTGAAAGAGGAAAGTCGTTTTAAATTATTATTTAAATTATCTACAAGAGTAGATACATAGGTATATCCTCCTGGATCCCTGCGTCCTGTAGAAAGAACTAAATGGACGCAGGAATTTAGACCTTAATTTAAGCGACAGAAGATTCAGGACTCTAGGCTAAATTCTTTATAAAGTACTATCGGCTATTATAGCAGCGTAATTTTTTTCTTATTAGGATCCAGGAGGGTATAAGTCTTTAAATAAGCGAAGAAAAGGTATTGAAAGTACCTAGTTTATTATTTATGTTTTATTATTTATGTTCCGTGGAACAAAAGAAAAGTGTATCGTGATATAAAAGACCATTCAGAATAATTATAGGTAGCTATTATTTTGAATTGCTTAATGGAGCCATACCATAATTAGTACAATTACACGTACTACGTAAAAATATAATTTTATATTACCAAATCAGGTAATTTATGCAATCATGGATGAAGATATGTGTATTCTACATTAACATGAATAAAATAAAGAGATAAATAGTCAAGAAAAAGTCAGGGGCTGCTTTAGTATTATCATTTGTTTTTCTTCTAAAATCCAAACTACGCAACATATGATTTAGTTTACAACGCTTGCAAACGTCTTTGCTTAATTATCTTCAGGTTCATTTGTGTTCAATGTATATAAATAACTTATTTTTGTTTAGGGTAGTGTAATAATTACTGGATATATTTTAAGTCAAAAATTGTTTTATACATACATTCATACAATTTATTTTATAGTGAAACGAATGATTTTTACTCCTACCGATTCGCGACTGTAATCTACAATATTAATTGTCTCCAAGAAAAGTGGAACTTTATCCTTTACTGATACTACAAATCTAATAATATACAAAATTTTAACAAACGACTGAACCGCTTGTTACTTGCTGCAAAATAATAATAACAATAAATAGAGCTTAAAATCATAACCGCGTGTTATTTTACTACATAATTAATTATAGTGAATAGGAGTGACTGAGAAATAAATACAGCTTTACTTTACAAATGTAATTGTTACATTTGGCACCGGTTATATTGATATTAATTAGGGCAGACGCGGAGCCAGACTTTAGAATAGGGCTTATTATTTTATTTTACATACATACACTTACGCCTGTATTCCCTGAAGGGATAGGGAAAGTTTTCTGCAACCCATGGCAATTTTGTTTTCATCTAACGTAGAAGGTGAACTAACGTAGAACCTTTTAATTTTTATTTATTCACTTTTTTTTCTGGGTTGTCTGGAAGATATCGCTAATAGCGATAAGACCGCCCTTTGTAGCACAATAGTTTATAGCTTAGCATTGTTTTATATTTTGTTTCTGTTTATGTGGTGTTCAATAAAGCATTTTAAATAAATAAAACAATAAAGGTGGCTATTTTCCGGACACAATTCTAGATTTCTTATAAAAACCCTATAACATTTTACCCGAAACATTGAATGCTTTGAAGAATGGGCCACTCTAAAGGAGTATGCTGGGCTCTGTTCTCCGGATGGTAGTCGTGTCATGAGGAATGCATACAAAACTGTGTGATATATAAAAGAGAATGTTACGGAGAAAAGAGTATTTGCATCACGCACCAATTACATCGTGTGCGTACACATACAATCGAAACGACTGTGAAATATGGTTCTCAATGTGTGTTTAAAAAGTTGTCAGTCTTTTATTTATCACCAATTGTTTGGTACACTCAAAATCACACGGATCATCGAACATAACTATTTATAAAAAGACAAAATTAAATCAAAAGGTCGCGATTATTTTGTTTGATGTACGCACGTCGCACTCGGCGCGGCGACGGCGCTCGACCGCACCTTCAATACAAATAACGTTGTTTTTAGACTACAAAAAACATATCACGCGTCGCATAAAACGGAGTCAACAAACTACGCGGACGGGAGTCAGCAACGGGGACACTAATGGCATTATAGTTAGCTCATACCTCAGGGTTACCTACTGAGATTCTTTATCGTGATGAGAAACTATGGTCTTAATGTCGAGACCTTTGGTCGTTCTTGGTTGTATAAGATTATTTAAAATTCTGAAAAGGTATATAGGCTTCTACTATTGCATAGTAAATGAGTAAATTCAACCGGTGTGGTGCCACTGTTTCACAGAAAAATGCTATAATCAGCACATAAATATTTGGGAGGTCTACTTTAAAAAGTTCTAACATTGAGGGAGAAGAAATAAAAGACACGAAGAAATGTAGTACATTTGTCGCTTAGATTCAAACTGTATAAAAACATGGATAGCAAGATAGCAGTTTACAAATTACATTTAAATTGAATAACATAAACGCAAGAGAAACAATAAACGATGATGCAAGCGATGTCTACAAAATGAGATTAATCAATTAATTTGTTAAGCGAGTCAAACGAGCGATTTGTCTGTCTGGCTATGTTTACCACAATCACACTGTGTCTGCTATGTTTTACGCTTGTCCGTAACTACGGCTATTAATCAAATACAATAAATATTTACTGAATCCAGTAATAAGCTTAACGTGATTAGTAAAGAGGAAAGGAAATAAATCCTAGTTGTACATTTTAATATATATTGGAATCTTTTCATTTCTCCTCGTGTATTGTAAATTCGAGTCATAAGCTTAACATAATACGAAAGGAGGGAAAAAAAAGGTTTAAGTGTTCGTGAGAATATTATCACCATCAGCCGAAACACGTTCACTGCTGCATAGGCCTCCCTTCAGAGAATATTGTATTTTTTTTATTCTGCTTCGATAATGTACATTTTCAGAAGTTTTTTGATGACCAGCGGTTGGGCTCAGCTTCGCCAGGGCCTGACTTTATGATAAAAAGTCCATACCTAGAATCATCCAAATAGGTCTAGTCATCATCATCATCAGCCCATATACGTCCCACTGCTGGGCACGGGCCTCCTCTACAACTGAGAGGGTTTATGCCTTAGTCCACCACGCTGGCCTAGTGCGGGTTGGCGGACTACACACCTAAGAAATTCCTGAGAACTTTTAGGTGTGCGTGCAGGTTTCCTCACGATGTGTTCCTTGACCGTTAAAACAAGTGATAATTCATTGTGAATACACAGATAAATTCGAAAAGTCAGAGGTGTGTGCCTGGGGTTTGAACCTGCGACCGCCGAAATTAGCGACCGCGCGCCTAAACCTCGAGGCCATCACTGCTTAGGTCTAGTAGTTTTACTTAATTTATAACAAACAAAAATTCTGTTCATTTTGTTACAATCTCATCTAATATTAAATTAACGATGTCTTTGTAGGAAATGTTTTTACGCAAATGTAAAAAATAGTAATACCATCAGCCCATATACGTCCCCTTATCGGGCATCCACATTCAGCCTCCACTGCGCTACATGTTGACCAAGTGCAGGTTGGTGAATTTCATTCAGTTGAGAAATTTGTGCGTAAGAATTATCAGACTTCCCCATATGTTCACCTTACCCGTTTTATTTAATAGTTGTTTTCTAAAACCTTTATGATACTGAAACAATAATTTAAGAAATGTCGGCGAACAGTTATTTATTTTCTGCAATGTTTTCGTTTAAACTAAAAGCGCTTCTAACGTATACCCTTTTTGTCCTTCACAGTTTTATTACAGTGACTAGAGATTTATAACTGAAGTAAAATGTTGTTTCAATCGTCATCTTGTATATTGTTTACGTATACCTGTAGACTATACATTTTGGCAGCCGCCATGTTTGTCAAAAACATTCTGGACTATTTGTTTTCGTGAAAGAATAATAATCCAGTCGGCTTAAGCCGATACAAAAAATAAACATACGTACTATTCTCGTATTCAAATAAAAGCTAAAAGATTGAAAATAGATCTAAAACGTACAATAAAATACAGACGCTTTCTTTTATTATAAATGCAATGAAAATATTTTTCATAGTTTCTGGCATGGTTCTATGATCTATAGTCTTCTGCTACCTAAGCAATTGAGCTTAACTGACGTCACGACTTACACGACACAATGACGTAATCAACTTGTCACAATTCCTAGAGAGAACACGCGCGTCGAGCTACGTGTGGGGGCACGACCAACCCTCGACAAGATCTCGCGCCAACGTGCCACCTCTGATCCAATTTTAAATGTCAGATAGATAATTGTGCAACATTCTGGCGACCGATCAACTCTGCCTTCAGCAGACCTGTCTGACCAGAGTTCAGTTCTCGGCTCTTGCGTGAGTCGGCGCGCGCGTTCTCCGATTCGAAAATCCCGTCTCGAAATAAACACGAAAGTGCTAGTGACAATATGTTAAAATAGTTTCGCTGTTTATTGTGTGAACTTGAATAATGGAGAGGCGAAGGTGATGGGCGTTTTCAAAATTTTTCGCGAAAACATTGGCATTAAAGTTCATAGGCGATTTTGTAAATATGCATGCCATTAACAACATTAATATATTTGTTAATATATTTAATACTAATTTTTACGTTTCATTAAATACGCCTCGATTACAGTTATACAAGAATTATAATACAAAAATAAATAATTCAATATTGAGCTTGAACAAATCTACGAAGCTGTTCAGTATTATAGAACAATAAAATTAAAAACATCTTGAAATATTTTTCATTAATAATGTTATACCTATAAGATTTCTTTTATTTTTACAATCGCTAAACGGTTTTGTAATAAGCTTTGCGCTTGCGCCGATGCTGCCCTTCGTTAATGACACTTTAAGAGACTTATGTATCAACGTTGCTTAATTTTACTACCATTTGAGCATGCTTTAGCATGTTCTATTGATTTACTTGTGAGGTTAGAAAACTAGTCAAACCATGTTTAAGTAGAAGTTCCATTAACAAACGTTTTATATGTTAGGCTGTAATAATATAAACAAAACAATTTAAAGGATGATTTAAATACTTGAAGTTTTTTGTTATTGCCCTTAATGACAGATGTAAAAATAATTTTGTCTATTTGCCAATAATATACACATGTATTTCGGGATTAAATCGTATTACAGTCGCTGGGAACAAAAGCTTGTTAAATTTTACTAAATTGGCATAGGTAAGTAGTTATGTTATTTTTTGCGTGTCTGTAATTAATATCAATTTTCAATATACATTTTTATTTATTGCAATAAAAACTGAAATACATGTACCTGAAATACAAATAATGTAATTGTGATTAATCGACATTTTCTTATTGCAATTTATAATTAAAGGGAAATTAGTCGGTCTATCTAAAAATAATTAATGACAAAAATAAATTAAACTGCAGAAGTAAAAATAAAATTACATGGCGCAATTTTTTTAAATTCCCATAAAAGCGCATTATTGTTAAAACTATAGCCCAATATGTTAGCGATATACATATAACAACATTAATGTATAGGTAGATACTTGATTAACATTCCATTAAAAAGATATTAATTGAGTAATAATTGCTACACACAAAATAAAATACATTACCGAATAAAAAATATCTACCGGTTATCACGACTTTCAGTACTTATTGCCAGTAAAACAGTAGGTTTGTATAATTATTGTAACATTGTGCTAGAATGTAAAGTGTTTATAGTTATTTCGTAACAATAATATTGACGCAGCTCATAAAACACTGCAATGTGTTCGGATATTATGTAAACTCGTAAAAAATGGCTTTTACTTTAGCTATGCTTCCTTTTGTCTGGGAGTGGTTTATAATCTAATAGCTTCTTAATAGAAAATGCATCTAAACTAAGTATAAGAAGTGTCTCGACACTTGATGTTCTGTTTCAAAAGCACTTTTCGTTAGCATTAACATTAATTAGGGTTCCACAAAAAGGAGTGGAGGATGAAATAGATTTTCTGAAATAGACTACAACTTATTTTCTTTCTGAACCTAACCTTGTAGTCTACGCGGACGGAGTCGCGGGCAAAAGCTAGTATTCAATAAAACAGAACGACAAATATTCTAAATAACTAGGTATCACTTTTAAGGTTTCAAGTTTGGAATCGAAATTCTTATAATCTTTTGAGATGTTTACAGGATTAAGAGAAGAAGTTTGTTATGTGAATTTGGATGACAAATGAGAAACTGTATGGTGATGAAGATATAAAGTTAAAGACTAAAGGAGGAAAGAGAGAAAGTTAATATATGTTTACAGTATCGTAAATATTTTACTACAAGGGTAATTTGATTAGGTCCCGACTTAGGAGATGCTCAGAAATACGCTTACAAAAATGTATGGAGGGATTGATGAATGTGCGTACAGGGATAATGAGTTGACAAAAAACTTTTTAGCATGCTAAAAATTATGCGATTCCTACATAATATAGTCGCGATGTTGTCTATGTAGTATCCAATATACGCTAAAGTTACGACAATACATGTTAATAAAAAAGCCAAATCTTAGGTAGATTTATATTTATATTTTAGAACCAACCTACTTTTTCTTATCCGTCTTTTACATACACCAAAGCTGAAGTGTGTTCATTGTAGTTGCGTACTCTAATGATAATTCTCTGATAAAAGTCGTCAACCCATTACTGGCAATTTCTGTTATAATGAAATTAAGTGACATCGTTCAATTCAATTAGCCTTATTAACGCCAATCATTGATTAATTGTCACAATGTTCCATCACGATTATTTGACTTTTAACTATAATCATGACGTACAATAAAATAAATAAAAAAAATAAAAAATAAATCGCTACACTTGACACTTATTTTAACGAATGTTGCTTACCTACTAAAAATAGCTGTAGTGAGTTGGATCCATTTTGTCTTATGATTAGATTTGGTCGGGTCTCGCTATTTGGTACCTCGACTTACCATAGTTAGAAAACCCTAAAGTATACAGTTGTTATATAAAAAAATAGTAATGTCCTATAATTATATGTCTCTTTTTTTATATTTCCTAACACAATATTAATCTCATAGGTTCGTATCAAAATAATTAAAGACATTTATTTCATCTTCAATAAATCATTAAATGCATCACAAAGTTTCATTTTTGTTCATTCATTTGTGTATTTGCCATTGTAACAGAATAATTTGAGTTATTTTTTATGGGTTTTACAGTAACTAAGTAAATTCCTTATATTTAAACCAAGATATGAAAATTTTGTACATAGAAAGATTAATAGTGAAGTTATATTTAGTGATACCATATCATAGAAATTGCATGTGACTAGTGAGTTAAAACAGTATACAACTAACTTTAACCAATATGGGCGCCGGACTGTGCAAAACTGATGTTAAGGTTTTATACAATATTCTTAGAATCATAAGACGTCGATTTTGGTTCAAATCCGATTAACAATGGTATGACTAGCTTGAACGTTTTTTTAAAATTATAATTTGTGAGACTGGAAAAAGTATAGATGTTAATGAAATGGAAAAAGATGAAACAACAGGTAATGCTGCCGGCGTCCATATTTGTAATACTATTTACACCATACTCCACGTCATAAGTTTTCGTATCTTGGTCTTCAAATGTAATCTATTTTACAACATTAATGAAACGATCTTATTATAGACAGTAAGTAAAAAGCAAAAATAAAAGTTGTTAAAAAATATTTTAATTTAACAATTTATTGTAAAAATCGAGGGAATATATACCTACTAGATCCAATAAAGATTTTGATACAAACCTCAAACTAAAGAAACTGACCACTAACAAACAACTTTCGCAAAAAGATCAGCGGGTGAGCAATTGATAAAAATGTTCCGCCCATCGTTGTTCCGCGGCTTGAGCTTGGACTCATCTCAATCCGGCTATGAACTCGATAGGAGTCGTCGCGCCTCGCTCTCTGCTGAGCAGCGGAGGAAACTCAGCATGCTCAGGACTTCGAGCATACCCTCGCCGCTGACCCCGGTGAGCCACATTTACCATTTGGTACCCTGCCCAAGAAAATGCTGCCACCAGGTATATATTCGTTTTGACGCTTCAAGCTTTGTTTCACGGTCTGCTTGTTTTGTGTCTAACTGAACGTGTGCTTGTATGGTTCCTTTTTATTCTTTAACAGTTTTGCGTTCATTTGGAATTCTGGAAGTTTCTAGGTTGTTTTTTTTTTACGCGACCTGTTTGTAATTCATTTCAGAGATTTTATGTTTCATACTGTGGTCTAATGAGGTTTGATTCTTTGGGAACCGATTATGATTATGTTTGATTATGTTATACTCATAATAATACGGTTTTTGGGATGGAACAGATTTGCAAAATCTGTATACAAATTATTTACGTTTCGTATTTTGCGATTCAAATGGTAAGTTTAATGGGTTTTATGTTTTCGGGAACAATCCAAGTACACTTTGTATAAACAAACGCATCATTCAAATCCATTAAAAAACAATGCTTCGTATTGTTTCTGGCATGATCCAAAATAAATGTATTGGACAAATATATTTACGATGTTGATCCCCAAATAATCCAAATATTTAGTCTTTAATTAAGGCAGAGAACATTTCAGCAAATTTCGTTCAGGGTCTAATGAATATAAACGTGCACAAGATACGTCTAGTCTTAATGGTTTTTAAAATTCACGGTGTATTTTAAAATTCACGAACAAGATTGACAGCTAGCTCGACGGTCAAATGTGTTTAGTGTAGAATCAATTACCTCCGTTCTTGAATCATTTTGCAATCTGAAGTTGTTTTTAGTGTATCATCATCTGAATATTCAATCTAGTTCAGTCTAAATTTTAAGGCTGTTTGACATATACATATACCTATTTAGCCACTATACCTATTTATATTATTCTTTTATAAAAATCACAATCGACAAGTGTCACAAAAGGTGACCCCACTACCCTTAATGCTAAAGAATATACGAAACATTATTTATAAGACTTTAGTTATTTTGGTCTAACAACCATTATTAAAACATTTCGGTGATCTAAGGCCAACGATCGTATAGCTTAGCGGTGATAAGTGACCGGGCTACACCCCTGTTAAAAGTTGGAAAAGCTCATATTTAACAGAAAGACGCGTAAGGGTTGATATGATTAAGGATAATTTCTTTCACAATTTTACTTCGAATATAATCAACAATACAAGATATGTAATGTCTACTAATTTATGTAAATACATTAGACAATCAAACTAAACGCCACTCTGATCAAAATCGTGCTACTAAATCCCTAAATACATTAAGATTTTTCATCATAACCTCTTTAAATTCCCGGTCGTCAATCAACTAAAAGATCGAGACATTAACATCAGTATAACCTAAATAATGGCGAGCAGACTAAATATTAGGCTGTTCTATATCAAGCGACTGCACCTGCGTCTAACAATATGGGACGTGTTAGGGTCGATGTGTGGCATCATGCCATCGTACGTGTAACAAAATTGTGATCGATAAGAAAGGAGACAGAGTTTTGAAAATATTTTTTGATTTAGACTACATAAGACTATGAATATCCGGATAAAAAATTGTGATTTCGATTTCATAAATTCAAACATTTGAATGCGTGGCTGGATTTATATTTGATATTTTTTTTATTGATTCTTTCATTATAATAAACTTATAAAATTGCTTACTTCTTCTTACTTACATTTTTTTTTGTATGACGATATTTACAATACGGACTTTTCCGATTCGGGGGCTAAATTATTCCTTTCATAAAATCTAAGTCATTTATAAATCAATATAAGTCAATTAGTAAGTGTGAAGACTAATGACTAGATAAAAAAAAAACTGAATTGAATGACGAATTTATTACAGCTTATGTGGACGGCAACACCAAAGTAAATTACATTTCATGTAGTGTTATATAAGCTATACTAATAATAAAAATGCGAAATTAACTCGGCCTGTTACGCTTTTACTCATAAATTTCTGGGTTAATTAAAAATTGTGCTGATATAGAGAGTGTTGTGCCGTTTCCTAGGTTATTTTTTTCTTCATCAGCGCTTGAGGGACGCTGGGCCCCGTCGCTTTTTCTAAATACATTAAACTCCTCTAAAACTACTTAACTGCATTATAATTTATGATCAATATAAATCTCCAAATTTACGGCAATCCTAACGATGGCTGTTAATTTGTTTTTGTTTTGTTTACATTGTTATTGTATGTTTTATTCCATTTTAATGTCACAAGTTTATTGTTTATGCTTTGATTGATTTGAGTATTTTAATGCTTGATGGAAAATAGAAGTTCTTCAATTATATTCGCATCAGTGCTTCAAATCTACTAGGAACTTTTTGAATAACAAAATTATAAAAAACTCCTTTATAACGAATAGGGCTGTCTCGCGGTCTCGCGGCAGCGGCATATTATTGGGTTTTTCCATCAGGAAATTCTCAGTAGCAGCACGGAATCTGGAATCTGCCTGAAAAACGGCAACAGGCTCGCTTCCTTTAACGTGGGGCAAAAATACTATTGGCGAAATACGATGTCAGGTGTGAACCTCTGCCTATCCCATCGGGGAAAACCGGCGTGTAGTTATGTATGTAACTTTTATAAAAAAAAATATATTATGTTTACCATGACTATGCAACTAAATATATTATAAATAACCTCAATACTGCTGTAGCAACTTGAAACGTTACCAATACGATATTGTAATACTCATAATTATTAACAATCGTCCAAGTTACATAGATTGTCCTAGATCTCACACTAAAAGAGGAAGAACCAAAGAGCTCTACTTCACAAAAATCAGGACGAAACAAATATATCTTCGAAATTGAAATTTTTACCGCTCTTTTATAGCCCATGATCTTGGTTCTTACTGCTTAAACAGCCTTTCTCATTTGATCAGAATCCCAAGTTTTTCTTTTCTCAAAAGATGGAGACACTAAACTTAGTCGAAGCATTTGTAAGAAATAAAAAAATAATTATCACTCATGTATTTTATAAGGACCCCAGGACCATAATATAAACAACATGAAGGGGCCAAATTACCCGAACTATGAAACCTACAAACCAACCGGTAGAAATAGTTAACATCAAATATTTTGCGTACGTACCTCCAAAATTCAATGAGAAAACGTTAATCGAACACAATATCAAAATCGCAGATGCGGAAACTCGGTATTTACATAATTACGCAATTAAATGCAACACAATAAAAAGTTTTTACGAGTGCAAGTTCAATCTAGCTCGAATAACAAACGCATGTACTACCCTCACTTATTTTTTTTGCATTAAATCCAAATGGTGATTGATGCTCCCTATTAAAAAAAAAGCTTCGCTAGATGAAGTGATTCTAAACTAGAAATATCGAAAGGGGCCATAATTCTTACGGGGACCACATTACCACCTCCTCCTTGTATCTTTTGAATCCTATTACATTTGATAGTGAATGCATGATTTAGCCATGAATGGTTTATTGTTTCTATGAAAAATTTGGTATGATTAGTTGGGTTTCCTTGTACTTCTTAATATTCTTGTGTTATATGTATTATGTATTTCACACCTAATAAAGACCTTACAATTAGTCATAAAATTGCCGTCGAGGTATTCGCAATATTAGCAGTGTAATAAACGTTTACGTATTGTGCTATTTTAGTGGTCTTTCTAACACGACGAATTTAACCCGTGCCAATTGTGGCGACAACAAAGCTATAATAAACTGTTATAAACAATAGTTTATTAATGTCTACATCACTGGAATTTTATAAGAAAATGCTTTGTTGCGCGAATAGGTATGGCACTTTGAAGTGAGCAGCCGTTGGATATAAGATCAAACAGTCATTACAATGGACTGGATTTAAAAGAAATTTCTTGGCATGGTTATTTGTTATAACATAAACAAACAAGGGGCACACCTCATCGATGTAATCACCCAACGTTAACACTGACACGCTACCGTACATGACCCATAAAAGTTGAAGATATCGACATGGTGATCTAAGTGAGTGTGTTCTAGTATAGGCCTATGTCATATGGTTTCGATCCAGCTCTATATTTTTGGGTCAATGTAATGAGAGATAAGACAATTCGTTTCTCACCAACCAGACAGCCAAAAATAATATCAAATAGAGTATGTACGTATATTGTATATGGACTGATTTGCCATTAGGTGTTAGGACACTCACAATGTCCGCCTTGTGGATTGGGGTCGTAAGAATTCCGCCATTGTATCCCCTACCCGTCGTAAGAGGTGACTAACAGGGGCCACTGGGGTGGCTGGGCGTACTGCGGGGGCGGTAGGGGCGGTAGCAACCCTGAGATTTGTCGCAGAGGGCGTGGCCTCTTGACTTTCGCGGATGTTCACAAGAGGTGAACTTCCAAAAAAGCGTAAGTGGGGAGCATCTCAAGCCCTCCCAATTTGGAGGAGTCCACAATTGGATGGTGCGCTGGGCGGAAGCGGACCATTTAGGGCGCTTCTCGCCCTGAGATGCCGCAAAACCGCCCTAAATGCGCGAGATGGTCACCGAGAGCTTTTAGTCGATATGCTGGTGTAGGATTTCGGTTAGGAACCCAACTCAGCTAAGCGGCCAATTATTGTCTGTGCGTTGAGTTGGAAGGCCAGAGATCCCGACATACCCCTTTCGGCCTCCCCCGAGGTACCGAACAGGGGAGCTTAGACGCTTTCCTCTCGAAAAAAAGGGCACTCACAATGTACACCACATTGTATCTATAAGAACAAAAATATAAATGTATCATAAAAGTCTTAATTAGATAACACTATCTTGGGTTAAACAGTTAATCAACCTATCATCATCATCATCATCATCAGCCCATATACGTCCCACTGCTGGGCACGGGCCTCCTCTACCATTGAGAGGGTTTAGGCCTTAGTCCACCACGCTGGCCTAGTGCGGGTTGGCGGACTACACACCTAAGAAATTCCTAAGAAGTTTTAGGTGTGCAGGTTTCATCACAATGTTTTCCTTCACCGTTAAAGTACGTGATTATTCTTTGTGAATACACACATAACTTCGAAAAGTCAGAGGTGTGTGCCTGGGGTTTGAACCCGCGACCGTCGAGATTCTCGACCGCGTGCCTAAACCTCGAGGCCATCACGACTTAATCAACCTATACTGATAGATTTAGGAAAACAGTAGTTCATTAAACAGCTAACTGCAAAACAAGCAATACCTCACGTCTTTTCGAAGTTATTTGTGCAGTTATAATTATAATTGGTGATGCAAAATATCGTTAGATATCCTTTATTAATAATATTTTCCTCATTTTATTTTAAAGTTTTTATTCACGAGCTATTGGAGCTTTCCCAAAAATGGTCAAGTTTAAATTTGTAGATCAAAATCAAGAAACGTCGCTTCTATGATATCAGTAAATATTAATTCTGTATTATGTTTATAATTATTGAAAAAAGAGTAAATTATTAAATATAGGAATATTAATAGTTAAATAGAAAGAATTCGTTGTCAAATATTTCAAAATTAGTCGACCTTGATTTGATACTTAAGTATTAAAAATGACGACAGCATTTTCCAAATATACGCCAGTTCGCAAACAATACACTTAAACCGCTTCAAAATTTAGCCACAAATATTGTAATTTGCGTCAGAGTGATATGATAATTTAGAGAAGTAACGGCGGTGGCACGGTCGCACGCCCACGCGCCGCTCCGTATATATTGCTGGTGAATGACACGACTTTACGCACTCCTAATGGCTTTCTGTACTAGTCTGTTAGTTTTTAAATGATTTCTCTCAAACTTCTCGTCATTGACAGTTAGCGGTCGGTAATTTTAGTAAATCAAATAGTCCGCTCGGTCTTCAGGAGCCTTACATCTTTTTATTGCTTCTAATTCCCCAGATCCTCTTTCTACCGCAATAGCTATTAATTTTTGAAGACATATGCAATATGCATATTATGCATTATTAAGTAAACAATATCAAATAATTTATTTTTTGTGTTTTAATCTACTTTACGTATTACTTGCTCGATATAGGTACAGGTATAAAAAATCCGTGATCGAAAGTGAGACAGGTAATAGTAACAATGATTACAAACACATTGATAATATTATTATTTTTCTTTTTGGGGTTTTTTTTTGCTTAAGTGTGTTTGTTTGTTTACGATCATTTTCTTTTTACACCTGTATATTGGTTGAAAACGTTGATACTTGTATACTTATACATTCCTCAGCCTTACTTTATAAAAGATTTCCATAAAAATCCCCCACATTGTGACTGTCCGCTTCCCTTTAGCGGGTTTGTTTATGTGGTTTCGGAATTATTAGTCATTGCATCCGAGTAAACAAGTTGCATCGACCCACAAATCAATCTAAATCCATCGCACTGAGACATCCTTTGTTTAATAGTACACAGCAGTGTCCGAACATCGTAAACACTCTGTTTACTCCGACGGCTCTTTGATGCGATTTAATCACGCAATATTGTGTTCACGCAGACGGAATGGCAGAGATGTTAAATATTCTATAAAAAACTTCAAGATTATTGTTGGAAAGGTTTGATTTCACATAAGTATGTACCATGGGATTGTGTTCTTAAATTGAGGAATAGTAAGCCTCGAGGTTTAGGCGCGCGGTCGAGAATCTCGGCGGTCGCGGGTTAAAACCCCAGGCACACACCTCTGACTTTTCGAAGTTATATGTGTATTCTCAATGAATTATCACTTACTTTAACGGTGAAGGAAAACATCGTGAGGAAACCTGCACACCTTAAACGTTCTTAGGACACTCTTAGGTGGCGGTGTGGACTGCACAGTCAACCAGCGGGTTGACTAAGGCCTAAACTCTCGGTTGTAGAGGAGGCCCGTGCCCAGCAGTGGGACGTATATGGGCTGATGATGATGAAGAGAGCAGAGGTACGGAGTCTAATAATATACACCAATAATGCAATGGGATTTCTCGCTATTATGTGTTTCTTATAAACCACCCCTAGATCAATCCTGGGTGTTGCCATACACCTCCGCTTATTTCTTAAGAATACATGCATGACTGTATGCTATGCTATATAATATAAGCTAAATACATATTTTGCGGGCAAAAGTAAATTGTCACCATCATCAGCCCATATACATACGTGTCACTGCTGGTGACGGACCTCTTTTACAACTGAGAGGGTTTAGGCCTTAGTGATTAGTCCACCACGCTGGCCTAATGCGGGTTGGCTAGTAAAAGTAAGTTGCATCTGTCCTATAATTTTTAGTCCGTAAAAATTAGCCATAATTTTCTATATCAAATTCTCGTACATTGAGTTACAAGTGCATAGGTATTCTTAACAATGTTGCAGATTAATTTACTCTCACATTGGTATTATTAGATTCGAAAAAGCCCTGAAGCTGTTTTGTAAACACAAATCTATTTATCGTCGGATTGTAAAAACAAACGAATCTCCACAACGCGATAATGAATTAAAAGTTGCCAAGTGATAATGAAAGTATTTTCATTGATGCACAGTGCACTTTACTACGCTATTATGCTGCACTACGAGTATAATCGATACCTATTTTAATCATAATTTTTTTGGCCTTTTTTTCTCAAAAGAGAAATAATTGTAGGACTAATAAGTGGCTAAGTCGTAATATACAAAGCAAACATCTATCAATGTTTTGTAAAACCTCACTGGCATTTTAGAAAAATAATTTTATAGTAAAAAATATTGTTGATATCTGCCTTATGGACTCCTCAGTAGTCGTGCAATAGGCTATTATGTTACGTTTACGTCGATGTTTCAAACATTGGTAGCGAAACTTGCGTGTAGAAATATGTATGTGCACATGTGCCTAACTCTTATAATACACAATACTAATGGATGTAAGTAAAATGCTAATAATATTGAAATTTAATCAATTATATTATTAATCCATAGATACATAACCTCACGCCTGTATTGCCCAAAGGGGTAGGCAGAGGTGCATTTCTGCACTCACATTTCGCCAGGTATGTATCAGTCCCACGTAATAGGGGGCGAGCCTATTGTCGTTTTTCGGGCACATTACCAGTCTCCGTGCTGCTACTGAGAATATCCTAATGGAAAAACTCAATACCACTGCCCGGCCCGGGAATCGCACCCGGGACTTCAAGATAGTACGGCACATACTTGTACCGAGCAGTAAAACCTACGCGTAAAAAATAGCTCAAACGGAAACTATTTTTGCTATGAACCTATAACATTTAACGCGCATTATGTGATCCGGAAACCGCAATTTTGCCATTGTTTTTTTTTATGATAGTAACGTGTTAATAAAGAGTTTACGACACAAATCATCGACAAATTATCACGTTGACTCATAAATTAGCATTCAGAATTGAGTTATTTTCAGGCTGCAATTATATCCACGAAAATAATTAAATTATCTTTTAAATGTATTTATTGTGTAGGAAATGGGAACAGTCTTATTTATTTGTTTATAATAGCCGGAATAGCGGCGGTAATATTAATATTTTTAGTTTATATTCGATCATAGTCCCAGTTTCCCTTTTGAAATACTTATACAGTAAAAATAAATGAATACCACCAAGCTCTAATGAAAAGCTTCGTAAGGATACTTAAAATTTTTACAAAAGGAATTTCGTAGGTATAATAATTAGCGAAAAAATCCACAATTTTATTTTATTTGCAACGAGTCCTATTACATTGCATGATAAACGTTCTGACAACTTTCTGTGTTAAATCAGGATTTAGTACACCTTTATGTGTAAGTAGTTTCTTTTCTTTTTTCAAATAATTTATTTTAATGAATTGTGATAATTGTTATGTGCATACGAATGATAAAAGAATCGCAAATAAAAGAAAGTACTTATAAAATACTATTTATGAGTGTGTAAATCTTTTCTACGGCCTCAACTGAAACAAAATTGAGCGGTTATATTTAGAACTTCTGAATAAGGCCAGTGTCACATGAAAACATTTTTTAAATAATAATCATCATTATCATCAACCCATATACGTCCCATTGCTGGGCACGGGCTTTCTCTACAACTAAGAGGGTTTAGGCCTTAGTCTACCACGTTGGCTTAGTGCGAGTTTGCGGACTATCATCATCAGCCCAAATACGTCCCACTGCTGGGCACGGGCCTCCTCTACAACTGAGAGGGTTTAGGCCTTAGTCCACCACGCTGGCCTAGTGCGGGTTGGCGGACTACACACCTAAGAAATTCCTAAGAACTTTTAGGTGTGCAGGTTTTATCACGATGTTTTCCTTCACCGTTAAAGCAAGTGATAATTCATTATGAATACACACATAACTTCGAAAAGTCAGAGGTGTGTGCCTGGGGTTTGAACCTGCGACCGCCGAAATTCTCGACCGCGCGCCTAAACCTCGAGGCCATCACTGCTTGCTGTGCGGACTATACAACAAAGAAATTCCTAATAAATTTTAAGTGTGCCGGTTTACTCAGATTTATTTAAAACAGTGGTACTCAATCTTTTATTTGTGGCCACAAACATTTATTATTGTGCCATGTGCCACCAAAAAGGTAAATAAAGCAATGTTGCGAGTAGGAAATAAAGTACCAACGTACGGACTTACCACAAAAGCTGCAGGTTGACTACAGTAGATTTATAACTTACATCGAAAATGAAACAACATACAATTTTATAAAGGCAATATTTGCAAGTTGCGGTATTAATGCACATACAAATCTTCCAGACATTCGTAATATAAGATGTATAAAGGTATGTCTTGCCTTTGTGTTAAGGACGAAGCAAATAATAATTGAACCTATTTTATGGTTGTTATGATTTGGTAGTCAACCAAATTAGCTTAATTTAGTTTTGGTGTAAGATTGTAAAAATATCACTACGAGGCATTCAAACAGAAAATGAAAATTACGCAATGTTTTCCCTGCACGGAAACGTTGGGTTGCGAGTACTCCAAAATACCAACGAATCTAGATCCCATTAAGTTTACATCAGAAAAAATATTTTTATTTATTTATTTATATGTATACTTTTTTGTACACTATACAATAATATATACATGATCGAAAACAATGAACACAATAAGTATAGGCACAATAGGCGGTCTTATCGCTAGCTGCGATCTCTTCCAGACAACCTACGGGACTGAATGAAAGGTTGTAGTTTAGGCAGTTGTCTTCAGAACTTAGCATACATTCTACTGTATCGATCTAAAAAGCATACATTTTTATCTGTTAATCATAAATGCCAAATGTTGGCATATTTTTTCAGGCAAAACAAGTTAAAGAGCTCCACGACCGAAATGAGTTTTCAGTTTTCTATATAAATCACTCAACACTCCATAAATTTGATGTGAATTCCCCAAATTTAACGAGTAAACAACAACGCCAAATCATGTCCATGTAAACCTAGCGTCCGCGTGGATCCGTTGCGCGCGCATCAAATAGAATAATTGCATACGACAAGAGCGATTTATTTATTTTTATCTCGCCACTACAGCGGTTGTACAGAAATAAATCTATACACAGCTTTGTGTTGTTTATTTTACGGCTTCTGCGTGGAGAGTTCTCACTGTGTCTCGGATTCACGCCAAATTGTATTCACGTGCTCCCTATACATTTCTTTACGTGCTATGATTTGTGTACTGAATGTGTATTTTAGACTCCATTTTGTTTTTCTTTTGTTGGTTTGGTAAACAGACGTGCGGTCTGGTCATAGCTAATTACGATTATTAAACACTTAGCTTAGGATTAGCTCGATAGACAACTAACATACAAATTACAATCTGTTTTAAATCTTGTTACTGTTAGTAATAAAGTAGCAGAGATGTCTTATATGCGGATTGATGGTCCAATGACCCGTGCGATACCCATCTGATCGCTAGTAATCTCGAGAGAAACGTTTGTTTTGGAGTAATCGTCCTACGGCTTCTAATGATTGGCCAGCTGTCATTCACCATAACTGCACAGCGAACTCTTCGAATATTTGCTGAATTCTAACACGAAGGTCATAATTATTGCTGGAACGAAGGTGCTTTTGTCTGTTTACTTATGTTAGACGTTTTAAACGACGTACACTGACACAAAAGATTGAGAATTATACTGTATAATATAGCGTAGTTTTTGTATATCGCACTATTGCCTCTTTTAAATATCCCCATACAACGCGCACTGTGGAGCTCTAAGACACCGGCAGACCATCGACTGCTAAGTACTATTCTCATTACTTTTGGATTAAGGGGTCATGTATAGTTATTGTCAGGTTTATAAATAGCAGCACTTCAAACATGAGAACGTAATCACGCAATTGTAGTGACATCAGTTGCAGTTTACCACTTATGCCGTTAACAATGGAATCGTCCCACGAGTGCATCAGGCCAATTGCGTAGGATACTTGTACGAGAATAGATGCGGTGACCGACGGCCAGACGAGCCCACCAATCAACTCCTTACTCAAATTGTTTTGTTTGTCCTTTTAGCATTTGTTGCGGATTCATAATTGATGTCGTGCTGATCTTCTTTTGTTTTACTTTGACAAGCTTTTACTGGTAAGGTTTTGACAGCATGCGTGGCGCAGTTGGGTAAACACCAGCTTGCAAAACGAAGGGCCGTGGGTTCGATTGCACCGAGACAAATGTTTGTTTCGGGTCTGGGTGTTCGTGAGATCGAAAAGTCTTCGGCACAATTTCTTATACGAGACAGAAGACGCCACTATGTTTACATTTATTGCAATGATCTCTCTTTCCGTCCGAAGTCTGGTGAAGGTTGGTTACGATGTATGATGTTGGTTACGTTATCTTTAGGCTCATGCTTTATGTTCTGATGTCCCAAGGAAGACCATAAATCTACAAAAATTAATCTACTTGTGAATTGTCATCATAAAATTTTTGTATGTCCTTACCTATGTCCAGTACGGAAAAAAATGTTTTTTCTTAGTGGTATCATTTTTTCTTAAGATATATTTTATCAAAGTTGTTATTTAACTATAACACTGTGTCACTGATAGTCAACTAACTTAACACCAGTAAAAGAAAAGACTGATTTTAATTAAAAAAAATATATTAAAAAACAAAACAATTTTCAAATAATACTGTGGCAGTATTAGGCAAAGTTGTGATAGCCTCAAGGTTTAGGCACGCGGTCGAGAATCTCGATGGTCGCGGGTTCAAACCCCAGGCACACACCACTGACTTTTCGAAGTTATGTGTGTATTCACAATAAATTACCACGTACTTTAACGGTGAAGGAAAACATCGCGCATCGTGATGAAACCTGCACACCTAAAAGTTCTTAGGAATATCTTAGGTGTGTAGTCCGCCAACCCGCACTAGGCCAGCGTGGTGAACTAAGGCCTAAACCCTCTCAGTTGGAGGCTCGTGCCCAGTAGTGGGACATATAATATGGCCGATGATGATGATGATTATGCAAAAATTTCTACGGACGAATCGATTTTTATTGAGAACTGTAGAGACGGTCACTCGCAGGCTTCCTTTTATCCGAGATATCAAACTTTCATATCCTTGCACTATTTTTACGAGAGATTATTAAAGAAAAGTAAGTCAATAAGTTCAATAACCGTAGGTAAAAATGCGCAATAAATAATAATTTGATCTGACAGTGAGACACCTAATATTTTTTTGTTCTAGCATGCTTTTTTTAACTATTACGGGACCTTACAATCGAAAAATTGATTATGACTACATTTTTTAATAATTAATCAATGACAAAAGTAGATAAAGACACGGGCAAAAGCACGATTATTTTATCGTTATTCGTTCTCACGTATGATTTAATATTCGCCACAAAATGGAAAGTTGCAAATTCACGTATATAATGCTTCAATGTCTAGGTGAAAACATGTTTGATTTATTTTTATATTTTCCATGAACACTGAACTTCTGGTTACAGCGCTGTCTATTGTTTTCAGCTGAAACTAAAAACATAGTTTCAGTAAACCGAGTCTGAATTTTCATGAAGTTACTATAAACGTCTTCAGATGGCGCTGATTTTAAAATTTGTGTGTTTAAATAACAATGAGGTGAATTGTTCAATCATATACTCGTAGTATCAAATAAAAAATAGTTTTATAATTAGTTTTAGTAATAATATTATGCTAAACAGGTTATAGCAGCCGTCGTCTATATTTTCATAGCTGCCATATGGCCTTGTATCCATTTAAGTATAATTGAAGGGAGATGACCGTCCTCGAAAGACGAAATGGTCACGCGCTACTGTCTATATCGGAATTATTTTCATAGCTCACTCTTTCTTCAGCAGACTTAATGTTCCCGATAAACCTTTCAAGTCACCTTTGACCCTCTTGTAATGGAACTACGATAATGATTTTACAGGTGCTTTGGCCACTTTGGCCCGACGAACAGAAAAGATACGGAATTAAACGGAAAGATATATATATATATATGATCTCGCACAGACTGTTTTGTTTGTTTATGCAATGTAACGTAGTTTGCTATTTATCTGGGTTGGATAGTGCGATGACCTACGAATTGAATTTGGCATGAACTGTTTGAATTCTTTAATTTGTTCAGTCGTATGGCAGCTGGCGAGTAACGTTAATTATTTTGTCGATATCATAAGTAAGTGGGCATGTAAAGAGGGTTCTTCAGTAATTAATAGATATAAAAATTAAAGTATAATTTACGAACCGTAACGAATAGATTAAAGGTGATTATATATTTTGCTTTGACTTTCGAGTCACGTCTAAAGATAAATTAAGAACAAATGAGAAATAAACGTCAGTGTATCTGGCCGTTCTTTGTATTTTTGTAATTCTACAGGAACGCAACATTTTCCGAAATTTAAAAAATACCCAAAATTTTCTCCGGAATCAAATCTGTCTCTGTACCAAAATCCTTTAAATCTATTCTGGGATTTAAAGGTGTAAGCAAAGCAAACAAATATTCGTATTTTATAATTTCTGACTGTCCCGTGGCGCAGTTGGCTAGATACCAGCTTGCGAAACGAGAGACCGTGGGTTCGATCCTCGCACCGAGACTAATGTTTGTGTGATCCACAAGTATTTGTTTCGTGTCTGGGTGTTTGTGATACTGAAAAGTCTCTCGTAGTTTCTGATACCCACGACACAAGACTTGTATCTTAACGTGGGGTCAGAACTATGTATGTGACTGTTGGGTGTATTTATTTTAAATGTACCTCTAATAAACCATTCACAATCAAATACGTACGAATTGTATTTCCGTATCAAGTTCCCATTTCCTCTACACGTTTTACATCATAAGTATCACAATTAGACGACGAGCCAATTAAGAACAATTGAGTGTCGCGGCCTCGTGCTAGACGTTCTAGTCATTACCAACGTCACTCGCTGGAGAAAAAGTTTGATGGATAGAAAAAGTATTCGATTAGTTCAGCCAGCCCTAACTGGGGCGTATGGATTGACACCCTTTTATTGTACATCGAACTAACGTAGTTATCGTCAAAGTTATTAAGGGTTTCTCTCGAGTTTTTGGAAGGGGAGACAAAGGTGTTTTTCCTCCCGTAAAAAGTGCTTCACTTAGGTTGCACTGATTGACACTGTTTTTCTTTAGTATGTAAATGTGTAAAGGTAATAAATACGAGCATGTAAAGGATTCAGGTTCATTCTGTCAAGCGAGTTTGAAGACTTAACATATCTGAGAAGAAAAATCTGGTATGCATGTTTCCTCACGATGTTTTCCTTTACCTTTTTACGTAGTTTCGAAAAGTAACAGTATTTTAACCCACCATCGCCCGACGGTGTCTAAATACAACAAGCATATAATCATGTTTGTGTGAATTATCAAGTAGTTTAAAGTCAGAACAGTTTTAAAGTAGAACGTGTTTACAATAATAGCAATTTTCATCGAAAATATTTAAATCAATATTTCTGTTACTTTAGAATCTTTTAACTGATTTTTTCATGCGTAAAATCTTTACTTTTCTTGGCAAGACGATGGGACATGTTAAATCTGATTACAATCAATAATAATGAAGAAACAAGGTTCGTAAATTTCCTTGAAAGTACAAAATTGGGTTTGCATTAACCAGTCGGACTCACTTCGCCCGATTGTTTGACATTGAAAGTAAACACATACCGTAACCCATTCAAAATTATATTTATGAATATTTCCCCGTTTTGAAATATGTAAGTCAAACTGCCAACTAAATTGCTGCATTACTAAAAATCTAGATTTCAGTCAGTCCAAAGCATTATAATAATTTCTCTAATTGTAAGTGCAAAACTCAATAACACTTAGTTCGACTCGGGAATCAAACCTGGACCTTTCGATTGCACGTTCGACCTCTGCGCTGCGGCACAAATTGGCAGTCAGGGTTGAGTTGACACATGAAATTCGCAAAGTAGCAAAACAACTTACGGCCCTCGGTGGTAATTGCTATTTACTGTAGTTATTTGCTCAAGTTTTTCCACGTCCTTTTTCTCCATTACTAGAAGGGTTGCCCATCCAGAGGCCGAAATCTCTCCTTAGAGAACTTCGTACATTGGCTAGCAACTAAACATTTTCATATTAATTTAAAAATAACTCTCGGCCGAGTTTTGAACAGTTCGACACGGCGTGAAAACTGCATTGGATTAATTGTTAAAGATTGGATCAGGAAAAATTAAGTACTAATATATTAATTTGATTAAAATTAATAAAATTTCACGACGTTTCTGTTTAGAACAATAGATTTTTATTAACTGATGAGTAAGTAAAAACGAGTATTTAAGTACGGCATTTTATGACAAAAAGCCAGTTTATTTTTGTTATTTAATATTGTTTTTTATTATACCCGTTTTACTGTCACTGTTGTGACTTGTATTTCATTTCCGAGATTTTTTTCCATGAAATTTTTATTTCTAAGATCGTAATTTTGGCTCATCACACATTTCTCGATTTGGGATTGTCTGTGGAGTCTCTAGACACATCAAGTCGAGAGATCAACTAGGCAGTTACAAAGCTTAGTGATTAATATGCTCTGTTACTAAACGAATAATTTATTTCTTCTCCAGTTCGTAATAGCAGTCCCTTGTGAATTATTTAACATATTTTAGAGAGGAGACTGAACGTCAACCGCAAAATGCTACCCTAATCAAAAGTTAACCGGGATTATCGTGTATTTAATTTTTGACGTGTTCGTTATATGTTTTAAGCATTATCTGTCTTGGCTGTACCTTCGTTATTGAATAAAGTTTCGTAATTGAATTTTGTATCCATAATCATTCGTATTCGTATTCGTATATCGTATATACGAATGATTATGAAAACATGAATGTGTCCGAAGAAAAGGCTTACAAAAAAAAAAAAAAAAAATTGAATTTTGTAAAACTGTTGTTATGGATACGACAGTTTCACTGTTCGTTTGTTACGCTTTAAGTCTGAACTAATTTTCATGAATTTTGGTGTCGGCATAGATGGTAACATCTAGGAGGCCATATTGTTAAGCACTACAATAAGGCCAATTTCAATTGTATGTAATGCTAGTCCTGATTATTTTCTTAAAGGTGTTAAATCTGTTAAGTGTTCATGGTTAAACAGGTATAACAATTTTTAGGATTTCTTTATATCATTTTACATGTGATACTGAGCTTGAAGCTCACGTATAGTGGTATTTCTACATCCACATTTTGCGAACTTTATTAACTCAGCTAAGAATTGTTTAAAAAGTCTCAACATCGAAGAGGTAAATTTATGCCACGGGACCAACAAATTTAGACATTTTGTTTCAGTAATATCTGTTTTCGGCTTATTGACCCTAAAAATTACAAGTTACCAATTAACGTAACATTTATCATTTAGGTTGTATCAAGCCAACGTCGTTTCTGAAGCAACACAATCAACGACTAAACCAATTTACGAAGCATGATGAATAAAGTGGGAGACGGGCGCTTCGGGAGTTTTCCCATCGGTAGGCTTTAGTGGGCTTGCGGCTTGTCCGTCGCTCACGTCTTTTCATTAACCTAGCTTTATTAAAGCTTCGAGGCGCCTGGAGAAATGATTTTCATTGTCTGTCGTGTGTCGTTTTAGTTTGTTTTATTCAGGAGTTTAGGATTGAATAAATAGGTTAGCATTTTTTTTAATTCACTTATTTATTTTTGTGCAAAGAGCGCTTTTCCGAATATAAGAAAAAAAGGTATATTGTGCCTCCTCATGGCTTTCTAATAATAATAAAGAATTAAAATACTAGCGACGAAGAAGCATCATCATCATCATCATCAACCCATATACGTACGTCCCACTGCTGGGCACGGGCCTCCTCTACAACTGAGAAGGTTTAGGCCTTAGTCCACCACGCTGGCCTATTGCGGGTTAGCGGACTACACATATAAGAAATTCCTAAGAACTGTTTAGGTGTGTAGGTTACCTCGCGTTGTTTCCTTTCACCGTTAAAGTACGTAATGATTCATTGTGAATACACACATAACTTCGAAAAGTTAGAGGTGTGCCTGGGGTTTGAACAAGAAGCATCATCACTTATTAATTATTATAAAAAAAAAATGTAAATGCTCTTTCTATTTCGAGTTTCTCTTGATTACTAATCATCATAACAAACCTTGAGAATATCATAACCGGACATAGTAACAGTAAATAAAAATAAGTACAACCAAGTTCGCGGTACAAAGGAACAAATTGTAATAACAAATAAGTCGAGTAGCTCGTGATTTTACCGCTTTGTGCGTACATCCGATATTTTAGCTCGTACCGAATATTTGAACTACTTCGGAAACGTGCAGTGAGATGACAAAAAGCCGCGTTGGCGCGCATTTATAAAAACGCTTGTCAACGTTCATTTTAATTTAAGTATTTAAGATCTCGTCTGAAGATGTACCTACCAATAGCACACCACCTTGGATCTCTCTAAAATGTTAACCATTATGTGAAACTAAAATGATTTTGGTTGCGGGCTTTTTCACCTGGAATCAAGGAATATACATAATTTTTTTTTGGAAAATACCAGAAAGCTATACTTTTGTGTTTTTAAAATTATTGTTGTCGGTAAGAGTCAAGTTAGGATTGTAGAAAACGCACTAAGCTTCAATGCTTACTGCCATTTCTTGTATGTCATTTTCGGTTGTGGTACAAAGAACTTCTTGTGGGCAGAGAACAATGTTTTTCATTTTATATAGTACTAGCTTTTGCACGCGACTTCGTACGCGTAGACTACAGGGTTGGGTTCAGAAAGAAAATAAGTTGTAGTCTATTTTACTCCACAGAGTCTCATTTATGTCAATACCAAAAATCGTTCTAATCGGACAAACGGTATAGGCGTGAAAGCGTAAAAGACATATAAAGTTGCTCTCGCATTAATAACTATATCCATTCCCACGGGAACACTTAACTTTTCCGGGATAAAAGTATTCTATGTTACTTCAGTGGGTTCCAATTATCTCCATACCAAAAATCATTCAAATCTTTTTCCAATCTTTGTCCAATTTTGTTACCTTCCGTATTTGATTTTATTTTTTAATAAAAAGTATCCTATGTAACTTCTAATACCTCTAAGAATACGTGTACAAAGTTTCATGACGATCGGTTGAGTTGTTTTTGCGTGAAAGCGTAACAAAAATCCCTACAATTCTGTCAAAACTCTGCAATTTTTACGCGTTTTTTTTAACCCTATGCCTGACGTCAACCTTTTCGATGTCTTGACTATGTTTTACCCACCAAGCTGCTGTTGCAGTTGGAAATCACAGCGTGTTTTAGCAACAAAAATTTTTACTGAACTAGAATAATAAAATGATGTAAAATCGACAAAACAGCTTTTAGGACACAAATTCAAGAGTTACTAAGCACTGTGGTTTAATTATCTTCTTTATTTTATTTAATCACGTGAATGACGTTTTTGCAATCCAATTAATATACATATGTATTTTGTCATACTATTAATTAATTAAGCCGATAGTGAACTTTACCATCATATTTTATGATGTCGTTAAATATATTGCCTCTATAGAACAAAAAGCTCGAGCATTTTTCGATCCCAGTGTGCGCTGTTGCCTCCAATACGGCTTCCTTCAGCCACAAAGCGATAGCTCACTCCGTTCCCGATCTTCCCGTCGGTCGGTCGTTTGTTCATCACATTAGTATATACACACAAGTATACACGTCGACATGTCTGAAGACGAAAAAGGAGTGCAGGTAACTTTTTAAACTTTTTTCTTAAGACAATTTTCATGACCAATTTGAAAAAATCTCCTAAGACTTTTTTTTAATGGCTTTAGTAAAGTTTATTGGTTTTAAAGGAAAGTATGTGGGTGGTTAAAAAATGTTTATTATTGATTTATAACACATCAATCAGTGTTAGGCAATCTCTCACGATGTAGTGAAAATTTAATGATGGTGTTCCAATGTTTACATTTCTTGGTTTAGTTATATTTATTTAGGTTTATGAACTGCGCGCACTAACGTTGATGTAAACATAATTTCGTACGAACATTTGTGCAGAATAATTTTTATATGCGCTTGAACATTATGCACCGTAATTTTGTAATAACGCTGATATTCTTTATGAAATCTGTGAATTGATTCTTTGCATGTATAATCTGTTTTGTGAACAAAAATATTTCTTCATATTAACATTTCATTTTTAATTTTATTGTTTGAAAATAGTCGCGTTTAATTCCCTTTGTTATTTCTATTTTATTTGAAATAAGTTGCATAATCATTGTTTTCTTATGTATCCGTTGGTATCAAATTATGTAGTTACCTTTATTGTAATATTTTTTATTGTTTTTACTATTGAAGTGTGAATTGTATCTCTCCTTAGCAATTATTTAACAAAATCATTTAAAAACATACCTTAACGAATATCTGAAATTTCGTGATTGACCAATAAGTTATCGGTATTGTTGTTATTTTTACCTTAAATTGACTTGTGTATAGATTCAATTATATGATGTATTTACCACCACAAAAGCGACCAGTATATTCGTATGAGTTTGTAATATTTTCATTTTGAAAATTTTCCGATTGATTCTTCAGCAAACATTTATGAATTAAATATGAGTATAAATAAATCACAAATTAAATGAATAATTGTGAAATACATTTTAAATAAATAAATAAAAGACAATATTAAACTTTGAGTATAAAGTTGGAATTTCGTATTTCCTTTCTCATCTAGAAAGTAAGTAAGGACCTTCCATCAATCTGATTGCTAAATCAGCTTTTGCAAATTTATTATAGTTATGTAAAAGCTGACATTTTTATACCAACGTAACGGTATACAAAAACTCGAAAATTCCATCTATAAATGCAGAGTTAGAGTTCGGTTTAAAAAGAGTAAATCAAGTGAAAAGTGTTTGAACACCGAACGAGGTCGACGGCATGAATTTGTTCGCACACACTCCACATTTTTGGTTATTTTGTTGGGTCAAGTCGAGTATACATATAGCAAATCTTTTTTTAATTTGTGAAATCTCTTTACCAGTACGTAAAAAAATTTGCATGAGATGCAGCTAGATGGTATTGCGGAATTGTTTCGACTGGGGAAGCAACACTTGTCTGATGATATTCCTTAGCCCTTAAAGTGTTTGAACTAGACCGTAGTTAGACTGTAGCGGAAATTGCAGAAGTCTCTCTTTGCTATTTTGAAAATGTTAGCTCGACAGTGACCACTATAACAAGTTGTAAAAGCATAGTTAAATACCGACATCAGTTTTATATATTATGAATAGGCCAGCATAATTTTAGCGACTGGTAATTGATAGCTATGAAAAAAATACTGATGTAAAGCTAGTTTCTTAGGAAGCAAAGCTTCATTAGTGAGGGACACTGAAGAACTTCATAAACAAGCGATGTACATAAGTGCACTTTAGGTGTTTTCACACGAACGAAGATCGCTTATCTTGCGCTAGCTATTTGTGCTCCAAAGGATGGGCTAGATTTTTTTGTAGTGTTTTCATGGTGAGATCGTGTTTTGTTGTTGTGTAGTGTATTGTAATCCAAGGAAAATATGTTTGCTGTAAAATACGGTTTTAGGTTCCTTTGCTATGTCTCAAACTCTATACAATTATGATATAACATATTTACATGTGCCTTATACATATATAATGTTAAAAAAAGGCATTACTCGTATATTCTGAATGACTTTATAAGACGAAGGAATTGAATATATAATTCAATTAAACTTGAGTGGGTGGTGAGTTTGAGTGTAGAACATAAAATCTGTATAAGTAATTTTTTTTAATGATTCAAAAATTCATTGAGACGATATATTTCATTAATAATTATTTAATTAAAGTTGGACTAGGCCACCAAATTGATTGTCGAGGTTTCGAAGTGTAGTTCATACAAATATGGTTTTTAAAGTTACGCGTCTGTAATCTAAAAGCATCTTGTGCTTCAATGTTCTGTATAAAAATATGTGAAATATGTACATAATATGTGAACTCACATCACTGTTTATTAAGATCTAACCTTCCAGTCATAGACAGTACGCACCTATACCCCACAGTAAGACCTGATTTGATAAAGCAGAAATACGAATAATTCTATTCCGCGAGTCTATTACAATTTATGACTACATTATAGTACTATATAATCGTTTTTTATTTATTTATTATAAAGGCTTTGTCGCTATGCGACTACATCGACTAATACAGGAAAGCACATAACAAATTATTGACTATTACTTATATCTAACTTATAAATTTCCGTAGCACTATCTGATAATGGGTCGGCGAGGATAGCATTGCATGTTCCAATGTCGTAGGATTTATTTCTAAATATATTTATTCTTACATGTTCCTTTCGGACGCATTCCGTTAATATATGATAAACATCTTCAATTACCCCACAGTCAACACAGTTAGGAGATGATGTTTTTTTCATTAGGAATGATAATTTATTCGATGGAATGTGTCCAGAAAGCAGTCTTAAAGCTATAGTAACATTTTTTTGTTCAAATTACATTCAACCCACGGAATTCTGAGTATCTCTGGCTGGATAGTTCGATACCAAATACCTTTTTTTCTTGATCTTATATCAAAATATTCTTGCCAAAATTTGAAGCAACTTTTTTTGACCCAACCAAAGTAGTCAGAGTAACAGGGCATCACGTTAAATAAAACTCCTTCGACACAAGCTTGCTTTGTCATAATGTCCACTTTGTCGTTTGCTTCAAATTGGATATGAGATGGAATCCATTGGATACATATTGTCTTGTACGATTGAAGCTTTAAAATTGATTCATATATTTCGTAGGCCATCGGAATACCTCGCATGTGCGAGGTGAGCCGAGCCAAGTGCTGCAACGAACTTTTAGAGTCGGTCAGAATTACAAACTTGTCGCCACGTAGTGATTGGATATATGATAAGGCTTCTGCTATCGCAATCATTTTAATGTGCATAATATAAATATAAGAATCAATTTTAAGTTTCATATGGCATTGCTGTAAGGGGTCAAACTAAGCAGCACCACCTGACTGCGTATCCTTAGAACCGTCTGTATTTTTTTTATGGTAATCTGAATATTGCTCTTGAATATACGTAGTACACAACAATTTTAGCTCTAATGTATTGTAACGCACTTTATAATAGTTGCAAATCGTATTACTGTACCCACCTCGCTCGAGATGGTAGTTCCTGATCAATTTGCTGGGAGACTTATTAGATCGTTTCGCTGTAGTTGGCCCTTCCGATAATTTGATATTATGCGACAGAACTTACCGACCGCTTCGTGTTATGTTATGATGCTCTTGTTATCATAGATTACTTTTTGAGCATGTATATTTAAAAATTTGGCCTAGTATCGTGACTTTAAATTGGGTTAATAAGGTTGTTTGGGAAATGAGTTGCTAATTGTAATGATTCGAGTGTATTTATCACGAGTTCATACAAAAATAAAATTAAAAAAAAACACATGCCTCGTGGTCTCACGGCACAAGTACGTGCCGTGCGATCTAGAGGTACTGGGTTCGATTCCCGGGTCGGGCAAAGTGTTATTGGATTTTTCCATTACGAAATTCTCATATATAGTTCTGAGATCTAAGATACAAGTCTCGTGCCATGAGTATAAGTAATTACGAGAGACTTTTCAGTCTTATGAGCACCCAGACCCGAAACAAATATATGTGGATCACACAAACAATTGTTTGGAACTCGCGGCCTCGCGTTTCACAAGCTTGTCCCTAGCAAACTGCGCCACGGGGTTGTCGAAATTCATTACTGCCTCTGTGCCGCCTGTGCATATTTCCATATAAACACATTTGTGCTCCTCAAAGCTAAAGTAATACGAAAAGGTGCGAGAAAAAATTGCTTCACTAAACGCCCAGAATAAATCTGCATTGATACCGCTTTTGGCAAAGAAAATTCCGCCGTGCTCACTTTTCACCTATTCCGTTTATTTGTAAGGTTCACGAGACAGAATAAGGATATTAATATTTGTTTGGGGTGTTGGTGTTTGTGAGACGGAAAATTCTGTCAGTCCCACGACACAAGACTTGTATCTTAGCGTGGGATCAGAACTATGTATGTGCTCCCGGCTGTCATTTCTTCGATGGTCGGGAGTCCGAGGTCATGGCGAGCGATGCTCTCCTTCTGCGAGCACGTCATGTCGCAGTAGGAGAGCGTGGAGCGGGATCGCGAGAGGAGTGATCCCTTCCCTCCAAACACGTCAGAGAAGGAGGCACCGGGTCAACAGCGACAATTAGACCCGACGCCCTGCCCTGTGGCAAGGGGGCGTTAGAATTCCACCACGGTATCCCCTGTCTGTCGTAAAAGGCGAATCATTGGGGCCCTTGGGGGGGGGGGGGGGGTGGACGCGCTGTGGGGGCAGAGCGTCCACCCAGATCGTAACCCCGAGAAGGGCGGTGGCACGGTGGCTTGTGTCTGTCGTGGGCGCCTAAAATAGAGGCGCCGGAATCGAGTTAGTGGGGGTGCAACTGCGCCCCTAGAAATTCGGAGACGGCCGAGACATTTTTGTCTCGGAGGCGCACCGGGCGGCTGCGGCACTATTGTGGGCGATTCTCGCCCACGCACCGTGGTCGCCCCACTTGGCGCGGAGATGGCCACCGGGGGGTTTTGGTCAGTATGCCGGTGTAGGGTAGGGACTCAGCCCGGCACTAACATTTGTGCGGTCGCCGCGCGCCGGGCTCGAAGGCCGAAGGCCCCGATATACGCTTCCTGCGCCTCCTCCCCCAGGGCTGGCGGGAAGTAGAGCCATAAATAGCTTTCCACTCGAGAAAAAAAAAGAACTATGTATGTGATTGTTGGGTGTATTTATTTATTATGAGTATAGCAGGCGATATGTTTTACAGTCTCAGCAGTACGTATAAGAGACAATTTTTATAGATATATACATTATTCTTGAAGAAAAAAAAAGAAACTAAAATAAAAAGAAATATAGGAACAACGTATTTAAGAAACCTACGAGACTAAAAGAACAATTACATATTGCAGTATCTTCAAAGGTGTAAATGCCTTTGTGGAAAGTGCAGAATGTCGGGACCGGCGTCGCTCAGAGCTACGTACTGGAAGCAATTTGACTAAACACAGTAAACTGTATAACTATATGTCAAGTATACTATTCCTTATTACGCGTAGAATACGCATCTTGTTTGTTACGTTAAAGTATAATATTTTTGAATCGAAAATAGCTCAATTATTTTGTTGCTGATTAAACGGAAGAAAACAGGTTCGGCCTCAATGCATGATGAATGTCTACGTGATTCTTAGTATTGTGTGAGTGTTTGTTTCTTATGGATGGGTGATGTCCGATAATTACCTATCTAACTCATATCCAAAAATATTATTGACCATATGTGCATTATTTTTTAAGAGTTCTTGTAAAAGAAATGTATGCATGTATATGTTTGCACGTATGTATGTGCGCCAACCCGCACTAGGCCAGCGTGGTGGACTAAGGCCTAAACCCTCTCAGTTGTAGAGGAGGCCCCGTGCCCAGCAGTGGGACGTATTTGGGCTGATGACGAATGTTAAAAAAGATAATAATGAGAAGTTGCAATATTTTTTTACCTGAATATGTAGTTACGGATCAATTGCGTCTTAATTACAATTGCCTTCAGGAAACCACTCATTGCCTTACTAAAACTGTAAACTTGAGCGAGCACATTTTCTTGAATACAATCAGACTGCATATTCAATGTGATACCCTAGCTAGAGATATTAAGCCCTAAAATGAATACTCGAAAAAACTTTATCACCAGAGAAAAGACTCGGCAAAAGCTGTTCTATTACAATTTTTTTCAAATTTCTATTTCAAATTGATTAATTCCTTAAGCTTGATTGGAATGATTAAATTATTATTACTATGCTATAATTATGCTTTAATTTAGTTTCTCATACTAGCTTTTATGATATTAAGTTTACATTTTCTTTCCTTTCGTAAAACAAAACTACAGCGAAATTACATCTTCATTTAAAATAATTTGGTATATTTTTGTCACCATATTTAAGATTTAATAAATGTTGAGACTGTAAATCCAAAGCACGTTTTTACAGACTCGGTGAACATAAGCAAACAAACATGTATTTCCGAATGTATGATAACATAATATGTTAAATGTCATGTAAACACCCAATGTGTCTGGTAAACTAAAATATTATGTACGTCAGTGCTAGATAACAAAATTATTATACTTGTGAATTCACAGCGTTGCAGTTTTACTGGTTTATAACAATTGTAGATGGTGTTTTGATAAATTATTTCTATAAAATTATTATAATTAAAGATCTACGAGTATGACACCGCCCCATCCATTATATTTCCATTCCAATCACAGTACACATACAAGAATTGATAGCATCTAAATTAGTCAGTAGGACAATTGCTTGTCTTTTAATAGCACTTTGTGTAAAGAATCGATTTTTTTTAATTACACGACTATAGTAAATTATTAATATATTTTTTGTGCTTCTAGAAAGTTTGTAATTAATTATTAAGAACTTAAATGCTCTGAATGAAATTGATTACATCGTTGTGAGTTGTCTTTATTAGATACACCACCATACTTAGTTGTATTATTAATTTATTATTTATTTATATTTGTACATATACATATAAGATAAAAACTAGTATATATAGTGGAGTACAGTAGACTAAATTATTACAAAAGGCGGTCTTATCGATCTCGTACTGACCAAGGATGGAGATGTAGAAAGAGAAAAGAAAGGTATTTACCGTTTTCGATAGTTCGTAGTTTACGTTACTTCACCCGTATGCGCGGTTGACATGGCGCGATCAATTGACCTCGAGAGCCAACAGATCGTTTGGGCACGTGCCTCATCGCACGTCGGCCCTATCCACACTGTAGATACCTATGGACATACGTTCAACCACCCGAGCGAAACAATGTATTAATACGACTTTATAACCTTTTGTACAAAATTGCCTTGCGTTCTAACGTATTTATTGCAATTGACCAAAAAATAAACTAATTTAACTAAATTGACTATGGTTGAAGATGATGTTTGACATCTTTATTCAATTGATTGATGTAACTCCTCAATCATTTTCGAATATAGCTAAATATGGAGTTGAAAATTCTTCTACATTTGCGAAGGAACTGAATTCAGCCTTAAACGGTTAGGTTTCGAGGCTCGAAAGTTTGCGAGCTTTATCTACGGTCGACCGACCGACTTTTTTATCACCTACGAAAATTTTCAGAGTTTTAGTCTTTGTTTAAGATCTCAGCCAAAGATAACGTTACTAAATATCATAATTTTGCGACCGTGGTACGTATGAATCAAGGTCTGTTAAAAAAATAAAATTGTTCATTATGACCTCAAAGTGAAGCACAGCTCAGCTCCCTATTAGTGCATATAAAATAATTTTATCAGTAAATGGTTGTGGCGAATAATACAGTAATTAGTACTGTTCAATAAAGAGACTATTTCAGACCACTACGTCCTTACGTCCTTGTCTGCGCATAAACTTAATTAAATTGCAGCACGGTTGTGCTCGACGAATTGGTTGCTAATTGGGGCACTCACAGGTAAGAGCTGTAATGGAGCGCAGTTGTGCCCGGGGGAAATCGCCGGAGTGTGGAGTATCGTGTGTGAATCACGGCCGATGGCTTGTTTACGCCACCTTTGGTTCAATTAGAAAGACTGGGGGTTTTATTTTTAGGATTGTTTATTTGTTTTCAAGGTTGGTGTTGATGTTCTTACCAGGCAACATAGTATTTATGGTAATGTTTATGGGCATATATTTTTATAAGGGTTTACAAAACTCGTCTAATTGAAACTCGGGCAAGGAAAAAAAAGAAAGCTGCGTGTAATGAGGCTGTGTTACACAATATATGGCTGCCGGCAAATTCTATCTAAAAAATAAACTTTCCTGAAATCCTTTTTTTTTTTGCAGAAAAAAAATTGAGCAGACATTATTTTGATTTTTTTATTTAGACGATACGTTATAAGTGGCAGATGAACATGTGCTTCAATTAGTGTTGCCAACATTTTCTCAGCGAAATATAGTATTTTTCAAAATATGTTATAAAAAATATAGTAGGTACACCTCTAAAAAATATAGTACACTTCTAAAAAATATAGGACACTTGTAAAAAAATGAATCTAGAACAGACTAAAAAAAATTCGATGTTGTCAATTTGATATTGAAAACTTTGACGTGCTGCCAGCGCCAGCGCCTCCAGTTAGTATAGAGAATAGAGATTAGTGGAAGCCAAAGACAGCAAAAGATTGTAGATGCGTTCGGAGTCCGGAATTCGGTTACACGAACTCAAACTCACTCACTCAAAATTTTATGAAAAGGCGCGTTAATTATTTTTAAAAATAAATATTGGTTTGTTAGAGTTTGTTCGGTATTGAAAATATAGTATTTTTGCGTACTATATATTACTTCAACAGTATATAGTACGCTGACCCGAAATATAGTACAATATTATATATTATAGTACGCTTGGCAACGCTAGCTTTAATAGTCCGGTCAATTTAGACCAAAAAATGAGAGTGAAGTTACATAAAGTCCCAACAAGCTGAATTTCTGTGAAATTGTTCAAAACATAATTATAAACAATGTCTAGAAGTTCCCCATCATTCCCGTGTAAGGAAAAATTTTTATTCAAGGTCAAAGGTCAAAAAAATTGGTTTTTCGCGATTTTCAGCAAAACGGTAAGTTTTATCATAAAAGTACCTCAGACAAAAATTGTAGATCATAAAATTATCTATAAAAAATGTATCAATACTTTTTTTCTTACGAGCCACCGTTTCTGAGATATAACGATTCAAAAAGTTATAAAAGTTGTTATCGTCATAATATGCATGAGTACGCCACGTATATACATCTAGAGTTGTTATATTTTATAATATATATATATAATATATATTAAATGTTTAAATATTTTTCTATCGGTCATTGTAACTTATACTTACAATATAAAATATACATAAGTTTTAACTATAAGAATATCAGGTAAAATGAAACCCAGTCCCTTAATCTTTAAGCCAGTCTAACTTCGAGACATCTGTCTCTTGTTCTATTGTGTGCGTGGCTAGGGTCTTATACCTGCTATAATAAATGAAATACCGTTAGTCTTGAGCGTCACTCATAACTGGCTGTGATACGACATCTGCATTTTACAGGAGGGGTAAAACAGCAGTTTTCAAAATGTTTGAAAAACAAGATTTAATTCAATGTGCTGAAGTTTTTAAAAAGAGTAATTCAACTCAACAAGAAGTTATTACCAACGGCATCCGCTTTCTTCTTTCTATGTACGGAGCTCCTAAAAAAACTACCTGTTTAGATAAGCATCGATATGCATGTTTCGTTAAAAATACTAAAAATAAAAAACAAGTTCAATTAGCTTGTCTTCCTCCAACCTCAGTTGCTGCTCACCAACATCTTTTTCGAGTATATTACCAAGTTCAAGTGTGGCTTGGTTATCAGCTAGACCCTACAGACTGGGGTTGGAAGTTGGTCAACAATATATTAGAGCCAGTTCAAACTTTACTTCCACCTGCGCCGGAAAAACTGCTGAACAATATTTTTTGGAACTGCAAAAAGGTGCTGCTAAATGTGGTTGCAAAAAAATCGGACTGTCTTGTTCTTTGGCATGCACAAATTGTCAAGGCCGGTCGTGCTCTAATATTGAATCACAAACATTGGAGGATTCGTTTGACTCCGACGAAGTATCAAGCGATACATCGCTATTGACGCAATTATGACGATAACAACTTTTATAACTTTTTGAATCGTTATATCTCAGAAACGGTGGCTCGTAAGAAAATAAGTATTGATACATTTTTTATAGATAATTTCATGATCTACAATTTTTGTCTGAGGTACTTTTATGATAAAACTTACCGTTTTGCTGAAAATCGCGAAAAACTATTTTTTTTGACCTTTGACCTTGAATAAAAATTTTTCCTTACACGGGAATGATGGGGAACTTCTAGACATTGTTTATAATTATGTTTTGAACAATTTCACAGAAATTCAGCTTGTTGGGACTTTATGTAACTTCGAATGTCTAAATTGACCGGACTATTAATGACTATTGTGTGCTTGTTAAATGTGAGTAGCAGTTGGTGCTGAGCTTGCTTTTGTTTCCTCCGTCAGGGATCCCAAATATTTTATCCTATATTTTATGTTTAATGGCTGGGTTTGCGAGACCAAAAAGCCTTAATATTTTGACAACCTAAACAAATCGCTTGTTTGCCACGTGGGGTTATATGTAAGTACAATTTCTGTACATACATACATATGGTATATGCGAATGGACCAATAACTGGCGTCAATCATTCTTGAGTCTTCAAAATGAATTCGCCTGTCTGCCAATCGCTCTGGTCTATTTATAAGTGATCAAGGTTACGATTTATGCTAGTTTATTGTGGCACGTCACTGCTGTGGTAAAGTTTATCGATACCATTCTGTTTATGGTTGTTTTAAACAAGTCATGGTTATGAAGACAGCCTAAAAAATCAAAATTTTGTCTATTCGTAGATGCATTTATGAGATACTGTACCTACAATGTTAATATCAGCGTGCGCAAATATTGTGTTTTTCCGGTATGATATCTTTAGTAATAGGGCTGAGTCTGGAAATGGGCCCGGTACGCAACTATCAAGCAAAACAGGCGAACTTTGAGTGCAGAACATATTAAAAAGGAAGACCAACTGTCATCATTATTATTTTGGAATAGGCCGGCACAAATGATAGAGATAGCTGTAGCCGTTTCTTGTGTCAACTTAGACTGCACTACATTTCATACGTACATTTTCTCAAATAAGTTTCCGTTGTAAATTAATTATAAATTAAATAGAGGCGTCAGTTAACACAAGCAGGTCAGTTGGAGTTAGGACGAGCTGATTGAGCTAAATGGAAAGCCGCGGGGGTGCGGATACTACGCGCACGTTCACCACTTACAGCTTGTTTGTTATATATTAACTGTAATGAGATAATCTTATGATGAATAAAATAAAAGTGTGTGTGTACCTACTTATGTACCCGTGTTAGAAGTTATACCACACGACTGAAATAAAACTTATGAATACGCCCAACAGTTCTTAGTTCACACAAAATATTACATTTCTGAACGCACTCATAAATATTTGACAACTAATATAATCAATCCCTAATCCTAATAGTCAATCCCGTTTTATTACTGTCACTATTCTACATTTTTAAAATCTAAAACATATAAACTTTTTTTGAATAACTTCATGGTGTCAGTTTTTCGTGACGGTGTGCGCGCGTATCGTAAAAATTTACTTTCATCATTTTTCCCTAACGCGCCAAAAGAAGTATAACTTCAAAAATATTGCTCTTATTTTATTTTGTTTATCCAATAAATAGCAAATAATCTACTTAAAAGTAACTTCTATGAGTTACTTTTGAGATATGTAACAAATCCTTTTTTACATATCATAACTTTTGTCGATTACATAGGCACTTTATAGGTTTTGAATTTCTTAACGGAATTGTTTTGCCCAATATTATATCGTCGTAGTACTTAATTTTGTTTAATATATGCCAAATCGTTGACATTTAACACAAAATAAATAAACAACGAGAAAACAAAATAAAAAAAAGTGTGTGTGTGTAGGTACTTATGTACACGCGTTAGAAGTTATACTTCACACATAAATATATATTTTCTTAAATAATATAATAATATATTATAAAATAATATTTTAAAAAATACGAGTGTGCTTTAGACCACACGACTGAAGTAAAACTTATTAATACGCCCAACAGTCACATACATAGTTCTTAGTTTACACAACATTAAACATATTACATTTCTGAACGCACTCATAAATATTTGACAACTAATAAACATATAGGCCATAGGCCTAAAACCCTCTCAAAGGTAGAGGAGGCCCGTGCTCAGCAGTGGGACGTATATGATGATGAATAAACATATAAACTTTTTTTTTTTAATAACTTCATGGTGTCGGTTTTTCATGACAGTGTGCGCGCGCATCGTAAAAATTCACTCTCATCATTTTTCCCTAACGCGCCAAAAGAAGTATAACTTCAAAAATAAATCTTTATAGGAAAACTAACAACGTTAATAACATGAGTGATAATTTACAGACGAAGCGCTTGACAGGTTTCGAGAACTGAAATATAACTAACATTAAACAAAGCAAGACAGTTGTATTGGGCCCAAATAGCTTATATCATAAATAAGGCTTTTAATCATGCAATATTTTATGGATACCTATAATATTCAAATTTATATAAAGTAATAAAAAAATATTTGAATAAAAATGACCATCGCCGTCAAATGAAACAACAAAATACCATCGCTTCATACATGAAAGGTTAATTCCATTCAGAACTCAAGTCGATATATCTTTTATTCAAGTTCTCAGTTCAGTTCAGTTATCGTCATATCGGCCCATTACAATCACAAAGGTTTGCGAGTAAAATGAAAATATTGGATATTCAACGGATTCATCTATAGTGAGGAGTGTTCAAAGTCTGTATCCCTTTTTTGCTAACCCATTCTTTCCCACTGTCCTATTTTTAGTACACTATACATTCAAAATTTTTTTTAGTTGTTAAGGCTCTTATTTTTCTTGTTTCTGATGAAATTCGTAATTTTACACTATTTTTCTAATAAAATAATTTTATTTTGCTGTAATAAATGTTAAGATGATTTTTTATGTAATTTTTTCGAATTGATAATTTTTGTCGACTAAGAAAGAGCATTATGATCCGACTTCATAAATATCGCGAAAAAATTACTATTTTTTTTTCTCATATATTTTTGTTAATGTATTAAGAACTTAATTTATACATTTCATCAAAAAATTTCAATGTTTTCGATGCTTAGGAAATAACGGGTTAATGATGGTTTTGACCTTCCATCTTTATTCAGCTTTGAGAACATTTCGGTGACAATTAACCTGCTATGCAAGAAAAATTGACAAGAACCTATTTATAAGCCTATTCTAAAGTCCACCCAGATAAAGTTGCGAGCAAAAGTTAGTATTAGTTTGAAGCGAAAATAATTTTGTGCATCCCCAAAAATACATTTCCTTAAACATACTTTCAATGTTTAAATATTTTAGCGAATGGTCAATGGTAAACACTTAATATAGGAGGAAATGTACTGTTTAGTCGATTCTGCGTACAAAGAAACATTCTTCCATCGAAAATATTTAATAAAACCAGACTAAAATATTTGCATACTTTCTAAATATTTAAAGAAACAATAAATAAATAACAATGCGCGCATAATTTTGAACAAATCATAATTCTTTCATCGCAAGCGTTCGACCTGGGTCGTCGACTTTTCAATGTAGATTTTAAAGGTGTACCCGCATGATTTATGACTTCATCCCACTGGTGGTGCCGAAAATACATTGTTTACAAACATCTGGAAATATCGACATGGAGTTGAACACTGTTCGCAGCTCTCCCTCAGCATATTTGAATGAAATGTTATTCACATACTGAAAGGTTTTCAGCGAAGGCCTTGGCTAATATTGTCTTGACTTACGCTGACAGGATTACAAGAGTTTTAAGCATGACAGCTGCTTGGAAATACTCCCTGCAATGCAAAGTCATGAATGGTCGTTTATCATCAGGTAGGCTGCTTGCTCGACTGCCTATCTATATAATGGTATAATATAAATAAAAGCACGTAATAGTATTGTGTAGTAAGTAGTATGAGAATTAGTTGCTATAGCGATATAGCGACTTTAAAGTTTCTCTACTCAACATATATTCGTATAATTTACGTTTGTTCGTCGTAAAACAACTTACGTAGAAGCTAAAATTACAGCAAAAGCAAAGAAAACGCCGCTCTCGACCGACTGTCCCGTGCGGTTCTAGCCGGTTTAAAAGCCCATAAAAGTTTCAGTGTGCGTGTTTCGACTCTATTAATACAGTCAAATAAACAACAACAGTGTAAGTCACTTCAGTTGTAGTTTGTATATTGGAATCAATCAAATTTGTGGCTATTCTAACAACCATAAATAATTTACTGACTGACTAGGTAATAAATTGGTTATCTCTTCAAAAGACGCGGGTTTGATGCTCGGAATGAAACTAGCGTAATTGGATTTTATGTAGCAGCAAATAGTTTGGAAATAAGTAGATAAAAGGCTCGGCTCTTGAAAATTAAAAAAATAGCTGCAGAAACGCAGGAACAAACCACTGGTGACCTTTCGTCGATTTAGGGGTCAGTGATTGTGTTATTATTAAAATAATTATAGCTTAGTGCCTAGTAGACTATATTGGCGAGATATGGACTTCAGGTTTGTTGCCAAGATAAACACCTTTTACCTTTCGTACGAGTATATTTTAAATTAATTAGTAATCGTGTTTTTTAGCTGTGAAGAAAATACTGAAAACGTTTTTCCGTGTGAGTTCTTCACAAGAATATCAAAGGTACGTGCCAAGACATACAGTGTTGGCCTACGGCCGCAATCGAACATATTTAATTACATATATAATATTAGATATACTTAATTATTGTATTACAATTATAGTAACTTATTCCATACGTCAGTCGGTAAAGAGTCAGGCGATGATTCGAGACATCACATAACCTAATTTCAACTCTTGCCATCGCTAGGTAAACAATTTAACCAGCTGTCATTACATGCACTGTGTACTCGCGCGCAATCGGCCAATGTTCGTATCGGCGTAGATTTCAGCTTCTATTTCTGTTCCTGTAAACAGCATTGTGTTATAATGTTGTTTGTTTACTGAAAATGCCCGACCAAATGCTGACCCCACCTCTTAATTGGCAGCCGTTTGATGCCTTATCCGCTGATATTCCAGTTAAACAAACTACAAGGTAATTGTGTAGTATTACTACTACTGCAGCAAGAAGATAAATGAATCATCACTCCACATGAAAAAAAGTTTTATATCGGAAACTCTTAGAGACATTCGGTGGTCTCTCAAATACCCAGACCTGACAATTTTACCCCGGTGCGCTGATTCAACCCGCGGATTCCTAATTAACAGACTGCTTTACAACCAACGTCGCGGACGTCACCAAACAATCTTTGTGTGATAAATAATAAAAATAAATAGTTAAATTGTCAGATAGATTTTTTTTTAAAGATCTTGGTCTAATAGCACTTAGATCGGAACCAAATAATTGTGAATCGTTTAATTCAGATTTCGAATACGTTACGATTGCTGTCAAAAATAATAGGGAACAGAGGGTAATGGGGGCCAGAGGGTAATGGGAGCGGTGCGACTAGAGCCAAAACTACAACTCATATTCACTCGGTTGCCACTTGGGCCCCTTCGGCACGCTGCGATCGTGTCTCCCTGTGGCGCTAGACTCGACAGTGCCACGTATTGTGTGACCACGAACGTTTTTCAATTTTTTGGTCCGCGCTTATAAAAAATAAGGAATTTCATCGGCCAGGTATGTGTGAAGTTATGCGTTTGTTACAATCCAACCTGTTCTATTTTATAGCTAATCTTATCAATTTTGAGTATCTGTGCGTATAATATCGTTACAAGCTAGATTCAGTATATCATTTTATTTAATTTCAAAATGGTGGTAGTGGGGTAATCAGAGCTTATAAGGCTCTGATGCCAAAATACCAAGGAAAAGGGAACTTGGTTGCTTGCTTGTTTTTTTACGTTTATATTAAAATTCATAATATGAATAAGTGAGATTTTAGACTGACAGATTTTTTTGAGGCTGATTTAATAATTAAGTAGCTCCCATTACACATATGGGAATTTATAGGCTCTCATTTCCCGCAAAGTCGGGTAATGAGAGCGATTCTGTTTTTTTCTTTAAAGCTTATCTGTGGCTAAATGTCTAATAGTGTAACTTTAACACTGTGATTAAATGATAGTCAAATAAGTAAGGATTTAGTTTGAAAAAAAAGTTCCTAAAGTATCCATAAATTTGACTTTTATTAACCTTTTTCCTTAGTAGGCTCCAATTCCCCCCACTACATTTACGTGTGATGTGGAGTAATTTATATAATCTGTATAACTGTTGGTTTAATTGAAGTAATAAATTAATGAAAGCGTTGCTAGTTGCAAATTAGCAGTATTTTATTATATCCGTTTATTATTAAACAGTAAATCATGTTGGAAACACTGCATAATATACTACTGTGTCTAATTTGTAGTCCTTGCGTCGGTTGCCAATTTTGTTCGGTTCGTCGCTCTTATTAGCCGCGGGGTGAGTTGGGCGAGATTAGCTTGGCTATCGTGTTACCAGTATAATGATGTATAACTACAGAGAATGGATATTGAGGACTGACGTGAGGAAGGTCGCGGTCGCGATTCATACGATTTTCTTCTCTGTGCAAATGGGGCGTCAGAATCAATTATACATACACATACATAACTTCACGCCTGTATTCCCCGAAGGGGTAGGCAGAGGTGCATTTCTGCACCTACAATTTGACATATATACACATTTATGTATGTAGACAGTTACACGTAACAGGGGCGAATTTATTGCCATTTTTCGGGTATATTTCTGGAACTCCCCAAGGAGTCTGGGACTCCTTGCTGCTACTGAGAACTTCCTAATGGCAAACCCAATTAGAAACTCAGAATGAATTGTATTAGTCAGAATATAGCTTTTATTTATATTTGTACTTAGATAATTTTGAAGTCCACGAAGACAAAGTCGCTAAAAAAAACTCAGAGAGAACTAATTCAATTCTGTTTTGTCCGCTCTAGTCTCGGATCAGTGTTATTTACCAATGTTACTTTTAAGAGTCATAACTAAAACAGTCAATGTTTTTAATGCATTTTATAATTTTGTAGAAAGAAAAAAAATTTACTGTGTGTTTGGTCTAATTACCAGTCGAAATCGGCCTTTGACTGTTCACGTGTCGGAAGCCCAGTACAGTTTCATGCGTCAATCGTCGGCTAATGAGATTGGTTCATTTCTGGCATTATCAAATGTGTACTGGCCTAAATTTTGTATATACTTGAAGGAAAAGATAGTGAAGAGAATTGCACAACCAAAAAGTTAGTCCACTAATTCGCACTGGTCTAGTGTGGTGGAGAGGAGGCTCGTTCCCACTTGTGGGATGTATATGTATGGGGTAACTATATTGCTCGTGTGGTCGCCACTTAACGCAATATTTATTGCGACGGAATAGTTTTGAATAAAAACAATATATTTAATGCTGCGAATGCCTGTTCTAATCAATTAAGCCACTTTCACATAAGGATTAGAATAATATGATAACGTATGACATTTTACAACCGCACGTAGGTATCAGAACTAAAGCAAATTGTATTGTAAAAGAGTATTTCGATTGTTCCAGAAATACGTGGTCAGCACAGATCGGAGTGGAGACATCCACGTACACGTTCAGGTGAGTTTATTTGATATCTCAGAAATTCAAGAATTATATAAATATTCATGGTTATTCATTATTATTGATTATTAATATTAACAATTCAAACGGATAATTATTAAGGATCCTTCTGTCTTAAGTCATTATGCGCTTAGCTTACCAGACAACATCTTATAGTGACCATATCAATATTAAAAATCTTTAATGTTTAATGTTTTTTTAATAAAATAGTTTGACTTGGCAATCGCAATAAAAGTGAGAAACATTGTGTTTAAACGGGGACTGAATAAATTCATCGACTTGGTATCACATGAATCTCACAACTTTTTACGGTAGAAGAACTGAGTTGCAAGACTTGGGGTTTTTTAAAAGTTTTGTTTTTATGGGATCAAATAGAGGGAGAAATAGTTCTCATGCGATCAGGTAAAATAATATTTATAATTCACGAATAAAAAATGAAATTGTTTATTAATGTCAATGTGAAATGTCACCGAGAACGAAATTCTAATAATTTTCTCGTCTTCGCAATCGACAGATTCTGTAGATAAATGGAGAGTTCCTTTTTTATTATTATTTTGATTTTCGAAGTAAATATGATGTCTTTGATATAGCCTCGGCTAAATTTATTTTATTGGACAGTAGGAATATATATTACACTTAATGAGAAAAAAATCTATACAATTTTATGGGAGGTACGTCAATTCACTTGTAGAATATATTAACACTATTGAGATTATAAATTGATGTTCTCAATCTCAATTTCAATATCAAAACAAGCAATACATACGTATATAATAGCTGATATATAAAAAGAATAATGCTGCTGAAAGTAGGCATCTTAAATGTATATAGGTTTTATAAAACGAGGGAAACGACGCAGAAAAAGAATTGGCCGCATAACTTTATTACCGTGACAAAATTAAAAAGCTAAGGCGGTTGACATTTTAATTCTAAGTGCCGAATTTGGCGGGAACGCTACAATAACTGCCACGTCGAAATGCCACAGATTATAACGCCAGACATGTTGTGGGTTTAATATTTTGCCGGTTTGTTAAATGAATATGAAGTCGTATTTCTATCATAAGTAGTGATGATTTTGTGCATATTTGCTAGATTGCTATATAACTGGTTTCATCGGAAAATTTTGTAGCCATATTAGTGTCCTATGGCTGATGTTTGAAATTACGATTCAGATTTACCATTTTTACACCACCATTCTGTTTTGGACAGACCTTTACGTTCTATTAATAACATACGAATCAATGAAACACTCATCAATAAACTTCAATTTCTGATATCAATTACGATACGATCGCACAACTGTGTGCAGGTTTGCGCAGCTTTATTGAAATGTATCGAATCAACTCATTTTTCGTTCCTATTTATAAATGGTATGTTATTGCATTGTATGTTATTGGTATCACGTTTTGTTATTCTTCAGTACTAGATTAAGGGATTTTTTACATTTATAATAAATAAATAAATTATCCCATGCTGCTTCAAAGGGGAATGTTAAGGTGAGTTTGTACACTTTTTGAATACGGTCACTTTATGATATTTGTGTGCTATTATAAAAAATGAACTTTGTCCGATATATATGTATCCGATATTATACATATGTACATCAGTGGCGTTACTTCCATAGAAGCCCAAAACTGTTACGTACTCGTTAATTGTGTAATATCTAGTTTATAATTGTTTATTGTGGGGTCAGGATATTCTCATTTATATGTCAGTTTGCTTTTGTTAAATAAAGATTTAAAGCTTAAAGATTATAATTCGGAATTTTGAAAGGCAATCTGGGCTTTTGGGCTTCTATGGAAGTACCGCCAGTAATGTACATATAGCTGCATATGAACTACGTAAATATGTACCTACATACATACTTATATAGGTTAAACAAAAATTTAAATAAGAAAATGCGATTTAAAAAATATATTTCTTCAGCTATATTCTATAAGTAAATCTAAAAATAACATTTAATTACGACGAATAATAACCTTAATTAAAATGGAATAACAGTACCTATCTAAAACACCTTCGGAACTACACGTAAAGTATGCAAGCAATGTAAAGGCGCATACACTTTGCCATTAGTTTTCCATCAGGCGCTCCTCTTTTTACGTTTGCAATCGCTCTGATGAAACTGGGTCGGCGTCGCTGTAATATTTAAACAGAATATACGTTCAATCAGGTTAATTTACTGTTGGAGTGGAGTAATTTATACATTAAATGTCTAAAGGAACTCGAATTAGTATCCTACATTATTCATTTATCGGTACTATATCTACTAGTAGGTATGTAGTATCTACTAGTACCTACCTATGAATTTTTAGTATAGGTACTTAAAAAGGAAATGAATGTTTTTTTAATTCACAATTTTGAATAAACAAATTTGTAAGGCATATTGAAATATAGGTATATTAGAATCATAAAAAAATACATACATACATACATACATAAACTCACGCCTGTAGTCCCCGAAGGGGTAGGCAGAGGTGCATTTCTGCACCCACATTTCGCCAGGTATGTATCAGTCCCACGTAATAGGGGGCGAGCCTATTGCCGTTTTTCGGGCACATTTCCAGACTCCGTGCTGTTACTGAGAATTTCTTAATGGAAAAACTCAATAACACTTTGCCCGACCCGGGAATCGAACCCAGGACCTCTAGATCGCACGGCACATACTTGTACCGCGAGACCACGAGGCATTAATATAGGATTGTGGTTACTTAAATAATTGCTCAATTCTTTTCGGAGCCACGATGCCACAGACAATCACAGACACGTCAAACTTAGTCTTAGTCTTTGCATGGGGAAAAAGGAACATGAGGTTTGTTAAGTTTATGTGTGCCACAGGTACCCAAATATTTCTTATCGCTATAAACGCATTAGGTTGCATTAGCGTTTTAATATCGAAGATTTGCTAATTTATAGGTCGTACATTGAGGTTTTCTTATTTCATCATATGAAATCAATTTCGAAAATAAAATTGGTTTAATAACTTTGTTTAATAGTCACAAGTATATCATTTATTAATGGTCGTGTATATTTAAACCATTGAATGTTTGGTTTATTGTCTTTTTTTGTTTCTAGGGAGACTTGAGTCAGCAGGATAAAAGATGCGTGTTCCTCACGGTACACGACCTCGGAACGAACCGTGAGTACTCATTTTCATAATCTACGGTGTAATTCTTCCTTTTACTTAAGATACAGCTTTAACCCGTCACTTTTGCATCGTTTATTTGTTCCTACTATGGCAAATGTTGGGCATTCTTGCTGATCAAAGTTTGGTAAGCAGTTAAACATATTCTCGACACCACTTCCAGATTCATCGCTCGTAGACTTCGTGAATAGTCCGGCGATGACAGAAATCAAGGAGAGGTCATGTTTTATTCACGTGGACGTACCAGGCCATGAAGAGAACTCCCCAGATTTGCCAGATTCGTAAGTCTTGATACCATTACCTTTTTAAGTTACTATTATATATCTATATGTCGCGATCGAGAATTAGATGGCTTCATTTCTTTCACGCAAATGTTATGTTACCCAGAAACAGTAACTCAGAGTGCATCTAGTACGATAGTAGATAGTGGTAGTATAATAGTACGAGGTATGATAAATAGCTCAAACATATTTTTCAAAGTAGGTCTGAATTTAAAGAGGAGAAATCAGGACTTCTTCAACCTTATACGTAACAAAATAATCGAAAACAATGGTATTTTCTTGCAGGTACCAGTTCCCTTCCCTCCAAACCCTGGGTGAGGACATGATAACAGTCCTAGACTTCCTACAAATTAGATACGCAGTGGGGCTCGGCGAAGGCGCTGGTGCCAACGTCCTAGCGCGGTGTGGGCTGGCCCATCCCCGTCGGCTCCTCGGCCTGATCCTCGTGAACTGCACAGCCTCGACGTCATCAGTGGCTGATGCGTTCAGGAGTAGGTTCTCGAGGTGGCGCGGCGCCGACATCTCTCAGTCCGAGGAAGACTTTCTGATATACCATAAGTTTGGCCACGTGAGTTTTGCTCAAGAACACCTTGCCTATCGCTATCAGGTACTATCCTTTTGTGTTTTGTTACTAATGTACTAAACCACCGGTGGAGGTAAGGGTTTTATTGGCAACCTCATTTTGATCTATAGTCTTTTATAGAAACGAACCTAGTTTTCATTGTATAAATTTCAAGTCTCGAAATGTATATCAAAATTCATTTAGTGGTTAATAAATTTATCTGGATTCAGCAAGTCACATGAGCATTGTAGGCTATTGTCACTGACAGAATTATTTATTGAATGTTCAGTCATTTTTTTTCTGTTTCACGCTCGAGGTGACGTTGTGATTGTAGCCACTATTGTAAATATCCAAAAACCAATACATGTGGATTTTACATTGCATGAAAACCCTATTTATGACCCTAAAACAATGGCAATATTCATAAAGTGGTCGAGTCCAGCAACATTATGATGTAACATTGAAGTTAAACAATATTATTGTAGTTATTTCTATCTCAGAATATGATTGCTCAATCTCAATTTCCTCATGGTAATGATTTTCATCATCATCATCATCATCAGCCCATATACGTCCCACTGCTGGGCACGGGCCTCCTCTACAATTGAGAGGGCTTAGGCTATTATAGTACTGAGTGATTTACATATTCTTACTTAACTATACGTACATTATTCGTTTCTTGAAAGTCGATATAATGAGATGTCAATGCTGTTAATAAAACACCAAAATAATGACAATAGGAGTTCATAAACATCTATATTATATATTTATTAAGGTGTTGAATAATATTTGAGAAAGTTAGAAACGAGCTTGCCAAAATACAGCATGTGAGTTTATTAATTGTATGTGCTGTGTAGTGCAAAGGTACTTCAATACGTTGTGGCTTCTATTGCTATTTTTTACATCGATTGAAGTAGCTTGCCAGTTTAATAATAGTGTTTCACTTTCTATTACTAACCTACTAACACTTGTAGACTTAATTTTTACTGTAGCATATTGTTTATTGATTTTATATAAAGCCTTATTTTTAAGAAAACCTTTTTAGAATCGTAGTATTCCCTTACCCTTTTTACTACTGTTTTATGTAATTTTGCTACTGCTGTGATTTCTTGATTGTTTCTAATAAGTTGTAGTATTTTAGTCTTATCATTTTGCTTGTACTTATAGCGTTTTGAATCGGTTTATTGAAATATTTTAAATCATACATAATCCCATTGACATGAATGACGTATCTAAATTATTGCTAGTTAGTTTAACAATTAATTATATTCATCATCATCATCATCAGCCCATATAGGTACGTCCCACTGTTGGGCACGGGCCTCCTCGACAATTGAGAGGGTTTAGGCCTTAGTCCACCACGCTGGCCTAGTGCGGGTTGGCGAACTACACACCTAAGAAATTCCTGCACACCTAAGGACTTTTAGGTGTGCAGGTTTTATCACGATGATTTCCTTCGCCGTTAAAGTACGTGATAATTCATTGTGAATACACACTTAACTTCGAAAAATTAGAGATGTGTGCCTGGGGTTTGAACCGGCGACCGTCGAGATTCTCGACCGCGTGCCTAAACCTTGAGGCCATCACGATAATTTGTCATGACCATCATGAAAGTCATGTATGGCAATATACTGAAGTGTAATTTTAATGCTTCTACAGCAAATTGCTAGTGACTGCTGTTCTGTTGGAGACCGCGAGCGCACCCTAGCCGAGTACCGGTCGCGGCTCCGCGGGAACCTCAACACGCACAACATCAAGCAATACGTCAAAGCGTTCACCAAGTTAGTATTACCATGCTTATAAGTTTTTACCTGCCTCGTCTCGCGGCACAAATATGTGCCGTGCGTACTAGTGTAATCGGGCCTGATTCCTCGGTCGGACAAAGTATTATTCAGTATTCCGTAGACAAATTCTCAGCAGATGCTCGGGATGTGGAAGTCTGCCCGAAATTGCTTCGCCCCCTATTACATGGGATAAATACACATGGCGAAACGTGGGTGCAGAAATGCACCTTTGTTGCGTCATTGCGATTGTACGAACATTTATTAATGTTGTAATATTACCTATATTACTACTGTTAACTTTACTTTCACAGTTTTATGTTTACGATGCATTAGGGCATGACTCATGAGTTTCATTTACACTAATTGCTCAAAAGTCATAAATTTAAATGAGATTAATAAATGTATTTCCAATTATTGCATAGTGCTTGACTTCCATTAATACAAAAATATTTTAAAATTCGCATCTGTCCTATATTTTGAGTTCTGGCTACACAGTACCCTGACCCAAAAAGTATTTCTGAATACTACCATCTATAGTTCCGTAGAGTCTTTAAAATGTGAATGTCATGTTTCAGCCGCAAAGACCTGATGTTGAAAGGCTGTCAGCCGGACATTCTGCTGATTACTGGGACTCTCAGTCCCTACAGCAGCGTCATCGAGAAACTGTATAAGGAGTTAGACCGGGACAAGGCCACCATACTGAAAGTGGAGAAAGCTGGAGATGTGCTGGCTGAAGCGGTATGTAAATAATAATAAATAATAAATAAATACACCCAACAGTCACATACATAGTTCTGACTCCACACTAGGATACAAGTCCTGTGTCGTGGGTATCAGAGACTACGAGAGACTTTTCGGTCTCACAAACACCCAGACCCGAAACAAATATTTGTGGATCACACAAACATTTGTCTCGGTGCGGGTAGTATGTAATGAACAACTTATCTTTTTTTTTCAATTATGTAGTAGTTTTAATCTATACGCAAAGGCAAATTTAAGATATTACAAGGTTTTCATTCATCATTATTTTAAGCTGCATGGCGTCCAATGCTGGTCTGAGGCCTCGTTTAAGGATGCTAAAACGGCTTTTTGGAAACGGTTTGCAATCAGCTACTCCAACTCTCATAAGTCCATATACCCTTTCTGATTTTGTTGAGTTCAGTGATATTTCTGATGATGTCAATTGTAAAGAGGAGCATAGCCCTAAGAAACATTAGGCCAACCGCCGGGGGTTTTTTTTTGCAACGTACGGGACCTAATTTTTTTTTTGGAATATGTTCAAGGGTGTCCCCTGAATGTAAATCCAAGTTGGCGCGGCGTGGGGGGGGGGGGTCACTTCAGCCGCCATCTTGGAAAACACGTTGTATCGAATATCTCGCGAACCGCGCATCGTACGACAAAAATTGTAGAAATCATTATTGTAGATAACAATATTTGCCATCTTTTTTATTTGAAACGTTTTATGGATTACGCATAGGTTTTTAATACCAGGTCCCGAACGTTGCATTACTTACCTACTTTTTTTGCTGCGGCGCTTGGACTACATAGCATTGGGTTGATTTAGAAATCTAAATGCAAGTAAATTTCTGTCTAAGTAGGTACATATTACATAGTAATCTTGTGGTTTACCGCTTATGGAAGTGTTACTACAGGACTTGTTGCGAAGATTATTTCTTTAGTACTACATTTTGAAGTGTTTTCTAAATTTTAGAAACCACATTGGCCTGTAAACTAAACAAGTAAACTTTTTAAACAAAATATACTACAGTATTAGAAAATGAAGATCTATTTTTTTTTAACAATAATAATTACATCAAATTTTGAAGCAGTAATTGTCAAACAAGAAGTATATTTATATTATAAATAGATAAATAAATAAATACACACAACAGTCACATAGGTACATAGTTCTGACCCCACACTAGGATACAAGTCCTGTGTCGTGGGTATCAGAAACTACGAGATACTTTTCGGTCTCACAAACACCCAGACCCGAAACAAATATTTATGGATCACACCAACATTTGTCTCGGTGCGGGGATCGAACCCGCGGCCTCTCGTTTCGCAAGCTGGTACCTAGCCAACTGCGCCACGGGGCTGTCGGAAAATAAAACTTAATATTTTTGGAAAAGGTAAATAAATGTAACGGTAATGTAATGTTGACTGGTAGATAATGCCTTAGGCATTAAGTCCGCCTTTATACAATGTATATAAAGCATAAATAAATAAAATAAGGATAACGGATGGATGAGGGCTGCTCAAGACCGGGATGGTTGGCGCTTTCTTGGGGAGGCCTACGTTCAGCAGTGGACAGCGATAGGCTGAGTATATATATAGTATATAAATAAATTCAAACTTCTAGAACGATTAGAAAGATTTTTGTACGGCAGGGTTTTTATGAAATTGTGCCCGGGGCGAGCAATTTATATATTTATTTATTGATGTTTTCAACAACATCCTCTTTATAGTGGCGTTTCTTCCATATAAGCCTAAAAGCCCATAAAGATGCTAAGATTAAAATTTGTCCAAAAACAGCTATAGGCTTGCCCCCTATTACATGGGAATGGGACTGATACGTACCTGGCGAAATGTGGGTACAGAAATGCACCTCTGCCTACTTCTTTATGGAATACAGATGTCAGATTATGTATATATGTATATTTTTATAATTAACTCCTTTGCTGCGCTGGCTTTGTAATCTCCATTTGTTTTCTATGTATCTCTAATTATAATTTGCATGTTTGCATGCAGGTATGTAATTGATTTCACAGCAATCGGTAGGTAATAATTATATACTCAGTGTTCATGAAATTATTACGTCATTTTGTGGAAGTTATTCAGTTAAAGGAAATGAGTAATCTTTTTTTGTTTAAATTAGTAGGAATGTTTGTTAAAAATATTTTTACGGATTTGAATAAATATTAACATTGGTATTTTTTACATTATTTTGTTTGTCCATCGGATTTGTATATTGAAAAATGTTATAAGTTTGTTTCGGATTATTGTTATAAGCTATACCTTTTTTTTAAAGAGTTACTTTAAACCGATTATTACCGAAAAGATTAATAAAAAAGCCAATGATATACAAAAAAATTAAAGAAAACAGATAAGAACACCAAACACTTAATCTAAACTGAGACTACTAAAGTAAAGTTTCAGTCTTTTGCTCAATTACCTTGACCTCATTAGTAGCGGCCATACTCGATGCTACACACCTATGCAACCGTAGCTGTCCTACAAATGCAATCACTAGCAGCGAAACCCTCATATCCGCTGTTGCCCAGTGCGAAAGTAAAAGTAAGAACGTTCATTGACTCGCCGAGCCCTCGCTAGATAAAACGTGTTTGATTCTAAGCTTATTGCATAACCAGTATGACAGTTTTTTCATAAACAAAAGTAGATTATCAATCAAAATGTCGGTTATTCTACTTTTGATTGAGATAATAATCATCGGAGGGATGTTAGTGGGGTTGTATCAGAAGAATACGAATTTAGTGTGCAAATCGAAGAAGAGATTTGATGGCAAAACAGTGATAGTTACAGGAGGGACAACAGGAATGGGTTTGGAAATAGCTGCAGATTTCGCACATCGAGGAGCCAAAGTAATCATAGCATGTCCTTTTGAAGACGAAGGAGAACACGCTAAGAAGTTGATCATAAAAAGTTCTGGAAGTGATAAAGTGATTTTCAAACTCCTAGATTTGTCATCTTTGAAATCTGTTCGGGAATTTGCTTCAGACATCTTGGCGACGGAAGATAGACTTGATGTACTTATAAATAATGCTGGAGTCGGCGTACCTGGAGATTTCCTCACAAAAGACGGACTGAACTTCATAATGCAAGTGAACTATTTTGGAACATTTTTACTAACCCTTTTGCTCCTACCGCTTCTAAAAAAGACGGGAGAGCCGTCAGAACCGAGTAGGATAGTTAACACGTCATCAGTTTTACACAAAATTGGCAAAGTGGATATTGAGAATTTAAACAAAACAAACTACTGGTATAAAATCCAATTATATGGCAATAGTAAGTTGTGTTTGGTGTTGTTTTGCGTGGAGTTGGCGAGAAGACTAAAAGGGTCCAATGTGACGGTCAATGTAGTGGATCCTGGAGCTGTGGGCACTCAGATTTTCAGGAGCACAGGACCATCGTTCGGCAGCTTTCTCACATTTATCTTCGGAGTCTTGTTTAAGCATCCTTGGGAAGGAGCACAAACCGCGTTGTATGCTGCTACTAGTGCAAGAGCTGGTAAAGTTAGTGGGAAATATTTCATGAACTGTCAGCCAGCTCGAGCGTCGTCAAAGGCATTGGATGTGAAACTCGCTAAAGACCTCTGGGATGAATCGTTGAGGCTGGTGAAAATTAGTGATGTCCAAATTTGATCGAACAATGTACATTCTATTTTAAGGTATATATATAAGTACAATGAATTTATGTTAAAAATATTAATGGTGAGTTTAATTTCGTTAACTTTAAAGTAATTAACGACGTTCTGGCGAAGTTTGAATGTTTTTTGCTTTATAAAAAGTTCAGCCTATCCGCACACAAAGTGTATATACATTTGCTAAAGTTTTAAGGACGCGTTTAAGCATAAAAATTTTAGATGTATAAACATCCAGTATCATACAATTATTTTAGATTATACATACATACACACATAAACTCACGCTTGTCTCCTGTTAGGGTAGGCAGAGCCTATAGAGCGCCAAATGCCACGGTCCAAACACACCTCTTTCGCTTCCTCCACTGACATTATCCTCTTCATGCATGCACGTCCGTTTCGAGGACTTTTTATATTACTCCTCTTTATATTACCTCTCTTTATATTAGATTATATGAATCGTTGTAATGTTTAATACGATTTTTAACGCTAATAGCAATTTCATGAAATATGTTAGCTATTAGACTGCCTCGTGGTCTCGCGGTACAAGTATGTGGCTTGCGATCTAGAGGTCCTGGGTTCGATTCCCGAGTCGGGCAAAGTGTTATTGGGTTTTTCCATTAGGAAATTCTCGGTAACAGCGCGGAGTCTGGAATGTGCCCGAAAAACGGCAATAGGCTCGCCCACTATTACGTGGGACTGATACGTACTTGGCGAAATCCCCTTCAGGGAATACAGGCGTGAGTTTATGTATGTATGTTAGCTATTATGGTCGCGTACAGTTTACGTATGTAAATAGCTTTTTAGAAATTTAATTTAAATTAAATGAAATTTTAAAATAACCTTTACTACTAGAAATATGTTGGTACGTTGAATATGATTAAATAGACATTAAGATTTTTTTGTGCTTTTCCCACAAAATAGTCAAACAGCTTCCTTCTTACTGTAATTTCTAACCTATCAGTTTACACATTTTATGTTTAACAAAAAGCCTTAAAAGTTAAACATATGTACATACTATATCAGGCTATATACATTCCACTGCTGGGCACGGGCCTCCTCTATAATTGAGAAGGCCTTTGTCAACCACTCCGGCCCAATGCATGTTGTCGAACTAAACACTTAAGAAACATCTCGAGGGGACCTTTTAGGTGTGCAAGGCTCTTCACAATATTTACCTTCGCCGTTAAAGTACGTACACAAGGTGAATACACAAATAGCTTCGAAAACTCATAGGTTTGTGCCTGGGAACTTACGACTGCCAAGCTTTTTTCTTTACCCGGCTCCTGAAACGCGAGGTATCACACCTCTACTCATTATTACTTTAGGAACGATAAAACAGAAAGCTGTTTTCTTATATTTCTCTAGATGCGTGTAGTATTTAAATTAATGTCGTTTAGTAGAAAAATGTCTTCAACAAGTACAATTTCACATTTTCAATTAAATAGCCCCTGACGCTTTTGACAGCCCTCATCCATCCGTTATCCTTATTTTATTTATTTATGCTTTATATACATTGTATAAAGGCGGACTTAATGCCTAAGGCATTATCTACCAGTCAACATTACATTACCGTTACATTTATTTACCTTTTCCAAAAATATTAAGTTTTATTTTCCGACAGCCCCGTGGCGCAGTTGGTTAGATACCAGCTTGCGAAACGAGAGGCCGCGGGTTCGATCCCCGCACCGATACAAATGTTTGTGTGATCCACAAGTATTTGTTTCGGGTCTGGGTGTTTGTGAGACCGAAAAGTCTCTCGTAGTTTCTGATACCCACGACACAAGACTTCTGTCTTAGTGTGGGGTTAGAACTATATATGTGACTGTTGGGTGTATTTATTATTATTATATTAAATCTCTGAGACCATAGTCGTTTTCAAGATATTCTAGTTTTCCACGGGAACATCGCAAATGCTCCCCCCATGTGACTCTTTCATGTATTTCTAAATAACAATGTCAACAATGACTTTTTTTTATTTTCAGCCGGCAAAGGTTGCGCAATCTCTCCTCCTGTTCTGCCAAGGGCAGGGGTTGTTGACTTCGCTGCCGCCGCCGGGTGTTGAACGTCGCATGTCCCGCGCCATGTCTATGGAGGAGTACGACAAGCCCAACATCAGGCGGCTGTCCCTCACCCCCAGCATGTCCGAGTCACCCCCGCCGAGGAAATTGTAGGTAATGGCCTCAGACTCCCTTCTTGAGGAGTTTGAAGTTTGAGCAGAGAAGCGGTGCTTCCAAAATTACTTGAATTTTAAAATCACAAAAGCACTTTTATGTATTGCAAAATAAAGGTGAAAATACAAAAAATATTGAAGCTGTATTAGTAGTGATTCGTGACGGATATAGATGTCGTAAGCGTAATAGTAATGAAATTTTAAATTGTATTTTAGGAATTTCTAGGATGCATCAAGTATATCATAATTATGATGCATTTTGTTGTTGTATCAATTATTTATGGCATGACGTATAAATAAGTCAGGATTGAATATTTTGGAATGTTAGATAAAAATCATAAACCTTTAGATTGCTTACTATTGAGATATGTGTATTAGAACCACTAGCTTATTGTATATTATTCGTTATAAATAAGTTTTAGCGTGGTATAAATATTAAAATATATTATTATTAGATTAGCGATGTTGAAAATATGTATTTGATATTGTTCTGTCACTTTACGTGAATACCTGTTTGGATTAAGAGACCAATTCATTATAAAATCAAAGGATAGATGGCGCTGTATAATGTTACAGATAGGATTCATTATTTTTGTAGAAAGTTGTATTAATACTATTTATACCATCATAACTAATTTAAATATAGTGTATTTGTGTAACGTCTCTAATATAATATATTTCTACAAATGTCGATCATTAAATAAATTGAGATCTACACTACACGTAGGATTTTGGCATGCATTCATACATTTATTTTTCGTTACTTAATCATAGATGGCGCACTTCTCACTAGATTATCCAAGAAAAGGATGGTATGGTATTTCATTGATTTTGTAGTCTGAAAGTGGTTAAGTGAAATTTACATTTATTATCACCTGTTCGCGAAGTAGGTATATGTCTAAAGATAATTTATAAACTTTCGGCATTTAATATTATCGCCTCGTTTTGAATAAAACCACCTCTCAGAGTCTCACTTATTGTTTGCACCTATTGTTATTTTAGTTGTAATTTTGTAAATTATGTAAAGCTAAATATTTGTAAAAAAAATATATGTTGCATGTTATGCGTATTACTATGGAAACTTGTATTCAATGTATAAATTTATTATGTAATTGAACCAATTTAAAAGATCCGAGTTTACAAGGCTAAAAAGTAATGTGAGTAATTTACTGTAATACATTTAAAAACAACGTTGTAAAAAGGTTTAAACGATATCCTAAGCTTGATAAAACTCTAAAAATTGGTTTGATTTATGAATAAAACATGTACGAGTGTCTATTTTGTAGTAAATCAGAAATATACGAATGTGTAAAAAATTGTCTGAGCTTATTGACCGCACATTTGATTTAAAAAATTAAAATCTTGCATAGAGTGGCCGCCACCACTGATGACAGTCACGGCATACAATTAAAAGTTGCCACAATAAGTAAAAAAAAACTTCTTGTCTTTAATTGTGACTACCTAGGTATTCCATGCAATCAATGGGGTGAAGATTCATGTTACAAAGACAAATACAAATTGCTATGTGATGAGGTTAGTAATGACTAATTGTCATAATAATTTAATTTGCTTGTTTAATATTCTTTTACTTATGACAAACATACAATTTACTTAAATATTTACCCATATTTATGGGAAACCTTAAATCCATGAGCCCTCTACTTTTTTTTAACCCTTTTCTTGACAATGTATCTGTGAAGATACATTAAATTTGAAAAAATCTGGTGCTATTGGTATTTTCCGCAAGCTTAATATTTTTGTATGAATATGAAGGTAATTTTATAGTTTTCGAACCAACGTTGAAATTTTTCTGTTGGCCTCACTGATGAGCTGTTAAACTTTACTTTATTTCAAGTTCTGCCATGTTGCCACGCAAGAAGGTAAGAAAATTTATCAATATATTTTTGTTTTTAATTTTTTTATAAATGGGTGCGTAAAATTATGAATTATAAGGATATACCGCACTAATGTAATTACTTTAGACTTTCTATACATGTCTAGTTGATGCTTCATTTGACTTTGTTGATGGGTGTATCTCATAGTGCACACTGCCAAGTAACTAACAATTTTGTGTTTATTTGACATGTATCTCAGGGTGCACACTGCCAAGCTAATGAAGTGTTTATCTGCTTATGCATAAATAGCTTATTTTCTATTGGTTGTAGTTACATGTGCTTTCAAAAGCTTGCAAAATACCCACATTGGAGCAAAACACAATCAATCATCAAATGATGAAGAAAGTTCGGATTTTAGTGGTCAAGTTGAAAATTTTGATTTTCAAAAACGTGATGTTACTGAATCTTTACATGTTCCTTCGCTTCCTTCTTCTCTAGAAAATCTTCACATACTCTCTGACCATAAAAACAACCTGACGGTGCCCCAAATAACTCCAGTATCAATGAAATCATCTACTGAATATATTTCCTTTGATTATTTAGCTCAAGATTCTCCTTACTCTGTTATACATACATTCACTTTATCGACAATTTTTTATGACGGTGATCGTTATTTCAAGGTTAGACCCTGATTAAAAAAGTACGTGCCAATTTTGGGAGAGTTCCTCATGAAACCAGATTCAGTATTGATGAAATAATGGTACCATATAAGAGCAAAAAAACCGGTAATCGAAAATAGTACATAAAGAGCAAGCCTCGCAAATGGGGTTACAAAATATTTGTTAGAGCGGGAGTTTCAGGCTTCATATACGTTTTTATTATATACGGTGGAAAAGATACCTTCAGATATCACACATTTTCGCCAGAAGAAATGAGTTTGGGTTTTGAGTCAAAATCGTTTTATCTCTGTGTAAAACTACTCCTGATTCAGCATGTTTCGTTGTTTATATCGATAACTTTTTTACCAGCATGGAGCTTATTCATATGGTGCGATATGATATGAGAATATTCTCTTTAGTGGCAATAAGATCGCATCGAAACCGTGGGGCAGAATTGAAACTGTTATCAGATAAAGCCGTCAAGAAAAATGCTGAGGGTCTTATTGACGAGTGGTATGCAATAAAAACAAGGTGTAAAAAAAACACCTTGTAGCGTAAGGTCAACTGCAGACGTAAAATATGATGGATACAATCATTTTATTGACCTTATATTTGGGTCAAAAAGACGACGCAAGCTATGCATCAAAGGCCAGACTACTGTTATGTGTATAAAATATGGTAGAGGCTATGTCTATTACCGGATAGAAACTGTTTTTTTCAATTTCCACAATATACATTTCCAAAATTAATGTGATTTTGTTTTATTATTTTCTAATAGAAGTTATATTTGTAATTATTTTCATTAAAATTATATTTTAATCAAATCATAGCTAATTAGGCAATGTATCTGTAGAAATACGTTGTTAGCGTAATGTATTTATTAATGGTCTTGGCAATGTATCTTACAAGATACATGTGTTTTTTTTTAAACTACCCTCATGAGATTTTTTTAGTTTTTTTTTTCTAGACATCCTTGGGTCATTAGGATTAAGTGGTGTGAATATGATCTGGATATTCAAAAAAATTTAACTCTGCCAAGTTAAGGGTTAACGTGAGGGCAACGCCTTAATCTCCCCGTTCGGTATCTCGTGGGAGGCCAAAAAGGGTATGTCGGGGTCTCCAGCCTTCCAACTCAGCGCGCGGAACTGTTGTTCACGGAGTATGAGGGTCACATATTCTAGGGACTTCAGTTTTATGCGACACGACCGCATTGACAAAAATTATGTATTATGAATACGATGATAGAAAACCACCAAATTGAAAACTGGACACTTTATTGACAACAACAGACGGGTACAGAAACTTTTTAAACATTTTAACAACACAAAAGACAGGACATTACACTTAAAGTAACCTCGCACCGCACTCACCAACGAGACTTGCTATATACTTGCTCATAATTGCCAAACATGACGATAAAAACGATTCAGACACCTCTCGTCTCTTCGTCAAATATTTGCTATAAAAATTTCAAATAAGCTTCCAATACGAACTAAAAAAAAGACGTCGCAAGACTGTTGGACGAAGAGAGTCGAAATTATTGCGATGAGGGAGGCAATACGGATACACACAGATCGGCAAATATTACTAAATATGAAAATAGTTTACAAAATGGGTACAAAATACAATAAGATTAGAAAAAAATCCTATAAAATTCCTAATGGTATTCTGGAAGGACCAAAAGCTCAGTACACATCATCGCTCAGACGTTGGGGAAACGAATGTTAGTCGCAGCTCAAACATCATCCGACCTCAGCGGACATTTTCAAACCTTTAATTAATTTTGCATTTCTGCCATAAATAATATTAACAATGCGGCCGCGATTTTGGGGCGTCCGCTGCGGCGGCGACGCTGCGCTGCCGCCATATCAGCACAGTGCACGACTGAGCCACGACACTGTACATGCATCAAACTTCCAGTAAAGTACTGAACTTCCTGCTATTATTGCATCAATGTTCTAACCAAGTAGCTCCTCAATTTAAGAGACATTCTCGGCTAATCCGAACTTGATACAATTACCCTGCAAGTTATACAAATGCCGTCAAAATCAGTCGCGCATAGTCCTGGGTATACTTGTGTTTCGGCTCTGGAGTCGTCGGCACGAGTGCGGGGGTGAGGCTTGTCCTCGCTGGAGGAGGGGAGTGGAGGGTGACGTCACTGCTCGTCGTCGCAGCCGGGCTGCAAATCTGAAGTCTCGATGGCGACCTCGTCATAGTCCCTCTCGAGCGCCGCCAGATCCTCCCGCGCTTCTGAGAACTCGCCTTCCTCCATGCCTTCGCCGACGTACCTAAATTAAATAAAACCGATAAGATGGAAACATTTAACTCGACAAATAATTTGAAATGTCTACGCTTAATGATGGTATTTTATGTGCTAAGTTTAAAATGGTTATAATAATGAAATTTATTGAGGTTAAAATTTCGATTAGCTTCGGATCAGATAAATTTCCTGCTGATGCCAAAAAATCACTAATCTAAATGTTTATACGATTACTATACTACACGGGTAATTTCCGTACCAGTGCACAAACGCCCTTTTGGAGTACATGAGGTCGAACTTGTGGTCGAGCTTGCCCCACGCCTCCGCGATGGCGGTGGTGTTGCTCAGCATCGACGCGGCGCGCTTCACTTGCGCCAGGTCTCCGCCCGCCACCACCGACGGCGGTTGGTAGTTTATGCCCACCTACCAAAAATGATACAATCTTATTATACCCATTAACCAAAGAAAAGCATCTAACACTGCTATCACAAACGTAAAGTTACACACCTCTAGCTTGATGTTCTGTACTCCGACTAAAAACCTACGCCAGCCATGCATATTAAACCCTTTAATTCCTTCCCATTCAATCATGTAGAGCGCGCAAGCGCGACATGCCTTAATTTCGGACGACGAAAAGGGGATGTAAGTTTCGTGATCACTTTTGGTGGCATCATACTATCATACAGCAATGTGGGTGTATTTGATTATCGAATACTTTTTATCATCATCATCAGCACATATACGTCTCACTGTTGGGCACGGGCCTCTTCTACGACTGAGAGGATTTAGGCCTTAAGTCTGCCTCGCTGGCCTAGAGCGTGTTGACGGACTACACACTTAAGAAATTCCTAAGAATTTTTAGGTCTGCAGGTTTCCTCACGATGTTTTTTTCCCTCACCCTTAGAGTAAGTGATAATTAATTTTGAATACACACAACACACAAAGAGTGTGCCTGGGGTTTGAACCTGACACCTCGAACACGCGCCTAAGCCTGGAGGCCATCACTACTATTTACTACACCAATATTTTCTTAAGACTACACAACATAGCTGGTACATAATATGACAAGAAACTAAACGACTAGAAACAAAATAACTACTCGTAAGTATCACCAATTAGTATTGCACTCACTTTGAAACCGGTTGGGCACCAGTCGACAAATCTGATGCCGGCGCGGCCCTTCATGGCGGCGATGGCGGCGTTCACGTCCTTGGGTACCACGTCGCCGCGGTACAGCAGGCAGCACGCCATGTACTTGCCGTCGCGAGGGTCGCACTTCACCATCTGGTTCTGCGGCTCGAACAGCTCCGCCGTGATCTCAGACACCGACATGCCTTCGTGGTACGCCTGCATCAACGTCATTAAATGTGACTTAAGACTCAAGTCCAGTGTAAGGAAATTTGATTTTATTTCAGGTGAGCTAGTTGAAATCTAATAAACGCAACGCTTTCAATCGACATAAAATGATAAAGGTAATGTTTTTTTAAATCCCTCATACGATAGGACGATGTAAATCCTGTTGAAACCAGTAAAATTACTACCGACACAATGAGTACATTTATATATAAACTAGCTTTTGCCCGCGACTCCGTCTGCGTAGACTTCAGGGTTGGGTGCAGAAACTAACTAAGTGAATCTATAAATCAAAAATTACGCTAATTGTTGCAGTAGTTCACCACCGGAGGTCATTTCTATCTTTGAGAATCGTCTCAAGTGACATTATGACATTTTTCATAACCTCAGATCGTCTCATAAATTTATCGCGAAAATGTATCTAATGTCATCTACGTGCGTATAATCGCACTAAACATCGCATAATGACACCGAGCCCCATAAAAATGCACATGATAACATTTTACTGTACCGGTACCAGTCACCACTACTCCACAGTGCTAAATGGCATTTAACGTGAATTCAAGTCATCCAGGATACTGACTTCAAATAATGGTGCCTTTCGCAATTTCAGTTCCAAAAATGGCACCTAAATTCATAAAACGGAAAAATAGCTCTTCTATTCCTTAAGTTCCACTAAAATTCTTCTAAAATTGCCATAAGTGCCAATTATGGCACCTGTCGTCGCGTGATTTCCAATAACGGCACTTGTAGCCTTATGGATTCCACTAATGGAATCTGATTCATCCGATAATGGCACCTGACGTCACTCACCATCCACTAATAGCACCTAACGTCACTTAACATACACCAATAAAACTTATCGTCACTTAATTGTACATACATACACTCCCGGGATAAAATGTAGCTTATGTTACTTTATAGTGTCCCATTTGTATTCAAACCAAAAATCATATAAATCGGGTGAATAGTATAGGCGTGAAAGCCCATTCCCACGGGAATACTACATTTTCCGGGATAAAAAATATCCTATGTTGCGTCGGTGGGTCCTATCTAGCCCCATATTAAAAATCATCTAAATCAGTCCAATGGTTTAGGCCAGAAAGTATAACACAGGCAGCGTTACATTCGCATTTCAATATATGCTTATCCCACGGGAACCCTATATATTCCCGGGATAAAATGTAGCTTATGTTACTTCATAGGGTTCCATTTATATCCATACCAAAATTCATTCACGTCGGTCAAACGGTTTAGGCGTAAAAGCAGAATATTGACAGAGCTACTTATACCCATTCCCACGGGAATACTACATTTTCCGTGATAAAAAGTATCCTATGTTGCTTTGGGTGACTCCCATACTAAAAATCATCGAAATCGGTCAAATTATTTAGGCGAGAAAGCATAACACAGGCAGTTACTTTCGCATTACATTATATGCTCATCCCTCGGGAACCCTACATATTCCCGGGATAAAATGTATTTTATGTTACTTTATAGGATCACATTTATGTCTGTAAAAGAATTCATTCATATCGGTCAAATGGTTTAGGCGTAAAAGCAGAATATTGACAGAGCTACTTATTCCCATTCCCACGGGAATACTACATTTTCCGGGATAAAAAGTATCCTATGTTTTTTCCCAGGCTCCAACCTATCTGTGTACCAAATTTCATTTAAATCGGTTCAGTAGTTTTAGCAGGAAAGCGAGACAGACAGACAGACAGAGAGTTACAATCGCATTTATAATATTAGTAAGGATTTAGACAATGTCGAAGCAAACACACAATATCTAAAATTTGCACCTAAAAATAATAAAAGTAACTAACTTGTTAGAATATCCAGTTGAATTGTATTACTGAAAAATATAATAAATATAATATATATATACGTCCTGGGTTCGATTCCCGGGTCGGGTAAAGTGTTATTGGGTTTTTCCAATAGGAAATTCTCAGTAGCAGCACGGAGTCTGGAAATGTGCCCAAGAAATGGTAATAGGCTCGCCGCCTATTACGTGGGTCTGATACATACCTGGCGAAGTGTGGGTGTAGGTAGGTGGTGTAATACAGGCGTGAGTTTATGTATGTATGTATGAAAAATATAAATATTAGTACCTTATCTGCTGAAACGACTGGAGCATACGCTGCGAGCGGAAAGTGTATGCGCGGGTATGGCACCAGATTTGTTTGGAACTCTGTCAGGTCTACATTCAGAGCGCCGTCGAACCGCAGCGATGCGGTTATTGATGATACCACCTAGAATAAATTAGGCTTTTCAAGGCTTGTCTGTTTGTGTCTTACACAGTTTCGTGAAGCTCGAGCATATACTTGTCCAACAATAAAATTTATACCAAACGAGGCGCTAAAAATAAAATGGACCATAACCATATTAAAAAAGAAATTACGAAAGGGAACAACTTGAACTTATGAAGAAATTATAAATCCAGTGATACGCACTGCATCTGCTGCAGAATTCGCTTTAGCCGCACACGCTTCAAAACGGTGATATAGTGCTTACGAATATCCCAGCAATTTTCTCTGGACAATTTCCTTTCTCTTAAAGTATAAAAGTCTAAGAAAACATTTGTCAAGAAAGCGTTACTTGTGAGATGAGCCTGTTGAGGTTGGCATACGACGGCCTCTCAATGGAGAGCCGCCGCCTGCAGATGTCGTATATGGCTTCGTTGTCGACCATGAAGGCGCAGTCTGAGTGGCCGATGGTGGCATGCGTCGTCAGCACTGCGTTGTACGGCTCCACCACTGCTGTTGATACCTAGACAAGTGAACACGGCGACGTTATTAATACCTGATATTGATGTTTGTCTGATGCAAACAATTTTGCTTCCAAGTTTGTCAACAAAAAATAAATAAATAAGAAACTGGTTAAACGATATTTCAGCCACACGTTGTCTACTGTTGGAAATGGGTTCCTCTACTAAAGGCCATAGTGATCTGCTAGCATTAGATATTTACTAAAAATGACAATTGATTTAGTGTAGGTTGTAGCTTGTAGCTTGTAGGACATCGCTGATGTAATGACTGATGAAATTAATCATATTAACTGTAATAAAGAGCTAAAAGTTCTTTTAACAATTAAAATTATATTTCACCTGTGGTGCGGGATATATGGCAAATTCCAATTTACTCTTCTTGCCAAATTCGTCTGACAGTTTCTCCATTAGTAATGAAGTGAAGCCAGATCCAGTACCGCCGCCGAATGAGTGGAACACAAAGAAACCCTGCAGTAACACAATTAATACATAGTTTATTAACACATACAACTCATTAAGAATACAAAAATATAGTTTAATAAATTTTCGGCACCGTCGTAAACAGTGTAAATACATCAATTTATTGCAATTTTTTGTCTGTCCTTAAGAAGGTCAGTGGACGAGCTCTTGGTCGTCATGTATTTCTTAGTTTTAGTTGTTTAAAAAAAACTACCCTGTTTCAGCGTGCTGATATTGTTATGCTGGATGATGCTGTAAATTTTGTAAATCAGACTAATTCTTAGTTCGTTTCAGTTCTAGATCAACCTCGTGGTAAAGATACGGCATCCTGGCCTTCACAGCTCGCCCGTTGGCCCTGTCTTTCCTTTAGGATAGCGGTTACCTACAATTCTAAGGATCTAAAAAAATGTTGGTACCTGTAAGCCAGTGCACTGGTCAGCGAGTTTACGCACTCGCTCCATGACTGGTCCGAGCACCTCGCGCCCGGTGGAGTAGTGGCCGCGAGCGTAATTATTGGCCGCGTCTTCCTTCCCAGTTATAAGTTGCTCTGGGTGATACAATTGACGATACTCTCCCTGGCGAACCTCATCTGAAGCAATCCATGCTTAAAGTAGTATTCTTTCATAATTTGGATAGAGTATTATAAAAAATAAATACAAGTTTAAGCTAGTATTTGAGATAGAATTTCCGCGCCATTTCTTATAATAAATTCACAAAAGAAGGGGCGATAAGAATGAGAAGAAAAATCCAATACTCCAGCTGCAACGACAATGTAAGTATTGCGTTATAATTTACATTTTTTCTACAAAAAAAAAAAACATATGTTCTATTCTTAGCACAATATCATCATCATTTCGCTCGCTAACTTTCTATTCTAAAGAAGAGAAACACGTCTCCACCAATAACAGCTTGAAGAGCTAGAAATACCAATGCTAGAAAAATAAAATCATGATCACTCGACCCACCAATAACAGTAGCCTCCAGATCGACCATCACGACCCGCGGTACCATCTTGCCTCTGTCCGCCTCCGAGAAGAAGGTGTTGAAGCACGAGTCCGCGGCATTGGGGTCCGTGTCGCACGGCGGCAGGGTCCCGTCCGGCCTGATGCCGTGCTCCAGGCAGTACAGCTGCCAGCACGCCACGCCCATCTGCACGCCCGCCTGGCCCACGTGCACCGATATGCACTCCCGCTGCTCAAGTACAAATCGAAAGAAAGATTAGCTGGGCTACAGATATCCTCCGTGGACGGTTGCAAAAAAATATCATATGTCATTTATTTATTGAATGTCATGGATACTTTACGTATGGAATTAATGCGTCAAATTAAATTGAAATAAATAAATATACCCAATATGACTGCCTCGTGGTCTCGCGGCACAAGTATGTGCCGAGCGATCTGGAGGTCCTGGGTTCGATTCCCGGGTCGTGCAAAGTGTTATTGGGTTTTTCCATTAGGAAATTCTCAGTAGCAGCACGGAGTCTGGAAATGTGCCCGTAAAACGGCAATAGGCTCGCTCCCTATGACGTGGGACTGATAAATACCTGGCGAAATGTGGGTGCAGTAATGTACCTCCGCCTACCCCTTCGGGGAATACAGGCGTGAGGTTATGTATGTATGTAAATATACCCAACGTTGACATAGTTCTGATCCCACACTAAGATACAAGTCTTGTGTTGTGGGTATCAGAAACTAGACATTTTACGTTCCCACTAACACCCGGACTCGGAATACTCGTGGATCACAGAAACATTTGTCTCGACCCGCAGACTCTCGTTTCACAAGCTGGTGTCTATTAAACTGCGCCACGGAGCTGTTAAATGTGTAGGTAATGTTATAAACTGCCTCGACTGGGCTTCTAGACTATCACGATGTCTCTATGTCTTTGTCCGACTTTCATTGCATGAAATGCAAAGGTTTATGAGAACTTATTCTATAAAATAGTTCTGAAGTGTGCAAGCTTATTGTCTTTTTGGTAACTATTCAGCAACGTTATTCTGAATACACCGAATAGTCTCGAACATTAATAAAATTACCTATAAGCGAATGATACCTCAAATTATTACCTAAAATTATCAGAAAAAAACGAAAACTATATATGTACATGCATTATTGAAATAAATTGAAATATATACATATTACAATAAATATTAAGATAAATGCAATATGATATTTGGAATATTATCCAAAATAATCAAGTTGGCCATGGGCAGTCTAAATAATTATGTTCTAAATAAGGACACTTGGGTTCATTGAAACATTTTAATTGATCCCGGGAAACGGCAATTTACTTACCCATATTCCGCCTACATAACTTCTTGAAAATGTATCAACTTACTATACCAACACTTACCATGATAAATACTGGTAATTTTGATATATCCGTTCACAAAATAAATACAAAAAAAACTGTAAAATAAATACAATTTACAAAAATTTAGACTGGACTGAAATTTTGAAAAAAAATTGAGAATCAGCGGCCGACTGATGGGTCGCTTGGTCTATTGTTGAAACTCATTCCATATTTAAATATTATATGGCGAAACTATTAATATGTTTTTGTACCAGCCAGCACATTTGAAAAAAGTTTTATATCGGATGTAATAAAATAAAATATAAAACTCATTCTATGGAGTTATTGTCCATTTTTGAGAACAAGAAATATTTCTTAAATGACCGATAATACATTTTATACAAAAAAACATTTATTTTTATATTATTAATAAAATAAATTAATTCCGACACAGTGGCATTACAAATTTATATGAAGCGTCCGCTTATTCAATTTGCTTCTCAAAATTGAAGCCCTCATTATATAGCCCTCGGTTTTATAAGCTGGATGCCGCGGTATATAAGGAACGGCTTAATAAAACCTATCTCATAGGTACTTTAGGAATGTAACATAACACGTATAACACGTACGCAAATTTTTTTGCAGTCCTTGTTTTTCATTCATCATGAATTAAAAAAAAATATAAATAACATAAATACACCCAACAGTCACATACATAGTTCTGATCCCACACTAAGATACAAGTCTTGTGTCGTCGGTATCAGAACTACGAGAGACTTTTCGGTCTCACATACACCCAGACCCGTAACAAATATTTGTGGATCACACAAATATTTGTCTCGGTGCGGGGATCGAACCCGCGGCCTCTCGTTTCGCAAGCTATAAATTTAAGAAATAAAATAAAATTTATTGTATTCATTTTGATCACAGAACAATATCATACCAGGTCTTGGTCATTATAAAATAAAAAAAATGCGTCATTCAATATTTCTAGTATAGACCGCACTGTTAACATGCTCACACAACATAAGTGTAAAGAAAACTCGAGGCCAACTGGTCATGGGGTATTTGTGAGCCCGGCGAGGGTGCAAAGTATCTAAGTAGGGCAGGAACGGGGAGGGGCCCCATCAAGTTGAGCTATTAGGGCACAATGCCGATCGATGGACCCATAGCTGTCGGGGTACGTCCACCCTAACTATTGCTGGTTAATTTGCATTTTTGTGCGTCTCGTTAGACCTCAATGACTGGAAATCGCCGTCAAAGTCAAAATAGTTTTGTTCCGTTCTTAAAGACTTTTGTCTTTTTACCCTTATACTGGAAACGTCGGTTGTGAAAATTCCCATCCTGTCGTATTTAATTTATTCTGTGTATCGTTAGCTATATGTATGTTGGGGTGATTCATAAAAAAAATTGTGTAAATTTTTATCATTTATTTCTTCTTGCCAATCGCCTACTCTGAGACTAAGCCATCAATCTAATATTTTGATAGAAAACATGTACTTGGGTACATACCTTTAATCGCATTCATGTCGTTCATTTAATGAATACGTATTTTACGAAAGTTCGACATCAGTCAGTAGTAGCTTTACTCGGTAGTTTTATATGTAGAGAACGGTAGTTAATTGTACTCACTGACTATCCCCAAATATTTGTAATTAAAAACAGCGGTTGTCATAATTCATGTACTACATTTACAAATATGATTTCGTCACGCTCAACCGCTGCAACTGTTAATCCTTGTAAACACACATTGAAATGCAAAGTTTGCAGGCCCTCTGATTTCAAGTGTTCGTTTTATTTTGAATATATAATTGCGTGACATTGTCACGGCGGCGTGTTACAATGGTCCCAGTTTGGCGATATAATCGATTTGTCACGTTGGCTGCTTGTTAGATTTGACGATTAAAATAATTAATGTTTTTCTGTGATTAAATTTTGTTTTTTCTTAGTATTTGTATATTGTTTTTTATTTATTACTAGCTGACCCGGCAAACGTTGTTTTGCCATATATATAAAATTCTCGTGTCGCGGTGTTTTTTGGCAAACTCCTCCGAAACGGCTCGACTGATTTTTATGAAATATTGTGTGTATACTGTAGGTAGGTCTGAGAATCGGTCAACATTTAAGGGTTTAACATTTAGGGGTATGTTTTTTTTTCTATTGACTTTATTTTCTTTATTTTTTATGATTCAGCATTGATAAATTATTATAATCATAAATTTTCACCCTTCTACGATCAACCTCTATCTTATACTGACCATTTTAATTTGTTTTTTTTTTATTTAAATGTAAATAAATGATAATAGCACTGAAAAATTATAATGATACGTATAACAGTCATTGCTTTGATCGATATACATAATCGGTTAAGTAGTTTTGGCGTGAAAGCGTAACAAACAAAACATTAACATTTATAATAGCTGACCCGGAAAACTTCGTACCCCCTAACAGTCATTGAATGTTACATATTTACATATTACCTGAATTTTATTTTTGATTGTATGGAAATAAATATTAAGTTCATCACTTTATTGAGATAAAAATACAGAAATATATAAGTACGAAAATTAAATGCATCAATCGTGTCTCCGCAAGTCATGATTTAATCAAACATGTACATATGGGATGGGATGCAGTCGGTTTCAATTCTCTTCATTGAAGCATCAGTGTGGTGGACTGAAGCCTAAACCCTCTCAGTTGCAGAGAAGGCCTATGCCAAGCAGTGGGACGTACATATATGGGCTGATGATGATGATGCACCTTGTGATATACATTTTTAATATATTTTTTAATTGTCTGAAAGATCACAAACATCTTTTGTTAATCGTCATTGCGAAGGCTTGACGAATCGGGAACTGAATTCGTTTGAACTCAATGGTCATACCCGTTAGGATCAATGAAATCTTAGATCAATCTAATTGATGAATTCTCAAGCACCAATTCATCTCTAAGTTGTCTTTTCAGTATCGTCACGTGAATAACATTAGTCAACAATTTTCTTAACACCAAGCGCATTCCATTGCATAGTTGTGGGTGTTTTAGATTTCAAAGCGTGATGACTACCGAACCTGCCTTCTTTTGTAAATCAGGTACAACCAAGGAGTTTAAAAACACATTTCTGAACGCACGCATAAATATTTGACAACCAATAAATATGTCAATCCCTTTTTATTACTGACATTATTATACATTTTTAAAATCTAAAATACGCAATTATTCGAATATTCTGGATATATGTTGTCGATTCAAAACCTTTATTTAAATACGTTCTTTAATTTGAGGGGACCATTAACCATATTGACGGGATAAACATAAAATGTTTGACAGAATATTAGGTAGAACAGTTTATATGAGAAAATTAAATTGTTGTTTTTACCATATTCCTCGCAATTTTCTTAACTTTTTCTTTCATAAGATCCTTCTCCTAACGATAGCGAATACAACAAAAAAAGAATTAGCGAAATCGGTGCAGGCGTTGTTGAGTTATGCGCTTACCAACACATTTTGCGATTCATTTTTATATATAAGATTTTCTAATTCATTTATATTTGCGTTTTTTTTTTCGAAGACAACTGATGCATTTAGAGCTGCAGCAGATAGATAGCAAGAACAAGACAAGTATAGCGATGTTAATAAAATCAAAAACATTCGTTAATTTATTGGCTTATTTTGTGCTAAAATACCATATTTTACCAAACAGACGTTCGTTAGAAGTGATTTAGAATGTAATGGATGTTCTTTCACCTCTCAAATATTTTTGGATCTCTCTTATCTTACATTCAGAAAGCAGAGTTTATAAGTATGCATAGTAACAGCTTATCATGAGAACTAAATGAGTATTGTATTCAGAAAAAGCATTGACGAAATTTTAAAACAGAATATATTTTTTTATAATCATAAAACATTACAAAAAGAACAAATTAGAGGTATTTCTGAATGAAAATACAGTAGAAATTTTGACAAATGACGGCGAGGGGAGATGGAAATCTGATAGCATTGTACACTCTGATACTTATCACGTATTTATCTGAGTGATTATCACTAATGTTTCGAGATGTCATCTTGTCTCCCTAAGTTCTACAAACTTGAATCACGCCGGGTTTGCCACCTGTGGATCAATTTGTTTTACTTTTTCTAATTCATTTGAACCTGTTGAGATGTAATTTCATTTTAATTTAGATTCCTATATATTATCATCAATTATATTTCTTATAAAGTTTGTCGCAGTCTTCTAAGTACCTATACAGTATGATTTGTGTAAGGGAAAATATACTTAACAATGTCTTTTACTGAGAATGATTGTTCCATAGTCACTTACAGCTTTACTTAAGCACGTTAATCACGTCTCTTTGAACTAAGTGTAAGTTTTCTTTGGCATTCACAGTTATAATCTACAGTGACAGAATAACGAGTTAAAGGCATATATTTTTTCAAATACTTTTTATAGCAATATGATTGAAATTCTTTATTCAATCTTTACACGCCCTGCAGTAAAACGATAGATTTTCATACACAATCATGTTTTTTATCTGCATTAAATTTGAGATTGGCCATCCGTATGACAATCCCCGGTCATAAAGGCCCGAGGTGTGGCCCGTACAAAAAATCCCATTCCGTTCACGGAGGCGGAATAATGAGTGCTTTTTACCGACTAATCCGGATCAGATAAAGCCGTAATGCGATGTTCGTTTGATATTCATGATTCCCGGCGGATCCGCGAGGGATTTGCCCATGTCGGTGAATGTTATTGGGTTACGTTTTGTCTTGTAAATTGATAAATGAATTTATTTTGGGGCAATAATATTGAAATGTTGCTGCAAGACCGCTGTGTTGTAAATTAAAGATAGACTGCCTCGTGGTCTCGCGGCACAAGTATGTGCGGTGCGATCTAGAGGTCCCGGGTTTGATACCCGGGTCGGGCAAAGTGTTATTAGGTTTTTCCATTGCGATATGTGGGTGCAGAAATGCACCTCTGCCTACCCTTTCGGGGAATACAGGCGTGAGTTTATGTATGCATGTATGAGTAGATAGCTGTTACATTAAAAAAGTAGGAAATACTAAATTGTTCACATTAATAATTGATAATGAAGAAAATATTTCGAACAGAACTACAGATAAATATAAAATTGTTTCGTGAATTTACAGTTCGATGTATATGCGGGTAAAAAATTCCTTACATACATACATACATACATACATAACCTCACGCCTATAATCCCCGAAGGGGTAGGCAGAGGTGCATTTCTGCACCCACATTTCGCCAAGTATTTATCAGTCCCACGTAATAGGGAGCGAGCCTATTGCCGTTTTTCGGGCACAATTCCAGACTCCGTGCTGTTACCGAGAATTTCCTAATAGAAAAACCCAATAACACTCTGCCCGACCCGGGAATCAAACCCAGGACCTCTAGATCGCACGGCACATACTTGTACCGCGAGACCACGAGGCAGGCAGGCAGAGTATTCCTTACAAATAAATCATTAACTGTTTAACATACATGGTACTTTATTACAAAAAAAAATTATATTCTTATGAGATTATCAAAATCGAACTGCATGGTCTATCAATTGTATTTTATTAGATGCTGGCACGATTTTCATTTGTTTCTGGACCCAATTCTAAATTCCCGAAATCGCGGGCTGTTCCTAGTAAAGCTATAAATTTAACCTTGAACGAGCGAATGGTAATAAAAGTAAACGGGAGTACAGTCGCACAATGAAGTCTGTAATTAAATCTTGAGCTGGGATGCAGGGGTGCAGTAACGGCCAGGTGCCCGTGTACTGCCGTTTACAAAAGCGTTCGTTGACTCTCATTGTTGTGATGTGAGGACGTGTCGGAAACGAGAGTTGGATTGTTGTGTTTGGAATACACAACACGTATTTTTGTTTGAATAGTAGTTTACCTGCCTTGGTTTATTTATTGCGATCTGCTTTCTCAGACATTTGCAATCCACTCTATAAATATGTAATAAGATTTATTATAAGGATAAGTTTTCCAATGTTAAGCTTCTTTGTATGATAAAATTAAACATCTCGGACGTGGTGGAATCATCAAATTCTATGCATCATCATAGTTTTTGAATTTACGCGTGGAATTGTGGTACCTAGTTATCGCGCACGGTTGCGATTAAGGAAAACATTATAAGGAACCCCGCCCGTCGTCCCGACGTAAACGAAAGTCGTACGTTTTTCACGTTTATGTGCTAATAAAAAAATCCTCAACTCGCCCTAAACAAGTGACGGGTTGTGAATAAACTAAATGTATGAAAAGTTGGATGGTAGTTGATGAAGCGAAAGATGTACGTCAAACCTAATAAGGTGGAGATCCACAGTCTCTGCCTTCATCAATGCTATATTGGCGTTAGTGTACCCATAAATATCTAACAACAAAATCTCCGTTTTCATCGCAACAGTACCGCTTAAAACTAACACCGTTTTCCCTGCAAACCGTGTTTTTTGGTCAGAACACAATTTTTTCGATAAAAAGCTCGCCAAATGAATGGAATGCATTGTTCGCGGTGCACCGATGCGACGACGACAGATGCACGCGCCGCCGCCAAACGATAAGGGTAAACGATTTGACACCGCGACAATCGGTCATGTCGGATTTTGTTGGTATTGTACCAAAATTTCACACATGTGTAAGACGCTATTGTGGAGAAATAGCCACCTCAAAACAAATAACATAGAAGGCGGTGCCCAGTCATTTTATCTATTAGTATACTCATATTGTAAGAAAAGAATATGGAGAATAAGATAATTGCACACACAAGTATGAAATTAATATGTAAGTATTTTGTTGCGACATGCCTTTTTTTACAACCTACACTGCACTTGTTAGAAGGGTAACTTTTTCGAGTAAGAAAATAATATGTAAGCAACTACGCTACGGAGTCAGTTAATATGCAATACATATGTAGGTACGGACGCTGTATGCATAGAATATTCATCCTTATGCCGTGGATATCAGAGACCACGAGAAACCTCTCAGCCTCCCTTACAATGATATTCGAGTAAAATACTTTGTAATAAATACTTTTATTCGTGGATCCACAAATATTTGTTTTTTTGCATTTTGAGTTGTATCTTTTTGTAACTACAATTTACCAACAACCGGGTTCGATTTCCGGGTTGTGCAAAGTGTTATTAGGTTTTTCCATTAGGAAATTCTCAGTAACAGCCCGGAGTCTCGAAATGTGCCCGAAAAGCGGCAATACACTCGCCCCCTATCACGTGGGACTGATACATACCTGGCGAAATGTGGGTGTAGGAATGCACCTCTACCCCTTCGGAGAATACAGGCGTGAGGTTATGTGTGTATGTAATATATATATTTTACCAACAAATGAATGACGAATTACGGTATAAACCCGTAAAATAAGCGTGATATTGGGTAATTGGTCACGCGTGGGTGTGCGGGTGGTACTTTTGGACCCATACTTGTCATAGCTTCCGTTGAACTATCTATAACCTAACTCCTCAATAGTTTGAATGATTAACTTTTTTTTTAATTTTGGAGACAAATGGGCCGTTAAGCAATATCGTTGTTAAGCTAGAGCTGCTATGTGATACATACGTGTTTTTTTCACTGTCAATACCATGAAGGCGTAAACTTGTGTAGATATTTACGCGAAAACTACAAAATGGATTTAAATGAAATTTGGTAGGGAGGTAGCTGACACCCTGGACATAACATTTCATCCCGAAATATATATTGTTCCCGTGTTATGGGTCTATTCTCATTTCTATTCTATTCTAATTGAAAATACGCCCGAGCGAAAATGGGCTGCGGCCCATTTCCTAGTATTTAACTATCTCTAACTTAACTACGAAAAGTTTACTCAATCATTTATCAATTACGTAAAAAACTAGATTGCCTATACGACATTCCGGACTTACCAAAACGGCACGTGCCACAACAAATGAACATTTGGTCATCATATCCGCTTAATAAAATACCTAATTGATACCAATCTGGCCAACACAAACAGTATGCGCCACGCGCGGCGCGTGTTCACACTTGGTGGCACGTGGCGCGGATGTGGCGTGAGCGTGCCGATCATTACACGAGTATTTGATGATACTAGATAATGTTATTATTATGATGTTCTTAATATATTCACATGCTGATACTGAGTTATTACCTAAGTGATAAATTAATTTTATTTTAGGTTACGTACCTACTTAAAACCTGGGTGGAAGACAAGATCTCATGGAATAAGTACTATTGTTTAAAATGTTCTCAATTATTAAAACCTCCTTTTTGGTTTCTGAGTAATAACTTTGTGATGAATTTACCTTGATAAGAAATAAATTAAGTGCTAATCCCTATACTTTGCCTAGCATTGCTGTGGAATCGTCTACTAGCCCAAGTGTTCCCTTCTTTTTGTTTTTTTTTGTTCTTTGGATAAATAGTTTATCAACTGTTTTTTTTTTTCACCAAGAGGACAGGTAGACTCTTCCCGTTATGCTCTATTTGGGCGATTAATCCATTATCGTGTGTAATAACAAATTTCATAGACTCTCAATGCAATCATAGCAGCTTCATAAGTTCTTACTTCAAGCGATGCTCAAAAAAATATCCAACTTCGATTTTGTTTTATTAAATTTATAGAATGGTATTATTTATTTATTATGCAACATTAATAGTTGTCGTAGTAAATACGGACGGACGGAAAATTTTACAAAGTTACTAGCACTTACACCTACCTACTTACTATGTACACCTACGTACTTACCTATACCTATAGTTTAAAATATGTAGTTTAAAACTAACGATTCAAAAGAAATTGTAAAAGTCTATTTGAATAAAGATAATTAAGACTTTGGCTTGACTTTGACATACATAACCTCATGCCTGTATTCCCCAAAGGGATAGGCAGAGGTGCATTTTTGCCACTACTTTTCGCCAGTGGAGTGCCTATTGCTGGACACATTTCTAGACTACGTGCTGCTACTGAGAATTACCTAATCGAAAAACCCAATAACACTTTTCCCGACCCGAAAATCGAATCCGGGATTTCTAGATCGCACATATTATACAGTTATTAGCACTTCTATAATGATATTACCCGTGTGAATATTTTCCCCATATTTACATTAATCCGTAACTGGTGGCTTAGATCTACCTACAACAGCACTTGAATTTTTTGCGCCGTATTGTCCTATTTAGTAGCCACTAAAAATGACACGCACGGCTTCAAGTGGGATAATGATGACAATTACATGACGTTTAAAAAGCCACGCAGTTATGATAGGGTTAATATTTCAATGAAATTCGTGCGAAATTTTTGATAAGTGTATTTTGAGATGACACAATTTATGAATTAGCTCCCACGGATTCTCAATAAAAATGTTTTGATATTTCTATGCTGCAAAAAGATCTATGTTATTTTTTGTTTTTATTTGGGTTTTCGTGAGAACGAAAGTAGAAAATAGTTTTTGATATCTGCGACGAAAAAAATGCGATTAGTCTGCATACCTAAAAGAAAATATTGAAATGGTGGAGCTATGCTATAGTTACGTGAACTTGTAGTGCATTAACTGTATTTATGCACAACCACAACCGTCCCACATAAAACTAATGTTTATTTCGCCTTGAGATTGATGGAGTCCTATTTTTTTGGATTTTCTTATCCGCTTGTGTAGCAACCACCGCACTTATGGTTTAAAATTCTTCATTGTGAATCGAAAAAGTGTATTGCATTTCAGGATTAGCTTGTGTATTTCCGTTAATAAAGAAGACTGCATAACGGTAAAGTGTCATTTGATGAGAAATAGCTATTTGATAAAATTGTTGTGTATAATCAAGTTACACAACAGCATAGCATAACAAAGCAGCATGATGGTCGAAGGTGTAAGCTACATTAAAAAGTCAAAGTTGCGGGACTTGATGAGTCGTAACAGAAATTACAAAAAACGCAGACGAGCACTTATTCAATCAATTGAGTAAAAGCAATGAATATGAAACGAAATATAACACCTGATGATAGGTACAGGTGCAGTCCAAAAAGAGTTTCTATTGACGAGAGATGATAAAAGCTATCTCTTACCATGAGATATAACAGGCTGCTAAAATTTGTAACTATCCTAATACCAAATGAGTTCTGTGGCCCTTTTCGTATGAATTAGGTAATTGTACAATGGTTGAATGATTTCCAACTTTGTATTAGGCCTACAGATGTACACTCGACGTCAAACCATAACTATTATCTTTATAAACAAACCAACAGAGATACAGTTGATTTTCAATCAATCTCAAGAGCTTGGGGTACCACTGGACTTGTGGGCCAAATGTTGCTAAGCTATACAAAAAACTTTTACTAAAAATGAACCCTGTGACATTGGTATAAAACTTAATTTCATCTGAAGAAGAGTTTGAAACACCACACTCATTGTATGCAGTGGAAATAGTCGTTATTGTAACTCAGTTAAGGTGCAATTTAGATGGATATGTAGGTTTAAATGACGTTGATTGCCTCAAGCATTTACGGGTGGTGTAAAATAAACAAGCCCTTAAAACTTCGGATGAATGCAATTTTGTTTAGTATTATTGATTATAATGTGTAGCAGTTGCATAAAGTTTTATTTGCTACATATTATTTGGAAGTATTTACACATGATAAAGAATATGTTTTTTTTGAAAAAATATATTAAAATAACCATTACAATTTCCGAAAATTATCCGAGTATTTCTTTATTTTGCTATAGTAGTTTGTGTTATGCATAAATATTTTATACTTTTGGATTCAAAAACACATATTTGAAATTTAGAGTTCCTATGAACATGAATAGTGCTTATTAAAACAACCAACAAAGTGTCAAAAACCGATTTTTTAAAATTTTATTAACTATGAAAACTTAGTTTAATATTTAAATTTATCAAATACAATGTACAATAAGTAAGGAATTCACATACCCACTCACTGCTAAATTAAATATGCTACTGCCATGTATTGCTGGCAGATCAATAAATGCTAAACATTTTATTTAGCTTCATAAATAATGTATAGTATTTGTACTACGTCTAAACTGTCATGTCAATAATTCCCGTCAAATCATGGTCCAGCATATAAACCATTGATCACGTATATTTCATGCTTTGACTAAGGGTTGAAAAGGTTCTTTCTGAACTGGACATTAAATAATGTATTTTTAATTTTAGGTCGTATGTACACAACATTAAGACTTAAATTGCAGTGGAGTGAACAGAAAGATTAAATAATGGTACAGATGTTGCAGCCAATTTGCGGTAGACACCAATTCATCTTTTGGTATTAAACATTGAAATGACACGAAATATTTAGTTGGCTGATGTATGATGTAGATAATATTATTATTATTATCGTATCGTTTAGCAATATTCTCGAAAATATTGCCCCTAATGCCAATCACACCTAGTGAAAGTAGAAAACCAGTTTAAATGCACTGAAAAATTAGTTCAAATGGTTTAATATGAGTTATTAGAAAATTTATTTCTTCGTTTTACTTCGTGAACTACAGAACACAATTTATATCTGGAAAAAAATAATTTCTTGATACCCCTTAGGAATAAAAATGTTTAGCATGGCCTAGTAACTATTCAGATGGGTTTTGCTTTCTTCAAAATTATGATACAGCTTTCTGGGTTGTGGTTTATCCGTGGCCACGTTAAAGCACTCTTAGACTATAAATTGAGTAATTTGAAAAGTGTTACATACATATATTTTATGCCATTAAATAAATTTCATTATTAATACAAAAGATTTGGGCACTTTAATATTCAGTCCATAATCACTACAAGAATTTGATTAATACATTTGTACTTACAGCATAATAAAAAAGAAGACTTCATCAAAACAACATTTAAAAACTCCAAACGATGAGCTAATAAAAATCACCCCACGATTCAATTTAAAAAAACTAAAGCAAACTTAAATATTGGCTTTAAGTTGTTTAAACACTGCCCTCGGCAGCGGGCGATGAATTTTAAACATGAAAGAACAAACGGACACACAAAGCAGCAATTAGCCGCGGGCGAGGATTCTGGACATCCGATACGGAACATGTGTATTTGAACAGGTTTTAATGAAAAAAAATCTGAATTGAAAGGTTAATGAACATCAGCCAGTCGTATAACTGACAATAAATTCAATCTAAACTGACCTAGCACCTGTGTAAAATACAAAATAGATTTAAAAAATTAGAAAAACAATGTTTTGCACTATTAGCGATCAAAACGAAGACACATTGTAGTTATAAACGCTATTGATACGTTTTATCCGAAACCAATAACCATGACAAAATAAGATAGAGTCCATAGTAAGTAAGACATTGAGAGTATTTTGTACTTTTTTTCGTTTATTAATCTCCATGTACATAGTATCAAGACGAATAGACGAATATTCGAATTCAAATAAGATCTAGAAAATGTAAAAGTATATTTATGTACCAAGAATTGATTCCTACCAAAATTCCTTTAATATTATCAACCCCAAAACCGAAGTATGGAGGGTGATTTCCACACAAATGTGCGGGATTAGAGCCGACGGTCGGTAGCCGGGACTAATGGAAATGACTGCCGATTTGTGGGGAGATATCGTTAAGTATGACATTTAAGTAACAAACTATTAATTTACGAGATTTTTTGTTGATAAAAACTATTTAGTCAAGAGTACGTTCGTAGATGTAATCAAGTTTTTCGTACATACTTCACAAGCACATTTAGTATACCTATTAATATTGATTAAATATATTGCCTAACGAACTTAACTATGCTTTGGTGTGCCTGTGCCCTGCTGTTGCTGGTGACGAAGATGAACAGATTGCTAGTCTTCAGATCTAGCTACGATGATATTTAACACTAAATAGGTGTATTTAGCTTTTAAACTTGCAATACAATTCCATACTACGAGTATTGTGTTGTTTTTTTGGATTGTGTGGTCTAGATTCGAAAACGTCAGCATAATTGTGTCAGCTAGTGGAAGAAAATATTTATAAGAATAGACAGTTGACATTTGGGCCCCACTAGTTTTATTTTGAGCATAGGCTTGAAGAGATACTTTTCGAAATTTCCATTGACATTCGGTGAGAGATTTCGTAGTCTTTTCGACTTTCAAAAAAACAAAAAGGTTCGGAAGCTCTGCCTCATACAATTTACAGTTACCATTTTTTTAGCATCACTAACTTTCGAAGTTAGTTGTTTGCGACGATTCTTGAGTAAATCTCCTCCGAACAAAAACTATAAAAACTCTATTTTAATTCATATGACACAGGGTGTGTGTGTTTGTGGAGTTGGGCTGTGGTAATGCATTCTTCACGGTCGTATTGACAATGTAACGGTTGTTAAGGAATTAGGGAGGCTCGGGTAAATTGGTTTGGTGGATAAGCTTCGTAATTTCACACATATTTAGAATCTTTTAGACATCACTCAATATTATATGGAATGTAAATTAGATTTGTAGCTGGAAGAACTAATCCGTTCTGGCGACTCAAATTATAATCTCAACTGAGGGGACAGCCAAAATAACGCTTTGGTTTAGCGTGTTTTAAACAAAGATTTCTAAAAGAGGTAAAAAAATATCTCATGTTTCTTGTTTATAATCATGCGTAAAGAGAAGCCACTTTGGTCGAGCCAGACCAGTCACCGCAGACCAAACACCCTGCAGCCAAGTAAAACTTTCAGATCGAACAACATTATTTTATCACAGTTCACAATTTAATACACAAATGATAAATATAACGTGTTTTTAACATTTAAACAAAAGTTAATTTCCTGCGCACCGACCGTCAAAATCGTGAACACCAATAGCGCGTGACGAAATCACGGATTTGTTCTGTAATTATAATTATTTTGTACCACTGTGACAGATGGTCGGTTGGCAGGTGATGTTTGGTTTGATTTGTTTGGGTGAGTTTTTGAAATTTGTGAAAAACTTTTAGCATTGTTTAGTAGGTTAGTTTCCAATATTGGGTCGGATGAATATAGAACTATGCTTTATTTATTAACTTTTTTTAATAGGTATATGATTTATTTAAAACAACTAGTTTCGGACTGCCTTGTGGTATCGCGATACAAGTATGGGCCGTGCGATCTAGGGGTCCTGTGTTCGATTCCCGGGATGGGCAAAGTGTTATTGGGTATTTCCATTACGCAAATCTCAGTAGCAGCTCAGAGTCTGGAAATGTGTCCAAGAAATGGCATTAGGCTCGCCTGGTATTACGTGGGACTGATACATACCGAGCGAAATGTGGGTGCAGAAATGTACCTATGCCGAACCCTTCGATGTATGATTTATTATAGTAAGCTTTGTATACAAAAATGCGTAAAGGCGAACTTAGTGGCAGGTATAACCTGTCGGCATAATTGTCCTGTGCAGGCATAATTGTCGATATTTATGCACCTTTTCGTGTTTCTCTGCTCCACCCTAAGGTTGACTGGCAGATAATGCCTTAGGCATTAAGTCCGTCTTTATACCTTTATGTATATGAAGCATAAATAAATAAATAAATAACCTTAAAGACTCATCAACTTTTAGTAAGTAGAGATGGGTTGTAGTACCTACTTGTACATAATTATAGAAGAAAGAATTAAGACAAAATAGAACACAGTAAGTAAAGATCTCTACCCAACAGTGAATGGTAATTACGAATATAATAGTGATCCAGCAATCACAAAAGTGTAGAGGACAAAGCAAGACTGCGTTTTCATAAAAACCATCCATGTTATTTCAAACCATATGCATATTAAAAATGATAAGTAACTAAATGAAGGAGGATAATCTTATTCTATTCGCTTCTATTTATTAATGTTTTGCTAAGACAAGAGTAAAATAAATAATATTATCGCAACGTAAAATACATCAACAGAAAGAGAAAACCGAAATAATTGGAGCAAATATAGATGTTCATAACAATATCGGCGTAACGAATTTCCAATGCAAACACCATGTTAGGACCAGTAACTGGATCCGAATCGGGTGCCCCCATTTTCAGCAATATTTCATTTACTACAACTTTGTCCCTTATTACAATGCTTATAAAGTCTATATTGGAGATTTTGGTTAGAATATTAAATTGGCTGCGGGTATTTTCCCCAATATTATATTTATCACAAAAGTAACCCTATTGCTAGACACATAAAGTCTATATTTTCAAATTCTGTAGCAATATTAAATCGCTTGATATTGTAAAGGTTCCATACAAAGGATACGGCAGGGGTGCGCGGGAGCATTCACGACTATTCACTATTTAACATTCTTTGTTCAAATTTGATTTATATTCATGGTCCTTAGTTGTATTATTACAAAGCGGTAAATCAAGCGAACATTTCTCTCTTTCTGTTTTAATTGGTGTCAGGAGTTGAGCTTTTATGAGATTCCATGTCGGTTAGGCAATGATTGAAACGAGACTGTGAACTGTTATTTCTTTAGTAAAGATTTACTATAATAATTTATATTAAGAGATTTATATAATAAAAAGCGTAATTGATTTAAAATATTATATGAAATACTATCATGTGTTAATGTCATGGGGCATTTGGAATAAATTCAAACACAACAATTAAAAAATTAAAATATAATATGTATTCTTTTAAAAATGACTAGCAGTAGACTATTACAATATTTCAACTTACTCTACATTTACCTTATTGTCTTTGGTATCGTATACTTTAATTATTAAACTTTTCGTTTATATTTTTTTTTATACAAGACTAGATTACATGATAATGTCTGAGGTTTCCGTAATTATTCAATTCAATTTCAATCTTTCCAAAAAATATTATTTTAATTAAAAATATGCACCTACTATTTAGGCGGAGTAATTTGATATTGTTTTAGAAAAATCTTTACATTTGTACATTTACAGCAGTAGGTACTCTATTATTATATGAATTTTTGTAAAACCTTTGATCATCGTAATAATAATTGCTTTGTATGTATTCATTAACATTATTAAAACTATTCATTTGATTATACTCATATATGGAATTTGTATTTCTAACATAATTGTTTCCATAATCGTCGTTTTTTTCGTACCGCTTGTTCTTCGCGCTTTCGAAAGCGTTTTTAAACAGTTCATAGTTCTTATGGTTGAAATATTTCTCTTGTCCATTACCCGGTTCGTAGTAGCCCTCATTGTAAGTGCAATTCCCATAAGGCCTTTGGTAAAAGTTGTTCTGTACAAGGTCGTCCCCAAAGCTCGAAGGATTTGTGAAAAATCCGGTTCCAGTTGTCGAAGTGATACAATTACCACCTTTGTTATTTACTGATACAGTGACGTTGCCAACGCTGATAAGTACTCCTTCAGGTGTCTGCACGAAATTCGTTCCATTAGTAAACGGTTTATTACCACCAATACTTCTAGACTCGTCTAAATCAGATTTGTTGGGAACAAAGAACATATCTCTAAAGGCATCTTTGGTGATTTTCTCGCCAGACAACGAGTAATTTTGGAGTTTTTCATAGTTTAAAGCAAGATTTTCTGCTGGTATTTGTCCTGAGTTAATGTTGTCCAGTGACTCCAGAGTTTGGCTCAATGCAAAAATATAGTTGTGAGCGAAACGTAAGGTTTCAATTTTTGTAAGTTTTGTGTCTTCAGGGAATGTTGGTAGAACACATCTCAGTCTATCAAGTGCTTCGTTCAGCATGTGCATTCTATTTCGTTCTCTATCGTTAGCCTTCATTCGTCTATTCCTTTTTATCTTCATTATCTGTGTTGGGCTTTTACATCTTGTCACCCTGTTTTTTCCATTTGCATATTTCCTTTTTGGTTTATTGGGGTCTTTGGGTTTTCTCTCTTTCTTTGGTGTCGAAGTATTGGTTGCTTCTTTGATGTTGTCTTCAAATGAATTTATATCTTCTATTGGATCTTTGAAAGGATAATCGTATTCGTCGCTGAAGAGTTTTCGTCTGGCATGCGTTTGTTTATTTGGAGTTAGTGATATTCCAAGGTCTGTTGGTATTTGCTTCAAAGGCGTATTATTTGGTGTCGCGTTGAGAGAATCAGTATATGATCTCTCGAATCCAGAATCGTTGCTGCAGATGCTTTCACTGAAATCACAGTAGTCGTCAAAGTCTGTGCTGAACATTTTTGACTAGACCTGTAACAAGAAGAAATTTATATTAATATTATTGCATGTGTACATTCTAACGCTAATGAATTAAATTTATACTCTTAACATTCATTATTACATACAAACTTATTATATATTTCATTTATCATTAAATTTAAATAAGTATATATTTATAGTTATTAATCTCTAATCATTTTAATATAGTTCTTCATTTAGATTCCAATAAAATCCACTTATGGATATATACGAGTAATAAGATCAGAAATAAAGTGTCTATTAGGAAACAAAAAACGTATTTTGATGTAATGTTCACGCGTGGATATAGTGACATACTCAAACGTTTAAGGATCAACTATTCTACATACAGTCACGAAAATTGTTATTTATTATAATTGAAGCTACCAGACTTAGTCCCTTTGTTACATCTTATTAATATAACTTTTGTTGAATAATACTACGCAACGGAATTCTACCAACACTTTACTACCAACTGCAGTCGCACCCTTGTTGTTCCAATGCAATTTCCATGGCGGGGACAGGTGACCCTTTGTAATGACAAATCGCGTGACCGCCACATTACGGTAAGTCAGTTGGACTTTATCACTTTCCACTTCCTGAGTTATGATTTAGGAACAAGGGTGTTCTGATTGATTGACTTTTAGTATTTTTTACGGAACTCCTCGGTTTTATATGGTGGTGCCTGCGCTAGACTGAATCTATGGGCATAAATCTACTTCTAATGATTGGCAATATTGGGAATGAGTTTATTCTAAGTTACTACGGAATAATTTCCTTTTTTAAATAAAGAACCCTAGCCAGTTTTTCAGTATCAAAAGTTTAAAATTTAAATACACTCCAAAAAATGACCAACTAGAACATTACACCTGTCTTCTGTAACTTGGGAGATGAGATTGCAAAAAAACAATTTATTAAATATTTTGCAAAGTTTTCAATATGTGCTTCGTTATTACCGTTTCTAGGAATACAATCCCGGGAGAGCGGGGCAGAACTTTACTATATTTATTATTATATAGAATTTGTCTCCCGGCAGTTCATTAAGTTTATTCTTTTATCTTATCGTATTAATAATACCTTACGTTTTACTCGAATTTAACACCTATAAAACACTGAGCTCGACCAAAATTAAGCCATTTCTTCTTATTTTTACCGCTACTTAGACTTTAACAGCACTTGCAGTAACAAATTAATTAGAGTACGTAATTACTAAGCTAAGGTAGCATTTACAAATACGTGACGCGTGGCCACCTGCACGAGGCACGCGTCACGCACGCGACCTCCTGTTTGCAGTAACACCGGACAGGCGGCGTAGCGTGTCCCTAACACGCCATTATAACGACAGTTGAATTGTGTTCTAATTTTAAATTTGTTTAAATTTTTAAAATATGCGGTGGGTGTTATTGAAAGCTTGATTAAAGGATCAATCTTAGTAGAAAAAAAGATGGGTGTCATTTATATATTTTGGGCCACGTTTAGTAAATTGCCAAATAATTGTAAATTCAAGCTCAAAACGGCAAAGTTTATTCATTAGAATATGCATTTACACTAGATAGGTGGCGTATCGTATCACTAACACGCTGTTTTAACGAAAGCTGAAATACTTCCTAACTTTTAATTTATTTTTAATTTTAAAATTGTTAGTTGGTAAAGTTATTCAGCGACTCTCGCGTTTGAGGCTTATCTCCACTTACTTTCTGTTAAATTGAATTATCACAAATACGGAAAAGCACAGAATTGCGTTCTATTATAAATCCATATTATTGCATATACAAATGTTATCCAATAGTTATAGTAAGCTAAACTTGAAACTTTTTGTCAGACCGCTAATCATGAAAAAACGCCCAACAACTTGTTCCTGAATCCGAATAAAGATAGAATTCGTTAGTATTATAAAATGTTTAATAATGTTTTCACGTTACATTTATCACCAGAATCACACATGTTAAGATTTTTTTTTATATATTATTTAACCGATGCCGCGTAGTAGGTGCGATGCGCCTACGAAGGAAAAACCCGTAGACGCCGTAGAGGTAGCGATATAGCTATGGTCACAAAAGTTCTAAATTTATAACATATCTAACATTGTGTTATTATAATCAATAAAATATTTCGTAATAGAGACCCACAAAATGCTTCATATAGGTGAGATATATACAGTAACACTGCATATTATTTTGATACACACTTTATACAGCAATTATCTATAATATTGCACAGATAATTTCATTATAATAGTTATAATATAATTCCTACTCGTAATAAAAAGTTATGTTTGTACAAATAATAGTATTGGATTCTTATTAAATTAATGCAATAAATAATATTCTAACAAAATCATATCCTTCTGACCCAATTAAACAAAAGAGATTGTCTGAAAAAAAAAGATTTAAAAATGAATACTTACTTTTTTAATCACAATCCAGATTAATTAATAATCACAATCACAGTATTTATTACTACACATAACTATATTTGGCTAGGCATGGTACGCGACGGCGCGCGTGCGTCGGACTGTGGGCCGGCGAACATACCACCCTGTTTTATGACCCCATGCCCAATCGGAAGGGAATGGGCCACGCCTACTACTCCACGATAGTTTCAGATGATCTTTCCAATATACTAAAGGTTCCCTGCGAAATATTTCAAAAGAGCTGGCAGTAACATCGATTTAAAAAAAAAACGATTTTAAAAATTTAAATAAAAGGTAGATATAATATACATATACTATAAGTCGTGATGGCCTCGAGGTATAGGCACGCGACCGAGAATCTCGACGGTGGCGGGTTGAAACCCCAGGCAAACACCTCTGACTTTCCGAAGTTATGTGTATATTCACAAAGATAATTACGTACTTTAACGGTGAAGGAAAACATCGTGATAAAACCTGCACACCTAAAAGTTCTTAGGAATTTCTTAAGTGTGTAGTCCGCCAACCCGCACTAGGCCAGCGTTGTGGACTAAGGCCTAAACCCGCTCAGTTGTAGAGGAGGCTCGTGCCCAGCAGTGGGACGTATATGGGCTGATGATGATGATAATATATATATATATAGATGAAAGAACTAAACAAATTATAGGCATTGTGCCTTTTTGTTGTCGTTTTTCTCTAACACAGTAGCAACGCTGGCCTAGTCAGTACAATAATATTTCAGTGGCATTTATCAACATTCTACCTCCACAATTCGTTTGAACTTTTAATTGAGATATTTGCTGTTTGTAATAGATAGCTGTGCTGTACGATTCTTTTAAAGTACATAATTATCAAACAAATGGTACTAATGAATAAAAAAACGTTAATGGATTAACGTGTTTTAAAATTAACACCGTAGCGATGGTAAGTGGACAGCTTCAGAAAAACACAAAACAGCGAGAGATGTGTCATTACCTGGTTATGTAATGTCGGCCTATTTAATTTATTATTTACGTTTAAGCCTAACGACCCAGTATGGGAAAAAGGAAAACACATAAGTGACAAAATATTCCGCAGATTCTAGTGCGGCAATGGTAATAACTAAACATGTTCTTGATCCGAACCTAAGTTATATATTACATACAAAAGCATGGCTTTTAAAGTCGGTAAGTGGGTTTAGATATTAAAAGATTGGAATTTTATTAATTGATTTTATGGACTCCATTACGCTTACCATCCGGTGCAATGGGGTCACTTTGCCGTGCCAGTATAAAAAAATAAGGTAATTGAAAAACATTTTTCTTTTGGATATATTTTTTGTGTTCGAAAAGATGTGCCATAACCGTTATTTACTTTTTTTTTAAATATCAACCAGAATTTCGACTTTCAAAACGTAGTTTTTTATATTCATTCCGCACCTTGCAATTCCACGCTTCGATGTATGTAATAGTGCGTGACATGTATCGTTTTTGTCAACCCTTTATAGTTATTGGTAGGCCATAAATTATATAAATATTTGATCAGTTACGGATCTGGGTGACTTTTTATTGCAGTAACTGGCCATATGTACGTTTTTTTTATTGATATTGGCTTGTTCTATTTTTGGGTAAAATTTAAACATTCGTTTTTTTCTTATAGTTTCATATCTATGAGAAAAAATTATCATCAAATATATTTGAACAAGTAAATCACATAATGGTTAAAGTGATCATCGACGACCATGTATATCACTTTTGTGAAATGGATTGACCATGTGTGGTTCAACTTTAAGAATGGACGGAGAAAGGAGGTAGACAGGAAAAGAGTTAAGTACTTGTGACGCCATTAAAATTACTCCAAATGAGGCAAAATTTTAATGTTTAAGGTTTAATAACAGAAAATTTTATAATTTTTATTTTCTTAAATTTCTGTTGTGCATTAAAAGACTCAGTTATTACCATAAAAATATATTATTTTAGATTTGAGACATGAGCAACAGCTACAATTGGTCACGCAGTTCGAGTCAGATCGCGCGGACAATTCACAAAGAAGAGTTCTAATGGCAAATGTCAATAGACACGGTTCAACGGTGTTAACTGGTTTTATTGACAAATCGCGTCACGGAAATACACGGTAAAGGGTTGCAAAATAACGTAGTGAAGTATACAGGATAGCCCAAGAACATCTAAAATAACTAGAAAATTTAGTGATATAATGCCAAAATACTATGTGGTTAAATATCAATTTTTTGTAGTCTGGTGTGTTGGGACGGATCATGGTGTAAACCCGGTGGTCAAAATCAATTAATAAATGTATACTCATATTATAGAGCTGAAGAGTAGGTTTGTTTGGTCGAACGCGCTATTTTCTATATATTATTATTATGAATTACAGTCCTTTGAGTGCACAAAATAGGTGTAATAATTATGAATTATTACATCATGATATCTGTCATTATGCGAGTTATCTTTTCAATTCTGACTAGTGGCTATACACGCATTCTGACTCATCATCTTCAGTCCATATACATCCCACTGCTGGGCACGGGCCTCCTCTACAACTGAGAAGGTTTAGGCCTTAGTCCACCACGCTGGCCTAGTGCGGGTTGGCGGACTATACACCTAAGAAATTCCTAAGAACTTTTAGGTGTGCAGGTTTCATAACGATGTTTTCCTTCACCGTTAAAGAACGTGATAATTCTTTGTGAATACCCACATATGTAACTTCGAAAAGTTAGAGGTGTGTGCCTGGGGTTTGAACCCGCGACGGTCGAGATTCTCGACCGCGTGCCTAAGCCTCGAGGCCATCACGACTGAGAAATTTTCCCTTCTGTCTATCAGAAATATATTCTACACATCAAAGCTTAGACGCTACGTGCATTTAAGGCAATAAAACAGGTGTCCACAAGTCAAACGCGATAAATCTCAATAGAGCTGTGCAGTTTAAAATAATAAAAATGTAGGGTGCGGGGGGGGGGGGGGGGGGGGAGCGCGCCGTTTAGTTACTTTGCAGTCGGCACGCTCGAGAGACCATGAATGAATTATAATGTTCACGTATATGGGCGCGCTTTGAAGGGTTCAATGTAGTGATTTTCGATGCAAAGCTTAGTGATGGCGGTCGTCGATAACTTCGTTAAATACTTATTTAAGTCACAAATAACATAATATAGAGGCTGTAAAAAGACCTTGATCGAAAATTAAGACAGGCTATAGTTACGGTCATTACAAACACATAGACGTTAAAAAAATCCGTAAAGAAATAAAAAAAAACCTTTTCCTACCATATCATTGATGAGGAAAACTTATTTTTTTTGTCGGGATTTTTTTAGCATCAATGTGTTTGTAATCACCGTAACTATCACCTGTCTTAGTATTCATTCACGGTCTTTTTACACCCTGTATACAAGCTTTTCCCCGCGGCTTTTCGAGATTTCTTGTCGAATGTTCTCCATACAAACTTTGCACTAACATTTTCTCCTCTTAAGAGGTATTTTGGAATTATTTTTTTCAAGGATACATTAATTTATTGTTGTTAAACTATACCCGACTAGAAATTTTTTCGTCTTCCTTAGAAGGACCGGACCGGGCATGCCCGATCTGGACCAGATAAGGTATGTAACGCAGAAGATTGGTCTGGACCTGATCAGGAAAACCTTATCGGGTCCAGATTAGGAATTCCTGATCGGGTCCAGATTAGGAATTCCTGATCGGGTCCAGATTAGGAATTCCTGATCGGGTCCAGATTAGGAATTCCTGATCGGGTCCAGATTAGGAATTCCTGATCGGGTCCAGATTAGGAATTCCTGATCGGGTCCAGATTAGGAATTCCTGATCGGGTCCAGATTAGGAATTCCTGATCTGGTCCAGACTAGGAATTCCTGATCGGGTCCAGACCAATCATCTGCGTTACATACCTTATCTGGTCCAGATCGGGCATGCCCGGTCCGGTCCTTCTAAGAAACACGAAAATATTTCTAGTCGGGTTGTATTCCATTTTTTCATTATTCAAATCAATCATCTGCGTTATAAAACCTTGCCTGATCCAAATCGAGTATGCCCGGTCCGGTCCTTTAAAAAAAACATGAATGTATAGTCTTGAAAAATATGTTTAATTAAAAAAAAACAATTTATGAATTGATATTATAAATATTTTACTTAACATATTATTATATTTATTTACATTTAATTTTTCCAATTTTTTTTCGTTTTTAATTTAAATATCATTTTTATTTTTGTTTTGTTTACACAGTATTTTTTTTAAAGTAAATAAAATAAAAGCTATTATTTGCTTGTGATTTATCTTCATTAGATGGTTGTTTTTTGATCCTGGCTACCCATCCCATAGCCATCCCAATCTTTAGCATTATTCAATACTGAAGACAATGCTTGATGCAATTTATTGCAATAATTTCTTGGTTATTTTGGTATTTATGTCTTCTTGCATCTAAAATACAAAATTTGAATTAATTGTGTATTTAATTAAATAAGTAATAATAAAAAAAATGGTGCAGAAATGCATCTCTGCCTACCCCTTCCGGGAATACAGGGTGAGGTTATGTATGTATGTATGTATGTATGTATGTATGCATGTATGTATGTATGTATTAATGAACTGCTTTAATTTGAGAAATTCAGTCTTTAATATGTATCAATATTTCTTCTATATAATTATTCTTGTGATGACTGCCTTCCGAACAGGGTGATATACAAAATTTTGAAATGACTGAATCTAAGTGATGTATTTAATATTTTAGAGATTAAATAAATATTATTTCATTGCATATTATGTAGTATTTTTCCCATAAAGAGAAAAATATAAATTTCAACATTGTCAGATAGAGCAACTACATATTATATTAGATCTTTCATATATGTATTTTAATTTTATTTTTTTTATCTTTCTTGCTTTATAGCATTAATGTATTTTAATTATCTTAATTAATGTATCTTATATCTTCATAATTGTTGTTAATGTACATCTTTATGTGCTATTTCTATACCCATATTTATGTCCCTCAAATTTGAGTTGATTTTTATTTTAAGTTATAGTTATTAGTAAAAAAAATATTATTAATTATTCAACAATATTTACATTTTAAATAATAAATATTACCTGCAATTTCAGCAGGTTTGTCAGTCAACTCTACCGCTGTTTGGCTAAATATATTATATATTTTTAATCAATCCTTTGATAATGCTTTTAATTTGGAAGTTTTTTCAACAGCAGCTGCTTTTGCTTTAGACTGCTCATTATCAGTAGAGAAAGCATAGGGTTCTTTGTCCAATCTTATTATTTTTTCCTCTGCCTCTTCCATTGTTTCTGATAACATTAATTGTAATTATGCATTACTTTCTTATTATTCTGACAATAAGATATCAATTCTCACAAATCTATAATTCAAAGAACAATAAATTACCTGCTGTGCCACATATTTGAACATGAAACGTTGGCCATGTCGGATCAGGCTCATCACAATGTTTCACCATTGTTTGTAATAATTTACAATACTTAGCACTTTTTAACAATGATTCAGGCATATATTTACCACCACCATATTCTTTGTAATGATCTAACTAAGAACTTGGTAGTATATCAATTTCTTTATTGGATGAATCATTTACAAATAAAACTAATGCATAAGTATAAGTCATCTGAAAAAAAAAACGGATTATTGAAATATAAAATTATTTTAAAAATAGCAAAGAATTGTAATGTATTTTTTCAATGATTTTTTACTAACCTTGAATGTTTTACGTAATTAAGCTTAAAAACGAAGCTTTAGGCGGCCCCTAGATGATTAATTATATTGCGCAATATTTCGAATTGTGCAATATAATTGATTGATTAGGCTAAATATTGAAGATTGCGCAATGATGGAACAAAAGTTTGAGCAACTTTAATTTTTATTGTACCATATTTTTCCATTGCATCATGTAGGGCCAGTATTGCGCAATATTTTTTATTTTAGCCTCTGCTTCATCCTGACGTGGAGAACACACGCGAGCGCAGAAATGGCGGGAAAAAAGAATCTAAAAGTTAAGGAGAGAGAATTATCATCTCTATGGAATGTCAAGAGCACAGAATATCATGAACGCCTTAAAAAAATATACTGCAGAGATGTTTTCACAGGCAAGCAAAGATGATGTGAAGAAAAGATTCAACTCTTTGAGTGTATTTCTGCCTTTTCTTGTACCACTCTTTACACCAGCGACGTGTTTGTTTACGTTTAGCCATTAGCAATAACACCTCAGCTGCAGCTGCATCTTGTTGGAATATGATGCTCCAACTGAACACGAAAACATTGAGCAGTTCGTATTTTTGTGCAATATAATTGATCGTTTGGATGCAAAACACCTTTCAATCTTATTGTACAATAAAATGTATTGTACAATGTTATTGTAGGTCTAGGGGCCGCCTTACACACAACACATAAATTTGTATTTAGTTAGTTTAGTCCACAAGTTCGTATTTTTTACACATACACACTGAGTAAATGTCTAGATATAGGTTTATAGTACTTGATACACTTTTTTTTGTTTAACATACAATTAACAATATATTAATTATTCTTTAACTATGTACTGTTAAGGTGATTAGGTTTTTGTATTGAACTTATTTAATCTTCACCTACATTATTTACATTAATATACTAATCGACATACAATTTTAAGTAATGTAAAAAGTATAATTAGTGATACATTCAATAATGCTTTTTTATGACACAAAAGTCTTTAAATGATAAACAGTAAACACTTCAACTACAACTGTGAACAAGTTCCGACAGGGTTACCAACTCCCAAAAATATTTATCCCTAAATGTAAAGTCAAAAACCCCTAAAATCGCCACAATTATTTGAAAACCCCCTAAAAAAAAATATATATCACACATTCTGGTTAGGCATTCCAATTCTAATTTTATTAGCTATTAGCATTACGAATTAGAAAAAATTGGATGTGAGCGTGGCGCGTAAAGCCGAGGTCGTAGGTTCGAATCTCACTTGTATCATAATTTTTCGACTGTTTGCATTTTTTCTAATAATTATCTAAATAACATTTTGTAAAACAAAAAAAAACAAAATTATATTCTGCAATATTGTTTAATAGTCTTTATTTATAAATTTTTTCATACGTCAAATAATATATTTCATATATTTTTATATATTTCATTTTATTCTGGTTCAAACTATTGAAAATCATACATGTTGACATTAAAGAAACTTAGCATTTAGGGGATGGATTAATCCCCAAAAATACCCCTTAAAAAATCCCAGTCCACATTTTTTCCCTCCAAATTTAGGGGGAAAACCCCCAAGTTGGGAACACTGAGTTCCGACATGTTGCTTCATGACGTCACGAGCTATCACTAATATATTATACACCCCATGTTGTGTTTATATTAATATTTTTGTAATTTTTTATTTATTGAATACAATTCAATGTAATTTTTTATTTAATGCACAACACACTTAGATATCAGGATATTTATTTATGTTTGATACACATATTTTTGTTGTAGGTATTATCTACACAAAATATTTTAATAACTCTTTAGTTTTTTTTTTTTTTTGATAAGCCTACATTTGTATATTAAATTACATTTCTGGACCAGACCTGGTCCTGATCCAGTATGCCTTACCATACTTGATTACATTTAACATCAGGCTATCCTTATCTGGACCAGACCTGGCCCTGATCCAGTATGCCTTACCATACTTGATTACATTTAACATCAGGCTATCCTTATCTGGACCAGACCTGGTCCTGATCCAGTATGCCTTACCATACTTGATTACATTTAACATCAGGCTATCCTTATCTGGACCAGACCTGGTCCTGATCCAGTATGCCTTACCATACTTGATTATATTTTACATCAGGCTATCCTTATCTGGACCAGATCTGGTCCTGATAGGGCTTGCCGGATCTGGCATGCCTCATTCTATCCTGATCGGGTCCAGATACATGATCTGGTTGCGCCTTATGTTTTTTCTAGTCGGGTATGCGTATCGTATTTCAGGGCAATTCATTTAAAAATCCAAGCTGTTTCCCGATAGGTAAGTCAGTTTACGTTATTTTTGTTTGCGACAATATCTGAGATAAATTTAGAAGATATAAAGATAAATACAAAACATGTGATTTGTTACACAAATGACGCTTGTTCATTTTTAACTTTATCAGGAATTATTTTCCTCCACTGTCAAAATAGTAGAAACAGCTTGAAATATTCTAATTCGTACTAGTTAAGTACTAGTACTTACTTACTTATATTTATTACTTACATGTCTTTATATGTGCATCGATAATAAAAATTAAAAGATAAATATATCACAGCACTATAAACACCAACCCTTTGAGATCTGCGTGCGCGCCCTAAGCGGGTCCAAAATACCCGTTCGCCACCGAGCATAATTCTGCGGACTTAACCCGTCGTCCGCCGGTATTGCGATAATTATTTGCTTATTTCAGAATTATCAACATGCCCAGCTGTTTACTTATACATTTACTCGTATTGGAAGTTTCATATGCGAAATTGCCATGGTAGGATTTCGTAATAATGTATTAATCTATTAGGAACTTTAAACTGTATAGAAAATCTGACGATGAAACCTGCTCATCAGATTTCTTACAAGGAGATTTATCGGTAGTGCATAAACATCTTAAAAGTGTAATAAGTAACAAAAAAAAATCGAAACTGTTTCTTGAAGTAGACCATGACGGTTCATTAAATTTTAACTTATTACTGTTTCATCTTTTACAGATACATCCCGTAATAAAGTAATAATATGGCGTTAAATTTTCTGCTAAGTAATTTGCCATGAAAATAATTAAAAGAAGTTGTAATTCGGACATTTTTAGTGGATTATATTGACGGTTAGTTTGATGTTTGTAAAGTCTACAGCATTTGGATACAACTGGAACGAAGTCTTGTTTTTAAGTAAATTAAAAAATGTCACTCATTTGTAATGGTAAAATTTTACATCTCAGTTTCTTTCATATCAGTATTTTAAGATTGTATTGGAATCAAATTTAAAACAGGCGCTAAAATGCGAATATGCGAAGGTTTAAATAAATGTTTGGTGTTACCATCCGGGCGTTGAGACATTTCTCGCCCTAAGATCGCAAGATCTAAAGAAATCGACCCAAAAAGATTTATAATCATTTCACCTTTTTAAACGTAGTAAAAGTTCAAATCATCTTTCCACCATAACAACATACAAACACTCACAAACATCCAACCCTTTTAAGGGCAAACGTTTAGTTTCATAAAGAGTTGCAGCGTCATTATTTACAACCCTTACGGATAAGCCCTTAACAACAAAGCTTTTTAACATTTTAAAACTCCACCCCACAATGGTGTATTGAACTTTTTTTGTGTCCAGTCAGATTTGAGCGGAGACTTTGTGCAAATGTTTTAATATTTAAGAGATTAGCGTCATGTTATTGGGTTTAAAGTAAACATTGTTTAATAATAATTTAACATTGGTTTTATGACACAATTATAATGAATATTGGGATCCTTACATTTAAAAGTGGAATAAGAGGTATATTTTTCTAGGCCGTTCAAAATAGCAAAAAGCCGTCAGTAATTTATGCAGTCTAATTCAACGTCGTTTAAGCATTGACATTGTAATTTTTAATATCATAATACTTATATACTCTTCAATAACACCCGAACTTATACAAATCTTATGCCAGTGGTAAATGGATCTACGAGAGACTTGATATCACAGACCCATTCGTAACATGTGTATGTATTTAGAGCATTTCAGTACTTCAGTAGCCCTTTGAAAAGGCATTGATCTTACTTACCCACGCTAACTTAGTGTTGATTTTCGTGCTTGACTTAAAGAACTGTTTGTGGAGAATTTTGGGCTACGAAGATTCTTAAGGAATGTCCTAGTATTACCTATTTTAGACTACTATTTTATCTTGATCCACCTTTGTGATAACGGGTTAAGAGAATCATAGCTATCCACTTAAGAACGTCAGGAGCAGTGTAAAACGTGTTGGTCATCCGGCCTGAAAAGTAATCGCGTGGCAACTGTTATTTGTTGGATTATGACGTAATCTGTCCTAAGCGAAGGAACTATGCTCAGCATTTGAACATATATGCTGGTGCAGTTAAAGACTTAACACAAATCGTGAAGTAGCATCGTTTCGATAGCAGAACAAACATTGCACACAATTGTAACATGTCACGGATTCCGTAATTATAATAATCCAAATAAATCCATAGATAAAAACCGTGGGAATTTCACCTCCAATGACAGATGTTTGATAGCAGTCTATATTAATTTTTTCGCAATAAACATCGAAATAAAATATGTTATATTCGCCATTTGTGCGTGATTTGAACTGACGATTACGATATATTGCATTGTAAATATTAATTTCAATAGTTTTGTACTATCTGGCTTGTTACAAGCAATATTGGGTCATCGAAAGGTATGTTGCTAAAGCGAAATGACGCAATTAATTCTTAAATGGCTCTTCAAGAAACTTCGCTTTTCTTTGCACTTGAAGTTCACCGTGATAATGGTTTACTTCTGAATGTTGAAGAAGTGAAACTAAAGAGATACTTTCTGCTAGTCTCTTAATCTTATAGTCATACTATAACAGCTTCTAAAAAAAGATAATTTCGGAGACAAAATAACACAAGAATCGCTCCAGCTCTCCTGGCATCGAGCTATATCATTATTCTATTTCACGAACATAGTGTACCTATTGCAAGGAATAAATACGTCACACTAAGGTTGTAAATAAATAACCTTATTTGTTTTGATGATTGTCCTTTCTTACTTAATCGGCTGAATGGATCCTGATGGGCTTCATAAGAATTTCCATGTGTCTATTTGATTCAAGTCAATTCTTGCTACCTATAAGATGTCTTCTTTGATTTAGGTCATCCAATTCTACGTTTGGCGTCACACGGTTATTAGCTAAGACCATTTTTACTTGTACGGCAGTCGTGCGTAGAGTAGAGGATATACTGCAGTACTTCAGTATACACAATAGGTATTCTTATCTGATCTTCGCTTATGAAACTGCCTTCACAAACCGGTAGTTATAAATTTAAAAAATGTCAATTCAATCACTTTCATCTCAATTTATTACTAACTTGCTGATCCGCCTTCACTGACCAAAGACTTTTGGCGTAACTGCGACTAATTATAATTGAGGAGTAGCAGTAATTATTATTTAAATAGATTTTATACCTCTCAATTCGCCGCATTGTACAATAACAACAATGATGTAAACAGTTATTTTATTTTTAAAAAATACTTATATCTTATAATTTATTACCTATTCATTGTATGTCTAATTACGTACCTACCTTGTTCTTAATATTTTTAAGTTTTACTCATGTTTTTAGCTAAATGGCAATGTGTTTGCTGGTCTTTTCATAATGTTAAGAAAGAATAAATTTATTTATACTGCGATTATTACTCGCTTTATAAAATGATTATAGATTTGTGTATAGTTTGATAATTTCGTAGGTAAATTAATTTGTTTAATGCCTTAACGATACTATTTATAGTAGGTAATTATCTCTTCTTTATTCCCTTATTATATGTAAATAGCTGTAAAAATAAAATGAATAATGTAATTTGGTTGAACAATGCAATAAAAAGCGCTTTTGACGCGAAATAATGTTTAATGTTGTGAACAGAATTTAATTACAAATAAAATTTCATTAATATAATTGAATTTGTGAGAACAAAGTGGCATATATATATAACAAAACTACTATTTTGCTGATTTCAGTATCTCTATTGTTGTAAGTCGTGATGGCCTTGAGGTTTGGGCATGCAGTCGAGAATCTCGACGGTCGCGGGTTCAAACCCTAGGCACACACCTCTGACTTTTCGAAGTTATGTGTGTATTCACAATGAATTATCACGTACTTTAACAGTGAAGGAAAACATCGTGATGAAACCTGCACACCTAAGAGTTCTTAGGAATTTCTTAGGTGTGTAGTCCGCCAACCCGCACTAGGCCAGTGTGGTGGACTAAGGCCTAAAACCCTCTCAGTTGTAGAGGAGGCCCGTGCTCAGCAGTGGGACGTATATGGGCTGATGATGATGATGATGATGATGATTGTTGTAATAAGAGTTTTAAGTTTTCTCTAAGTTATTAATTAGGTATTATGTTATTATAATAGTTTTAGGTAACTAATAACCTCAGATTTTTATGTGATATCGATAGAGGTGGAAATAACATTTTCTTTTCATATTGCAGCCCTACATAATAAGGTAACTTACTACCATTTGTCTATATTGAAGGAAAATCAAAAACTATTGTTTTACGGTGGACCTACCACAGTCAAGCCTGTGTGAATTTTGTCACGTGGTGGCACACAAACTGTATAAAATGTAAGATTAATAAAAAGGAGTGGATTTGGGCAAAACATAATCAGATTTAATAATTAAGAATATCATCATCATCATCATCAGCCCATATACGTCCCACTGCTGAGCACGGGCCTCCTCTACCACTGAGAGGGTTAAGAATATAGTACAATATAATAAAATACTATAATTTTTAATGTAAATCATTAGGAAAAATACTTAAAATAAAATGTAATAATTAATAAGCTTATGATAATACGATTAATCGTTGTAGTACATTATATTATAACACATTAAATAATACAATAAAAAATAGCTCATCATTATTTTATCCATTTTTAGGGAACATTCACGTATCATTTTTATAAAATTTATTTTATTATTTTATTTAATCCTTGTTAAGGATCGTTCAAGTATTACGTAAGCAAAATTTTCACAGTTATTAACCCAGCAAAGTAATCAAATATCTTACTCTCCCTTCTTGTGTTTACGTAATGTACTAATACATACATTTCCGGGTTCATTTTGTGTTGTAGAAATTGGGTCAAAATTTTGTAAAAAAATCCGGAAAAAAAATTGCTTACGTAATCACCTTCCAGACACCCCCATTTTCCATGTCATAAAAAATAAGCGTGTAATAATAAATAATCTAAAAAAGATCCCCCCCTCCATTAGTGCTTACGTAATAGGTACTTGTATGGCCCCTAAGCAGGATGTTTATTTGTTATAACCTGTTTCATTGTTATGTTTTTTGTCTATTTTGAAATATCGTAACGATAATCAAAGTTGTTAATTTATCACGTGTTTTAGAATTTGTAAAAATAATATTTATTTTCGTACTTACAATTACGAACAAATGAAGTCTGGAATGAATTTTAAACTATAATAGATGGCTGATCTTTCGTGCTATAATACAAATTGATTCATTTTTCAATACATATCGTAAATATTATGGATAAATCAGTTAGAAACAATTATTATTATTAGAAAAAAAAAGAAACCTGAGGTTTTTCTTTTTCCGGACAAATTTTCTTTTTTTCTCTTCTTAAGAACTTTTTTCGAACTACGCAGACTAGTAAAATGAATACCATGAATTTTTTTTATACAACGATTCATTTTTATTTATAGAGGATTAATCTCTATAATTTAAATCTGCAAAAATATAAATAAATTATTTTATGACTTGTTTAACATATCGACCACTAGAGACAGAACGATTTAAAATATAAACATCTACCTACTCGTAATTCTATACTTAATTTATAATTGATGTGTTTAGAGTTCAGTTCGTTTACTTACAACAGCTCTCATAAAATACTTATCATACTTATAAAATCAACCGTTCCTACCATTCTACCAAACACCTTTCTACCATTGATTCCACTGTTCATTATTGTTATTTTCAATTAATCAAATTCTGTTATACTCCTAAAGTACAGCTTGCGCAAATTGGGGTTTAACGATATTCTCATTTATGTGCTAATTTTTATTTGACATAAAAGTTATTAATATAAAAGTCCTTAAAATACATTTTTTTTAGTAATTATCAATAATTTTTCCATTGAATGGTAATTTAGAAACTATATCAATAAATCATACATTAGGAGTATGTATTGAAAAGTTATGCTTAAGTACGTGTCGAGTATCAACATCGTGTGTGTAGTGTCGTATCGTGACTTACGTACGTTGGATATGAAGTGTCTTTTATACCTTATTAATGATAATTTCAGAAAAAAATACAGAAATAAATTCAATAAACTTACCGAGCTTATCAATTTACTTCCATTGATTTCATAAGCCTGTTTGCGTTAAGTTATTGGTACAAAAGGCGCGGGCGGGTTTTTGCAGCCCGCGCGTTTTTTTACACAGCTCATTTGCGTCTAGAAACGCACGTGCAAAATAAAAAGCTTAAAAAATATCTATATACCCTAATACAAACACTCAAATATTACAACTAAAAAAATGGCAATATTTGCACAATTGTTCCAACTCATCCCATATCGGTTGCGATGGACGCTCTAAAAATAATTTCTGAGTATAATAAAATTGATAATAGGACTAATCCTTATTTACACTGAAGGTGGGTGAAGTGGGTGCTCTGATAAGAGTGCAGGTAGGAAAAACTAAACATTTCTATTGGTCAATTTTCGATTTCATATCGCAACACAAAAACTCTCCCTGGCGTTTTAGTATGCAATTCAATGTAGGGTACTTTTATCGTGTATTATTGTTAATATTGTATTTGTAATAAACACGTGGCTAAATAAATATTTTAGGTACATTTAACTACGATATTGTTTAGTTTATTTGAATTTGGCGCCCCGTGCGTTTCCCGCGCGTTAGAATGTTTTTGATACTACTAGCGCCAACTACCGGAGATTGGGAAAATGATTTACTTCACCATGTCGAGTTTTAAGTAAAATTTTCATACATTTACTTTACTATATACGTATTTTAAAATAAAAAATGCAATTACACATAGTATTACAAATAGTTCTTCTTTTTCGTTCTGGGTTAAAAACTAGGTAAACGGACATTGAATAGATTGTCTACATACCTACATTTGTTTTGATACCTTTGAACTTTTATAGTTTGACGTAAAATAGTGCGTGTGGGATTGGGGTGTTCTACTGATAATAAATATATAAAATATATACATTTATTCAATATTTATTACGCAAATAGTTGATTGATTGAATTGATCCCATGATGAAAACCACATTTTGACCTCCAACGTAATTATTTCTCTCGGTGGCTGCCGCAGAGACATTTACATTTAGTCATCTACCTATTTCATATTTTTACTTCCTCAAACTTCCAATTCGTGGTTAAAAATTTAGATCCTAAAATCACTGTTTTGTAATCACAAAAAATAATGTGAAGTGGGTTATAAAAAATTATATTGTAGCAAGTTGTTGTCCAAAATATTTGCTCAAAAAATTTGATCAGGCGCTGAGATTAAAGCAAATTAAACAAACCCTAATAATAATAATTGTTATAACAAGAGTAAGAGAATATTCCACAACATACTGTTATATTTTCATTGTGTCGTGAAAAAAACCTTTAAATGCTACCAAAATACTTTTAAAAGCAACATTAACAATAATTTGGAATACATACACGTATTTCATTACGATAGGTACATGCTTTTGTCACTAGAAGTGTAGTGTAACATAATATGCGATCATATTTTAGTTTAGGTAGGTAGGTACTGGTTAGTTTAGTGATACCTTTGACTATGATCTATAAAAGACTCATTAACACTATTTCCTCAATGGAGTTAAAAACTTGATCTCTTAATCGCTTACAGCACAGTAGTTATGGATGCTGGAAGACCAAAGAGGCAGGAAATAATTGACTAATATTAAAAATATAATTGTTGCTTACAAGTCTGTATATTGATTTGTTCCTTGCCTTTCCAGCTGAAAATTAAAAAAGAAGGGATTTGACATGAAGGGATGTTGATTCTTTACAAAAAAAATCGATTTTTGAATCGAACCTGAAAAATCGATTCACTAAAAAATCTAGGTTTAAAAGATCGATTTCCAAAAAATCGATTCTTTTTCAAGTTTTCATAAATAATGTAAATATACATCCATTTTCATGTATGTGACCTGCGATCTAGAGGTCCTGGGTTCGATTCCCGGGTCGGGCAAAGTGTTATTGGGTTTTTCTATCAGGAAATTCTCAGTAGCAGCCCGGAGTTTGGAAATGTGCCCGAGAAACGGCAATAGGCTCGCCCCCTATTACGTGGGACTGATACATACCTAGCGAAATATGGGTGCAGAAATGCACCTCTGCCTACCCCTTCGGGGAATACAGACGTGAGGTTATATTATGTAAATCCATTTTATGAAAAATCCAACAAAAATAAATTTATGATAAACGTAATGTAACGGTACCTTCAACTAATTATATATGAATAAATTTAGTCTTAACACCAAAAAATCGAAAGGCGATTTTAAAGGGTGAAATATCGATTCACTGAATCGATTCAGTACTGTATATCGATTTAAAAAAACGATCTTTTGGGCCTGAAAAATCGATTCTTCGATTAATTGATCTCAGATCGTCATCCCTATTGACATGTCAATTCGAAATAAGATAACAGCAGCAACATAAGGTTGATTTTCGCTCAGTTATTTTGATTCTGGACTTTGAGTTCTGAGTTTTGACTTTTTTGTAAATAAGTTCATATAAAGAAGATGTTCCTGTACAAAACCTTAGAAAAGTTTCTGCAGCGGCCCACGCATAATTTGAAACTGTTATCCACAACTGAACAAGCCATGGTAAGAGTAGTACATAATCATTTTATACTGTTTGTAACGAATGCAGTTTTTGGCGGCTACTTTAATTTATTTTTGAATTATTTGTGAATTAATTATTATCATTTTAAATATTTTTTATAAGATTTAATTGGGAAAATGTTCGACTTATATATAATATTGAAAAAATATTTCCCTTTTATTAACTTGGGCTTGCGATATCAATAATATTTATTCATTTAAACAATAAAATAAAATAAGGTTTAGTGATAATTGAAAGTTAAGTGTAAGTCTAAAGCTATTTTATCTAAAACCTTTTAAGCCATGTTTTAACTGCACAATATTATTTTCATATTGTTTTTTCAACTAATTAGAGTGTGGTACCAATTTAATTGGGAGTAATCCAATCAGACTTATTGACACTGCCTAATTCTTAAAACACAATATTACAGAAAATTATCAATTTCCTATTAATCCCCTACATATATTTAATAAAATATTTCTGATTTCTACCATAGCTTCTATAAAAAGTTTTGCTAATAAATAATATAATTAAAAATATTTTTCAATATCAAAGTTGGTGTAGTTGGTATGGACACTGTTATATTTTGGTGAAGGTGGTTCTATCATATAATACATATATTAAATATTCTTTTAATAAAGAGAAATGTTGATAATGGGAATTAGAATTTGATTTTTTTTATGTGTTTTTGTTTATTATCAAGGATATTATAATATGGTGACGGTTAATGTTGTTTTGTGTATGTGGTGAAATATAGAGGGTGGAAATGGTGCTATTACAACTTGTGGTGACTCTGGGTGCCTGTTACTGCTCTACAAATGTAGTTAATACTCAGGTAGGGTAATATTTTAGGTTACAAAATATTTTGTACCTTTTGAATTGAATTAATTTATCAAATTTGAACAATCTCTTTCAACTAATAAATATCACATTTTATGTATAGTTTATGAGTACCTACTGTATACAACTTGTAAAATGTACATGCCTTAGCTGATTTTTAAAACTAATCAGTACTTTCCATAGCACAAAAATATATATTTTTTCATTTTTGAAGTAATCATATGGATTTTATAAAATTATATGACATATTCAAGGTCAGCTTAACTGGAACAAATATGCATTTTGTATATCAGGATACTGAACTAACATGTTTTATTATTGTGGGCACAAACAGGTAAACAAGGTTTAACCTGTTCTGTTAAAATCCGTTCATTTCTTTTATTCAATTGCAGTTAATGACCTTATCAGGTATATTGTATTGTTTGGGAGGTTTATACTTTTAGTATGTTGACCGAATTAATTTGTTTCAAAATTTATAGTTTTTAGAACTGTATTTTTCTTTTTAAGGAGGATATTAGATTATAGTCAGGCAGGAGAGTACTAAGTAGAATCTATATACTTCACACAATATTATGTTTGTATTTATGAAAAAGATCTATAAAATACTCTGTTATTTTATATGCCAATTCATTAATTCTTGTCTAACCAAGATTATTTTATTTTAGGAAAAACCAATAGTGACAGTAAAGCAGGGAAAGCTAAGAGGCGCAGTGAAAAAACTTTTAGATGGTAGTTCCTACTACAGTTTTAAGGGTATCCCATATGCACAACCACCAATTGGAAAGTTACGGTTTCAGGTATTTATAAATAAGATAATATAAGATCTTGGGTTAAATTTTCAAGTGGGGCAAGGTGTCTTTTAGAATACTTTAGAAGTAGTGAATTTATTAACATAAACAAGTTTTATAGTGACAAAATATCAGAAAATGACATTTTTATGTGAAACTTCTGCAATATGAACCTTTTAATTGGTTGTAAAATGTGTTAATCTTTATTCATCAGAACTCTTTCAATCATTAGTTTCAAAAGTGTAGAAAATATATCCTATTTATTTATATTTGCTAAATGATTCAAAACATACCTTTAAATGATTTTTTTTAAAGTACATGAATGGCCTGGACTGGCCTATTATTTCAAATTAATATGATAGAAACTATAGAAATATGTGTGTAAATTTTATTAGTAATTTAACTGTTTTAGGCTCCATTACCTCCGAAACCATGGGAAGGAATACGAGATGCTATCGAGCATGGACCGGTCTGTCCACAGTATGACATGACAACATCAGAATTGATTGAAGGAAGCGAAGACTGCTTATTCGTAAATGTATATACTAAGTCTTTACAGCCAAGTTCAAAGCTTCCCGTCATGGTATACATTCATGGCGGAGCGTATATGTCAGGTTCAGGAAATACGGACACGCACGGCCCAGAGTTTCTATTGCAACATGATGTCATTCTAGTCACAATGAATTACAGGCTTGAGGTCTTAGGCTTTCTATGTTTGGACACTCCTGACGCTCCTGGCAATGCTGGTATGAAGGACCAAGTAGCTGCTCTACGCTGGGTGAGGGACAATATAGCGAATTTCGGCGGAGACAAGGATAGAGTAACTATATTCGGCGAGAGCGCCGGCTCGTCTTCCATCACTTTCCATATGTTGTCTCCTATGTCAAAAGGTTTGTTCCACGGCGCTATATCTCAGAGTGGTGTTTGTTTCCAAGACTGGGCTATTGCAAAAGCGCCAGTCGAGAGAGCATTCAGAAGCGCAGAAGTATTAGGTAAGAAGATAAATAATACAGACGAACTAGTCGAGTTCTTAAGGAGTGTACCTGCTATAGAATTGGCGAAAATGACTCTGAAAGTCAGAACACACGATGAGAAATATAGAGAGTTGCCTATGCACTTCGTTCCTGTAGTCGAAAAGAAGTTTAATAATATAGAAGCATTTTTGACTGAGGATCCAATCGATATGGTGTTAAGCAAGAAAGTTAATAATGTTCCTTTTATAGTCGGTTACAATTCAGCTGAAGGTGTGCTGATGATCGAGGACCAATTGAAAAAAGCCAATGTTACTAACGCCCAGCCATCCTATCACGTTCCTAGAGAAATAGCAGACAAGGTGACTAATGTAAAACTACAAGAATTTGGTGAAAGAGTAAAGAAGTATTATGTAGGTGATAAAGACTATGGAAACAACACCGCAAATGCAATCGCTAATTTGCAGACAGATCTGCATTTCGCCTACAATACGCATAGATTTTCTCAATTCTACATTGCTACTGGCTCACCGCTTTACATGTATCGGTTTGAGTACGTCACTGATTTAAATATAGTCAAGATATTCTCAGGGATGAAAGAAATGGAAGGAGCGTGTCACGCTGATGATTTGTTCTATATATTTTGCAACGAGTTTAATAAAGACTATTACGTGGAACAAGAGCGGTTGAGGAAAATTATCTTCGATTTGACTAAGCTGTGGGCGGACTTTGCCAAAACAGGGTGAGTTGCAAATTGTTTTCATTACTCAGTTACCACTTTTTTCTTAGAAATCGAAAAATCTTATTTCTTAGTATTAAATTTGACGGTGAGTAAACTATTTTTGTCACTTATTAAAAAGATGAACCAAAAATCGTCCAATAGAGAATTTTATATCTATAAATGATTTAGTGTCGGGTGTTATAGGGTTAGCAAAAAAATAATCATTAAAACAGAATATGTATAGAAGACACTAGATGCGTACTTTTATTCTTAAGTCATGTTGTCTTGGATGTCGTACTAGATGATTTCTGAGAACTGTCAAGAAAACCCAATGATTGATAGGGAATTACCCATTGCTGTGATTCATACAAGCCGGTGATCAGTATGCGCACTAGGAATTTCTTTCCATGTTTTCCTCAATAAGTTGCAACGGAACTTTTACGTCCGTGAACAATCGAAGGCAAACTTTAGGGTTGCTTATTTTTTTTAAATATTTTCTTGTAATCAATATACAATCTATACTAATATTATAAAGTTGAAGAGTGTGTTTGTTTTTTTCAACGCGCTAACATCAGGAACTCTTCTTCTTTTTGTATTGAATAGTCGATTAAAGGGACTTCATTTATCGAGGAAGGCTATATAAAATTACGCCCCGACTAATAGGAATGGAGTCATTTTGAAGTTCAAAGTCATACGGAGTTGATCGCAACAGTTAGTTTTTTTTTTTTTTTTTTTTTTTTTTTTGATGTGTCTGCTTCATGGCAATCTGTTTTCCAACAATAAGCCACTTCTTTGTTTGATTTCTCAGTTTATGTTTTCTTCGAGAGCCATACTTGTATGAAAACTCTTTTCACACGACCCTCATTATGTCAAGTGGTAAATCTTTTATGTAGGCTAGGTACGTCACTTCTTTTTAGCCGGGTATGCTGAAGAGCGCCTTCTCTACTCAGTGCGTGTGCTAGTTTGTTTACATGGACGGTCAACTTCTCCTGGTATTTCAGGCTGTTTTGAGCTATTTCCTGCCGAACTGTTTTTAGACCAAGGTCGAGGTATATGTACTTATTACTTATACAAGGAGGGATGCCAAACATTGTTCTCAGAGCTTTGGTCTGGAATCTTTCCAGGATATCTATATTGCTGTTGCTGGCTGTTCCCCACAGTTGTATTCCGTAAGTCCAGATTGGCTTTATGGTAGTTTTGTACACTAGCATCTTGCTGTTAGGACTCAGTTGTGATTGGCGTCCCAATAACCAGTTCAGTGACCGCAGTTTTCCATCTAATTGTTTGCGCTTTGTCCAAATATGTTTCTGCCATGTAAGTCTCCTGTCTAGGTGCATGCCCAAGTATTTTGCGTTATTATCTTGAGGGATAACTTTGCCGTTTAGCGTTACCGGTGGACATGTTTCTCTCCTAAGTGTAAATGTTACATGTACCGATTTGCTCTCATTGGCTTTTATTCTCCAACGGTTCAGCCACATCTCAACTTCTGTCAGGTGGTTTTGCAACTGGGATGATGCCGTTTCTGGGTTACTATGAGCGGACAGTAGCGCCGTATCATCAGCGTATGTCGCAGTCGTGGTGTAGGCAGTTGTTGGAATATCTGCTGTGAAAATCAGATATAGTATAGGGCCCAAGATACTGCCCTGAGGGACACCTGATTTTATTTCGTGTACTTCTGAGAGATCATCGCTGTACTTCACTTGGTAGCATCTTTTATCTAAGTAGGATTTAAGTATTCGGAATAGACAATGCGGTAGATGCTTCTTTAGCTTGAACAGGAGACCGTCATGCCATACCTTATCAAACGCTTGGCTGATATCCAAAAAGACTGCAGAGCAATATAATTTGTTTTCAAGGCATCTGCTAATGGTGTCAACTATACGGTGTACCTGTTCAACTGTCCCGTGTTTTTCCCGGAAGCCAAATTGGTGGTTCGGTAATACTGTACTTAGATGTTCTTTCATCCTGTTAAGCAATATCCTCTCAAACAGTTTGCCAATAACTGGTAGCAGGCTGATAGGTCTGTATGAAGTCGCTTCGTGTGGGGGTTTACCAGGTTTCGGTACCATGACTACATGTGCAATTTTCCATTGCCCAGGGAAATGTTCAAGTCTTAAGCTGGCATTAAATATGTTAACTAATTTCATTACCCCTTTATGAGGTAGGTTTTTAAGCAATGTGGCATCAATAAGGTCATAACCTGGTGCTTTACCATCCTTGAGGTTCCTTATTTCTTTCACAATTTCTTTTGGACTCGTACTTTTTAGTGGAAGACACATTTGATTCGCTGATTCAAGGTATTCGTTGATTTCCATAGTATGTTCGGGATTGTTTTCAGGGAGTGGTTGGAAAACTGTTTTTAGGTGTTCCGCAAAGATTGTTGCCTTTTCTTTATCTGATCTAGCCCATCCTCCTTTTTCATCATTGATAGGTGATATGTGGATTTTCGGGCGCTGTAGATTCTTGGTAGCCTTCCACAGCGAGTAGTTTGTGTCTCTCGTTGGATCTAGATTTGAGAGATAGTGTTGAATATTGTCATTTTCTAGTGTGCTGATAAGGGCTTTGAGTTCATTTGAGAAACTATTGAATGCAGTTTTATCACTTGGATATCCTGTATTATGCCAGATTTTTCTCAAACGACGGCGCTCTTGTATTTTCTCTTTAATATCCTTTGGATATGTGTTATGTTTCAGAGGTTGTCCTTTACCTTTTCTTTTTGGAGTTGCAGAATGGGCAGCAGTGTGGATAGTCATATTGAGTTGTTCCAGTTGTGTTTCAAGTTCTTCTATTGTATTGATTTTGGTCTTTAATTCTGTCTCTGCCGTGATTATATTTTTATAAGTCGTCCAGTTTGTAGTGTTCGAGTTGTATATTCTTAGGGGCGGTGCTACCAGATTAACTGTTGTAGTAATATTCATTATAACTGGAGTGTGGTCAGATGTGAGATCTATTCGTGGTTCTATGTTTAAGTAGTTATTATCTATGTTTTTAACAATAAAAAAGTCCAATAAGTCTGGGATTCTTTGTCTGTCGGTAGGCCAATAGGTAGGTTCTCTGCCGGAATGACATTCTAGCTTCATCTCATTTGTGGCTTTATAGAGTTGTCTTCCTCTAGTATTGGTCAGCCTAGACCCCCAGTTTAAGTGCTTAGAATTCCAGTCGCCAGCACATATGAATCTGTTACCCAGTGTAGAAAAATATTTTGCGAAGTCGTTGGCAGATATATTATGTTTTGGAGGACAATACACAGCGGAGAATACAGTTGCCAGTTTGCCGTCTACAAGTTTGATAGATGTTGCTTGTATTTTTTCTGTTCGGTATTCCTCTATAGGGTAGTGTTTTATGTTGCTTTTAATAATTACTGCTGTTCCTCCATGGCTGTTCCCAGTTGGATGATTGGTTGTGTACACAGTATAATTATTAAAATTTATGTGTGTCTTCGGTGTGAATCTTGTTTCAGAGATTAGTGCTATATCAATCATCTCTGTTCTGAGGAAAGTTTCTAATTCTTGACGTCGTTCCGTCAAGCCGTTGGCGTTCCAAGTTACTACTTGGAGGTTTCGGGTCATTTTTTTACCAGGCTGCTGACTAGCTGCACCATGCGGTCCATCACTTTGTCCATCATTTTTTCCATCATTGTCAAAATCGAATGTTGTAGTTTTTCAAACATTATGTCCATTAGGTCAGTAAGGTCGGGCAAGTCGTTCTTTGTGTCTTGTTGAGTATATTGTTTTTTGGTTTTCGTTGCTTCTGAATAAGTTTTAATTAAGTTTTGATTAACTGTGCCGTTAGACTTAGAATCCGGGCGAGGATCCGGGTTTTTGATCTTTGTATTGTAGTGCATTGGTTTTTCTTTTGACTTAGGGTCTAGTTTAAGAATTCTTTCTCTATACTGTTTGTACACTTTGCATCCTTTGTAGCTAGCAGGTTGTTTTTCGTCACAGTTCGCGCAAGTAGCCTCAGTGTCTGGTTTTTTAGTACATGTTGTTGTAGGGTGAGCGTTACCGCATTTGACACAACGGTAGGGCCTAAAACATTGGTTCTTGGAATGCCCAAATCTCTGACATCTCTTGCATTGGATGATTTCCTTTTTCTTATATGGGGCTTCAAATGTAATCTTCATGTTATTCAAGTATTTCACATCGAAAATGGCTTTGTTGTTTGGCTTTGGTTCTAGATCGACATAAAATACAGGCAACGGTTCCTTTGTAGCTCGATGTCTAATATTGACGATTTGTCTGACTTCATGTCCAATTTCATACAATTCTTTTGAAATTTCTGTAGTACTTTCTGATGCATGGAGTCCGCGTAGAACTACTCTGTATGCTCTCTCACTTTTAAGCTGGTAAGTATAGTGTGAAATATTATTGGCAATGAAGTTCTCTCGAATCGTTTTATATGTCTGGATGTCTTTGGGTATTATTTTAATAACGTGTCCAGATCTTAGTGTGGTCATGAGGTAGTGATCGCTTTTTACAAATTTATTTAGTACATCCCTAAGAGAATTTACATTGATTACGCCAGTAACAAAGATGGGTTCTGGCTTTGGTACATATACCTTATCTGTATTGTTGGTTTTATTCGTAGGCTCCGTATCGAGTAGTTCAAAAGTGTTGCGTGTAGGGATCACAAAGTCTGGGGAATTTTTCTGTTTTTTATTCCCGTCGTTGTGCGTTGGACTTGATTCTTTCCTTTTCTTTCTCCTGGTGGGAAATTCATCCCTTTGCCATTCTTCATGGTCTGAGGTTATGTTGACACTGGCAAATTGAGAATCGGTCTGTGAATCTAGAATGTCTTTTTCCTTGTTTTGTTGGTTGGAGTTATAGTCATTTAGCTTTGTTGGCAGAGACGATGTCGAGTTGCTTCTGTTCCGAATGAACATGCTTTCCTGCAAAGTTTGTTGGATCATGCTGTTAGGGTTAGTTGTTTTTTTAGAGTTTAGTAGGGTTTGTTGTTTATTTGTATTTAATTGGTTCATTTTAGTCCCACGAGTAAGGTCGATATAACAGGTCGCTAGGAAGGTGACGCCTATTCTCCCTAGAAGGCTAATACAACGACGTTTGCCAGGTCCGTCGATGTGGATCGTTCGTAACTGGTCTCCTACCAGCCATGCAGTCCCTTGGCACGAATCTCACCGTAGACTTAGGGTGATTTTTTATAGAAGTTGTCTTCTTCATAGTCCAGGCAATTAAGCCAAGACTACCGATCCTGTAGGCTGCGTTCACAGGGTTGCGGTTTGTGGGAGTCATTTCCTACTCTCACTGTTAGACCAAGCTGGTTAGGCTGGTTTGGACGGGTTAATTAACCGCCGCCCGAGACCCGGCGTTGTTATTCATTTAGCACCACCCAGGGGGCACGTGTAGGGAAGTGGTTAGGTAGTTCCTACGGACGCGAATAACTCTACCCCCCGCAACAGTTAGTAATGAGTAATGTTTGGTTAAAAGCGGTTTCGTTTTCGTGGAATTTTGTTGTATTTTAATTAGTTTTCACGATTATCTTTTTACTTAATTTATTTTGACATTATCAACATGAATTTTAAAGCATGTATTCTCAAGCTTTGTGTGAAATAAGGTAATCGCTTCTTAGTTGACGGAAAAAATACGGATAAATTAACCAACTTGCCAGCTCCTACTTCTTAAAGAGTTGCTAGTCCACCATAGTAATGTTTCTGTTTGTAATCATTTGCTCATTAAATTTAAATCTTCGTATAAATTTGTTGTTTCCTATTATTTTTATCTCGTCGTTTATCTTGATTGCCTTCAACTTGAAATCGATTACACGCATTGTAAAGACAATGCGATCCACAATGCCTATCAAATAAAATATTGTGTTAGCGGCATTGCAGCGTGTAGCTGAATGAGGGGATTATTGTTGGTTATGTTTTTTCATCATCAGCCCATATGCGTGCTACTGCTGGGCATAGGCCTTCTAAGGTTTAGGCCTTAGTCCACCACGCTGGCCTAGTGCGGGTTGGCGGACTACACACCTAATAATTCCTAAGAACTTTAAGGTGTTCAGGTTTCCTCAAAATGTTTTCCTTCACCGCTAAAGTACATGATAATACATTGTGATTAACATAACTTTGAAAAGTTAAGTGCCTGGAGTTTGAACCCATGACCGCCGAGATTCTCGACCGCGTCCCTAAACCTCGAGGCCCTCCCGACATTCTTTGGCTTGAATTAATGCCTCCCTGATGATAACCAAAAATTAAGATTTTTAAGTCAGCAAATTTTTCTCTTCCCAGGAACCCAACTCCTAACAAAGGCGCCATTCAATGGAAGCCTTACACAGCAGTCGGTAAAGAATACATGGCGCTCAACGAGAAGATGTCCCTGAGACATTGCGCAGATAAAGACAGGATTGAGTTTTGGAACAAATTGTATTGTGAGAGCGGAAGACCTTGTATGACTAAGAGCAGTTTGTAGAAATAGGATTAAGCAATTTGAAGGCTCAAAGAACCATGTAATGGGAACTTTATAATTTATTTTAAGTGACAAGCATTTCATGCGTCAAGGTGCATGAGTTGAATGTATACTACGTACACTCACGTTTATGCTTATAAAAGGGTAGACAAAGGACAAATGGTTAGACCAGCATTTTCATCCATCAGCCATAGGAAGTCCACTGCTGAACATAGGCCTCTCCCGATGACATCATTTTGAGGGTTTTGTCGATACTCGCCATACTTGGCAGGCGGGTTGGCGACTGCCCGTCATCAACCGGGGACAGGAAATAGGGTTTGTGGGGAGATGATGTTATGGGAAAGGAAAGTTTGGCTTACACTATGGATACTGCAGTCATGGAAGGGAAATTAGACCAGCATTTTATTACTTGCATATTTAAGTCTCACGTTAGGAAGCGTATTCAAATTTTAGTAATGCTTTACATTGTATATGCATACTGAAAATTTCTGTAAATCCGAGAATCCAACCCGGTTCGTCTTGTTCGCGTAGCAGCATGTTACGTGTTATATTACGTGGGACTCAAAATATAGGAAATGGTGTAAACCTCTGTGTAACCTTTGGTGGTATAGGCGAGTGTATGTATAAAAATGTATATACAAAATACGTCCAAATTTTAGGACTGCTAAGTGTACGTGTTATATTAAACTAAGTAAAAAAATACTATAATATTTTGTGATTGGTTTATACAGGAACGTGGAAAAGTATTTTGGATATTTTTAATTATATCTATTTATTTTTTTATTAACAAAGTTATTTTATTTTGAAAAACAGTTACTAAAGGTAAGTATTTGTAGACGCCAAAAATTCTTTCGAATCGTTTCGTTCTTATTTCGTTCACTTGAACATCTCAAAGATCGACATAGAACACTGAGTACCAATGGTCTGTACAAAAGTGTGGTTTGAATGGACCCAAGATGATTTTGTCGTTGGGAATTTTTATACCCGTCTTAAAAGCGACAATAAATGCTGTCTCACGTCGATTTTATTAATATATTCATAATTCCTCTTATCTATTCATATAACTGACTGTACCCGCGATATGAAAAGGTAGCGTGGAGAATAAATTACGCACACTTAAAATTAAAAAAAAATACCCAACAGTCTCATAACTACATAGTTCTACCTATCTTGGTGTGACTCATATCTACGAGTCTTGTGTCGTGGGTGTGAGAAACTACGAGACGTTTTCGTCTCACAAACACCCAGACCCGGAACAAATATTTGTGGATTACATAAATCGGAAATCGGGAAATTGGGATCGAACCCGCGTCCTCTCGCTTCACAAGCTTGTGTCTAGTCAACTGCGTCACGGGGCTGTCAAAATTAAAATGGAGAGCAAACAGACCAATTGCAAATTTCCACACAGAAGTAACCTACTGTGGTGGATTTATCTATTCATATACAATGGTTGCTATCCGTGCGAAATACGAATATAAAATACATAAATAATTGCATAAACTCACACCTGTATTTGAAGGGGTAAGCCTCTGGTTACCATGCATTTGTGCACCCACTTCTCGCCACTTGTATTTTCGTCCACGTACGTAATAGGGGGCGAGGCTATTGCCGTTTATCGGGCACAATTCCGGACTCTGTGCTACCTCTGAGAATTTTTTAATAGAATATATTTATATAGGTATATAAAATATTCGGTTCGCATACCTGCTGGCGTAGGATTTTGGTTAGGGACCAACTCAGGTAAACGGAAAATTGTTCCGCTCGCCGAGTTGGAAAGGCCAGAGACCCTGACATGGCCCCTTCCGCCGTACCGAAAGGCGCTTTCCTCTCGTTAAAAAAGAAAAAAGGTATATTTAAATATTCTGCCGTAAATAATGAGGTATTTTGAGCTTCTAGAAATCTCCCCATGCACAATGAAGTGCCATTTATGTTAGCTTGAAGTCAATTTTTACCGATACAATTGTAGGTACTATCCCAGTCGCGTAGGCCCTGGAATGTTTTTGTCCGACTGACTCACGACTGCACCTGTATCCACAATAGTTCTGTAAAATAACTAATAGTGTTATAAAATTTTCACAATATTGATTAATATATGTTGGGATGATACTATTAATATAAAATATAATATTGGTTAATAAAAAACAAGTAACCACATTAACGCCTAGTAAAAGTTTTAGCAACCCTCCAAGAAAGATTTTTGGTGCTATATTTTTTATCAGGCGCAAAAAACAACGTAGGTATCTTTGTTGATTTGATCATCATAAAAAAAGTGATAATGTATATTCTACTGATTGTTTAAATGAAATCCGTTTGAGACTTTGAGTTAATTATAGTTGCAATCTATCACGTTGCGGGATCAGCTTGGTACGCCCGGTTGCAATATAAGTGTCGATTTCTAATAGAGGACGAGCCTCTTGCTGCTTTTCAGGCTCTTTTTTCCAGACACCGTGCTGCTATTATTTTAACGAGAGAATCCTTAAGCTACCCTTTTGGTACCTCTCTCGAGGCCGTAAAGTAGTATAAGAATTACCTAATGGAAAAACCCAGTAGATAGGTATAACACTTTATTATTCGGGATTGAACAAGGCACCCCTAGCCCTAGATCGCACGGCACATACTTGTTTGAATAGTGATTGGCTCCTTGAGGAGGCGGTCGCGGGTTCAAACCCCAGGCACACGCCTCTGACTTTTCGAAGTTATGTGTGGATTCATAATCACGTACCTACTTCAACGGTGAAGGAAAACATCGTGAGGAGACCTGCACACCTCCGATACGAAATAGTCTCGGCCGTCCAGGAGTTTTAGCAACTTGCATTAGGCCAGCGTGTTGGACTAAGCCCTAAACCCTCTCAGGTGTAGAGGAGGCCCGTGCCCAGCAGCGAGACTTATGTATATGGCCTGATGATGATTGTTGTCGCCTTAACTAGTTAAGGGTAGATAAATAGTAATTGATAAAATGTTCGTCGGTAGTTTGAGATGTTATTGTCACGTTATAGTGGGGCGGTCTCTATATAAGCACGTTCAGTGCTAGCAGGAGTCGATTGCTGTATCAAGTCTTCGGTTGAACAGACCTAGATTATGTACCATAGTGTTATTGTACATATTATATTGTGTGACGTGTGTTATATTGTGTAATTATATGAATATAAAGAGATTGAGATAACATGAAGATGTTGAATCACTCTTTATTGAAATATGCAGTAAGACAAACCACTAGGCGGTGGTATAAACTATAATGCTTACATTTCGAATCCCTTACAACAACAAAAATGAAATAGCGGCCATTCGATGTAGGTATTCATTCCGTCAGTTATGACGTTACATCTTGTTAAAAATTAAATCAATTATAAAATACGTACCTCTCACTACATTCGAAAATGCCGAATATTAATTAACATATTTTTAATTACATTATAAAAATATGCTAAATTTTATATAAATATCAGGTCGGGTAAGAACCGGTCCTCTCAACAATATTAGAATAATGGTAATCATAATTATGAATGTTAAAGAAACCTTAGAATGTAAGGAGTTAATTGTGCATTTCATATTTTTTTGTTACCCATCATAACACACGCTGCGAGGAAAAGCGATAGTGACCCTGATACACAAGCATTGTTCTAGTTACTGAGTACATCTGGACCCAGATCAAAAATCTGTAATCCATTGCAGCCTTTGGATAACTTTCAAGTTGATTGTCAAGAGGGTTGGGACATAACAGATGGACATTTCCGGATTGTTATTTAGATAAGAAACTAAATCTTATGTGCTTGGTGTAGTAAAGTAGGCTTTTTGCTGGCAATGCGAAACGAATTTCATAATTTTTCACAAATTTACTATAAGTATGGGTGGCTATTTGGCTAACTAAAAAAATATTTCCTAGAAATACCTAATGTATATGGCAAAACAACGTTTGCCGGGTCAGCTAGTACTATATATACTCAGCTTATCGCAGTCCACTGCTGAATGTAGGCCTTCCAAGAAAGCGCCAACCATCTCGGTTTTGAGCAGCCCTCATCCATCCGTTACCCGCCACCTTACTCAAGTCATCGCACCATTGTGCTGCAGAACGTCACGTGATATTTAAATATCATATTGAAATTGTCTTAAATTGTTTTCAAAGGTTTTTATCGAACCGAGTCAGTCGTCAAACCTTTAAAAACCCTAATACCATAAACTTTTGTGGGTTGATAATTCTACGTGTCGTATTTACAAGATGTAGATGAAAGATCCAAGCTATAATACGAAGTTAATGAACATTACTTAAAAGGCTATTTACGTTTTTGGGTAATGACTGGTAAGGTTTATTTATAAATATTTTTGTATGTAAATTAAAGCGTTTTTTTAAGCTACGCATTGAAAGAGACGTACATACATGTGTTTACATTTTGACTCGTAATTATTTTTAAAAGCGAGTGGGCAACCTCAAGTAAGATTTTTTTTTGTCAAATGTTTTGTTTTTATTAGCTACCAATTCGACACCTAGGCCTATAGACTAAATAAATCATGTGCGTCGATGCTTCATTCACTGTTACGTATGTTGACAGACACTCCAAATTTCACATATGACTGCCTATTTGAGTGTTAAACTATTATAAAGTCTGTTTAATACTTCCAAAAAATGTTTAAACACACACCTATGAAACTCTGTGGTTTTTGGGATCACGGCAAGAGATAGGAGCCTCGAACGTTATAATGTTTCCGCACCAACAATTTTTTTTCTTCATCTTGAGTTATACAAGCGGTTCTAGAAGAAGCATATCCCATCAAAAACATAAATGTAAAATGGAAGCCAAGTTCAGTATTACGAATAAAATATGCAACGTTGGCTATTTCGCCGGCAAACCAATTGATATCTATATGGATGCCAAATTCTGTTTAGATAATCCTAAAATTGTTAGCAACAACAAGAATATACTTAGGTAAGGTAAGTGTACCTGGGGCATACACCTCTGACTTTTCTAAGTTATGTGTGCATTTACAATGAGTTATCACTTACTTTTTTTTTTTTTTTTGTATATCTGCAACTTGGCGATCTGTGATGACACAATAAGCCAATCAGTTGTTATTAAATTGCGATTATGTCAATACGAGCACAAAGAACTACTCAACGTTCTTTAATCAAATCTAGCAACCAGCGTAGGGACATCATGTCGCTTTAATCTCTTGTGTGAAACACTTCCTGAACCCTGTAATTTGGAGGCCAGTTCATTGATGTGGGTGGATATTCGAGCTTGATACTTTTCACTATGTTTAGCAATCTCCTGTTTGACTGTATTGATGTTTAGATCCTCATGTATATATTTGTTGCTCACGTAGTATGGTATGTTTAACATGGCTCTCAATGTCTTGCTCTGAAATCTTTCGAGAATCTCGATATTGCTGTTACTAGCAGTTCCCCACAGTTGAATACCATATGTCCATATTGGCTTCAAAATTGTCTTATATATTGCAATCTTGCTTTCACGTGACAAATGAGACTTCCGACCTATTAGCCAAAACATTGTTCTTACTTTAGTGTCCAGTTGTTTACGCTTAGACCAGATGTGTTTTCTCCAAGTTAACCTTTGATCAAGATGCATTCCAAGGTATTTGGCATCCTCAGCTTGGGGAATATACTCATTATAGAGTTTTATAGGAGGGCAAGTCGGTTTTCTGAGGGTAAAAGTTACATGGGCAGATTTGCTTTGGTTGGCTTTAATGCGCCATTTATCTAGCCATTCTTCAATCTTGCAGATCTTGCATTTACAATGAGTTATCACTTACTTTAACGTAGAAAATATCGTGGTGAAACCAGCACACCTAAAGGCTCTTAAGAATTTCTTAGGTGTGTAGTCCACCAACCCGCACTAGCCCAGCGTGGTGGACTAACCCGCTCAATTGCAGAGGAGGCCCGTACCCAGCAATGTGACTAATATGGGCTGATCATGAATAGTCTACCTAAATACCAAATATCAAGTTTCTAGGATATCTGGAAGTGGGTTAGATTTTTAATCACTCAGTTAGTCACAAAAATGCTAGTTTTTGAACGTTAATATGCCCATGGAAGAAATCACGGTCGTGAGCGAGTAACCTACTCCAACGACTAACTCTTAACAGTCGCTACAATAATAACATACGACTCACTGTTCTGTTCAAACAATCTGCCACCGACAAATTGCGAAGCAACCAAACCCTGATAGGCTGATTCAAGCCAGACTATCAGTATGGTTGGTTTATGGGTCATGACCTTGGACTTGCATGGCATGACTTCAAATAAACAACAAACAACTTTTAGTTTGTCGTAGGTAATTAAACAGAAGAAAATCATCAAACGTGACGTTTAAATGCTAATTAGACTTTCTGTGTAAAAACCTTCAAGGCAGTCAGCGAAATATATAACAGCCGTAAGTGAATTTATTGGTTTTTCGTGGTCGCTCTTCCAACGAGTCGGTTCAGTATGCTGGTGCACATACTTTTCGTGTTTTTATCATTGTGGATAATTATTTCGCGATGGCAGAGCAGCAAAATGATACGTCTAGCAAATCAGCTGAAGTCGCGTTACAGAGCGCTGCCTTTCATTGGACACTCGTATTTATTTTTGGGAAGTGACATAGGTAATTTGTTATCGTTTTTTTGTTTAAATTATTTTGTATTAAAGTAGTGATGGCCTCAAGGTTTAAGCGCGCGGTTCAGAATCTGGGCGATCGTGGATTTGAACTCCAAGCACACACCTCTGACTTTTCGAAGTTATGTGTGTATTCACATGAATTATCACTCATTTTAACGGTGAAGCAAAACATCGAGAGGAAACCTGCACACTTTAAATTTCTTTGGAATTCCTTAATTTTAGCGCCAGACTACACGTTGTTTAGTATACAAATTGAAGGCGTGTAAGAGGGAAAAAAAGCTTAATTTTAATTACTTAATAATTCAAATTATTTATACTGACTTTTGCATAATGAAGATACTTATCATTATAATCTGTTTATATATTCGTTCTTTAATTAAAAGTAACTTCCTTCAGCTTGTCTTTGTATTTGTTATATCGTAATATTACTAGTACTAATTTTAAATGGTACTTTTAAGTCTTAACATTTTGTTTTTTATCTAGTTCTTAAGTTTATTTCAACTCAAGGTGATATTTTAAAAGGCAATGGTATTTTTAGGATGATGAAATTTAAGTAAACTTGTTATTTGACTTCATACCGCATTGTTTTAAGGATAGCAGAACATAATTTCATTACTCAAGCATAACGGCCACTGATTAGGGGCTTACGAATTCTCTCACGGTATTTCCCTTTTTTATCGAGAGCAAAGCTGTAAAAAAGCAAACTTGCAATTACGTTTAGGCATTTTAAATCGAGAGTTTACTTTCACGCGGCTAAATTTAGTTTACCGATTACCGATTACTTTTGTTACTAGAAGCAACAAACGAATCGCGATAAGTGCGCAAGCGCCGAGCACTATAGCGCGGATGGCGCGAGGGGGTAAGAACGCGCGGGTTGGGCGGGCGTAGCAGTTCAAATAATCGGTCGTTCGGTTGATCGACATCCGGATAATCGACGCACTACTGTAATGATATTACAAAGCTGAAAATACGTAGGGATGGCTGTGTAGATGTTTGCTACTCTTTGATGCAAAAACTACTAAATGGATTTTAATAATAGTTTATATAGAGGTAGATGATATCAAGGTTTAAAAAGCCTTTTATCCCAAAAAATTAAACTTCACGCAAGTACAAACTGGGTGCGAAGGACGGAAATCTAAATAATAAGGTAATTATATATTATTTAGATTTCTGTGGTGCGAAGCTAGTTTTAAATATTTATTCGACTCATTACGTCCTGCTCATCGTTAGGAAGGATGTAATTTTTATTCATTTTTATTATTTAACCTTGTACACTTACGACTATCTTTCCTTTCTCTTCCTACATCTCCATCCTGGATTGTCTGTAAGAGATCGCCTTGTGCGATAAACCTTTATAAGCCTTTTGAACTAATTTAGTTTACTGTACTCCACAGTTTTAATCTTATGTGTACAAAGTTTTTAATAAATCATCATCGTCATCAGCCCATATACGTCCCACTGCTTGGTACGGGCCTCCTCTACAATTGAGAGGGTTTATCATCATTTGAGGCCTTAGTCCATGACTCTGGCCTAGTGCGGGTTGGCGAACTACACACCTAAACCATAAAAACCTTTAATGTGTGCTGGTTTCCTCAAGATGTTTTCCTTCACCGTTAAAGTATTTTTTTTAATTGTACATGAATATTTCGACTTACTGCATGTGTGTCGCGTCGGGAACTCGGGACCTTGTCCGATAGAGGCATGAAGCAGAGGCATCTTCTCCTCTTAATACATACATAAATAGCTATTAATGCCTGTATCCACGAAGGGGTAGTACCCATATGTCGCGAATTGTATTTTTTTAAGTTCCATGTACTATGATCGACCTTAATGCTCTTTTTCGGGCACATTAATTAGACTAAATACTGCTACTAAGAGTTTCCCAATTGAGAAACCCAATCTCTTTGCCCAGCCCGGGAATCCCATACTTGTGTCCCGAGACTACGAGACTTGCGTATAATAATGCTATTCTAAAGCACTTCTATCTATATCATATACGTCCCACTGATGGGCACGGGCCTACTCTACAGCTGAAAGGGGTTAGGCCTTAGTCCACCATGCCACATAATTCCATTTATATGTCATCATTTTAAATATTCACGGTTTCTTTGTATGCAAATAAATAATAAACTATAAGTATTGGTTATAATTTGTGTGGCTAAGTTTGTTTGAGATAAAAGTTTGAGGAATTAATAAATATGTAATATTAATTAATATTTAAGTTTTGTGGAAATGAAAAGTTTTTTTATAATTGAGTAGCAAGTTTTTATTTAAGGAGTTATAAAAACCTGTTGTTATTATGACTTATTCATAGCGTTATTAAAATTCTGATAATGTATTTCATTATTCATGTATTATAAATAAAAAGATTTAAACTATGGTAAATGTTTTGCATTAGCTTCCTTCAATTATTGCCGAGTTATAATTTTTAACTTGAAATTATAATTTCATACTGCTCCTTTGTGTTCTCAAGGTTACCATAATGATACCATATGAATAATCTGCGAGTTAATTTCATGCAGTTTTTTTTTTAATTCTATGCATCGTTGCTCGAAACGCGTTACTAATTTTAACGGAGTGGCGGTACTTCCTTAAAATCTCAAAATCGTTACACGTTAATTGTGGAATGTCTTGTTTATAATTGTTTATTTTGGTGTCAGTATGCTCGTATTCTCATAATATGTCAAATTGCTTTTGTTTAATAAATATTTAAAGCTAAAAATTATTATTCGGAATTTTGTAAGGCAAGCTGGGCTTTTAGGCTTCTATGAAAGTACCGCCGCTATTTTAACATATAGACATTTTACGATGTTTTTTTTTTTCATTATTAAAGTGATACGATCATTTATAATTCATTGTGTATACACACATAATTTCACAAAAATCGTGATTTTGATTCGATCACGCGCCTTGTCCTCGAGGCCATCATGAATATAACTTCTTCAAATAGTCTGATATAACGGCAGATCGCATGGAAGCATTAAAGAAGATAGGTGAACAGGCTTTGGAAACAGGCGGCATTATATCCCATTGGCAAGGAAGCCGACTCTTTTTGTGTAAGTATTTTTTTTCCCTAACTCTGACTAATGAATAGAAGCTCAAGATTGATATTGAACTTTAATAACACATACGTGATCATATTTGCGTATAAGTTTAGGAATGATGGGGTAAGAAAGTTTATGTTAGGTTCTTCTGCAATCGTGGGTGTTCATAAATAAATAAATAAATAAATAAATACACCCAACAGTCACATACATAGTTCTGATCCCACACTAAGATACAAGTCTTGTGTAGTGGGTATCTGAAACTACGAGAGACTTTTCGGTCTCACATACACCCAGACCCGAAACAAATATTTGTGGATCACACAAACATTTGTCTCGGTGCGGGGATCGAACCCGCGGCCTCTCGTTTCGCAAGCTGGTGTCTAGCCAACCTCATTAATTAAAAGAGGGAATTGTAAAATATTTCCAGACTTTTCCAGACTGCCTCGTGGTCTCGCGGTACAAGTATGTGCCGTGCGATCTAGAGGTCCTGGGTTCGATTCCCGGGTCGGGCAAAGTGTTATTGGGTTTTTCCATTAGGAAAATTCTCGGTAACAGCACGGAGTCTGGAAATGTGCCCGAAAAACGGCAATAGGCTCGCCACTTATTACGTGGGACTGATACAAACTTGGCGAAATGTGGGTGCAGATATGCACCTCTGCCTACCCCTTAAGGGAATACAGGCGTGAGTTTATGTATGTATGTACTTTTATTGCCTAGGCTTGTTCCCTGATTAAAACCTACTTACAATTACTTCACAAAGTTTAAACATTAATATATTGTCAAATATTTTAACTGTAATTATATCTAATTCAATGTTCATAATTTTAGTGGTGGCCGACCCTGAGGTTGCTGAGCTAGTCCTCAAAAATTGTTTAGAAAAAGACGACGTGACAAAATTATTAAAGAGTCTTATTGGCAATGGCAGTATTTTTGCACCAGGTAATATTTGCTGAAACATAACTAATTCCGTCTAGCCTAATTGCCCTTAAATGTAAAGCTGGTATTTCAGTCTTTATAATCAGCCCTTATGGTATTTACTGTTGGGCATGGGCCTGCTCTACTATTAAGATCCCTTGAATTAAGTTTACCGTACTGGCTTAATCCACTTCAGAGAGTTCTAAAATTTCTTCCCTCAACACTCAGGTATGCATATTTAGTCCCATGTCATATTAAAGTGGTTTCTGCAACTTCAAAGTGAGTGTTACTGCAATACATATTATACTACCTACTATCCATAACGTGATTTGTAAATCATTACATATTTATACGGGCGCAAAAATGCAATGTGGTCTCAAGTGGATATTATCTCCCACCAATCGACATGTTATGTTGGCCTGTATTCTTAGATGAGTCAATTTAGTGAGTATTTATGTGTAACAGTCGCTAATCGCGCATATGGGTATGTGAGACAGTCGCCTACCAAAAGCAACTACCGTGACGAGTTCTGCATAATCCTTATGATGGTTTCTGTTTAGTTATATTATTATTAATGGATGAAAATAAACATATAAACACAGATAGTGACACTCCAACACTTGTTTCTTTTCGTTTTTGATATATTCCTTTTTTATATACTCGTATTTTAGGTGAATAGATTACATGGTTCGGACAAAATTTAGTGTGGACATAAAAAAAGAAACAGTTACAATCAAATTAGAAAAGACATTTAAAACAAATAAATTTTTAGTTCACGTTTGGCGTCCCCGTCGAAAAGTTGTCGCTCTAACGTTCAGTCCGAAGAACCTCTACCATTTCATGAAGATCTTCTCCCGGCAATCTGGCGTAATGGTAGACTTGCTGCGGAAGACCGTTGGTTCAGGTCCTGTTTCCATGTGGAGATTCTTTAATAATTACACCATGGACTCTGTATGTGGTAAGCTTTTTTATAATCAATAACTCGGTATCACAAATTTTGATTGATCTTAGATTTAGATTTAGATCTTAGATTTTGGCGTGGTTTGATGCTCGGGATCAGGAAACAATGTATTTTGAGGCTCATACTTTCTTATACTCTTGATATAAAACTTTTGTATCTTTGTGGGGTCGGGATTGATTTTTCTTTACTATTTAGTGAAGGAAAATGTTCTTAAGAGTTTTTGAAAATTTATCAACCTCACATTACAATATTATGTAGATATTAAGAGCTGATCATGATATTTCCAGTTTTTGCTTCCTATTTTATTTTAAAAACACAACTTAAATGTCCATAGCTAAAATAACTTTGTAATTTTTTTCCGTAATACTTTCTATTTATTTTTGAAGGTTACCAAAAACATGAAATTTTATATTTAAGGTTATTCTATATATTCCGAGTTACAGTCGAAGCAAGGCAACGAGACACCTATATGATAGAAAGAGTACAAATAGTTTTTCTTATTACTCAGGGTAATAGCTATTATCATAGTATAACCGACGATATCTGACTGACGAGGAAACGGCAAGAATGGTTTATTTTAGCTATTTACATAGCTTAATGTCGTATGGTATTCTTTTGTGGGGAGCTGCTGCGGACATTAACACTATTTTTGTTTTGCTAAAAAGAGCCATTAGAGCTATTTATAATTTAGGTCCTAGGGCTTCACTTAGGGAAAAATTTAAGGATATAAATATTCTTACCGTCACTTGTCAGTTTATATACGAAAATCTTATATACGTTCAAAATAATCTTGATCAATTTAATAAAATTTGTAATGTACACAATAAAAATACTAAGAACAAATGTAATCTCGTCCAACACGTATCTCGTCTCCGGAAAGTTAATAACTCTGTTATGGGGCAATGTATACGCTTCAATAACAAACTTCCGAAGGCTATTAGGGAACTTCCCTTGAATAAGTTTAAAGAATTAATTAAAGATAAACTTTACAAAAAGCATACTATAAAATTTCAGATTTTATTGAAGATAATAAGCCTTGGGAGTAAATAAATTGATCGGAGTTGTATTTTTTTTCTAGCGTCGACCCCATAGTACGGACTATCATTACATACGGCTTTTAAATACATTGACATACATACATAAACTCACGCCTGTATTCCCCGAAGGGGTAGGCAGAGGTGCATTTCTGCACCCACATTTCGCCAAGTACGTATCAGTCCCACGTATTAGGGGGCGAGCCTATTGCCGTTTCTCGGGCACATTTCCAGACTCCGTGCTGTTACCGAGAATTTCCTAATGGAAAAACCCAATAACATTTTGCCCGACCCGGGAATCGAACCCAGGACCTCTAGATCGCACGGCACATCCTTGTACCGCGAGACCACGAGGCAGGCATTAAATACATTGAGAGGTTGCTAAAACGATTTTTTGATTTCGGTATCCGTTTACGAGGCATTCAATTTTAAAGCGCATTATTTGCGTTAAAATAGGGCGTCCCTCCCGTCTAAAAAAACGGCTGGTTCAAAAAACTTGAAAAAATTCATGATGGTAGTCCATGTGATAACCTTCGAAAGAAAAATGTAACGATTCAGATATCTTTCTTAGTTCACAACTATAGAACCCTATTCTACGCTTAGCCTGACACGTACATATGTACTTGTTTTAATACAGTACCGGAACGGTCACATTGCTATGCTATTATTAAAAAGACCACTCATATTGTAGAAACTACACTAGGGCTGTCGGTGGACGCACAAATGAGATCGGAGCAACCTTTCCTCCACGCTTTCGAAGAAGTTACGCGTATAGACGCCGCTCGCGTGTTCCAGCCCTGGTTTTACAATGACACTTTATACAAGATGCTGCCCTTGTACAAGGAGTATACGGCGCATAAAAATCATGTATTGAAATTTGTTGAACAGGTAATTTTAATAATTTTTATACATATATCTTTATCTATTTCAACACCATATCAGTCGAATTAATGGGCAAGGATTTTCTACATAACTGATTAAGATTAGACCTAAGACCACCACGCTGGCTTGGTGCGGGTTGGCGGTCTATAATCAAGAAATTTGTTGCCAAAGCTCTTTAGTGTGCAGGTTTCCTCTCGATGTTTTTCTTAACGCTTAAAATTGTTATAATTCGATATGAATACAACTTATCTTAAAAAAGACGGAATATTTGTATTGTTGAATGCGGTTCATTATTAATAATTAACTGCCAAGAGTAATACACATTGCAAGTGGTAGAGCTATGTCAAATTCTGCTTGGACTATGGTAAGAATGGATGGGAAATAACAAAATGTTTTATCCTGTACTACGACAAGTGACAGTCTCGGCCACCTGGGTTTAGGTTTCGTATTTTACTTATTACGCTAGTTAAGTTTCCCCATTTCATTGTAGTTTAATTATTTTTAATTTTAAAACAAGTTTTAATCAAGTTGATGAATTATTTCGACAATATTTTTTTCCCAGATAGTAATGAAGAAATGCAAAGAATTGAAAGCCAAAGAAGATCCATATGACAAAAGTAAGTTATTGATTTTTAATTTTATTTTTATCAACTTTAATAAATCATCACTTTTGTCCGATCTTTTTTTCTGTTTGCCTAGAAAAATATCATAACCCATTTTAAGTCTTTCGTAGTTTATATATATCAGTGAATTGTGTAAAAAATCCTTCCATGCAAGGTTCGCAAAGGTTTACTTAACAAACACCATTATTGATAAATAATAATAGAAATGATCTTCCAGATGCAGATGGGTTGAAGACATTCCTTGAGCTGCTGATAAATGCTCCAAATGGTACCAAAACATTAAACAACGTGGAGTTACAAGAGGAGACGATGGTTTTGGTACTTGCTGGCAGTGACACCACCGCGGTTGGTGCGTCTTTCGCAACATTATTGCTGTCCAAGCATCCAGAGGTTCAAGAGGATGTTTATCAGGAGTGGGTATTTAATTACTATATAGATTGTTTTTAGCGCGTTTTTTAGCAAACACACTTTCGTGGAGGTTCCTTATACAAGCTACTTCGCCCAGTTTTAATTTTATGATATTAATTAGCCTATGTACGAGCCTATGTAAGAGTATGTAAAGCAAAGGTTTTTATTTCCTTTGCATTAAATTTTTATAATATTGGTATAGACTCAACTTTGTTGTCCTATTTAGTACCTACGCAAAAACATTTTTAACACTCACGTTTCATAAAAAAACGTTTTGAAAAACCACAAAGATGGTGATCGGATCCTTACCAGACTTCATAGAAAAACCCATTGAGCTAATCTAATATAAATATAATTTAACTATAATCGGTTCAGTAGTTGAAGTCCATAGGGGACATATTAAGGTAATAGCATCAGTAATTGACCACTTAAGGACAAAGAAATTTCTTTTTTAATGCCTAACTTTAATCATCATTCAAATTCAATGAGTGTTTTGTTTTGTTAACTCTGTGCAAGTCTTTTAACGAAACGAGCTAGTATTTTTTCTTGTACAATGGTTGCATTCAAGTAAAAAAATGAAAATAAAACTTAATATAAGAGATTTAGTAGTTGACCACCTAAAAACTAGTAGTTGACCATGTTTTGCATCAGTAGTTGACCATTCAGATTTTTTAATTATTTGTTAAATAAGAAGGCAAATTAAGACAACTTTGCGTTTTATTTGAAATATAATAACAATAACATCCCCCGCTCGTTAATAAATGTTCTGGCCATTTCCACAATCGACCATTTGCTTTCATCGATGATATTGTAGCTGTTTTTTTTTATAGCGTTAAGTACTTTTCCGGGATAAAAGTTATTATCGTACTTCATCATCATCATCATCATCAGCCCATATACGTCCCACTGTTGGGCACGGGCCTACTCTACAATTGAGAGGGTTTAGGCCTTAGTCCATCACGCTGGCTTAGTGCGGGTTGGCGGACTACACACCTAAGAAATTCCTAAGAACTTTTAGGTGTGCAGGTTTCATCGCGATGTTTTCCTTCACCGTTAAAGTGCGTGATAATTCTTTATCAATACACACATATGCAACTTCGAAAAGTCAGTCATGTGTGCCTGGGGTTTGAACCTGCGACCGTCGAGATTCTCGACCGCGTGCCTAAACCTCAAGGCCGTACTTAAATATGACAAATTCAACATTTACTTTTTGCCGAGGCTTTTGTCAGATTCTTAATCAGACAACAGTAGTTGAAAGTTTACGCATATTTTCAAGCATATCGTTAGGACCTATGATGTCAAATTGATCTAGAGTGGTTTCAAATATGTCATCAGCAATGCTAATTGCTGGTGATCCTGGGATCGTCACTAGCACTAGTTCGTCACCAACAGTAATATGTACCGCAGTTGCTGATGGTTCCATTGTGGTTTCCAAAACACCATCATTATTGTGAGAGGATTTTTTTTTCAGCCGTTCTTATGGGTGTTTTATGAAGACGAACGACATTTACTGCTGAGAGCATTGCAGCTTCAGTATAATTTAGGAATGTACCCCTTTTCCCAGACATCTACAAGGTGAAAATTTGGTTTTAGTAACTGATCGTACCTTACAATAAAGGTGGTCAACTACTAAATAAAATTAAGTTATTGTAAAAGTAAATAAAATAGTTAATTCTAATTGATGATGCCCTTCATATATTATTCCGTACAGTACATTTACATGATACAGAAATTCATAAGAAGTTGACCATCCTGGTCAATTACTAGAAAATCATGCTAAAACGGAATCAGTAGTGGACCACCCCCACATCTCAATCTTGTAAACAAATTTTCGTATTTTAAATACCCTGTTACCTCAATTAATCCCTAACGAATAAGAAAAGCAAAACACTTATCATCAACAAGGTGACAAAGTTGTTAATATTTAACTTCAAACTTTTTCAATCCTTAAGAAAATTATGACAAAAAAACGAATAATAGATTTACGGTGCGTCAATCAACAAACAACTGGAGGCTATTTTTAATATTTGAAAATAATGGAGTCGTAGTTTGCGCGCTTCGTAGACCACATGACAGCACTGACTACTCAATATGGAATTAGTTTAAAAATATGCCGCGAATTCTTATTTTATCTGTTTATGTGCATTGGTGGTCAACTACAGGTACATGGTCAACTACTAGTGCCATTACCTTACATAGTTTTAATAGATGTTCGGATAATTATTATTTCATTTTGCTAGATTGCTAGAAGTGTTTGGCGATTCAAACAGACCCGTTACCGCTGAGGACCTGCCCCGACTCAAATACTTAGAAGCGGTCATTAAAGAAACGCTTCGGCTCTACCCCCCCGTGCCTTTTATTGTGAGGAAAGTGGAAAAGGATCTTCTATTGCGTAAGCATATCTGCATAAACACCCTTTGCAAGGAAAATGACCGTTTATTAAAGTGGAAGTGGGTCGGCCATGTTTGCCGAAGGTCTGACGGTCGGTGGAGCAGACAAGTGTTGGAGTGAAGACCGCGCTTAGGCAGACGTAGTGTGGGACGTCCTGCAGCACGATGGTCCGACGACTTGAGAAAGATGGCGGGTAGCGGATGGATGAGGGCTGCTCAAGACCGGGATGGTTGGCGCCTACTTGGGGGGGCCTACGTTCAGCAGTGGACGACGATAGGCTGAATATATATATATATATATATATATATATAATATATATATATATATATATATATATATATATATATATATGTATATATATATATATATATATATATATGTATTAATGTAGGCTTTCATCGTACATCTTAGTGAAAAAGGTATTCTTGCGTAATGAATGATGATTGCTAAATGGTCCTAAATAATAGGAGCTAGATTACGTTAAAATGTAAACTTAGCCTGGTATTAGGATTGCTGCATCCGAAACAATGGTGATAATAATGTTTTTATAAAAAATAGATCTTTTGAAGGTCATTTATGCTGGCACAATAAATGAAGGTGCTCATCATAGGACCAACATAGTTCAACTAAAGTGTTCCTACCACTTGACAACTTTTCTGCGCTGTTTATACTTACTCGGGTTTAGTTAAGACTTACCCGGGTGACTCTTTTATTTATATATATTAACTCTTTATAATTTTCATAAGATTTAAAAGAAAAGAAAACGAAGTACAAAACAAATGACGGTCTTATTGCACAAAACAATATACAAATCTTAGGATGGATTTACAAATACTCTTTTGTACTTATCCCTTTCCAAATTTATCTAACACTTAGAATATTTAATCCGTAATTGTAACAAACATTGCCCTACTTTTGTTAGTTTTTTTTTTAAATCCGTCTGATATCTTGATGCTTATTTTATGTTCTTCCAGCTTCAGGTATAACTATCTTGGAAGGTTGCGGCGTTTTTGTCAGCATCTGGTCTATTCACCGGAATCGAGCTTATTGGGGCGAAGACGCGGATCAGTTCAGGCCTGAACGGTTCATTGACTCCGCCCTTAAACATCCTGCTGCATTCATACCGTTTAGTCATGGTCGTAGAAGTTGCTTAGGTAAAGTACTTAAGTGACTGTATATTGAATGAATTTATATAACTAAGATTTTTAAGAATCGACTAATTTTTCAATTTAAGTTTACCTTTAAAATGTAAAAATTAAACGTCGAACTAACTTAGATGATCGAAGTGTTAATCCTTTGTCTCCGGATCGAACACAAAAATAAATTAATAAAATAAAATTGTATGTGTGGACACTAAGCATGTCACTGTTAATTGGTTCATATTTAAGATTGATTTGAAGACAGAAATTAGAATTCATACAATAAGTCAGACTTCTTGTCGGATTGCTATTAAGAGCTTTGATGTACTTCTTTCGTACTTGATAGTAAGCACGATGTCGCTATTATGTAATGGGTTACGGCTATGTATGCTACGGTAAATACATACAATTTTTACTTGTTTCTTCTTCTAGGCTACCAATATGCTATGATGTCTATGAAGACGGCTTTAGCATCTCTACTGCGTCAGTACAGATTGAAACCTGTAGATGATGAAGACCCGAAGAAGACTTTACGTGTAAAATACGACATAATGCTGAGACATGTAGACAATTTTGTTGTACAACTTGAATCTAGAATATAAGTGATATAATAAAAAGGTATTTTTAACAGCGAATTGGCAACCGTAAAATATATGAGTAAAAGTGTTTTTTTTTGCCAAAAAGTAACTAAAAAGAAGCAATTTCTGAGAACTTAAGTTTTATAGCGTAGTATATTATTCTTTTTCTCAACATGACGTCATTGAAACATTTGCAACTTAAAACATTTCAAGTGGATATTAAATAAATATTTGATCCGTACAAGTGTTGATGAAGCGTAGGTATCTATTAGAAACAGTTGATTTTGTATGAATACCTCACATGATGTAACTTACAAACAAGAATAATTGAATATAAATTATTTTTGTTATACGGTAGAATATGACGGCCGAGTGTTCAAACCCAAATAACAATACTTATAAAATTAACAGGGAACATAACGAGTTTTATCTCTGTTTTCGTAGTCCAGGGGATACTTCTAAAATCTATGCATTGAATTAAATTGTTTGTGGTTTTCCTATTCTTTATGTCCTCATTTAATTTATGTTACGTTCAGTTAATTCATCAGTTGTGTCATCAACATCAACAGCCCATATACGTCCCACTGCTAGGCACGGACCTATTCTACAACTGCGAGAGTTTAGGCCTGGCCTAGTGCGGGTTGGAGGACCACACACCTAAGAAAATTTTAAGAACTTTTAAGTGTGCAGGTTTCATCACGATAGTTTCCTTCACCGTTAAAGTACGCGATAATTCTTTATAAATACACATACATATAAGTGACTGAAGATATGAAAGAAAAAGGTGTGAATGAAGACATGACGACCGATAGGGATGTGTGGAAGGATAAAACATACTGCGCCGACCCCAAATGAAAATGGGAACAGGGCAAGGAGATGATGACACGCATAACTTCGAAAAGTCAGTGGTTTGATCCTGGGGTTTGAATCCGCGACCGTCAAGATTCTCGACCGCGTGCCTAAATCTCGAGGCCATCACGATTTGCATGTAGACTGTGTAACTCATAGGTTTTCCTCAATGATATTCTCCTTTTCCCTGCGCCGCGCCGTCTGTAATCCCCTAACATTCAGATATTTTGTCCCTGAACTTTCTATCGCCTTCTTAATTGTTCTTGTTGGCTGTCTCAATTTTCTTTATTATTGTTTTTCATTTTTAGTATAACTATTTTATAAATTTTTTACCTATACTCAACCTGTACAAATGGAAGGTTGCTGGTACTTAAAATTCAGGGTTACCTTTTTTAGGTACCGGCGCTAAATTTTTAGTCTTTAAATTAGTTCATAAGATAGTTCATAGTTAATTGTTGTTGTCAGAAATTTTGCTTAAATAAATAAATTGGCTTTGAACTTAGTAGGATCAATGTAGTGTGTCGACTATGTGATTGGAAATGATTCACACCACCGTTTACTTGGAATCTTCATGTATTTCATTTGAGAAACACTATTGCAGCATTCATAAACGTAGGTTTATATTTTTTTATAGAAATGAATAAATCAGAGTAAATAAATATGGTAGTATTTTTATTATCAAACGCTTATACACACCTACACGCAAACGCACTCTCGCCTTTATTCCCTTTACTTTAAGGTATAGGCAAAGGTGCATTTCTGCACCAAAAAATAATCAATTGTGTTTTCATCCCACGTAATGGAGACGAGTTAATTTCCGTTTTTCTGAAACTTTTCCACACTCCGTGCTGCAGACTAAATAATTTGCCCGGACCGGGAATCGATCCCGGGATCTCTAAATAGCACGGCCAATACTTACGCTTATTGAACTTATATATATCCGCATTCGGTCATAGATCATGAAAAAGCGTAGCGCACTTGACTTTGACCACTGTTTGCATTTGTTTTTTGTGCCGGATGCGTCAATGCTGTCATACTTGTGTAAATATTATTTAATAAAATCGTTAACGTTTTATGAGTTTTTGTAAATATATCGCAAAGCTTTGAAATACATTTTTGTTATATTGTAGATAGAGGATTCTTTTAATTTCAGAATAATTTCGTTTTGTAAATTCACGGGCAAACGAAGTGCAGGCATAAAATTATACACTCAAAACGAAAAGGTGGACAGAGGTGAATTTTGGCATCTACGTTACATCCATACGCATACTCACACGCATACACAGTTAAATATACTAGAATTTAAGTTCCACTTTAACGCGGCGAGTCTATTGCCTTCTTTCGGGCAGATTTTCAGAAACCGTGTAGTTACTGAGAATACTTGCGCCGCGAAAATCCGAAGTAGTCATATTTAGATAAATTTATTCAAATCGGATATGAACCTTTACAAATGATGATGTACGACCCTATCTTTGGAATAATTGTGAATAACCATTTCGTGATTGGTTTTATTTAAACAGTCATTGACATTAAAAACGTATCAAGTTTGTGTAGACTTTTCGTTTAATAAAAAAAAGGGCTTGACACGAGCATGATGTAATTCAGACGTCACAGGCAATCGACACACAGGTGCTTATGAAACAATTAAAATATAACATGTATTAGGATGCATAGTATGTCGACTCATACTTATATGAGGCCCCAGCATCAATTATATCATTGAGATATACATAGTTGATTAAGGTCGAAGAGAGTTGCTGTATGAGTAGGTCAGCAGCAGGGGTAGTGTGAAGCTTGGACTAATATAGATGTGGGCGAAGTCGCATCAAGGATTCCTCTCTTCTTTCGTTCCCAAGTTCTATCCAAAAAATATATGTTTTCATACTATGAGACGATATGCCTCACACGATAATGTAAAGATATAAATGCGTGGTTAGGGAATACTGAAAGGCTTAAAGATCTGAGGCCTTGCGAGGTCTTGTGAGGCCGTGGACGACCTACTTCATTGAGCAGGTGTTCTAATCATATTAGATGTTTATGGCTATGGTCTGGGCGTCATCATCATCAGCCATTATACGTCCCACTGCTGGGCACGGGCCTCCTCTACCATTGAGAGGGTTTAGGCCTTAGTTCTCCATGCTGGCCTAGTGCGGGTTGGCGGACTACACACCTAAGAAATTCCTAAAATCTTTTAGGTGTGCAGGTTTCCTCACGATGTTTTCCTTCACCGTAGAGTAAGTGATGATTCATTGTTAATACACACATAACTTCAAAAAGTCAGAGGTGTGTGCCTGGGGTTTGAACTTGCGACCGCCGAGATTATCGACCACGCGCCTAAACCACAAGGCCATCGCTACTTATTTGTTTACTTAGTTTGGGCGTACCACATCTAAAATATAGCACAATGCAATACTCACCTGAATTTTAACAACGTAAGATGGAAAAACATTCCCTAGTTGGCAGATGAATGTGTCCAGTGGCGACAGATGAGTGTCTTTGCCACTTAATGCTTTCTTTGGACAGTACTATACTAAGCACGATTGATTTGTCATGCCAGTTTAAATAAGACATCAAATTGAATCCAAACTTAATATACATAAACACACAAGAAATATAATATTTGCTGTGCTGCATCGCTCTCAATATTTTATGTTTGAACTAGCATTAAATAGTGGAAGTGCAAACTCTAATTATCGTGTTTGGACTGCACACACCAGATTGAGGCAGATGGTAATGTGCCTCGCCTACGTGATCCTACAATTAACATATTAAATATTTATTAGTTTATTAAATGTGTATCAGTGGGCGCTAAATTTTGAAATGACTGAATCTAAGTGATGTATTTGACATTTTATAGATTCAATAAATATTATTTCATTTCATTTCACCTATAAAGCGGGGCCAAGCACTTCGCAATATAGACATCCGAACGAAAATATTAAGTTCTTTAATCGCCATGTTTTGTAAAACTACCATGCAGGTTTTAATGTTGTACATTGTTAAGGGATGCCATCACCAACATGTGGTTTAAATAAATATAATAATGACGGGTTCACCTGTATCAAAACGAGGAACATTAACATGAAGCTTAAAATAAGCTCTAAACTAACCATATAGCCAATATATAGCCAATAAAATCAATAATTGAATCATTACTGTTCAATCACCTATCCAAATATTTTGAACCGCCAAGGTTTTTTATATTCGGGGATGTCCTAAAATTAACGATCGTCTTCCGCTGTATTGGAACTAGTATTTATATAGTCTAGACTAACAGTGCTGATTTAATGTCGTCATTATCTGCCACCAAGCTGGCCTAGTGCGGGTTGGCGAACTACACACATAAGAAATTCCTAAGAACTTTTAGGTGTGCAGGTTTTATCACGATGCTTTCCTTCACCATTAATCCAATCCAATCCATCAGCCTAAGGAAGTCCACTGCTGAACATAGGCCTCCCCCAAAGAATTCCATAGTGACCTGTTGGAAGCAGCCAGCATCCAGCGACGATCCGCGACCTTTACCTTACCAGGTCGTCTGACCACCTTGTGGGTGGACGTCCTACGCTACGCTTTCCGCTACGTGGCCTCCATTCGAGAACTTTTTTGCCCCATCCGCCATCAGTTCTCCATTAAAGTAAGTGATAATTCATTGCCGTTTTTCGAACACACAGAACTCCGTGCTGCCAATGAAAATTTCCTAACGGAAATCCCCAAAAAACACTTGCCCAACCCGATAATAGAACCCGAGATCGGGTGATGACTCGGCACATAAGTACTTGTGCTGTGAGACCACGATGCAATCAATAATAATAATCGTGTGAAGAATATTTTATTTCTATAATTTCTGTTTAAAATATTTATATAGGTTCTTTTAAGTACAGCTACTGAAGAAAATTTGTTTTTTAATTTACGTAATTGAAAATATAGTTTAACCAGCCAAAACACGAAATAATATTGGCATAAAGATACGTAAATTGTTTACTTAATACAACATCTTAGTAAAATTAATCAATTTTTTTAAAATTTCGACGTGAAATACTTATATGTAAATTATCAAATTTAGAAAAAAAAAAAAAAAGATGTTAAAAGCTATTGGGCGTGGAAGAAACAAAACAAATTATTCATTCGTTTTTTATTCACATTGGACGTTATGAAACAGGACCCTCAACAAGATATATATATATATATATATATATATATAAGGATCATACTTCTGCTATTACGTATACTACATAGTATAAATTGGCCCGACTTGAGCCAAAAGTCGATAGCGACATTATAAATAAGTGCAGGCCGCTGATCAAACTTGTATGTCGCTAAGGCCTCGCGAGGCACGTCCGCAAGATGATAGTACAAATATTAATAATATTTATAGTGTTGTGGATGTTAGTGCATCGGTGGCAGAGGAGACGAATGTTCGAGATATGGAAGCAACTGAAAAATAATTACACTATGCTACCCTTTATTGGGCATGCGTACATGTTCTTAGGAAGTGACGAAGGTGGGTTAATCTAACCAAGATTTTTTTTCAATTGTAAATTGAAGTCGTGATAGCCTCGAGGTTTAACTTGAGAGAGAACCTGCACACCTAAAACTTCTTAGGAATTTCTTAGGTGTGTAGTCCGCCAACCCGCACTAGGCCAGCGTGGTGGACTAAGGCCTAAACCCTCTCAATGGTAGAGGAGGCCCGTGCCCAGCAGTGGGACGTATATGGGCTGATGATCATGAAATTTAATAATAGCCTGCCTCGTGGTCTCGCGGCTCAGGTATGTGGGACGATAATAATTGGCGAAATGTAAACAAAAGAACCGTTGCCTCCTCCTACGGGGATTAAAGACGTGAGTGCGAGTGTATATAATTAGAATTTGTTGGGAGAACAGAAAATGTGGTGCACTCTTAGCGAAAGCAACACCGAGATTGACGACAAAAAGCATAGTCTTATTTCTTAAGGGAACGATAAGTAAGGGAATTTGATCCCTTAAATTAGTTAAATATTCACGGAATCCTAATGGATGTTTGATAAGCGGTAGCGGTAAAAAAAGATTTTTAGCCTTGAAAAGTCATGCACTGTTCAAATGCTATGAGTGCCTTCGAGAAGTTTTAGTCGGTATTACGGCAGGATTTCGGTGAGGGATTAAAAATAGTTTATTAAATAAAATAGAAAACAAATAAATTATTACTAGGATAAAATTTCTAAGATTTTTGGTAGGGACCCAGCCTGACTATAACACAGAATAAGGGTTAAATACCATAGTCACTGGTCTAATAAATAAAAAAAAACAATTTAAAAGGGTAGAGTAAAGTTGACACGAATAGGAATTCTCTCTTGCTAGTGATAATATCCACCAAGAGATAAAAGTTAAATGGTCTTAAATTTTTGAAACACACGCCGAGTATCTATTTATCGTAGACGTTCAGGTTCTGACATGCGGCAGGAAAACTTCGACATTTTCCACCAATTATAGTAACTTTACTGGTTCATTGGGAGATAACACATCCTTTTAGGCGCTGGCTGGGATGATATAATACCATATAAGGTTCTAACTTAAGTAATTTTATAATTATATGTAAGTTTGACCACGAGGCAGTCAACTGCCTCGTGGTCTCGCGGCACAGGTATGTGCTGTGCGATCTAGAGGTCCTGGGTTCGATTCCCGGGTCGGGCAAAGTGTTATTGGGTTTTTCCATTAGGAAATTATTAGTAGCAGCACGGAGTCTGGAATTGTGCCCGAAAAACGGCAATAGGCTCGCCCCCTATTACGTGGGACTGATACATACCTGGCGAAATGTGGGTGCAGAAATGCATCTCTGCCTACCCCTTCGGGGAATATAGGCGTGAGGTTATGTATGTATGTATGTTGTAAGTTTGACAAGCTATGAACAAAATAAACCATTTATGATATTTGCTATATTACCCTATAAGGCGTTTAATTGGCTTTCGTATGTTGCTCTGCATAATTTAATTATCTAGGAAAACAAATACATACATGCGTATATACATAATCACGATTGTGTCCCTGAAGGGTAAGGCAGAAGCAGATTCGTATCTTTGCATTCACGCTTCGCTAATTGTGTTTCAAGTTCCACGTAATAGAGGGCGAGGGTATTGTCGTATTTTGGGCACATTTTCAGGCCTAGAGAATTTTCAAATTGAAAAACCAAATAACCAAGCGCGCTCAAGCGCAAGCCTATCACAAATAAAAAAAAACATTTGCATTGATCGACCCGAGAATTAAGACTTCTAGATCGTGCGGTATAAACATGTACCTGTCAAATCAATCCACATTTAAAATAAAACTGAAAGTTCAAACAATTGTTTACAGACAGAATGAAGGTATTCCAGCGGCTTGGTATGGAAGCTATAGAGAGGGGAGGCATCATCGGACTGTGGCAAGGCAGTCGTCTTTACGTCAGTAAGTGTTTGTTTAATTTATCCCTGATACATGTTCTTTTGTCGGCTCGACAGTGCGTGTTAATGGCAGCTGTCAATGGGTACCTTTCTTCGACAGGAAGCTGTTTGTTGCACTTCTTTTTTTCTAGCCCCCATTTCAGGATGGTGGAAAGCGTATGTCGTGATCAATAGGGGAAGACCACGGTTTGTTGAAGCACATAAAAGTGTTTCGGCCATCTTGGTAATGTAGAGGGCGCAATTGCACCCCCACTGGCTCGATTCGGAGGTGTTTGCGAGACCAAAATTTCTCATGAGAAGCTTGATCACAATTTTTTATTAAAAAAAATATATTTGTTTTCAGTGATAGCCGATCCGGTCAACGCAGAGTGCGTCCTTAAAACGTGTCTGGAGAAAGACAATGTAATGAAATGTTCCAGACTGCTGACTGGGAATGGCAGCGTTTTTGCACCAGGTTAGTATTATTACTGTAACCCAAAACTGTATCAATTCAGTCTCTTCTAATAGTTATCAGTGTACTATTTCTTAGACGACATCGAAGGCTTCGTACTGATATTATGTTATAGACAGATACATAGGCTATACACAGCTATATATAGCAAAGTTTGTTTTAAATTTATTTCTGAATTTTCTTTTTGATTAAAGACTTTAGTTTACAAAAATATTTTTCAATTCTCTATCGTATTTGAATCTCACATATCTTGATATCATCTTTATGTCTTGACATAACATATCAAGTAATAAATTTTCAATAGCAGTTCATGTACCGTCCGGGATTAGAGTGTGTATATTTGATATCGAAGATTTTTGATAATTACAGTGCCTATCTGGAGACCACGCCGGAAGTTCCTCGCGCCCACATTCAGCCCTAAGAATCTTACACACTTCGTGAGCGTATTCTCCAAACAGAGTAGTGTGATGGCCTCGAATTTGAAGAAAGCTGCTGGTGCTGGCACTTTTTCAATATGGAAATACATCACTACTTACTCCATGGACTCGGTTTGCGGTTAGATTACAACTTTTTTGAGCGAGAAGATTTTTTATACACAAGAGTTTATATGAGGCACAAGAGAGCGAGGATATAATTGTCATTGGTTTGTCGGCTGGAGTTAAGGCAATCTAGCACGGAAACTACTTAGAGGTTTTATTCTATCCAAGGCTTACAAATTAGACTTCCACCTTGTGGATTGTAGGCGTAAAATTTCCAACAAATTTAAGATAAATTTCAATATTTTTAAATCTTTGTCGGGTGGGTGATGGGGTTTCCATCCTTTCACTCAAAAACTAATGTATAATGACTTTATTCGCAGTAATTTTATTAATTATTATTATTGTTCTTGCCCTTGGATAACTTGCCTAACAGTCACTGAATGTCGTGTTACATAATTATGAATCAGCTAAATTTAATTTTTTATTCAATGTAAGAAATATTAAGTTCAGCTATTTATTGAGATACAAATACAGAAATAAAAAAATGGGTGCGTGTACATTGTATTATTATTATGTACGCACGTGAGAAGTTACCTATACTTCATTTTATCATAATTTTTTCATAACGCGCCTAAAGAAGTATAACTTCAAAACTAAAATTTATTATTGGTTATTGAATATTTTTTTTAATATTTATTATTTTTTAAATTCACTTTTTATTTTAGTCAAAGAATTTTTATTAATTTTGATTATTTATTATAGAAATGCTTATAATTTTCTAAATTTAATATTTAATCATTCATAATAAATTAAAAGTAGTGATGACCTCGAGGTTTAGGCGCGCGGTCGAGAATTTCAGCGATCGCGGGTAAGAACCCCAGGCACACACCTCTGACTTTTCGAAGTTATGTTTGTATTCACAAAGAATTATCACGTAATTTAACGGTGAAGGAAAACATCGTCATGAAAAAGTTTTTAGGAATTTCTCTCGACCTAGGCCAGCGTGGTGGATTAAGGCCTAAACCGTCTCAATGGTAGAGCATGCCCGTGCCCAGCAGTGGGACGTATATGGGCTAATGATGATGATGATGAATAAATTTAAATAAGGACATATCCGTTGGGATCATCGAAATTTTTAGAATGAGAACCAACTCATCTTTAAGTGTTTCTTGAGTAGGTATATTTGCGTCAATCACATTACTCAACAGTTTTCTTAACACAAAGTGCATTCCATTGCATAGTTTATAGGTGTTTTAGATTTTGAAGCATGATGACTACCGAGCCCGCCCTCAGTTGTAAATTGTAACCCAGGCACAATCAAGGAGTTTAAAAATTCATTTGGATAATTAGGTTTGATATATTTTCCATGGTTACACAAAATAAATTTATGAACGCACGCATAAATAATCTCAGAAATTCATTTTATATATTCTTCTTCCTGAAATTTCCCGTCCTACCTGAATGAAAACTCTCGTTTCTCTTATATACTTTTTTTGTTAACATTTTATGTAAATATTTCAAGATGAATGGGATCAAAATTTAACGTATAAAAATCTCTTTTTTTTAAATGTGTTAGGAACCTGGTCATAAAAAAAATCGTTTCTTTTATATATTTTTTGTTTTCTTTAACACGTGATATTGTCAAAATTGCGTAATAACTAAAAAGCCATTTAATGAGAACTGAGTCAAATTATGAATGCATTATAATTCTATTGTAGTTTTAGATTTACATTTAAATTAATATACTAATAATAATTTGAAACTAAATTATTCTAGATATTATTATTTTTGTTTGAATGCACGCACCCAGTCTTTCAAGATGGCGAAGCCAGCGAAGTCTGTGGAGTTTGATATCGCCTATGATTGCTACCAGTTATTTAAATTGTCGCCGGATGATGGTGATGAACCTTCATATTTCGTTTTTATATAGCTTAATTTTTGTAATAAATACTGATGTTTGTAAAATTTCTGGGTCGGCAGAGCTGTTGTTGTCCGGTTCGAGGACCCGGATACTGTTGTAAAGATGATGTCAAAAAGGACATGTGGGGCCCACAGGTTGAGCATTGGTGGGAGACGGTGGAGGACAGGTCGAAATGGAGCACATTAATATTGGAGGCCGGGGCACACTTTGAATCGCTATCTCACTTCAGTAAGTAAGTTGTACATTTATAAATTTGTATGTATTTTCAGAGACAACGCTCGGTGTGAAAGTGAACGCGCAGAAGCAGTCGTCACTTCCGTTTTTGAAAGCGTTCGAAGAAATATGTAAAATGGATTCAGCCCGACTGTGTCAGCCTTGGCTTCACAACGATACTGTTTATAAAATGGTGCCACGTTATAAACATTACATGGATTACAAATACACTATTTGTAACTTCATTGACCAGGTACTACATGAGATCTACTTTTAATAAAACTACAAGTTTGGATGAAATAACAAAACCGTACATCTTTAACAATGTGTATTATGTAGGTACGCATGCCACTATTTTCATAGGTTTTAAATAAAACTTCAGATGTGTTCACATATGTACGTCATCAAAAACATCTCTATTTTCGCTTCCCTCCTGCTTTCAAAATGTTTTGTTCATACGGAAAGGTGTGAAGTTCACTGGTACACTGTGAACATCACTAGTACGGATGCCCACGGTGATTTCAATCTAAAAAGCTACTCCGAGGGAGTCTTATACTAAACAGAACTATTACTATTAGATCAATGCATATTATGATTATTTTCCAGATAATAAAATCGAAACGAAAATCACTCGAGGAAGAGAGAGAAAAAGCAGAACCCGATCAAAGTAAGTTTTTAGGAGTAAAAAGAAGCTGGTTTTGGGATGGATGAATAGCATAGAAACCACCGATTCATGAGAATTTTATTTTACAAGCTAAAATATGCTTTCTACTATTAATGATGATTTGTTTTTAATTTTTTATTTTATTTTTTTGATTTCACCAGGACCTGATGGTTTCAAAACTTTTCTGGAACTCCTCATCGATTCATCCGGTGGCGAGAAAGGATACACTGACGTTGAACTACAAGAGGAGACCTTGGTGCTTGTGCTGGCTGGAACTGACACATCTGCAGTCGGTGCTGCGTTTACGACTGTCATGCTATCTAAACACCAAGATGTACAGGAAAAAGTCTACCAGGAGTACGTGTTTCAGCTTTTGAATTTACTTTAAAATTTATAACAAATTAATACTCTCCTTTGAAATAAAGAAATAAAAACTGGCTTGTATTGTACATTGGCACAAGCAGCAGGAGCCATCATACATGATATTCATTTCCTGTTCTTCGTGAAATTCATGATGATGATGATGATTGAAAATCATCATTTAGGTTGCAGGACGTATTTGGTGATTCAGACAGAGCTATAGTCGCTGAAGACTTACCTCGTCTAAAGTACCTGGAGGCTGTGATTAAAGAGACTTTAAGACTGTACCCTTCAGCACCGATAATAGTAAGAAGAGTTGACAGAGATGTTAAGCTACGTGAGTAACGGATTATTTCAACTATTAAGTGTCTTCTATTCTCTTGGCTACATACATAGATATAATCTTGGTTATCTACTATTTGGGTCCTGAATACATTGTCCTGATTGTCCCTATGAATTTGAAGAAGGAAAAAAAAATTGCTGACCCGGCAGCGAGGGCCGAGAAAGATCAAAGTTTAGCGTTAGCGAAACAATGAAAATACGTGCTAGCGTGAATGAGGCTCCTGTTACGTATAATACAGAATTTACAAGACAAGATGAATTTTTAATTTTTTTAAAGCATAGGGAATTGTTTATTGTTCAGCTTTTGGAGTGACGCTGGTGAGAGACTGTGGCATCGTAGTCAACATATGGGCCATACATCGAAATCCAAATTTTTGGGGAGACGACGCCGAAATGTTCAGACCGGAACGGTTTATTGACACGCCACTAAAGCATCCAGCTGCTTTCATGGCGTTCAGTCATGGTCCCAGGGCTTGTATTGGTAAGGTTTTATATCAGTTAATTAGCTTTTGACATATGAGGTTGGACTACCTATGGAGTCATAAAATAACATCCTGGAACTCGTAAATAGTGTTACCTAACGGTTCTGTGTAGTCAATGTTATACATTTTCTCTCTAGGGTATCAATATGCCATGATGTCTATGAAAACCGCTACAGCAGCGCTGCTTCGCCAATATCGCGTGCTGCCAGCTTCAACGGGCGACGTAATGGTGAAGGAAGACAAGAACAAACCAATTCGAGTGAAATTCGATATCATGATGAAGGCCGTGGACAACTTTGCAGTTCAATTACGGCCTAGGTTCAAAACTTAATTTGGTTATGGATAACTCAATAGTTTATTGATGGAGTCTAAAGTATTGATACTTCAAACATTCAGGAGATTGACTAAGCTATTAAAAATATTTTTGTGGCATTATCTACTTACCTATGCTTATTTTTATCAAAATTTTCGTCAGAATTCCTAATACAAGACGATAGAAATAGTAATCAATAGGACAAACCATAGTTAAGATAAATAATTGTAAGGAAATAAAATCAATAAAACATTTGTTTTTTTTTTTATAATTTATCTTAATTTTCTTGTATTTTTAAAATTTTTGGGTGTCGAAAGAAAATTAAGAAGCTAACAAATTAACAAGCTTTTACACACAAGATATTTGGAGATATCGTGGTGCCACCGCCAAGACCAGTCAGGAGGACCTTAACAGCTCTATCTGCCACGTCTCGAAGCACTTCATTGATTTTTGGAGCCCTCCTAATTTGGAGTTAAATTATACCAGATAAACAGTATTCCGCCACGTGGTATCGCGTCACAAGTATTTGCCGTGCGATCTAGAGGTCTCGGGTTCGATTTCCAGGTCGGGGAAAGTGTTATTGGGTATTAGGAAATTTTTAGTAGCAGGACGGAGTTGGAAATGTGCCAGAGAAACGGCAATAGGCTCGCCCCTTATTACGTGGGACTGATACATACGTGTGTGCAGATATGCACCTCTGCCTGCCCCTTCGGGGAATAGGTACTGGCGTAAGGTTATGTATGTATGTCAGTGTTTGTTTTTTACATTAAAAAAAATATTTATTTACCTACCACAACCACATTACATATATATATTAATACATTTATAGCTTAAGGATATTTGCTTAGGCACTACATCTGATATACATGACACTTAAGATGTGCATAGCCTTCTCCGAAACAGTGTAAGAAAGATGGTTTGGTGTAGCGACAAACAATCAATAATATACTGGTAACGCCCCGTTCGCACGGGAGTTAAAAAACCTTTGCGTTAAAACCCAGCGTTGGCGCTTTTTTAACGCTTTAAATTTGAGTGTTCATACGAGCGCTTTTAAATCACTCTTGTCTCGTCTCGCGCTTTAGTAAGACGTGCGAATGGTTAGCGCTAAATGACTAGCAATAGCGGTTTCTGTCGCTAGAAGGCGAAAAAGGAAACAGAAGGCATTCTGGGTACATCCTCTGAATGAGCCGAGATACGTAAAAGGGCAGTTCTTTTCCTGCAATTTTTTTAAATTATTTTCGAATGTCTATAGCAGGGTTTCTCATACTTGTGGTTCACGTATCCCTGTTACAGTTTCCAGGTGACAGCGAACCCCTTAAGCCTTAAGTAACTAATCCCCCCCCCCCCCCCCCCCAAGAATGTTGTCCAACTGTCTGCTGAAGAAAACAAAGTCTTTATTTCAATAAAAGATAAAGTGCCAAAAGAAATATCTTTTCTTGCTTGTTTCTTGTCGCAAATAGTGACAGTGACAGCCCCGTGGCGCAGTTGGCTAGATAGCAGCTTGCGAAACGAGAGGCCGCGGGTTCGATCCCCGCACCGAGACAAATGTTTGTGTGATCCACAAGTATTTGTTTCGGGTCTGGGTGTTTGTGAGACCGAAAAGTCTCTCGTAGTTTCTGATACCCACGACACAAGACTAGTATCTTAGTGTGGGGTCAGAACTATGTATGTGACTGTTGGGTGTATTTATTTATTTATATTTATAGTGTCAATTTTAGGAGTAATTTTGGACGGGTGCTTCGGTGATTACCTGAATAAGATCGGTCGTGAAACAACGGCGAATTGTCACCATTGCGACAGCGGCGAAGGAGATTCAGCCACACACACGCTCATGACTGCATCTCTGCGTGGGAATTAGAGCGGCGAATCCTTATGGATCGGATCGGGCCTAATCTCTCCCTACCAGCAGTCATGACGGCAATGCTGGTGGGAGATTCAAACTGGAATGCCATGGTCACTTTTTGCGAAACCGTTATGGTAAAGAAGGAGACGGCAGAGCGTATCAGAAAGAGGGCCAACTTCGCTCAAAGAAGAATACGCGGGAGTGGCGATACTAATGGCAATCATAGGCCCGGGAATTAATATAATTTGCCTGAGTAGTAAGTTTACTTAGGCCGATGTGTGCTTGATAAGCAACGCACTGGAGGTTCTTCGGCGCGTTCATTTTTTAGTTCCCGAAGACCTCCAAAGTATAGAGGGAGACTACCATGGGGTTTTTAGCCGGTAAAAGTCCGGCATACCCCGTTTGTTTCTTGCAAGCGGGGATCCAAGAGGATTTTCCACATGCAAAAAAAAAGAAGCTCGTTTGCCTCCTTTACCATAAAAATAAACAAATAATAATAATATTAAAACTAGTTGTTTGAAAACGGAATTCCTTTATCAGTTATGCTTGGGTTAATTTACCTTGTGTGTACTCTAAGCCAAATATATGATAAAACTACTCTTCAAAACAAATACACATAAAAAAATTCCCACGCGTTTTTGCGTTTCAAATGATTATGTTGAAACTCCATCTAAAAGAATATTCCGATTTTTTCTATTACTAAAACAGACTTTATAAATAAAAGCGTCTTTATGCCCACTCACACATTTAACAAAGTTTCCTCTAGACACGCTTGCAAGATGATAGTTAAAATATTAGTAATACTTTTAGTTGTATGGAAGTTATTGCATCGGTGGCAACGAAGGCGAATGTACGCGATATGGAATCAAGTGAAAAGTAATCACATCAAGCTACCATTCATTGGTCATGCATACATGTTCTTCGGAGGTGAGGAAGGTAGGTATTTTTTTTAACAAGACACATTTATATAAATTGTTTATTTTTGCCTCCCTGTAGCCTCTGAAACTAAGATTTTTCTACAAATTATTAATTAGACCCTGGATTGTTTTACCTCGTTGAATAGCTTATTAAACGTAGATATTTTTTAGGCACATCTGGAAAGCAGGTGTCATAATAATTATTTTTTGATATCTTTTCGAGAAAAATAAACTTTCAAAATGTTTGTTAAGGAAGACATGACGGCTTATAGGGATGTTTGGAAGGATAAAACATACTGCGCCGACCCCAAATAAAATTGGGAACAGGGCAAGTGAATGATGATACTTCTAGATATTATTAATAATAGATTTAACAAGTTCGGTACTATTCTGATAGATGCATATTACTTAGGAACCATGCTTTGAACATCCTGACAATATAATGACAATACAAAAATATATTTTTTCAACATGATCATCATGAGAAATATCGATTATAAAGTAATCAATAATAAATCGGCTAATGCACTTGGCAACACTGAAATTGGTTGGCGGGCGGGATAATGTCATAGTCATGTCAATTGTCAATGTCATATGTTATCCAATATGTACCTACCTATACAAGAACTGCAGTTGCGTTTGTTTTTCGCATAAACATATAATATATGAATGTTTTTCATATTTCTCGTGTGTTTATTAATAACAGGTATTTATTTAGGTAGTGATTTTGAGTAAGAGACTCCATATAGCTAGTAAATTTGCTGCTTCTTAGTGTGCAGTGTTTACATTATTCTTTGACCCCATAGTTACCATGAACCCCGCTTATTAAGATAGTCCTTTTTAGTTTTATTGATAGTGTATATTAATTCCAACACTATACAGCAGTTTTCAACTTTGCACAAAAATATTTTTGCCGATACTAAGATCCATAGTCGTTTGGGCATTTCCCTTTGAAATATACAGAGTTTATACCATTCCTGCTTGGTGACTGAAAATTCAGGCTTCTAGTTTTATCCACAACGAAGTTATACGGTGTCGAAAATGGCCTGAGTTGCTTCGAGAAAAGTATAGTATGGCCGTGCCTGTTTTTTTGCTCGACTTGGCGGGGGCACTACCGTGCCCCCAGATATATTTTTTAGTTTTTACTGCATATTAATTTGTTTTGAAATAGTTTTTTTTTATTCCTGTGTAGGTGTCGCAATTAATAATGTTTTCACTTTCTATTATAGTTTATTATTTTGACACATTTAATTTCGAAACATAAAAAAAAGTGGAGTTTTTTATTTATTTCAGGTAGAATGAAGACTTTCCAAAGGTTTGGTATGGAGGCTGTAAGAAATGGAGGCATCACCGGATTGTGGCAGGCCAGTCGGCTTTACGTTAGTAAGTGCTAATTTATTGTTTGTCTGTAAATACCCTTGACTGTTTAGTTATAAGAGAACGGGTACTCATTGTATGGTGTTAGTAGTCACTCTGTGATACATGCAACCTGATGTTTGGCTAGACACCAGCTTGCGAAACGAGAGGCCGCTGGTTCAATCCCCGCACCGATACAAATGTTTGTGAGATCCACAAATATTTGTTTCAGGTCTGTATTTGTGACACACACGCCCACGCACACGCACGCCAGTTACACTTTGCCGGGATCTCTCAATCGGACTAACGAGGCAACCTCCGAGATTCTGAGACGCACGGCTTGTTACCATATTTCGAAAGTTCCGGTACGAAACGGTATGGGCTTGCTTGATACTAACTGATAACTACTAAAAACCGATCCGAAACAACCCTGTTAGGTTTCGTTTAGCAAGTGAGATTATCAAAGGACTAATATGCTGTTATTAGTAGATTATTGGTAGATTATTCATATTCACCCGAAAAGCGATCGTTCTCCATACAGTGTAGTCAAGTACGCACGAATATCGCTTTCTGACATCAGCTTTTTTTAAAGCAGTTCCAGATTCAAGACTGCTATAATAGCCCTTTTTTTTTTTTTTTTTTTTTTTTTTTTTTTTTTTTTTTTATCGAGGGGAAAGCTGCTTATGGCTCTACCTCCCACCACCCCTGGGGGGAAGGGGGGCGGGAAGCGTATGTCGGGGTCACCGGCCTTCCAGCCCGGCGCGTGGCGGCGTCACGTCCACGCAGATGTTAGTGCCGGGCTGGGTCCCTAACCTACCCTAACCTACACCGGCATACCGACCAAAACCCCCCGGTGGCCATCTCCGCGCCGAGTTGGGCGACCACGGTGCGTGGGCGAGAGGCGCCCACAATGATTCCGCAGCCGCCCAGTGCGCTTCCGAGACGAGAGCGTCTCGGCCCTCTCAGATTTTTAAGAGGTGTAAACCCCCACTTACTCGATTTGGGCACCTCTTTTGGGCGCCCGCGACGGTCACAGGCCACCGTACCGCCGCTCTCTCGGGGTCACCTATGTGGACGCACTGCCCCCGCAGCGCGTCCAGCGACCCCAAGGACCCCTTTGAGTCGCCTTCTACGACAGGCAGGGGATACCGTGGTGGGATTCTAACGCCCCCTTACCACAGGGCATGGCGCCGGGTCTAATTATCTCTGTTGACCCGGCGCCTCCTTCTCTGACGTCTTTGGCGGGCGGGATCATTTCGTTCGCGATCCCGCTCCGCACTCTCCTTCTGCGACATGATTTGCTCGCAGAAGGAGAGCATTGCTCGCCACGACCTTGGACTCCCGACCATCGAAGAAATGACGGCCGGGAGCGAGAGGTCACCACCAATAATCGCGCGGAGAGCGCTGCGCTGCACCTCCCAGGCTGGACACTCTTCTAGTGTGTGCTGGGCTGTATCGTCTCGGCAGTTGTCACAATGGTGACACACGGCCGTCTCCTCCTTTTGTGCCACCCGACACAGGTAGTGGCCGAAGCATCCGTGCCCCGACAACACCTGTGTCAGGCGGAATGTTGCCGCGCCGTGGCGCCTGTCCACCCACTGGTCGAGGACAGGACGCACTGCCTCGACGGTCCCAGCACCAGCACTGGGATTCTCCAGCCTGGTTCGCCATTCCTCCACGGCGGCCGCACGGAGGGAGGCTTTAATCGCCTTAACCTCTCTCGGAGCCAGTCTGTCCCCGCGACTTGACGCCTCCTCCCGCTGGTGGTAAAAGCGCGAGAGGAGTTTGGCGTCAAGGTCCCAAGGCAGGGACCCGGCCAGAACGCAGGCCGCCTCGTAGGAGATCGTGCGGTAGCCCCTGATTAGTCGCTGCGCCAGCGCACGCTGGGGCTTGCGCAGGAGAGTGACACAGCGCCTGCTCAGGGACTCGGCCCATACTGGACTCCCGTACAACGCCATAGACCGCACGACTCCCATGTACATCCTTCGGCAAGGGATGCCCGGACCTTCCAGGTTGGGCAGCAGGCCAGTTAGAGCGCCTGCCACCCGCAGCAACTTCGGCTGCAACAACTTAAAATGGGCGCGGAATTCCCATCGACTGTCAAGCAGCAGCCCTAGATATTTGAGCTGCTTGCCGATGGGAATTCGCACGCCATCAACCACGATATGGGCCCCATCAGGTGGCCCCATCCGAGGCCGGTGGAAACAAATGGCCTCGGATTTGTGAAGGGCTACCGTGAGGCCCAGCCGCCGAATTCTCCTCGCCACGTTGCCAGTGCCAACTGCGGCGAGGACGGCGGCCTCCTGGAAGGTCCCGCCCGTCGCTGTGACGAGCGTGTCGTCGGCGTAACAGAATACGCCGACGCCCCGGGGGTTGGCACCACGGAGCACCCAGGCTATAATAGCCCTGACCGTAAACAATTCTTTTTAAATAATCCATTTTTATTGTTTTGCACTTCACTGCCATGCAAGTAAAAAAATCTAATGGTCAAGGCAAATTCACTGGCAGAATAAAAAAAAAAACCATTTTCTCACACCAATCGACGCATGTTGAAAAGCTCGCAGGTAGATGTGAATGTGTGCGTGACGAAGATTAATGACAGTGGCGGTACTTCCATAGAAGCCCAAAAGTTACACGTAATTGTGTAATGTCTAGTTTATAATTGTTTATTGTGGGGTCAGAGTATTCTCATTTATATGTCAAATTGCTTTTGTTAAATAAAGATTTAAAATTATTATTCGGAATTTAGTAAGGCAAGCTGGACTTTTGGTCTTCTATGGAAGTATCGCGATCGAAAGATTTTTACGAAAATACATATTGATTTCAGTGATAGCTGATCCCGTAGACGCAGAGTGCGTTTTAAAAACGTGCCTGGAGAAAGACGATGCTCTAAAATGTATGCGCTTGGTTTTTGGAAACGGCAATATTTTTGCTCCAGGTAAACAGAAAATTTACGAAATAATATCACACCAATGATGAAACAATAAAAGATAGAATTCAGTCCACCACGCAGATCTCGTACGGTTTGATGGACTAGTGTTCGAACTAGCCGGCCTAGCGTGAGTTGTAAAATGAATAAATGTGCTATGATTGTTTATCTATTTAAACACACTCAATTTATTAAATAAAAAATTAAGTCTTTTCGAAAGCTTACACCCATCCCTAAAAAAACATCTAAACTCTAAACGTCCAGTGGTTTAGGCGTGAAAGAGTAACAGATAGATTGATTCATTTTTGCATTTATAAATTATAAATTATTAGTATGAAGTATGAATGCTAAGTATAAAGTTAGTTGTTCAATTTATCACCACAACCGGACTTACAAAGCAATATTATTAACACGGCAATTGTCGAAAATGAAATAAAATTTTCAAATAGGCCACTGCTTTGCGGTTTAAAGAAATACACATAATATACTGTATAAAAGCACACTCAGTTGTAGAGGAGGCCCGTGCCCCCGCTTTGCTGGCCACGGACTTCCTCTGCCGTAGAGGAATAACACCTTGGTCTACCAGGCTGGCCTAATGTGGGTTGGCGCACTACATCCCAAGGAATTCGTAAGAACTTTAGGTGTACAGGTTTCTTTACGATGTTTTCCTTCACTGTAAAAGTATGTGATAGTTCATTGTAAAGTCAGAGGTGTGTGCCTGGAGTTTCAACCCGCGACCGCCGAGATACTCAACCGCGCGCCTAAACCTTGAGGCCATCGCTACTACGAGTAGTGTTACTAATTTATTTAAAGTACGATGTGGTATTAAGAGTTCTACTTATGACGATGCTCCGGAAATGAAAATTATAATATTTTTATTGACAGTATCAATCTGGAGACGACGCCGAAAGATCCTGGCCCCTACATTCAGGCCGAAGAATCTGATACATTTCGTAAGCGTATTTTCCAAACAGAGCAATGTGATGGTAGCGAATCTGAAGAAATCTGCTGGTGGTGGCACATTTTCAATATGGAAGTACATGACAACTTACTCCATGGACTCGGTTTGCGGTAAATTGTCACTCTTGTATAAGGAACAGACGAAAAATATTAGGTTTTTGACCGATTTCCACATCAAAATTAAAAAAATTATGATAGCTATTATTCGAATAGTTCCTTAATTTAATTAGATTACAATTTCATAAAGCCACGATTATGCAAAGTGTTATTGGGTTTTTTCAAAAGGATATTCTCAGTAGCAGCACGGAGTCTGGAAATGTGCCCGCAAAACGGCAACTCTGCTCAACCCTTCGGGGAATACAGGCGTGAGGCTATGTATCATGTATGTAATTTCATAATGTTTAATCAGCGTTTTCTCTTATTTCTTAAAGAATTTTCAAGCTTCCTTTCAACTTCAACCTAATCGGTCATAACTGCTATAAACTACCTAACTCGAATTTAAAATCAAAGAATTGTGTGATATAATTACATACATAAGTGAATAATATTATGTAAGAATTTGCTAGGTTTTAATGTAAATAGTATAAAGATTTAAAAAAATACGAATACATTCCAATTGTTATGTTTCAAATGTAATATCGAGGCGACCCGGGAATGGAAACCGCGATCTCTACATACACATATATGAATATACTGGGATGTATTTTCAGAGACAACGCTAGGCGTTCACGTAAACGCACAGAAGCAAGTAACGCTTCCATTTATAGAAGCGTATGAAGAAATATTTAAAATGGAATCTGCCCGACTGTGCCAGCCGTGGCTTCACAACGAAGAAATATACAAAATGACCCCTCTTTATAAGCACCACATAGGTTACAAACGCACTGTTCACAACTTTATAGACCAGGTACTGTATAAGAATTATGAGAGAACTTACATGACACAGCCTTCTGTTGTATTCTGAATCTTATTATCATTAATTAAATCTTCGAGTGCAATGTTTAACCAGAACGTCATGTAGTCATTTAGTTTAAGTTGACTGCCCCGTGGTTTCGCGACACAAATACGTGCCGTGTATTCTAGAAGTCCAAATTTCGTTTCCAATCGGGTAAATTGTTATTGGGTTTTGCTCTGAGTGCGAAAATGTGCCTTGTTACGTTAATATGTGTTATTACGTGGGACTAAAACTCAACTAGCGAAATGTGGATCAATTGATCTTTCTTTCTACGTAATAGGAGGGGAGTCTATAAATCTCAGAAATGCAATTTTGCCTGCCTTGGGGGCACAGTCGAGTATGTATGTTGGATGTGGGCATGTTGTATGTGTCATTAAGTTTTTGAATACTTTGTCTGAGTCTCAATCAGGCATCTTGATATGGCTCAGTTATTCTAGATCGATTAGATATCGGCCGAAGCACTTATTTAGTCGTGGGTATGCCAGCGTTTAATATTTTTCTTCATTTATTTCAATCACCAATTTCTCACATCTTTTTCTGGGTGATCCTGACATCATGATGTTTATTTATACCACGTGTTCGTACTGGCATCATCTACAGTTTAGCAAACTTGAGCATACTTAATAGTTTCGTAAAAAATCGTGATTATAGATTTTAATATTTTAAACACATAAAAAAATAAAGAGACAGGAGTAGGAGAAGAAAAGGGCCCAGCAGAAGGATTCATGTATAGGCGTCAGCTTGGGGGCAGCCCAAAAGGGATATATTGTGGTCGCCGATGACCGTCCACTCGTGCACATGTATAAGCATTTATGGACCTCTGAACAATTATTTGTTATTTTCGGCACAGTTAGACAAATTTCCAAGAAATTAACGTGGCATTTTTTTTTCCAGATAATTAAATCAAAACGAAAATCACTCGATCAATCACACGAGGGGGCGAGACAAAAGACAGGACTTGACCAATGTAATAAACATATTAAAATAATGAAATAAAACCTAATTTAATACTTTAGGTTATTCTATAAGAAATACAGTAGAATATTAACACTGTAATTATTATATACTTAACTAACTTATAGAATTATTATGTAAAATATATTTCTTGTCTTTCTTCTTTTCATACATATTCATTAAATTTTTTTTAATGTACAATATAGTATATGTTTGTTTACATTTATTGAATTTAGTATTAGTAATTTCTAATATATGTATATATATATATATACTTACATATACATATGTATTATTTATTATTGTTATTATTTTTTGAACGTTTTGCGTTCATCATTTATTTTATAATTTCAATATTTTTAAAAATTGTGACAACCCACTCGATGCTTCTTATCACTCCAGTCTACTTAACGATTGCCTGAAAGAAATAGCTGATAGCGATAAGGCCGCCATTTGTGACACTACGAGTGCTTTATGGAGGTGTTACCAATACCTATTTGTTGTTATTTAATTGGTGTACAATAAAGCATGAATAAATAAATTATAACAAGATTTGTATTACAGAAAAATTCTTACTCACGCCAGTATCCCGGATAAAGCTAGGCAGACGAATTCGTACAAGCAAGATTCAAAAGACTTTGACTGCCTCGTGGTGTCGAGGCTCAAGTATGCGCCATGCGATCTAAAGGTACCGGGTCCGATTCCCGGGTCAGGCAGTGTTATTGTTATTGAGTTTTTCCATTAGGAAATTCTCAGTGGTAGCATTGAGTCTAGAAATGTGCCGGAAAAACGGCAATAGGCACGCCCCTATTACGTGGGACTGAGACATAGTATGTATTCGGAGAATACAGGCGTGAGGTTATGTACATATGTATGTAAGATTGACAAGTTATTATATTCCACGTAATAAGAAGCAATCCCATTGCCCTCCCAATAACAATTTATCAAGAAATACTGACATCAAAAACTTTTTAATGAATTTTAATCAGTTTTTCTAAGATTCACAGCTTATTTTATTTGTTTATTTTAGCACCAGGAGCAGATGGATTAAAAACTTTTCTGGAACTCCTTATCGATTCATCCGGTGGAATTAAGGGGTACACTGACGTTGAACTACGAGAAGAAACCTTGGTGCTGGTGTTGGCTGGAACTGACACATCTGCAGTCGGTGCTGCGTTTACGGCTGTCATGCTGTCTAAACATCAAGATGTACAGGAAAAACTGTACCAGGAGTACGTGTCCCAGTTTTTGAATCAAATTAATAGAAATGACCTTGATTAAAAGAAACAGAAGAAGAATATAGCTTTTCTCACTTTAATTTCAATTAATCCATCATCATCAGCCCATATACGTCCTACTGTTGGGCAAGGGCCTCTACGACTGGGCGGGTTTAGGCCTTAGATCGCCACTTAAGAAATTCCTAAGAACTTTTTAGGTGGGCAAGTTAACTCACGATGTTTTCCTTCACCGTTAATTAATAATAGTTTTAATTAATTATGGGATGTAAGTATAATATGTTAAAGATTCATACGACAGTTGAACTGGATCCAAAACGAGAGGTAGGGAAAATATTTGTCTTAGCCAGAAATATTATATCTAGTTGTTAATAAGACCAAAAGGTCTGTTATTGATACAGCGGCGAGTTGCGTGTAGCTGTAAGATACTTTTATAAAATAGCACTTCAACGATCACAATGTATCTCTACATCTTAAAAAAGTTGTATTGACTCGTATAATGTTCATTCAGGTTGCAGGAGGTTTTTGGTGATTCAGACAGGCCTATAGTTGCTGAAGACTTACCTCGTCTAAAGTACCTGGAGGCTGTGATTAAAGAGTCTTTAAGACTTTACCCTCCAGTGCCAATAATACTGAGGAGTATTGACAGGGATGTGCAGCTACGTAAGTATACTATGATACCTTGTGGCCGATTTTGATCAAAATTTCATCTGGGTCGGTATAATATGTTTTTTTTCTTTGTCGGTCAGCTGTCATCTCGTCATTCACACCCTTCTTATTCATACCCTCTTTCAGACATTCTGTCCATCTCTTTATTCCATCTAAATTCTTTCTGAACGTCAGCGGAGTTATGTGTCTTATTATTGTTTGTCTTACTATTAATTATATATTAGTTATTAGTGATTTTCAAAATGGATGATTCAATTATCGGTCTCGTATCTAGGTGATCTGGAAGCCGAGGATGCAAGATAATATTTTATTTACACATACAAAGAAACTCATGCATGTAACCCGAAAGGGTAGGCGGTAGACATTTCTGCACCTACCCAATAGGAGGCAAGTCCAAAGTTGTTCGTGTGTTGTCGTTTTTAGACACATGTCTAGACTTCATACTACTTCTTAGAATTTCTTAATCATAAAACCCAATAACACTTTGCATCACGATATCGAATGGCAAATACTTTTACCGCGAGACCAACCTGGTAGTCTTTTCCAATATGTACTGTATAAAAAATATTACTGTAATAATAACTTAGATAATTTATTCTTAAGTTTTCCTTGCATTTAGCTTCAGGAATAACGTTGGTCAAAGATTGTGGCGTCATAGTCAACATATGGGCGCTACATCGGAATCCGAATTTCTGGGGAGACGACGCCGAAATTTTTAGACCGGAACGGTTTATTGACACGCCACTAAAGCACCCAGCTGCTTTTATGGCGTTCAGCTATGGATCCAGGGGGTGTATAGGTAAGGGTTTATTTCAATCGACAAAAATGAATATTCATTCGTTGTAAATAAAAAATAATAATAAATATGACCTCAATTGACCAGGGTATCAATATGCCATGATGTCTATGAAAACCGCCACCGCAGCGCTGCTTCGCCAATATCGCGTACTGCCAGCTTCAATGGACGATGCAATGGTAAAGAACAAGAACAAACCAATTCGAGTAAAAGTCGACATAATGATGAAGGCCATGGACAACTTTGAAGTGCAATTACAACCCAGGCTTGCTACAACTAGACTATAGCTTATATTAATAGAATGAGCATTAAACAACACAGAAAGTCGTTAAGAAAAGTAGTTGTGAAGGAAAACTATAAATGACTTGTATGTTTTTACAATTTTTTATCGTTACATATTAAGTAGCAAAATGTTATTTTTTACAAATTTGTGGCGTCTATTGATGTAGATAAAGTGTTTTAATATAAATTATATTCTCATGATGCTGCTATACACAAAATATGTTTAATTTTGTGTATTTTGTATTATTTCCTGTTGTTTAAAAAAAGTTATAATGGAATAATAAAAGAGAAAAATTTATCAACGACATTTTGATAATTTTATATTTATAAATAAATTCAACAAACAACTATTTACCTATAATCAAATAAAATAACGTGTGATTCTGTGCTGTACAAGGGGCAAACAAATGTTTTATTTCAAGTTTTTTTTATAAAAGTCGTGATTAAGGTGGTTATTATGCCCGACCATGTCTCGCCACGCTGGATGGCTACTTGTTAAATGATTATATATGTATATACATATATGTAATGAATTATTTATTAACCTTATTTAATTACGAATGTAGCCGTAGGTATGTGGGATTCCGGCTTTCAGCTCGAGCTGCGTCTCTACATTAATACGGGCATAGTAAAGTGACCGACTTTTTTGTATTGAAAAGCGCTCTCCCTTTTCAGTACCTTACCTAGTCGGGGCTCTCAGGCCTTTCAACTCTGTTGCCCTGTCTGTTCCTAAAGAGTAATCGTCTAAAATAAGGTGACATGAGGAACAAATGCGCGTGACGTCAGAAACCCAACTCAGTTAAACGGACAACCGTTCCTCGCATCGTGTTAGAAGACCGGCGACCCTGGAATAACTCTTTTGGCCTTTCCCGAAGCACCAATAGTAAACGTGAGGCGCTTTGCTCTCGTTGAAAAAAGTATCATCCAACTTTTTGTTCCTATCCAGTACTTCCAAGCTGGGACTGGGTAAGACATAACCTGAGGCGACATAAAGGCTTAACCTTGACTTGACTTTCAGTGGCCGTCATGCTCATGGAAGACAGTGTGAGATGTCCCGGAACGAAATCAGTCCAGATTAAATCATCGCAACTGCCGGGCCGCATACTGCTATTTTTAAATAAGTAATTATGAGAGGCGCCGATGCAGGCGCACGTAGGCGGACGTAAATTTGCTCCACCGCCCGTCACCTTTCTCGGGATCGGTATTCGTGAAAGCGCGTTGCCTCGACAGTACACCCTCCAACCTCTTACGACGGGCAGGTGATACCGTGGCCTGCTCTGTGATAAATGGACTAGTAAATAACCCACTACGTTATCTCCTGACTGTCGTGAGAAGCGACTCATGGGGGCCGTAGGGTTACTGGGCGCGTTGCGAAGGTAGCGTGCCGAAGGGCCGGTAATCCCGGTAAAAAATTAGGCTCTTATTCCGCTGGGCAGATATTGGGGCTACATTCATTTCTGACGGTACCATCCGGTGTTAACTTATGTGAGTTGATGGGTTAACTTTGGAAATTTTATTCGATTTTGTTGTCCTATCAAATCGCTTCTACATCAAATGTCGCGACCTTGGCGGTCGCAGTTTAAAGAACTTGTTAATTAAATAATTAACGCAAAGTTATCGTTTGTGGGAGCATCGTCAGCACAGTCGACGAACTCTAATTATGCCAAAATTTAGTATATAAAGCAATAAAGGTTTTAACATGACTGAGTCATATATTAGCACGCATCAAGACCGGTCGTTTTATTTACGTCGCTGCGCTTACCCTAATTACGCAACAACTTACACGTGTATCACAGATTCACGTACATCGTTGACTCCAACGTGAACAGATACACTTACAACTGGTGACCCCGACGCAAAACCCGACGACGAAAAAATACCCCGACGCAAAACCGACGCAAAACCGACGTGATACCGACGTTCGAAGCAAACTTCCTTAAATTGTGATAACTGTACTGCACAGCCTTATCAGCCTTCCACCAGCGGATCTCCCTGATTTGGCTTTCAAGAGGCATATAGTTATCCAGAAAATGAACCCAAACGCAGGTTGTGAGTACGCTAAATCCAAATATGGAATAAAGGACGTCAGTAGCATCGACATCGCAGCGCTGAGTGTTTCCTCAAAGATCCCGGAATTTTGGAACGAAATGCCCAGAGTGTGGTTCGCCCAATTTGAAACCGTGATGGCTCCCCAAAAACAGGGTGACGAAGCAAAGTATGGCCTTGTACTCTCCAAACTCGGCAAGGAAGCAGTTAGGCAAGTAACTGACATAATAATCTCACCCCCCGAGACCAACAAATATGACGCCATCAAGAAAAGACTCCTAGAGGTTTACGAAGAATCGGAGGAGCGTCAATTCCAAAAACTCGTTAGTGAGGTTGAGCTAGGTGATCAAAAGCCGTCCCAGCTGCTAAGACGAATGAAGGAATTAGCACGCAACAGTCAGATAACCGAAAAAACCCTTCACAACCTCTGGACGTCAAGACTCCCAGACCACGTTCGAGCTGTATTAATGGTGAGCCAAGATCAAAATCTCGACAATCTCGCCGCAATAGCTGATAAAATTTTAGAAGGAAAGTCGGGCGAGGTGTCAGAGCTATCCAGTAGTCATCCACAGCTCATGATACAGCTAATGAACCAAATGAGTAAGCTCACCATGGAAGTCGCAGCACTAAAATCAAGCTCATTTAGAAACGGACATCGTCACCATAGACGCAATCGAAGCCTAACGCGTCAAAGATCCCGATCGCGAACAAGAATCACGCCCGAAAGTCCGCAATGGTTATGTAAATATCACTTGCGCTACAAGGATCGAGCTTGGAATTGTGAACAACCGTGCAATTGGAGAAAGCCGTCGGAAAACTAGAATCAGCGTTGACAGAGGCGGTCGTCAGCGCTATTGTCCCATCAAACCGCCTATGCGTTACCGACCAAAAAAGTGGGTATCGTTTTTTGGTTGATACTGGCGCTAACATCTCAGCAATACCGAGAAGAGGTAACAAATTAAAAACCGACGGCACTTACAAAATATATGCCGCAAACGGCACTCCAATAAAAACATACGGCGACAAAACGCTGACGTTAAATCTGAATTTGAGACGACCGTACCGTTGGACTTTTATCGTCGCTGATATTACACAACCAATACTTGGAGCCGATTTTTTGGAAAAACACAACATTTTGGTCGACATTAGAAACAAGCGTTTGATAGATGGTACGACTGGACTTCAAAGAAACGCAAAGTTGATGAAGTCAAGCACACCAACACTTCGGACCGTTGATTTAACCGAAGATTACGCAGATATTTTAGCAGAATATCCAAATATTTTAAAACCGCTCGACACTCTGTCACCACCAAAACACAACGTGGTTCACAACATTATCACTGAGGGACATCCTGTGTACTCCAAGTCAAGACCTTTGCCGGCCGACAAGTACCTAAAGGTGAAAAAAGAAATAGAGGACATGTTACAGACAGGCATATGCAGGCCTTCCAAGAGTCCTTGGGCTAGTCCACTACTGGTGACAAAGAAGAAAAACGGCGAATTACGACTATGTGGCGACTACAGAAAATTAAACGCCATCACTGTACCGGATAGATATCCGATCCCGAGGGTATTAGATTTCACATACCTGTTGCCTGGAGCTACTATATACTCAAAAATTGATCTAAAAAGAGCTTACAACCAAATACCCGTCAAAGATATTGAAAAAACCGCAGTAATTACCCCGTTCGGTCTATTCGAATTCACTAGAATGCCGTTCGGTTTACGGAACGCGGGCCAAACCTTTGTCCGATTCCTGAACACAGTATTAGCAGGATTAGACTTCATTTTTGTATATATCGATGACATATTAGTGAGGTCATCGTCACCCGGTGAACATAGACAGCATCTACATGAAGTATTTAAGCGACTCAACGAGCACGGCATCACAATAAATCGCGCCAAATGTGTATTTGGACAACCCCAAATAGAATTCCTCGGATATTTAATTACTCCAGAGGGTATCAAACCATTACCTGAAAAGGTTGAAGCAATCAAAAAATACCCGACTCCAACAACGGTGCAAGAGCTACGCAGATTTTTGGGCATGATCAATTTTTACCGCAATAACATACCACAGGCAGCCCGACATCAAGCTCTTTTGAACAAATATCTCATAGGCTCAAAGAAAAACGACAAAACTAAAATACAATGGACTTCCGAAGCACTAGAAGCATTCGATCAATGTAAAGAAAGTCTAAGCGACGCTGTTACGTTGACGTCTCCGGATCCGCATTCTCCATTATCACTCATGACAGATGCTTCGCAAACTTGTATTGGCGCCGTTTTACAACAGTACGAAAACGACACGTGGAAGCCACTTGCATTTTTTTCAAAGGCACTAAGTGAAGCACAAACTAAATACAGTACATATGATCGAGAATTACTGGCAGTTTACATGGCTGTAACGCATTTTCAACCTTACATCGAGGGACGAGAATTGATAATATACACCGATCATAAGCCGTTATGTCACGCCTTTACTACTAAACAAGACAGTTCAAGTAAAAGAATATCCCCAAGACGACTACGTCATCTAGAGTTCATAGCACAATTCACGACAGACATACGTCACCTCGCCGGTAATATGAACCCAGTGGCCGATGCACTATCACGAGTCGAACAAATAGATTGCCCCACACCTGTGGATTGGAATGACATAGCAGATTTGCAACGCAGTGACAATGAACTCCCTCAGCTGTTAAATAAAAACAACCTCAGCTGGAAAAGTATCCAGTTACCGGGAACGAGACAATTATGGTGCGAAAATTCAAGAACAAATTCACGACCGTACATACCGAAGTCGCTTCGAAAACAAATATTTGACTCTATGCACAACGTTACGCATCCTGGTGTAAGATCATCAAAGAAAATGATCTCTGAACACTACTTCTGGCCAGGCATGAATACAGACGTAGGCACATGGGCGAAAACATGCGAGTCATGCCAGACAAGTAAAACATACAGGCACAACTCAGCCCCAATTGGAAGTTTCACGCCAACAGCACGTTTAGACCACGTGCACATAGACATCGTCGGTCCATTGCCAGAATCCAATGGAAACAGATACATCGTGTCAATGATCGACAGAGCAACAAGATGGCCTGAAGCCGTACCAGTACCAGAAGTAACAGCAAAAGTTGTAGCAGAAGTTCTCCTGAATACCTGGATAGCAAGATTTGGATGCCCAACTACCATTACATCAGACCAAGGACGACAGTTTGAGTCAGACTTATTTACCGCCTTAACCAAAGCACTCGGTATCAAGAAAACCAGAACTACCAGCTATCACCCACAATCAAATGGATTAGTTGAACGCTGGCATAGATCAATGAAAACCGCACTAATTGCGCGTGGAAACACAACTAATTGGTCAAATGAGTTACCCCTAGTCCTATTAGGGTTGCGAGGCGCCTTACGACTGAAAGAAAACATCAGCCCAGCACAAATGTTATACGGAGCAAATATACGTCTACCTGGTATGTTTATCGAGCCGAAAAAGCAAAATACATCACCAGAAATTTTTACACGGACACTACAAAGGACAATGGCCAATCTAAGCCCGTTTAACAACAGTCACCACGCTACAAACCATAAACCATATATACACCCGGACATGAAAGATTGTGAATACGTATTCGTCAGAACAGATGCTGTAAAGAAGCCCCTAACACCTTCATACAAAGGACCATACAAAGTGTTAGAGAAATATGAAAAATATTTCAAAATACAAATGCCAGAAAAAACATCCATAGTAACAGTAGACAGATTGAAACCTGCTTACATGTTAAATGAAGACAAGGCGAACGAACCTTTGGCACACTTAAAAAGCACATGCAGCAACAACGTCAACGACCGCAACAGTGCTGAGCTCGCGGAAAATAACAAGGCCACGCTGACGACAACACGTTCGGGTCGCGTCATACGCCCTGTTGTACGATTCGCTATAGAGCCTGATCAGCGGAAAAGCAAGAACCTATAATTAGTTTATTTATGTCATATACATTTACATTTACTTATTTTTTATCATTATTGTTATACATTTACTTTTTTTTTTTTAAAAGGGGGGAACTAATGTGGGAGCATCGTCAGCACAGTCGACGAACTCTAATTATGCCAAAATTTAGTATATAAAGCAATAAAGGTTTTAACATGACTGAGTCATATATTAGCACGCATCAAGACCGGTCGTTTTATTTACGTCGCTGCGCTTACCCTAATTACGCAACAACTTACACGTGTATCACAGATTCACGTACATCGTTGACTCCAACGTGAACAGATACACTTACACGTTTAAAATGAGCTATGTGGAATAACAATTATCATAAAATTTAATTATTTTACTTTTTTGTTTTAAATAAAATTACATTTCTCAGTTTCATTCTGTCATTGTATGAGCTCACGTTTATTATTTACATTTGGAATGTTTTGTTCCACATCGTTGTTGTGGCGTTAGCAACACGCCAACTTAGATTTATTTTTTTTATATTTACCTGTTCATTACTTCTAATTTTTAGTTTATTTAAACAGGCATTGTTCTTATTTTTAGAGATGACTGCAGACGTTTAACCATAAACATCTGCGAGTCGTAAAATTTATCACAGCAAGAATTTTTATGTATGATATTGTTAAATATTAGCAAATGTTGTTGTAAACTATTTTGTTAACTTGTCCAATTGTTAATACTCGTTCATGCCGGTGCAATAAAACTGTATTACTTAGTTAAGCTCTTTAGTGACGGCAATCCTTGGAAATGGGTTTATTTTTTTGGACAATAGCCCAGATATTTGGGTGAACCCATATTTTTTATTGAAAGGATAGACCTTAGTTTATTTTCGTTAAAATATTTTTTTATGTTTTATCCCTACCGATCCTTACTCGGGGAGACCGATAAAAGGGTGGGTTTATTACTCGTGACAAGCACACCTCGCTCCTATACGCATAAGTTGTTATTATTCTACTCTGTCTGTAATCAGTGTTTATGTTATAAACTAGCTGTGCCCGCGACTTCGTCCGCGCGGAAAATTTATTTTTAATTAAGTGTTTTTAATAAGATTAATAAGAAAATTTGTAAACTAAAAGTAGCCTAAGTTACTCCTTATTACATCAGCTATCTGCCAATGTAAGTCCCGTTAAAATTGGTACACCCGTTTCAGAGATTAGCCGGAACAAACAGAGAGACAGACAAAAAAATTTAAAAACGTTATTTTAGTGTATATTCGTCCGCGCGGAAACTTAATTTTTAATAAGAAAGTTTATAAACTAGAAGAAGCCTAAGTTACCCCTTATTACATCAGCTACCTGCCAATAAAAATCCCATCAAAATCGGTCCAGCCATTTCAGTGATTAACCGGAACAAACAGACAGACAAAAATTGTAAAAAATGTTACTTTGGTGTATGTACCGTATGTATATACTTATATACATGTATACATGTAGTAAAAAATTGTTTTTTTAATATTACAAACAGACACTCAAATTTTATTTATATGTACGTAGCCTAAGTTACTCCTTATTACATCAGCTATCTGCCAGTGAAAGTCCCGTTAAAATCGGTCCACCCGTTTCAGAGATTAGCGGGAACAAACAGACAGACAGACATACAGAGAGACAGACAAAAATTGTAAAAAACGTTATTTTGGTATATGTACCGTGTATACATCCATATACATTTATTAAAAAGCGGTTATTTCAATATCACAAACAGACACTACAATTTTATTTATTTGTAGTATAGATATACGATACTTTGTTCCAGGAAGTGAGTGCTCATTTTAATACCCACTCTATACACCACCAAAGTTGCACTTTCACGTGCTTATTCTAAACAACTTGTTGGGCTAAACTGGAAATGAAATAAAAAAATCATCTTTTTAAAATTGCATAATTATTATTATATTACGCATGACAGGAAAAAAATAATTGAGCTGAAAATTCAGAAAACTCTTTCTTTGATAGCCCCGTGGCATAGTTCGCTAGATATCAGCTTGTGAAACGAGAGGCCGCGGTTTCGATCTCCGCAACGAGACAGATGTAGAAGTGATTAGAAATGAGGAATTTTTTATCAAATATGAATAAAAGGGATCATATAGACAACTTTTTAGAAAACTTTTGCAGTTTTTAATGTTACTTAACAGGGAGCAAGCCTTATGCCGTTTTTAAAGAAAATTTCCAGACTCTGTACTGCTACTGAGAATTTTCTAATAGGATAACTTAATAACACTTTGTCCGAACTGGCAATCAAATCCAGGACCTCTAGATCGCAAGGCTCAGACACACGTACCGTATATTTATATACGTACACTGGTGTCTAACCAACTGTGCCATAAAGGCTTTTATTTCAGTGTAGTTGTATTTAATTATAATAATCTTTATGCATGAAAAAATTATGTACGAATATATTTTTTTCATTTTATTTAATGTTACAATTAATTTCTAGTAATTTTTTTCAAGCACGCACGCAATTATAGTTACTTTCCTCGGCTGGATAAATACCGGATTACGCTAAATGTGCTGTTAATTTCTCGCATTGGCCCTTTTGGTCCGAGTCAGGAAATAACGAGCAATGTATATAAAAAAAAAACTTTGTTTGCTTAAAGGTGCAAGGCCTAATATACCGCAATTACTTGTTTCATTAACATTATGAGTAAAATCGTCGGACTGATCGTTCGTATTTCGTTTTAAGTTTAACAAAATGTTTTTAGAACTAATGTTAGTGGTGTTCTTAGTATCAATGGTGTGGAGTCGATGGTATCGTAGAGATCTCTACAACTTGGCCAAGAAACTGCAAAGTAGTTATCGAAGTTTACCTATCATCGGACATTCTTATTTATTCATTGGAGGAGAAGAACGTAAGTGGTTTACGATTAATTGTATTGTAAGATGAAAGGATTGTAATTAAAAGGGTTAATTTTTTTCTGCTAAATTTATAACTTATATATTCGTTAACAACGTTTTTTCTAAATCTAATGGACCGGGTTTTATGTAATTATTTAATATAATTTTTCGAGGTCCCGGGTTTTCCGAGATTCCCGGGTTGGGCAGTGTTATTGGATATGCCCCCGAAAAATGGCAATAAGTTCGCCCTCTATTACATGGAGCCTATCAGTCCCTGGCGAAATGTAGGTAATTGTACAAAAATGTATGACGTACTGCCATTTAGTTATGCACTTATTTTAGAAAGAAAACCAAACAAAAATATCCAACCACCATTACATTAAAGTTCGTTATGTTTTTCAAAAATTAAAGATTTTTTATACTTGCACGTTAAAGCGGTAACAGCAGTTCACTTGAGCTCGTAGACAAAATCACATTCTACAATCGTAGTTGCAAATAGAGTACATCACAATGTATGGAATTGGCATAATGTATAGGAATACAACTGGATGGATTGTATCGATTTCGTACATTTTTATCCTATTTACGATCGTCGAATATGACTCAGTCTAGGCCTTTGATGGTATGTTTAGTGCGGTTTAGCTAGAATGTTTACTGGCAAGAAACAAAAACGTTTATCATTGACCAGTCGAAAAAAAATATTCCAGTCTATTGGGAGTCAGCAAGGCTAATCTGGAAACATGACACACTGGAATGTGTCATATCTATATCAGCCCATATACGTCCCACTCCTGGGTACGGGCCTTCTATACAACTGAGTGGGGTTTGGCCTTAGTCCCCCACATTGGCCTAGTGCGGGTTAGCAGACTACTAATCTAATTGTTCAAGTATTATATAGGTGTGCAGGTTTCTTCACGATGTTTTCCTTCACCGTTAAAGTATGTCATAATTTATTTTGATTTCACAAAAAACTTCGAAAAGTCAGAAGAGTGTGCCTAGGGTTGAATCCGCGACCGCCGCGGTTTTTTTCTTGGCTGCGCATCTAAACCTTGAGCCGGTACGATTTTTAACCATGGTTTTATACTTTCAGTACGGCAGTTGCTATCCGTGTAGTGCATATTATATTACCTCAAATGCAGAATGTTGGATGTTAATAAGTTTGGGAATCTGTGTTTAAGTACCTGTATTTTATTTTTATTACGGAATATTTTAATCCGGAATTCTGCGCATGTTAAAGCATTAAATCATTTCTGTTTTTAGATAGAATGAAAAGTATCCAATTATGTGGAATGGAGGCAATCAGGATGGGAGGCACTGCCGCTTTTTGGCATTGTTACGAACTCTACATATGTAAGTGTGTTCTTTATTTAATTACAAAATGTTTACATACATACATAACCTCATTCCTGTATTACCCGAAGGGATAGGCAGAGATGCACTTCTACACTCACATTTCGCCAGGTATTTATGTGTCCCACATAATAGGGGATAGGCCGTTTATCGAGCACATTTCCAGACACGGTGCTGCTACTGAGAATTCCTTAAAAACCCAATCACACTTTGTCTGACCTTTAGGTCGCATCTACTTGTGTCGCGAGACCATGAGGCAGTCGAAAATGTTTTTTCTGGAACAACTTTCAAAATCTCGTAGTGTACGACATAAAACTTGTAGGTATATATGTCGGTGTAGAGTCAGAACGATGCCTCAGGCTGTGTGAATTATTTGTAATGATTTTTTCGACTATTAGCTTAGTTTTCGACTGCCGCGTGGTCTAGCGGCATAAGTGTATGCCGTACAATCTAGAGGTCCCGGGTTTGATTTCCGGTACTGGCAGTGTTATTTGGTTTTTCTGTCGAGTTTATATTATAGTATTTTTATGCGATGTGTCCAAAAAACGGTAATGGGGTCGATTCCTACTTTATGGGACTTAAAATTGGTAAAGTTAATTTTTGTTAATGTGGTGATGCTATAATACATTTTGTATACTGTAGAGCCAAGACAGTATTGTTTATGCATACCATTGTAAAAAATAACCTGTTACTACACGTTAGCTGTATGTCTAAAGATCTCGCCAATCCATATTGAAGTTTATGCACTGGATTTTGAGTCGGATTTCAATTTAACTTAATTTTTCTGCTTAATATATTTTTTAGTATAATTATACCAAGTGTAAGGTGGACTGATTAATTGATTCAATACCTATACATAAGTTGCAATGTAAAGTTTTTTTTACGAAACTTTAATCTGTATTCGACAGCCTCGTGGCGCAGTTGGCTAGACATCAGCTTGTGAAACGAAAGGTGGCGGGTTCGATTCCCGCACCGAGACAAATGTTTGTGTTGCCATAAATATTTTTTTCGGGTCTGGGTGTTTGTAAGACCGAAAAGTCTCTCGTAGTTTCTGATACCTACATATAATTTACTTGTGTTAAAGTCTTGTTTCGTATTTTGGGGTCAGAACTATGTATAATACAGTTGGATGTTTATTAACCTTCCGTGCACCACGTGGGGTTTAGCACACCCCAGCGAATCAAAAATTGTTGTATCTTTTTACACTACCGCGTGAATTCAGCGAAACATCGAGTAGTAGTCCAGTCATTTTAAACTCCAATCTGCGGAAGAATACCTAGTGAGCTGAATTGTTGTATACACCTTTATTACGGTGTTATAATGAAGATGTGAAAAATCGACATTGATATTGTGCCGGCTAAAAAATCTATAAAGGTGAAAGGGTTCCGAAAATCAGTTTTTCGCAAATATCTCGCGACCTATTGTTTGGCGGCCAAAGAGGTCATCATAAGAATTGTTTGTCGTGAAATTATCTACAAAAAATGTCTCATGCATTTTCTGTAAAATTAGCCGTTTTCGGAGTAGAGCGCTAAGAAAGCGACTAAAATGCATTCAGTACTCAAATTTCCCACTTTGGGCTAAAAGCTTAGATATTTCGAAGTGCAAAGTCTTATTACTACTATTATTTAATTTTTACATGTAAAATACGATGTTTTACGTCCTCAATAACCAATACTCTACATAAAATGTACCTAGAGATAAGTTGTTGTAGACGATTAAAACTAAAACTAATTATTAAAAATGTAGAAAGTTAATTTTTTTGAAAGGATATCTAAAAAAAATATTATGGCGCCTGTTTTTCAGATGGGCCAACAATCTAGGGTTTTATCAAAAATATGTAGAAAAACTTAGTTTCATGGGCTTACAAGGAAGGCAAAAAACAATTAAATAAAACAATAGGTGAGTAAAAAATACTAAATGTATTAAACTTCCAAGTTCTAACAAAACATCTTAGGATAGGGTGTCTCCTAGTCAAATCAGTCAGAAAATATGAAAACTACACGCCCTTAACGGAAATAGGTCGACTTAACCAGCAACCCTGTATATTTTACAAACGACCTTCACTGGAAGTAGTTTTGTATGTTATTGTTCCGAGACCCGTCCCTGTATATCCGCTTCTACCAGCTGTCGGACTATGTTTAGATCAGTTGAAAATTATTTTTTAAGTGTTAAAGACATTATTTTAGAAGTTTGATGCTCTTGAACAGTTTTTATAATGAGCGATACATGTTTTATATGCAATGAATTGTTATCGGATAGTGATGTAGTAGAAGTTAGGCGTGGTCTGCAAACACGAAAAAATGCTAGTATCGTTAGATGTATACAATACCGTATGTGAGTACTGAGTGCATTCTAGTCGCTTTCTCAGCACTTTACTATAAAAAGGCATGAGACATTTTTTGTAGATAATTTTACGACAAACAATTCTTATGATGACCTCTTTGACCGCCGAGCAATACTCGTAGGTCGCGAGATATTTGCGAAAAACTGATTTTCGAAACCCTTTGACCTTTAAAACTTTTTTAGCCGGCACGATATCAATGTCAATCTTCATTATAACACCGTAATAAAGGTGTATACAAAAATTCAGCTCACTAGGAATTATTCCGCAGATAAAAGCTAAAATGACTGGACTATAGCTGGAGTTGCAACGTTGCTAGATCGTATAGTAATAGTGATTAAGTAGTAGCGTCGCAGGTGCAGTGGAGGATCGCCCGCAAAGTGTAGCGGGGTGTCACATACCCCACGTAGTTCGAGACGTCGCACAGTGTCGCGAGTCTTTATCATAAATGCATTTTTGCAAACTTTTTAAAGTTACTTATTGATATGGTAGATAACATTGTCTAGAATACCTATTTCATCAAATGTCATCATCATCATCATCATCAGCCCATATACAATCGTAACAGACAAACAAAGGAACTTTTTCGTAGAAAAGGAAAATGGCGGTACGTCTTAAAGACAATAAAACTTTATTGAAGATTACAGTTAATTGTTATCGGTATATTATCCCTTATTCGATCGTTGAAGCACCAATCCCGGATAAGGGATAAAGTTCAAATCTTTATCTTGCAAGGGAAATTCATGACGAAGATTTTTTTATATACGTCCATGCATCATCATCAGCCCATATACGTCCCACTGCTGAGCACGGGCCTCCTGTACAACTGAGAGGGTTTAGGCCTTAGTCCACCACGCTGGCCTAGTGCGGGTTGGCGGACTACACACCTAAGAAATTCCTAAGAACTTTTAGGTGTGCAGGTTTTATCACGATGTTTTCCTTCACCGTTAAAGCAAGTGATTATAATTCATTGTGAATACACACATAACTTCGAAAAGTCACAGGTGTGTGCCTGGGGTTTGAACCTGCGACCGCCGAAATTCTCGACCGCTCACCTTAACCTCGAGGCCATCACTGCTTACAAGAAAGAGAAGTTTTATTTTTTTAAGAATATGATTATACTAAATGTGGGAAAGTAAACTTTGACATTGTTGATGTATTGAAATATATAATTGGTACGCTCGAATAACTTTGTTGCTCCATTTACTAGTGATATTCAGCTTTTATCGGGGTTTTATTGTTATAGAATTATTAAAAAGTTAGGTATCTGACTAATTTGTTGTTTACAATAATTTACGATGTGTGAAGTTTGTAAGTTTTGAGAATTTTTCATAACACAAAAAAACAACAACATTTTGAAACTTTGATTCGACTTTTAAAAATATATCACATCATAACACATCTCTAAGTTTTTTATATGTGCTACGTAAATTAGTATACTTTATGCTGAAAAACTCTCAGCCTGCGCGGACATGCGTTTTTTTAGTTATATCGTTTTAGGTTTGGGAACACCTCAAATAAAAAAATAATAGGTTTTGCGTTCAGCAGACTCCCACGAAAAAACAATGCTGTTTATCAGCATACTTTACACTTTTATAGTCTTGAAGAGTCTCTAAATTTAATGAAGAATATTGTTTAAAAGACTGCTAGATTTTTTTGTTCGAAAATCAGATATGATCGCAAAATATAAAACTTTTACTATATTATATAGATATATATCTGCCAAATTGTAGAGAAAAAATACTGTCTGGGTAATGAATCGGTGGGCACATCATCAGCAGACATTACATCGAAATACAGTAGACCTAGAAGCAACTTTAAGAAGATTAATTGAGCTTCAAAAAAGAGGCGAGCTTTGGACTTGATTCAAACCCGAGACAGTAATGGACTAGAATTTGCGGCGTACTGGTCATCAGATAAGTCATATGATAAAGATAGTTTGTCAATATTATCACCGTTTTATGCCTTAGCATTATATATAGACTTAGATTAATATGGTATCGAAAATATAAAAGATTAAGAGAAGGTTATCAATTTATTGCATCCGAACATTTTTCCGAGTTATGCAAGATAATGAAAGTTAGAGAACAGCTACTATCTAATACAAATCGTAGTATATTATATATGTATATCGAGGCAGGTGAGGCTTCGAAGTGTTATTAAGATGTGTGACGTCACAACTGTTGGTTTATGGTGGTAACTCATATTTTGAGTTCATATTATAACTTCACAATTACTGACGAGACAGATAGCCCAGTATCGTTAAGAACAGCAGTGCCATCGTTATTACTGGAGGATTCATTTTGAGAAGTAATAACTTCAATCAAAGTTCCTTTTAATTTCCAAATAAATCGGATGTTTGCTGTCCGCGCGTAGACCGATGAATGCTTGCTCCGCTGCAGCGGGCGGCCTTTTATTCACAGCGCGGTGGCGCGATCGCTTGTGAATCACACTTGTTTTCGTTCGTCGCTCCTGGTGTTTTTCCACTGAAGTCGGCCTATCGGCCGTTGTGAGTCATCCTTGTTTATGCAAGACAAGAACACGTGGAGCGGTGACATACCTCGTAGTATATGGTATTGCGCCGATATATATAATCGTAGTAAAATACAGTTCGTAGTACTGAAACAGTTGCAAAGGTAAATTTTCTAGACTTATTTACACAAAACTGCCGAATATATTTTGAAAACCGCAGAAAGGAGCAAAGAAACCTTTGCGTTAAGTTTTTCATTGACATTGACCTTTAAGTGTGGTTTCGATGGTTCATCTGGTGACAATGACGCAGATGAATTTTTGTTTTTAACTGCGTTAGTTCCGATTCGATTAGTCGATGATGGAACATAACACGTAAAATGGCACAAGAAAACTCCTATTTTTGCCAACATATTAGACTTTCATTTACTAAGAAAACTGCTGATCTTATAAAGGAAGAAGAAATCAGAGTAACTCAATTATTAAATTATTAAGAAAGCATTTATTAATATTATTATCAACAATTAAGTTGGGAAATTAATATAAAAAAATTAATTTAGACCCTGATTTAATGCAATTTTTGGTTATAGAATATAAAAAATATCAATTAAACATTTTTGTTTTAGTTACAGTCCTATATATTCAGTTTAAATAGATTATAATTCACCGAAAGTTTGAATTATAATAAAATGTTCTATGGAGTCGCGACACTGCGTCGTCTAAAAGTTAACTACTGGGATATAATATAATATAATAATAATTTATTCATTAAAAGTATTTTCGTTACAAAGACTTATAACTATTACATAACATATTATTCTTAACTTGCATATTTGCCAGGGGTTCCCAAACTAGGCAGAGCCTGTCATCTTGGGAGACCAAACTAACAATTAAAATAATAGAATTTAAAACAAAGGGCGTAAAAGTCTGTGCCTGGAGAATATACTTGACTGATTATTACTTGCAAAACTTAATATTAACATATAGAGAAAAATATATACGATACAAAGAAATATAATTTAAAAACAAAAAACAAAAAAACTTAAAAATAATAATAATTAAAAACGATATAAAATTAAAGTCCTAAGTTTAAAAGAGCCTCTGTGTCAATATAGTTCAGACTCTTCAGCCAGATTACAATTTTTCGTTTAATATCTTTTATGGTTCCCGTTTTTAAGTCGCAATTTTTTGAGACCTTATTATAGATTAAAGGATGCAAAAACTTTGAAAATCTTTTGGCGAAGCTCGATTTTACCGTCGGTAAGACTAATCTTAATGTTCTCTTTTTCAATAACATTTCATAGTTCTGCGAATTGATTGCTATTTTATATCTTGACAAGCATGCTTTTAATATAAATAGTTGTCGAACGCTAAGTACGTCGGATTCCTTATACAGCTCAACAGTTGGGAAACTGAAAGGTTTCTTCAACATAACTTTGAGAACCGCTCGCTGTGCCCGCTCAAGACATAGCATAGAAGATTTCTGAGTCCCACCCCAAACTGAGATGCAGTATGTGAGCAAGGACTGACAAATCGCAAAATAGATTAGCTTACGAGTGTCAATTCTCGCGGAATTTCGGATGATATGCATAATACCAATGACTTTTCGTACTCAGCTTGCTAACTGTATTATATGAGGCTCGAAAGTCAAACGTTCATCCAAAGTGACACCTAAATATTTTATGTTGACGGCTCGCTTTATGGAGTTACAGAGACAGTTTACGTTGGTAATTGTGTCACAGGTATGGATTTTGATTTCAGGGAGATGTAGAGGTTGACTGTGAGCAGATTTGTGAAAGCACACGAAATTAGTTTTGTCTGTGTTTAACGTCAAAAGATTGCTCTGGAGCCAATTAGTGATCAAGCGCATACCCGTTTCCGCAGCGATTTGCGCACTTACCCAGTTTTTCCCATAAAAGACAATGGCGGTGTCATCGGCATAGCATACAATTTCTGCTGACTTTATAGGTAAATCGTGGATGTCATTGATATATATTATGAATAGGAGAGGACCGAGAATACTGCCTTGAGGCACGCCGTAATTGATTGGAAGTATAGAGCTCGCTAGGGGTCCCAACTTTACAATTTGCTTCCTGTTTGATAGATAGCTGAGGAACCAGTCCCATGCAGTTCCACGGATACCTAATCTCTCTAATTTACGCATCAGAATAGGAATAGACACCGTGTCAAAGGCTTTTGCCAGGTCTAGGAATACGCCAAGACATTTATTTCCAGCGTCAAGGTGTGATACTACGGAGTTCACCAGAGTATGAATTGCATCTTCTGTGGATTTTTTGTTTCCTAAAGCCAAATTGCCTATTCGAGAGTAGATGGTTTTTTTCTAGAAACGTGATGAGGCGTGAATTAACTAATCTTTCTAGTAGTTTCGAAAAGGCACTTAACAGTGATATTGGCCTATAATTACTTGGAACATCCTTTGCTCCCGCCTTGTGTATGGGAGTTACCGATGCCACCTTCCAAACTTCGGGGAAACAACCACTTTTAAAGCTAAGGTTGAAAATATGAGCTATAGGAGTGACAATATGAGGCTTAACAAACTTTAAAAGAGCATTGGGAAAGGAGTCTAGTCCAGGGGCGCTGGTCTTGTTGAGCTTGGAGATAAGAGTATCTACTTCCATGGGGGTTGTGGGAGACAGAAAGAAAGAATTTGAAGGGCCGTCGGAGGTATTTACCTTTGCTGCGAGGGAGTCTTCCGAGATTTTGATTTTAGATAGGATTTTCTGCGCTAACTCAGAGCCGATTGAGGTGAAATACTTATTCCAATCATGAAGTGGTTTCTGTGGATCATCTGAATTATTCGCAAGGATAGTCGGGTCTTTCTTGGTTTGGTTGAAGTGACACATTTTCTTGATTGTAGACCATAGAGCCTTAGGATTATTTTGGTTATTATGCAGTTCCGAGCTGTGGTATTCAGTTTTTAGCTTCCGTAACAGGTTATTACAGAAATTACGATACCTGATGTAGGAGGTCGTGAGTATACAATCGTTTGGATGTTTTCTGGCAAGTGAGTGTAGGCGGTCTCTATGACGAATGCAGCGTAATAGACCAGGCGTAATCCACAGTTCGAGGTTAAATTTCGATCGGCTGACTTTAATCTCTTTTGTATGTTTTTTGACAACAGAAGAGAAAACATTCAAGAAAATTTGTGTGGCATTGTTTAATCGATTCTCATTTAGTACTGGAAGCCAGTCTACTTCGCTGAGTTCGTCAAAAACATTTTTGTAATTGATTAAAGTTTTAAGCCGCGAGGATCTAGTAATTTTTGGAGCATGTGATAGACCCAAAACAACAATGTTATGATCTGTTATGTCAGTTTCACATGTTGCGCTTATAGCAGGATATTTCGACCTTAGAAATATGTGGTCGAGACAAGCTCCTTGTCGAGTTGGGATCTACCTATATATATATATATATATATATAGATATAGGAAGACTAATTATATTAAGTTATTTTTATTTTATTTTTGTTCCTTATCTCATAAGGTATTGAAATAAAGGGCAATAAGCAGTTATTCGTTAAGTTTTTTTTTATTACAAGGCTAAACCAAAGAATATGGTCTCCTCGTAGCTAGTAAAAAAGGTTTCTTTTCACAATACAATGCCTAAAGATAATTAAAACATTTAATAAAGTTAACACATTTATTTTATTTTATCTTTTATTAGTCCAGAAACAATATAAATACATACAGGGTTGATACGACCGAAGGGCATTTTTTTAAACTGCATATACTGGGTACCATTTTTAAGCTCTGTACTAAAATCAATTAAATAGGAGCAGTAGTTTAGTCATAAATCATATTTTAAGTTTTCGCTCCATTTGAACATCATGTAGCTTTTCTAACAACCGATTACGTCTAACGGTAAATCCTACTCAAATCTATGCGTTGTTGCCGCTCTGTACAACGACAATACGATAACACACGCCGCGCGCGACGTTGCCAATTTGTACAGGTTTGTGAAATTATCCTTACTATATATATATAACACATTTATATATATACAATGTGTTAGGTAAAAGACCGTACATACTGAAGTCAAATATAAGGCACTCAATTCTGACCCCGAATTTGTAAAAAAATTGGTACCTTATTTTTTACATAATTTATCCAAAAAAATTCTAAGTATTGCGTAAGTGCGGTCATCGGCGATCAGCTGTTTACAAACAGCGCTCTGTTCCCGCACCCCTCCCCGCACTCGCCCTTTCATGCCCGTGCGTCGCCTCGCCGGCCGAGCACGCGGCACGCGCGGGCGCCAGTCAAAGGTCGCGAGTCGCCCGTGATGCAATATTTGATTATTTGCGGAAACCTCTTTTAACTGTTAGTGTGTTTTGTGTCAAGTGCAATGTCGTTTTCAAACGAAGAATACTGGGAAATGGTTTGTGCATATGCCCGAGCTAATGACAGTGTACGAGTTTTTAAATTGTCACTTCGGCAATAACTGGATAGGTCGCGGTGGGCCCGTGCCGTGGCCGGCGCGCTCGCCTGATCTTACACCGTTAGATTTTACTTGTGGGGTGAAGTGAAACGGCTTGTGTACGCTACAGAATACTCCAACCGGGATGAACTAAAGGCTAGAATATTAGCCGCCTTTGATAAGGTTCTAAGTGATACGTTTGTGTTGTGCCGGGTGAAAAACAATATGCGAAAACGCGCCGAACTCTGCGTTGCGCGAGGAGGCGATCATTTTGAACAATTATTAAAATACGTTTAATTTTATGTAAATAGTGTAAATGTAAATACTTAGTAAATGTAAGTGAATCGGTGTAAATAAATACTACATATTCTACCATTGTGGACGCTGCATACACTAAGAGGTAGGTACCTAGTTATTATTTTTTATTCAAGTCTCGATGTATGTAGGGTGTCCATATTTTCTGCATTTGTGCTACAATAATTTCGTATCGTTTACTGTGCCGTATATTTATATTACTCTTGCATTATATTTTTAATGGTTACTTGAAGCCATTGACTTACGTGTCCTTCAGTATGTACGGTCTTTTACCTAACAACCTGTATATATATTATATTTATATATGACGGCGTAAAACCATATACTGAAAGCTACGTCATCGCTCTTGCATAAACAAGAATGACTCACGGGCGGTCACCTCTCTGCGGTGTCGATTACCCCCACTATTCGTCTATAAAAGGCCGCCCGCTGCAGCGGAGCGAGCATTCATCGGTCGACGCGCGGACAGTAAACATCCGATTTATTGGGAAATGAAAGGAACTTTGATTGAAGTTGATTGTTGAAATTACTTCTCAAAATGGATCCTCCAGTAATAACAATGTCACTGCTATTCTTAAACGATCCTGGGCTGGGAGTAAATCCATATACTGAGGAGCTACGTCATCGCTCTTGCATAAACAAGCATGACTCATGGGCAGTCACCTCTCTGCGGTGTCGATTACCCCCACTATTCGTCTGTAAAAGGCCGCCCGCTGCAGTGGAGCGAGCATTTATCGGTCGACGCGCGGACAGTAAACATCCGATGTATATATCGGAGCAGGAGAGGCTTCGAAGTGTCTTTAAGATGTGTGACGTCACAACTGTTGGTTTATGGTGATAACTCATACTTTTGAGTTTTCTTTAGTAAAACTTCACAATTACTGACGAGGCAGATAGCCCAGGATCGTTTAAGAATAGCAGTGACATCGTTATTACTGGAGGATCCATTTTGAGAAGTAATTTCAACGATCAACTTCAATCAAAGTTCCTTTTATTTCCCAATAAATCGGATGTTTGCTGTCCGCGCGTCGACCGATGAATGCCCGCTCCGCTGCAGCGGGCGGCCTTTTATAGACGAATAGTGGGGGCAATCGACACCGCCGAGAGACGACCACCCGTGAGTCATTCTTGTTTATGCAAGAGCGATGACGTAGCTCTCAGTATATGGATTTACTCCGTTATATATAATTATATATTATATATAATATTATAAATGCGATTGTAACTCTGTCTGTCTGTCTGTCTGTCTGTCTGTCTCGCTTTCCCGCTAAAACTACTGAAAAGATTTAAATGAAATTTGGTACACAGATAGTTTGGAGCCTGAGAAAGAACATAGGCTACTTTTTATTGCGGAAAAGGGGTTTTAAGGGGATGAAAGGTTGTATGAAAGTATTGTCATTTTTAAAGCTAGAAACTTGACTTATTTTTTAGGTTGTTGATTAGATATAAATAAATATGTCATTCAAAGTATGTAAAAAAATACCTTTAAGGGAGTAAAATAAAAATAGGGGATGAAAGTTTGTATGGAAATTCGTCATTTTTGAAGCTAGAATGATGAAACTTTTTTATATGGCTTTTATTACATCATTACATCATATATATTATATGTATATGATATATATAATATATATTATATATATATATATAAGAATTATATTAAAAGTTTTTTATATGCTTTATATTAGCTTCATACGTATGTTAGTATGTTAGTATGTAACGGAATCTTTGAACATGATTTTGACCCCCTTCAAGACATCGGATTAATTCGAAATTTGGCATCCTTACTAAGGACCGATGACAATTCAATATTTCAAATAGTTTGACCCGTTATCTTTACTAGGATAACCAGGATTAGCGATTTTTTGTTTACCTGCGACCCGGAGTGACTGGGTCAAGCAGGGTTACCAACTCCCAAAAAAAATTATCCCTAAACTGAACTATTATTTGAAAAACCCCTAAAAAAAAACTACACATTCATGTTAGGCATTCCAATTCTAATTTATTAGCTATTAGCATCACGAATTAGAAAAATTGGATGTGAGCGTGGCGCGTAAAGCCGAGGTCGTAGGTTCGAATCTCACTCGTATCATAATTTTTCGACTGTTTGCATTTTTTCTGAAAATTATCTAAATAACATTTTGTAAAAAAAAAAACAATAATATTCTGCTATATTGTTTAATAGTCTTTATAAATTATTTCATACGTCCAATATTATTTCATTTTATTCTGGTTCTGACTATTTCAATTCATACATGTTGACATTAAAGAAACTTAGCATTTAGGGGATGGATTACTCCCTAAAACTACCCCTAAAAATATAAAGCCCCTAAAAAAATCCCAGTCCAAATTTCCCCCCCCCCCACCAAATTTAGGGGGAAAACCCCCAAGTTGGGAACACTGGCGTCAAGGAGCGACTACTAGGGGTGTGCGAATAAATCGAACTTACGAATTATTCGAAAAATTTCGAATTACTCGTCATTTTTCGAATAATTAGAAAATTTACAAATAATTCGCGAATTGACAAATAATTTTGGAATTTTGATATTTTGAGTATCAGATATTTTTTTATACAATAGAGTACACAAATCACTTAAAGCCTCGATTTTTTTTTAATTTACGATTTATTGAGAATATTATATAATTATAAAAAGAAAAGAATTTTTCGAATAATTCGTAAATTCGATTCGAATTTAGAATCGAATAGTAATATTCGATTAGATTCGATTCGAACGATATTTGCACACCCCTAGTGACTGCGTCAAGACCAATTTCTTCCATACGTCGATAAAGAAGTTTCACTTTAAAAAGTTCTATTATTTGAGATAAGCATAGGACTACTCGCAAGTGACAGCACGTATTGTCAACGGTCACTCCATGTCATGCGCTCGAAGAATTACATATTTGCGCAATGATTCATGTACAATTGTGGGCAGTAGCGTGCACTCTTTCAGGTCCATAGATTCAACTTGAGTTCTTAACGGCAGTGAACAATACGTTCCCGCTTAAGCTATTGTATTCTATTACCTCTAAGCATTCATGTTCGGGCGTTGCTCCTATTTATATAGAAACAACAATGGTAAATGAAACGAAAACACAGAGAAGAAGGAGATTGGACAACAAGAGACGGAAGTTAAGAGACAAATATTTAAAGTTCTCTAGTGAAGAAATAGAACATGACTCTTCAAGAAGAACAGGAGAGAGTATATGAAAAATTATAGAGCCTCACAATCTGGAGAAAAAAGACCAGCTCGCTTACATCAAATGCGTCAGCATAATGCCGAATACCGAGCTTCACAACCTGAAGAAGAAAGAACTCTTCGCTTACATCAAGCACGCGAGCTTTATGCAATAGCTAATAGAGATGTAAATATCATAAAGCTATTGCTAAATAATCACTAAAAAATGAAAAATAAATAATAGTTTAAAAAAACTAAAAAATACGCTTTCAAAAAAAGTTGAACTAAAAAATTAAAAATAAATAATACAATACAATAGTTTGTACAATAAAATACATTTTTTGACAATATTTTAAATTAAAATTTATTTTCTATTTATTTATTGGATTTTCTATAAAAGCGGTTTTTTTAAACTATTGTATTGTATTATTTATTTTTAATTTTTTAGTTCAACTTTTTTTGAAAGCGTATTTTTTAGTTTTTTTAAACTATTATTTATTTTTATATTCCCTTAATATGTTATAAATGAGAAAATAACTATATGACTGTTACGCTTTCACGCCTTAATCATTTGACCGATGTGAACGATTTTTTGTATGGACATAACTGGGACTCAGTGGAATAAAATAGACTACAACTTATTTTCTTTCTGAACCCAACCCTGTAGTCTACGCGGACGGAGTCGCGGGCAAAAGCTAGTTTATTATAAAGGCTGGTTGCGTGTTACTCTTATTTGTAAGCTATTTAGTTTGTTTGAAACAAAAAAAAACTCATTTTTGGTATTATTAATTTTTGTGCCGTGTCGAATTAATACTAAGGACGTATAGTATACGTAGTGTAATTTATTGCCCATCTGTCGTATCAACCCTGTATAAAATAAACTTTGAAAACATATTCCCCATAAAAAGATAGATTGATGTTAGGGTATAGGAAACCCCACATGGTGCAGGACGTAACTTTTGTCCACGTGGCTTACGGAAGGTTCATCATTGTGTTTCAGTTGTAGCTGATCCTGTTGTAGCTGAAACAGTGCTAAAGCATTGCCTTCAAAAAGCTGATGTGATGAAGATCACGCACGTTCTCATAGGAAACGGCAGTATTTTTGCTCCAGGTACATCTTTTAACGCACATTTACTTGAGCACAAATTACCCGATGTAGCAGTGGTAATGGAAGTCCCTCCACGAAATGGAAGAAATGTCAAAAGACAGCAGGATGTTGGCTTCTTACAAGTTGCCCTAGTATTTTTTGGGGCCTGCTATCACTCTTCTTATGTTTGGTAATAAAGACGAGATATTTGTTATGGCCTCGAGGTTTAGGCGCGCGGTCGAGAATTTCGGCGGTCGCAGGTTCCCCAGGCACACACTGACTTTTCGAAGTTATGTGTGTATTCACAATGAATTATCACTTGCTTTAACGGTGAAGGAAAACATCGTGATGGAACCTGCACACCTAAAAATTCTTAGGAATTTCTTAGGTGTGTAGTCCGCCAACCCGCACTAGACCAGCGTGGTGGACTAAGGTCTAAACCCTCTCAGTTGTAGAGGAGGCCCGTGTCCAGCAGTGGGACGTTTATGGGCTGATGATGATGATTTGTTATGGTAAATTCTGACCAATACTTATAGACATGATTTGGTTGGGATGGTACTACCATCTCTCAGAATAATGATGTAACCAAAAGCTCTAGTGAGCACGCCGTGAACGAGATTATCGACGACTTGAGAAAATTCTTAGAACGGAAATGTCTATACGATTCCGTGAGAGACGTGTATGTTATTTTTCATGCTCAAGTTATCACATATTTAATTCCCAGTTCATATTAATAGAGAATGAGTAATATTATCATGTAAAATCTCATGTCAATCACATTGCTATACCTAAACGAGTCTTTTCAGTGGTCTCGGAGCATGACAGTGTTTTACCGTCGCGTCCTATTTACCAAGAACATCCTCGAAAGTCGAAATTATTATAGAAAAGACTCAGTCATGTAGAGTCCCAAATATGTTGATCTTCTATTCGTAAGTTAAGGCTGGTGTCTCACGCCATCTGATGAATCTCTGACAAGTAGGAATATGTTTTTAATATTTTCGACTTCTACAGTGGAAATCTGGCGTCCTCGTCGCAAGATCCTCGCTCCAACTTTCAGTCCGAAGAACCTGACTAAGTTTGTGGATATCTTCGTACGTCAAAGCAGCGTAATGGTCGACAACATGTCCCAAGCGGTCAATAAAGGAACATTCTCGATTTGGAACATTATAAGCACCTACACTATGGATTCCGTTTTTGGTGAGGATTTTGCTCTTACTTTGTAAGCCATATTTTTATATTCAAATTCTTGGAACTGTGTCAACATAATACATCGACTTCGGAAAACCTAAATCATTTATTCAATTATTCGAACTATGTGGTTCTGGATACAATCTATCAACAAATTATGATTATTAAGAAAATTAAGTAAAAATAGAAAGAAGAAAATAGTATCTATCAAAATTGGATATTAAACACATTTCTATGAAATAATAAAAATACTATTCACTGTAGTTTTGTGTAGGGTCAGTTTAACTAACACAATCCATATAAGCTCATGAGCGATGCCTTCTGCATTCAAGAAAAGATAAAAGTTCAAGGAAAAGACCCAGACAATCTATAAAAGGTAGCCAGGATAAGAATAACTCCAACTATTAAGAAAACTACATTTTACATTGTTAACACTAACAACAATTTATAGGTACGTGATGGGTCAATAATTACAAAATAATAAAATTTGAATGATTTTAAACAATTGTTTTACACGTATGTACATATGGTTCATACAAATAAACTAAGTACCAAATTTTCATCTGTTATCCCACATTTTGGTAATGTATCGGACTCGTATTTAATTGCTTGTTTTAAAATTTTTAACCGTTACGATGGAAAAGCCCAAAACTCAACATTATATATAGATTTACTTATTTTGCTATATAAATAGTAGCAACTTAATTATGAGTTTTTAAAAGTAAGTTTTTTTCTCAGAAACAACCCTAGGACTTAAATTAGGAACGCAGAAGAACTGCGGTCATCCGTTCTTAAAGGCTATGGATGTATTGACCAACATAGCTGCAACGAGACTTTGCCGACCTTGGTTGCACAGCAATTTTATCTTCAAAAAATCATCTCATTGGAAAACAGTTGTAAAGGAAAGGGGTGTCGCGTTTGATTTAATCAATAAGGTAGGTATGCTGGAAAAGTATTCAGAGATATTTAAAATTGAATTTGAATGGAACCTTTAATAGTAAAATGATTGTAAGGTAAGTTTTAATAAAACAAATGTGCGTGAAGACGGCCTCATGATCTCGCGGCACTAGTAATTGCCGTGCGATCTAGAAGTCCCGGGTTCGGTTACCGGGTCGGGGAAAGTTTTATAGGGGTTTTCCATTGGAAAATATTCAGCAGCAGCGCGAAGTCTAGAAATGTGCCAGAAAATCAGCAATAGAATCACACTCTATTATGTGGGAGAAAAATATAATTGTCGAAATGTGAATTCAATCCCGCGACACACACCTCTTACTTTTCGAAGTTATTATATTCACAAAGAACTGTCACATACTTTAACGGTGAAGGAAAATATCGTGACGTCACCTGCACACCTAAAAGTTTTTAGAAATTTCTTAGGTGTGTACTAGTCTGTACTAGGCCAGCGTGGTGAACTAAGGCCTAAAACCCTCTAACCGAGCACTGGGACGTATATAGGCTGTTGACGATGATGATGATGAAGAGAGACTCGTAGTCGTTTAAATACATTTGCTACTCTTGCTCTCAGGTCGCATTAACCTTACCATACTCCCATGGGTCCATTTTGCCGTGTGAAAAAAAAAATCATCTAAGTTTTAAAATCATTTTCAGGTAATTACAGAAAAGCGCAAAGCTGTTAATAAGAAAAGCGGTATTGTCAATCAAAATTCAGGTATGCCAATTCATTTTGCATGTTTGGCTTTAACACTAATTCACTTTGCACTCCGATATCATCGTATCGGCTTAATTACGAGTATAATAACCACTACCTATTATACTTTTTTTAACAGATAATCATCCATAGTAAAACATGTTTTAGTCAATAATGTTGTGTTTTCCAAATATCTAATGTAGGTTTCAATTTGTTTTAAGTATCAGTGCAATAAATTAATTAATCATCAGCCATAAGGCATCTGTTAAATAACTTGGACAGCTCGAAGTCGGAAAACGGCTTGAGATTGTCACTATAATGAGAGATTTGAAATACACATTACGAAAAGAGTATACACACATCTGTCTCTTTGTCTCATCATCTTTGCCATGTCTTCTGGGTTTGAATTCGATAATTAATATTTTACACTAAAAGCCTGGTTTTGATAGAAATATGGATATTGTAGCCTCCTTGATATTATGTTAGTCTCTTTATAAATATAACTTGGATAAAATGACTGTTTAGATTTAGCTGTCATAAGTGTCATAACTTGCAGTCATGATGGCTTCGAGGTTTAGGCAATCGGTCGAGAATCTCGACGGTTGCAGATTCAAACCCCAGGCACACACCTCTGACTTTTCGAAGTTGTGTGTGTATTCACAAAGAATTATCACGTACTTTAACGGTGATGGAAAACATCGTGATAAAACTTGTACACCTCAAAGTTCTTAGGAATTTCTTAAGTGTGTAGTCCGCCCGCCCTGTGGATTGGGGGCGTAAGAATTCCGCCACGGTATCCCCTGCCTGTCGTAAGAGGCGACTAACAGGGGCCACTGGGGAGGCTGTGCGTACTGCGGGGGCGGTACACAGTGGTGACAGCAACCCCGAGATTTGCGGCAGAGGGCGTGATCGCTTGACTGTCGCGGACGTTCACAAGAGGTGAACGTCCAAAAAAGCGTAAGTGGAGGGCATCTCAAGCCCTCCCAATTTGGAGGAGTCCACAATCGGACGGTGCACTGGGCGGAGGCGGACCATTTAGGGCGCTTCTCGTCCTGAGATGCCGCAAAACCGCCCTAAATGCGCGAGATGGTCACCGAGAGGTTTTAGTCGGTATGCTGGCGTAGGATTTTGGTTAGGGACCCAACTCAGCTAAGCGGACAATATTATTGTTCTGCGCGCCGAGTTGGAAGGCCAGAGACCCCGACATACCCCTTTCGGCCTCCCCGAGGTACCGAACAGGGGAGCTTAAAGGGCTTTCCTCCCGTTAAAAATAAAAAATAAAAAAGTGTGTAGTCCACCAACCCGCACTAGGCCAGCGTGGTGGAATAAGGCCTAAACCCTCTCAGTTGTAGAGAAGGCCCGTGCTCAGCAGTGGGACGTATATGAGCTGATGATGTTGATGATGAAGTAGCATAAACTTAGCCAACATTATATATTTAGTTTCAATCACAATGCATTAGTTACGTCGCCCGGTAAATCTTTGCTTGTAATTGATATATTATTATTGCTGTCAGGTTTTTTATGACTATGGATAAAAAAATAAAAATCCTAAATCTGCAACCTAAAATGTGGAAATTTCGATTTATTTTTCAGATAGTACTGAAGGTCGTTTAAAGACATTTCTTGAGATGCTTATGCAGTCATCAAGTGGCAGTGGCGGGTACACCAATGTAGAATTGCGAGAAGAGACCCTTGTTATCGTCATAGCTGGTACCGACACGTCGGCAGTGGGAATCGCTTTTACTATTTTGATGCTGTGTAGACATCCGGATATCCAGGAGAAAGTTTATCAGGAGTAAGTTATATTTATGCTTAATTTTGGATCAGCAAAGGAATAATAAGGAAGTATCGGAGAATATAATTTGGCAGTACAAAAAGAAACAATTATTTTCTTATTTTATTTACTTAAATAAGGGTTGGAATATGACGTCATATTCACATTAGTGAAAAAATGCTTTGGACTTATCTCAAGTTTAATTGCAGTCAAATATTTAGTGATAGTTCGTCATTTTACAAAACTATGACGACTGTTTGCCAAATTATTAACTTTAGGCATATCCAATCCAATCCAATCCATCAGCCAATCGAAGTCCACTGCTGGACATAGGCCTCTCCCAATGACTTCCACAGGGACCTGTTGGAAGCAGCCTGCACTTTAGGCATAAGAAGTTTATTAAAATGCAACGCACGAATCTGTAAGTATATTTTAGTTTCTACTTTAGTGTTTTATTTTATGTGTTTTTTTTTCAGATTAAAAGAAGTTTTGGGTGATTCTGATAGAGATATAGAAAGTCAAGATCTGCAAAAGCTGGTTTATTTGGATGCTGTTATAAAGGAAACTCTGAGGCTATATCCTCCTGTACCCGTAATATTGAGAAAAGTTGAAAACGATATCGAGCTACGTAAGTGTACATGAGTCCGTCAACCCGCACTAGGTCAGCGTGGTGGACTACGGCTTAAAGTTGTAGAGGAGGCCAGTGCCCAGCAGTGGGAGGTATATGGGCTGATGATGATGATGAAGAGTACATGCATGCATCCTGCCTTTTTTATAAATACAAAATTCTGACCCCGCACTAAGAACAGAAGATTAGAGATTATTATTAGAAATTTTGTGAGGCAAAACTTTTGGCTTCTATGGAAGTACCGCCACTGATATATACGTTTGTTGTACATGAATTGTATTTGTCTACAGCAACTGGCGTGACTCTAGTTAAAGATTGCAGTGTTTTAATCCACTTGTGGGCGATACACCGAAACCCACAGTACTGGGGTGATGACGCCGACGATTACAGGCCGGAGAGATTCCTTGACACACCTTTGAAGCATCCCGCCGCGTTTGTTCCATTTAGCCATGGTCCTAGAAGCTGTCTCGGTGAGAAAATAACGAAAAAATTTCAACTTCGAACTTTATTATTATTTATTTAATTTATGCTTTCTATATTCTATATGTAAGCAGTGATGGCCTCGAGGTTTAGGCGCACGGTCGAGAATTTCAGCGGTCGCAGGTTCAAACCCCAGGCACACACCTCTGACTTTTCGAAGTTATGTGTGTATTCACAATGAATTATCACTTGCTTTAACGGTGAAGGAAAACATCGTGATAAAACCTGCACACCTAAAAGTTCTTAGGAATTTCTTAGGTGTGTAGTTCGCCAACCCGCACTAGGCCGGCGTGGTGGACTAAGGTCTGAGCCCTCTCAGTTGTAGAGGAGGCCCGTGCCCAGCAGTGGGACGTGTATGGGCTGATGATGATGATGATTTCTATATAGCTACGTATAATGGCAGACTGAATACTTAAGGCAATATCTTACAATCAACTTTAGGGTGATGCAGAGATAAAAAAAAGTAGGTGCATAAATAACGAAATGGTGAAAACAATATATAAACAAAAACAATATTAAGTAGACCGCTAACAAAATACATATTATTATCAGCAGCCTTTATTTCCACGACTGCTGGACATAGGCCTCTCCTATGGCACGCCACTGGGCTCGATCTTCGGCCCTCCTCATCCCACCGCTACCAACAACCGTGCTAATATCGTCACCCCACCTAGCCAGAGGGCGCCCTACACTACGTTTGCCGAGTCGCGGTCTCCACTCTAGAACCCGTTTCACCCAACGGTTGTCGGTTCTGCGACAAATGTGACCTGCCCACTGCCACTTCAGCTCGCTAATCCCTTGGGCTATGTCGATAACTTTGGTTCTCTCACAAAATACATATATATTAACATAGACAAATAGATATACACATTTAAAATATATGCAAATTGAATTTGAATTCAATTCAGTTTTATGTTTTCATAAGTTTAATCTAAATACCTCATTACCTTCCTACTAATTAGCCCTTATTAATCCTTATTGCGTGTTTTAAATAATTTTTTCGATTTTTACTTATACTAAGTTAAAACTCCCTAAAAAGTCGCAGAGTTTAATGGCTGTTCAGTTTATTTGCATCTAAATGGTTATTATCAGAAACACCTATATTATTTGAAGAAGAGGAAAGCGCTTTACTCTGTCTGTTGGGTACCTCAGGGTAGGCAAAAAAGGGTATGTCGAGGTCTCCGGTCTCGACGTGCGGAACAATTGATCGCATTGCTGAGTTGGATTCTCAAACAAATTCTTATGCCATCACCTTAAACCTCTTGATTTATACACAACAAATGAATAAGAATTTGAATTGTTTGTCAAGAATAGAAAACTCATTCACGAGGAAATTAAATTACCAAAAAAAAACTTTATGTAAATGGTTTTTCTATATAATAATTTATTTTGTTTTTAAGTTATAATTTGCCTTTTTTATGTATTTCGGCTTCTAACTCAATGGTCACATAATACATGTTTTTTGTTTCTTACTCAGATTAATTCTGATTACTAGACACGCATAGACAGAAAGTAGTATAAGTTTTTTTTTTAATTATGGCCATAATAAAAAATCCTTTTTTTTCAGGCTATCAATACGCTATGATGTCAATGAAGGTCGCATTAGGATCTCTTTTGAGGCGGTACCGCGTGCTGCTGCCGGCTAAGAGTCAAAATTCTAACAAACTGCGAGTAAAGTTTGATGTTATGATGAGAGATGTGGATGGATATTTAATAGAGCTTGAACAGAGAACCTAAGAACCATTAAAAATAAAGTTTGTGCATATATTTTTCTATTATTTGTCCGGTCTTTCCTGATTTTTTTTTGTGCAAATAAAAGTGCAGAATTTTCTCTACTACCGGTCTTTCATTTTCGACTTTGGAGTTCCTTTTTTAGCAAAAACCGCATACCGACTAATTTTGCAATTTTCAGTTTTCAAAAGTTTTTAGTGCTACTTAATAACGGGCAAGCCTATTGGTGTTTTTAAAGAAAATTTCCAGTCTCTGTATTGCTACTGAGAATTAGCAGTGTGTCGGGCAAAGTGTTGTTACACTTTGCCCGAACCGGCAATCTAAACCGGGACCTCTAGATCGCAAGGCATAGACACACATGCTCATGTTACCATGAGACAACGAAACCAGGAAAGCTTTTGGTCTCATAAATAACCTCACGTTTCATAGTCTAGTGTCTTACCAACTGTGCCAGGGGGCAAGCCATATTCCGTTTTTAAAGAAAATTTCCAGACTCTGTACTGCTACTGAGAATTTTCTAATAGGATAACCTAATAACACTTTGCCCGAACTGGCAATCAAATCCAGGACCTCTAGGTCGCAAGGCTCAGACACACGTACCATATAAGACAACGACGAGGCGCTCATGTTATATACAGTGGTGTCTAACCAACTGTGCCATAAAGGCTTATATTTCAGTGTGGTTGTATTTAATTATAACAATTTTTATGAGCAAATATATATTTTTAATTTTATGTAATGTCAATGTTAAATCGACGTCAATTCAATAAAAAATCTGATTACTATTAATTATTTTAAGCATGGACGCAATTATAGTTAGTTTCCTGGGTCGGATTAATAAGGAATTACGCTAAATGTACTGTTCATTACCCGCATTGGCCCTTTTGATCCATAGGGAGGAAAAAGACGTGCCATCAAATAACGAGCAATGTATATAAAAATAGGAAATATAAACACTTTGCTTATTTAAAGGTGCAAGCCCTTATATACCGCAATTACTTATTTTATTATCATTATGAGTAAAATCGTCGGATTGATCGTTCGTGTTTCGTTTTCAGCTTAACAAAATGTTGTTAGAACTAATTTTGGTGGTGTTCTTAGTATCAATGATGTGGAGTCGATGGTATCGTAGAGATCTCTACAACTTGGCCAAGCAACTGCAAAGTAGTTATCGAAGTTTACCTATCATCGGACATTCTTATTTATTCATTGGAGGAGAAGAACGTAAGTGGTTTACGATTTATTGTATTGTAAGATGAAAGGATTGTAATTAAAAGCGCTACATTTTTTTCTGCTAAATTTTTAATTTATACATTCGGAATCATCGCTTTTTCTAATTGTAATGGACCGGGTTTTATATAATTATTATATATAATTTAGAGGATTGCCTCGTGGTCTTCTGGCTCAAGTATGTGCCGTGCGACCTAAAGGTCCCGGGTTTCCGGGATTCGCGGGTCAGGCTATTGAGTTATTATTGGTTGGAATTACGAAATAGATTTACTGTGCAGAAGTGAATGGTGAAGTCGGTCGAGGATGGCCCAGGTGCACCTATTCATATATGAAATTTACTGAAAAAGGGTAATATAAAGAGTCCTCGAAATCGACGTGCATGCATGAAGAGGATTTTGTCAGCGGAGGAAACGAAAGAGGTGTGTTTGGACCGTGGCATTTGGCGCTATATCCAACCTTCATTACATTAAAGTTGTTGTTTTTTCAAAAGTTAATGTTTTTTATTCTTGCACGTTGAAGCGGTAACAGCTGAGCACTTGAGCACGTAGAAAAAATCACATTCTACAATCGTAGTTGGATCATAATGTATGAAATTGGCATAATGTATAGGAATACCACTCGATGATTTTTGTCAATTTCGTACATTTTTATTTCATTTACGATCGTTGAATATGAGTTAGTCTAGGCCTTTTATGGTATGTTTAGTGCAGCTTAACTAGACTGTTGGCTGAAAAGAAAGGACAACGCTTACCAGTCGACACAATTATGCCAGTCTAATGGGAGTCAGCCAGGCTAATCTCGAAACATGACACACTGGAATGAGTCATATTTACCATATATAAGCCCATATATGTCCCACTCCTGGGCACGGGCCTTCTATACATCTGAGAGGGGTTTGTGCGGGTTAGCTGACTACAAATCTAAGGAATTGTTCAAGTATTTTTAAGGTGTGTCGGTTTCCTCACGATATTTTCCTTCACCGTTAAAGTACGACATAATTAATTGTGAATTCACACATAATTTCGAAAAGTCAGAAGAGTGTGCCTAGGGTTTGAATTCGCGACTGCCGAGATTTTTGTCTCGGCTGCGCGCCAAAACCTCTGTCTTTCACTATACTTTATTTAAATTGCAGACCCGGAAGTTTGTTAATGTTAAAGCATTATAACATTTCTGTTTTTAGATAGAATGAAAAGTATCCAATCATTTGGAATGGAGACAATCAGGATGGGTGGTACTGCCGCATTTTGGCATGCTTTCGAACTCTACATATGTAAGTGTTTTTCTTTATTTAATTACAAATTGTTTGCAAACATACGAGGGCAGTCCGATAAGTACTTAGCCTCACCGCCCGATGGCACCACTATCGTAAGATAAATTTACCATCATGTAGCACATCTTCGTAGACGGCTATTGTCAAAATTTCAGCCGAATTGGATTTGTAGTTTTGTTTTGACCGCGTGTGTAAGCGGACGTGTCCGCGGATTTTCGAAAAATGGAAAAAGAGCAATATCGGCCGGTGATTTGATTCTTGTTTTTGGAAGGGAAATCGCGCAGCGATATCAAAAAGCGCTTGGATGCTGTTTACGGTGACTCTTCTCCTTCAATGGCGACCGTCAAAAATTGGTTTAACGAGTTTCAACGTGGTCGCACGTCAGTTTTTGATGAGCCACGCCCAGGTGCCCCAAAAACGGCTACCACGGAGGATAACGTGAGAAAAGTCCCGATCTTGTATTGGCAGACCGCCGATTGAAGGTGCGCGAGATAGCTGAGACAGTAGGCATCTTAAAAGACCGCGTGGGTCATATCCTGCATGAAATATTGGGCATGAGAAAGCTGTCGGCTCGATGGCTGCCGCGTTTGCTCACTTCGGACGACAAGCGCATCAGTGACACAACTTCAGAGCAGTGTTTGACACTGTTTAGGTGCAATCCGAAGGGGTTTCTGCGTCGTTTCGTGACCGTCGACGAAACATGGATTCACTGGTACACACCAGAGACCAATAAACAGTCGAAACAGTGGACTTTACCCGGCGAATGTGCTCCGAAGAAGGCGAACACTGTCCCATCGGCCGAAAAGGTGATGGCCACCGTTTTCTAGGTTTCACAAGGTGTGATTTACATCGACTACCTGGAGAAGGGCAAAACGGTCACAGGGCTCTACTATGCCGAACTATTGGGCCGATTCAACGCTGAATTGTAGAAAAAACGGCTCCATTTGGCGAAGAAAAAAGTGCTCTTCCACCATGACAACGCACCGGCTCACACCTCCGCCGTCGCAACGGCCAAATTGGTCACATTAGGCTACGAACAGCTGCTCCATCTACCGTATTCTCCAGATTAGGCCCCGTGTGACTTCTTTTTGTTTCCAAACTTGAAAAAGTCCGTCGCCGGACAGAAATTTGAGTCGAATGAGGAGGTTATCGCTGCCACGGAGGCCTACTTTGTAGACCTCCAGAAAACGTTCTTTTCAGACAGCTTAAAGAAGTTGGAGCATCGCTGGGTCAAGTGAATCGAGTTGAAAGAAGACTGTGATGAGAAATAAATCGCCACTTTTCCAAAATTTTCGTTTTTCTTTTGTAGGCTAAGTACTTATCGGACTGCCCTCGTACATAGCCTCACGCTTGTATTACCCGAAGGGGTCGGCGGAGGTGCACTTCTATACTTACATTTTGCCAGGTATATATGAGTACCACATAATAATCGTGTGTGAAGTCGTGATGGCCTTGAGGTTTGGGCATGCGGTCGAGAATCTCGACGGTCGCAGGTTCAAACCTCTGACTTTTCGAAGTTATGTGCGTATTCACAATGAATTATCACGTACTTTAACGGTGAAGGAAAACATCGTGATGAAACCTGCACACCTAAGAGTTCTTAGGAATTTCTTAGGTGTGTAGTTCGCCAACCCGCACTAGGCCAGCGTGGTGGACTAAGGCCTAAACCCTCTCAGTTGTAGAGGAGGCCCGTGCTCAGCAGTGGGACGTATATGGGCTGATGATGATGATGATGATGATGACATAATAAGGGGCGAGCCTATTGCAATTATTCGGGCACATTTCCATACTCCGTGCTGCTACCGAGAATTTCCTAATGGAAAAACCCAACCTCTAGATCGCACGGCACATATTTGTGCCGCGAGACCACGAGGCAGTCGAAAATGTTATTTTTTTTTGTTAATCCTTTCAGGATCTCGTAGTGTACGACATAAAACTTGTATTTCGGTGTAGAGCCAGAACGATGCGTCAGACTGTTTGCATGTATTTGTTACGATTTTTTAGACTATTAGCTTAATTTTCGACTACCTTGTCGTCTAGCGGCGTACAATATAGAGGTCCTGGGCTTGATTCCAGTGTCGGGCATAGTGTTATTGGGTTTTTCCGTCGAGTTTACAGTATTTTATTTAGTGTGCCCAAAAACGTAAATTTGGCGAAGTGTTGGTTCAGAAATACAACTCTGACTATCCCTACGGAAATACAAGCATGAGTGTGTATGTACGAGTCTCGCATTTGTAGTTTTAATTTTAATACATTGGAATTGACTCTTGGCTAACATGTTATTAACTGCACGTTATTAGTTCAATTTCAATTTTTATATTATTATTGCTAAAGTGACTCTTCTCTGTAAATTATGCTAATGGGATGATGCTATCATTAATTTTGTATACTGTAGAGCCAAGACAATATGGTTTATGCATACCACTGCAAAAAATAACCTGTTACTACACGTTAGCTGTATGTCTTAAGGGTATAAGAATCTTGTCCATACAATAATATTTTAATTTTATGCATTGGATTTTGCATCGAGTTTCAATGTCACTTAAACTTTTTCTATCAAATATATTTTAAGTTTACTTAGATCAAGTGTAAGGGGGAATAATTAAAAATACATAAATTATAATGTAAAGAGATTTTTTTACGAAGACATTAATCTGTATCCGACAGCCCAGTGGCGCAGTTGCCTAGGCACCAGCTTGAGAAAAGAGAGGCCGTGGGTTCGATTGCCGCACCCAAGACAAATGTTACCATAAATGTGACCATAAATATATATATTTTTCGTGTTTGGGTGTTTGTAAGACCGAAAAGTCTCTCGTAGTTTCTAATACCCACTTATACTTTACTAACACTTGTAAGTCAAGACTTGTTACGTTGTTTGGGGTCAAAACTATGTACGTATATACAGTTTAGTGTTTTATATCATTGTGTTACAGTTGTAGCTGATCCTGTTGTAGCTGAAACAGTGCTAAAGCATTGCCACCATAAACCAGATGTGATGAAGATCACGCACGATCTCATAGGAAACGGCAGTATTTTTGCTCCAGGTACATATTTCAACGCACATTTACTTGAGAACAAACAAACCGATGTAGCAGTGGTTTTGGAAGTGCCTCCACGAAATTACTTTGTCGTGCCAGAAGAAAACTGCTCTAAACTCCAATATGCAATAATCTAGCAGTCCTTTACGCTTCCCACAGAGTCGCTCGTAATATTAAATGGAGGTCGCGTTAAGGTACTTCCGATATAAATATGTAATAAACTAGTATTATACGATAAGGTTTTTGGTGGTATGGTGTAGATCATCTAGAGTGTAGGTATTGAAAGGAGCACTCACTTCCAGGAACTAACTATCGTATATTTATAAATAAACACTAAATATAGACAGAGTAAATAAACCGACCCTTTTATCGGTCTCCCCGATCGAGGATAGGTGGGGATAAATCATAAAAAATATATTTTAACAAAAATAAACTAAGGTCTTTCCTTTCAACAAAATATAAGGGTCGCCCAAACATCTGGGTTATTGTCCAAAAGATAAACCCATTTCCAAGGATTGCCGTAACTAAAGAGCTTAACTAATACAGTTTTATTGCACCGACATGAACGGGTAATTACAATTAGAGAAATTAACAACTTTTAATCTTACAACAGCATCATTTTACTAATATTAAACAATACGGTACATAAAAAATTTATGGTGAAACATCTGCGGTCATATCTTAGAATAAAAACAATGCATGTTAACTTTATTTAATAAAGTTAAAATTACAAATAATCCTTATCCTTCCTTACTAATATTATAAATGCGAAAGTAACTCTGTCTGTCTGTCTATCTGTCTCGCTTTCCTGCTAAAACTACTGAACCGATTTAAATGAAATTTGGTACACAGATTAGTTTAGACCCTGAGAAAGGACATACATTGGCTACTTTTTATCCCGGAAAAGGGGTTTTAAGGGGGGATGAAAGGTTGTATGGAAGTATTGTCATTTTTAAAGCTAGAGCTTGAAACTTATTTTTTAGGCTGTTGATTAAATATAAATAAAAATATGATATTAAAATTTTGTAAAAAATGTACATTTAAGGGGGTAAAATAAAAATAGGGGTGAAAGTTTGTGTGGAAATCCGTGATTTTTGTAGCTAGAATGATGAAACGACGTGTAGACGACTGTAACTATGTATACATATGTAACTATGTATATGTCTGTTATGCTTTCACGCCTAAATCATTTGACCGATGTAAACGATTATATTTATTTGATTTGATATGGACATAAATGGGACTCTGTGGAGTAAAATAGACTACAACTTATTTTCTTTCTGGACCCAACCCTGTAGTCTACGCGGACGGAGTCGCGGGCAAAAGCTAGTAAGCAAATAAATATAAAAAACTAAATAAATTTAAGTTGGTGTGTTCCTACCGCCACAGGCTAATTAAAATTTATTAACATTTTAATTAAAGTCAAAGTCTAAATAATTATCTTTATTCAAATAGACTTTTTTTGAATCGTCTATTTTAAACTATTGCTGTGTGTGTTATCGCTATGGCGAAGAATCTGTAAAAAAACCCCGTAGTATCAGGAAATGTCTTTTATTTAATAATAAATTATAAATTTAATAAAAAAAAACATTACTTAAATTTTACATCGTATACTCGTATGTTATAACGATACAGACTGTAGCTACAAAACAAAGACATAATATCAATCTTCTGAACAATTTCCTTACTCCCAGGGCTTAGTAGCTTAATTATAATCTGAAATTTTGACGAATACTTTTTTATAGAGCTTAACCTTAATAACCTTCGGAAGTTTGTTATAGAAGCGTTGCCCTACAAAAGAGTTATTAAAATTTTTGGAGGCGTGTTACGTTTTGAATTAGATTACATTTGTTCCTAGTATTTTTATTTTGGGTATTACATTTTTTTTTTAATTGATCAAGATTCTTTTGGACATAGATTATATTTTCGTATACAAACTGACTTGTGACGGTAAGAATATTTATTTCCTTAAAGTTTTCTCTAAGTGTAGCCCTGAGAGTTGGGACCTAGGTTATATATGGCCCTGATGGGTCTTTTTTGCAAAACAATTTTTTTTTTAAAGTCACTGGGAAACTGTTTGAACAGATCCTCCTTAAAAGAATAAAAGTACACTTAAATACCGTACTACTATAGCACCAATTCGGATTCCGTGAAAGTTATGGGACAATCGAACAAGTTCACCGTATTGTTGACATTATTAGTAGATATTGCTCTGCAGTGTTTTTAGACATTGGCCAAGCTTTCGACAAGGTGGCCTTGACACATGAGGGCCTTATTTTCAAAATCAAAAAGTCACTGCCACACTGTTTACTTCAGATACTAAAATCATACCCCTACAAGAGAAGCTTCCAAGTAAAATGCAATGATGACAGCTCTGAGCTCTGCGAAATCAACTCGGGCGTCCCCCAAGTAGTCCCCCATCCGGTGGCTTTTGTATAGTATTGGAACCTATCCTGTACCTCATCTTCACTGCAGATATTCCAACAGATGATCAAACTATTACAGCGACATAATGCTGATGACACCGCCTTGCTGTCCTCTCAGAGCGACTCAGTAACTGCATCACACATTCTGCAAAGTCATCTAAATAAAAAAGAATCATGGCTTAATCAATGGAGGATCAAAGCAAACGAAACCAAATCTGTTCATGTCACCTTTACTCTTAGGAGATACACATGCCCTCCGGTTAAGCTAAACAACAAAGAAATACCTCAAACAGATAATGCAAAGTATCTAAACTGCTATAGAGTCTTACCATGTCAATATACGGTAACTAGCCTAGCTGATTTGTGATTGTTTTGATTTTATTTTTCAATAAACAATTCTCCTGATCGGTCCTGAACTTGAGCTTAATATCCTTTTCATAAAGCAAAGCAATTGACAGAACAACTCCAAAAATGTTTGATGCTATGGTTTTAATAACAGTTTTTCTTGTCAAAATTATGTTAAATGATGTGTCTCAGGGAAGTAGGGATATGTTTTTATTATAAATTTCGACTTCTGCAGTGGAAATTTGGCGACCTCGTCGCAAGATCCTCGCTCCAACTTTCAGCAAGAAAAACTTGACTAAGTTTGTGGATATCTTCATACGTCAGAGCAGCGTCATGGTTGATAACATGTCCCGGGCGGTCAACAAAGGAACATTCTCCGTTTGGAACATAATAAGCACCTACACCATGGATTCCGTTTTTGGTAAGAAAAAAATTAACTTACTAGCTTTTACTTTGAAGCGATATGCCAAAGTTTTGCTTGAAAATTGTTGCAAACGAGACAATATTATACACCGACTACGGAAAACCTACATTTTTTATTCAATAGTTTAAATGGTGTTGTTATTGGTATAATGTATTTACTAAAATATAATTAAGAAAATAGAGGAAAAATAGAAAGAAGAAAACAATATCTATAAAAATTGCTTTTTAAGTAGGTACATATCTAAGAAATAATAAAAATTATTTTCTGTCTTTTTATACAGAACCATTTTGACTATCGCAAATCACAACGTCTGTTGATTTCCTAGAACTTCTTTCTTTTCTTAAAAGTAGACAATCTATAATACGTAGCCAGTATAAGAAAAAACTCCAGCTCTTTAGGAAACTGCTTCATGAAATTAAGGGATCTTTATTTAGGTTGTACATTGCAATGGATAAAAAAATATATATGTGATGAGTTAATTACAAAATAATAAAATTTAATGATTTTTAAACAATTGTTATCTACATAGGCATGTTTCATCCAAATAAACTACCGGTTTTTAATTTATTATTCCTCATTACGGTTAGGTAGTTAACGTCTCGGAACCTTTATAGTTTCGTCCGTCCATCCTCGACTTTACCTCCCAAACGGTTAGTGTTAGAAAATTAAACTTTGCATGTATTTACCACATCGATAAAATCCTAAAATAAAATAACGAAAAATATTTTTTTGGGGTTCCTTCCCTACAAGTAATGTAGTGGGGATAATTTTTTTCGCGTCTATGACATAGTGTGAGATATCATTTAAAATAATGAGAGGTTGCTATTACGTAATTCCCACGCATAGCCCCCCGCCCCCCCCCCCCTTTGTAAAAGCTAAACGGCTGACTCGAAAAATCTGAAATAATTCATGATGGTTGTCCATTTTATGAATATTGAAGGACAACTATTACGCCTTAGATAATTTTTTACTAAACAGGAGTTAAAGATTATTATAAAACATTTTTTTTTTATTATTTTTCATGTTTAATAAGTCCACGTGCCATTATGGGTGACTACGGAACCCTATTCGTGCGTAGCTAGACACGAACATGGTTCGTTTTTTGCTAATGTACTGTATTCATATTTAATTGCTTGTTTTAAAATATTTTACCCTTACTATGGGAAAGCACAAAGTGATGGCCTCGAGGTTTAGGCGCGCGGTTGAGAATTTCGGCGGTCGCAGGTTCAAACCCCAGGCACACACCTCTGACTTTTCGAAGTTATGTGTGTATTTACAATGAATTATCACTTGCTTTAACGGTGAAGGAAAACATCGTGATAAAACCTGCACACCTAAAAGTTCTTAGGAATTTCTTAGGTGTGTAGTCCGCCAACCCGCACTAGGCCAGCGTGGTGGACTAAGACCTAAACCCTCTCAGTTGTAGAGGAGGCCCGTGCCCAGCAGTGGGACGTATTTGGGCTGATGATGGGAAAGCACAAAACACGAGAATATAAATAGATTTACTACAATGTGGCAGGGCTGACAAATTTAATCTCAATAGGTATTTGCCGTAGGGCTTCAATGCTGGCGCAAAGTATGATGAACTTCTTTTGTTATATGAATGATAGCTACCTATCTTATTTAGGAATTTCAAAATTATTTTTTTTTAGAAACAACCCTAGGACTTAAATTAGGAACTCAGAAGAACTGCGATCATCCGTTCTTAAAGGCTATGGATGTATTGACCAACATAGCTGCAACGAGAATTTGCAGACCTTGGTTGCACAGCAACTTTATCTTCAGAAAATCATCCCATTGGAAAACAATTGTAAAGGAAAGGGCTGTCGCGTTTGATTTAATCAATAAGGTATGCTGGTATGCTGGAGAAACATTGAGAGATCTTTAAAATTGATTTTTTTTACAGAATATTATTTAAATTTACAGTAAAAAATTGGCTGCCTAGTAGTTTCGCGGCACAAGTGTTTGCTATGCGATCTATAGGTCCCGGGCTCGGTTTCCAGGTCGGGCAAAGTGTTATAGGGATTTTCTATTGAGAAAATTACTAATTACAGAAAAGTTACGAGGAACAAAAATTTAAATTGCAAAATGTGAATTCAGAAATGCAATTCTTCGGGGAATACAGGCTTCAATGTATACGAGTTTGATGTACTCTGTATCTGTATTTTAAAGTTAGAGGTTGAATGGGCAAGTTTAAATAAAAGATGTTTTTTTTTCTGATAGTACGATATTCGCTTGCTGCCATAGTATATTGTAAAATCAGCCAAATTGATACGCAAGTGAGTGCTCTTCAGTCATCAACATCAACAACATATCAGTTTAAACAGGACATGATGCTAATTTGTGGCGAGAAAGAGCCGTAGTCGTTTCAGAACAGTGGCTACTCAGGTCACATTGCACTTAACATAGTAATTCAATAGTAAGCACACGCCAGTAGGTCTATTTTTCCGTGTACAAAAAAAAGTTTTGAAATCATTTTCAGGTAATTAGAGAAATGCGCGAAGCTGTTAATAAGAATAGCGGTATTGTCAATCAAAATGCAGGTATGCCATCTCGCTTGGTTTGTTTGGTTGTAGGTTTGTAGGTTTCAAGTTTTTTTAAGTATCAGTGAAATTATCAGCCATAAGACGTATACTTCCGGACTTAGACAGCTCGGAGTCTGAAAATGAGCCGGTAAAATGGCAATATGAATGTCATGAATGGTATAGACTTAGCCTAGATACTATACATTTAGTCTTAAGCACAATGAATCAGTTATATTAACCGGTAAATCTTTGGTTGTAATTATTATTATTGATGTCATTTAAAAACAAAATAAAATCCTAAAGCAACCTAAAATGTGGAAATTTCGATTTATTTTTCAGATAGTACTGAATGTCGTTTAAAGACATTCCTTGAGTTGCTTATGCAGTCAACAAGTGGCAGTGGCGGGTACACCGATATAGAATTGCGAGAAGAAACTCTTGTTATCGTCATAGCTGGCACCGATACGTCGGCAGTGGGAATCGCTTTTACTATTATGATGCTGTGTAGACATCCGGATATCCAGGAGAAAGTTTATCAGGAGTAAGTTACAAAATTTATGCTTGATGTTCGATAAGCGAAGCAAGCAAAGGAGTGTCAGACAATTTAATTTGTACTTTTACGTTCAACAAGAAATAATACTCGTATTTTATTGTTACCGTTCACTTGGTGGTTTCTATGTAAATTTAGGCTGTGATACGTCTTCATATTAACATTGTTGGACTGATGACTAGGACTCTATCATTAGTCTTATTGCAGTCAAATGATTAGATCATCATCATCATCAGCCCATATACGTCCCACTGCTGGGCACGGGCCTCCTCTACCATTGAGAGAGTTTAGGCCTTAGTCCACCACGCTGGCCTAGTGCGGGTTGGTGGACTACACACCTACGAAATTCCTAAGAACTTTTTTAGGTGTACAGGTTTCATCACGATGTTTTCCTTCACCGTTAACGTACGTGATAATTCATTGTGAATACACACATAACTTCGAAAAGTCAGAGGTGTGTGCCTGGGGTTTGAACCCGCGACCGCCGAGGTTCTCGGCCGCGTGCCCAAACCTCGAGGCCACCACGAATATTCTGGGGGCACGGCAGTGCCCCCGCCAAGTCCAGCAAAAAAGCGGCACGGCCGTACTATACTTTTCTCGAAGCAACTCAGGCCATTTTCGACACCCTAAACTTCGTTGTGGATAAACCTAGAAACGAATTTTTAGTCACCAAGCAAAAATGGTATAAACTCTGTATATTTCAAATTTCATTCAATTTGAACCAGTAGTTTAAGAATTATAACTAGTCAAACTTCGGTCACTCACTGACTCACTGACCGATCATCAAAACTCTAGCCGACATAGAAGCCTCAAATTTGGAACACAATTAGTGTTTGGTGTATAACTTAAGGAAAAATTAAAATATCTTACAATTTCGGTCTAGTTTTCTAGATACACAAACTGCATAAATAACTTTGTAATACCATATAAATATATAGGATTACAAAGTTACGTTTGCAGTTAATACATCAGTGTACCTTTATATATGTATAAGATAATGGAATATAGGTGTAGACAGATAAGGTGTGATGGTATTGAGGTTTAGGCGTGTGGTCGAGAATCCCGGCGGTCGCGAGTTCAACGCACACTCATCTGAATTTTCGAAGTTATGTGTGTATTGGCAATGAATTATCACGTACTTTAACGGTGAAGGAAAACATCGTGAGGAAACCTTCATATAGGGTCAAGTAATTTATTCATTTTAAGAAATCTTTGAGTGCGGCATTTAGTGCCGTAAATCAGTTCAAGCTATAGGTACCTCTGGTTAGGCTTGATGTTGTAATTTTCTATTAGGTAACTTGGCAATCGCTCTAAAAGTGAGATACATCGTGTTTTCATGCGATTGCCAATTCTAACTCTTTTATTTAAAACATTGAAAGATTTTTTATATTGATATGGTCACTATAAGATGTTGTCTGATAAGCTAAGTGCATAATAACTTAAGACAGAAGGCCCCTTAAACGGGGACTGAAAAAATTCGTCGACTTGGTTTCACATGGATCTCACAACTTTTTACGGTAGAAGAAATGAGTTGCGAGACTTGTTTTTTTTACAAGTTTTGTTTTTTATGGGATTAGATATCTAGTGCTAAATGATAGTTAGTTATCTCACAAATTATGACGACAGTTTGCCAAATTATTCACTTTAAGCTTAAGAATTTTAGAAAAATGCAACACTTGAAGATTCAAGTGTTTTTTAGTATTTTTAGTCGTTCCTTATATTCTTTTATGCACTTTTTCAGATTAAAAGAAGTTTTGAGCGATTCTGACAGAGACATAGAACGTCAAGATCTGCAAAAGCTGGTTTACCTGGATGCTGTTATAAAGGAAACTCTGAGGCTGTATCCTCCTGTACCCGTAATATTAAGGAAAATTGAAAAGGATATCGAGCTACGTAAGTATATAAGTATATGCGTCCGTCAGCTCCCATTAGGCCAGCGTGCTTGACTAAGGTCTAAACCCTCTCGCTTGCAGAGGTTAGAGGGATGTATCGACGGGTGCAAAGTAAAAAAAGTTAACTGCAATTTTGAGATTTTTGGATTATTGCATAAACTAACTTAAAATGTCATGTTCTAAGACGTGGCAAAGAAATAAATACAAAAATAGCTTTATTTATTGTATTTTTGTCACGTAAAAGAAAACAACTACTCTTTGTAAAATTGTACGACGTAGATGCTGTTACTGGCTGTTGACCGGATCTACGCGGGGACAAAAGGAAATAGCATGATCATCTATTTATTTTAGCTGATAACGCATTGTTAGGTGTGAAGTTTTTATTGTAATATTCATCATCATTATAATCATCCAATCCAATCCAATCCAATCCATCAGCCAATCGAAGTCCACTGCTGGACATAGGCCTCTCCCAATGACTTCCACAGGTACCTGTTGGAAGCAGCCTGCATTCAGCGACGTCCTGCGACCTTCACCAGGTCTTCCGACCATCTTGTCATATAAAAGACATAATATATTAGTGAATTTGGGCAAAATGAGACGTTTTTGTGCTATTATGAACAGGGAAGAATTATTAAAAATTACTAATTACAACCGTGGTAGGTACTGGTTCTGGTACGTTTTTTTTTATTTTGGTAAAATGTTATTATAACTATAAAGTTAAATCTAATGTATGTATTTGTTTTATTTACGAATTGGTTGTCATTGGTTATTTTTTAATACAAAACGACGTATAAACGGCCATCAGCCACTTGGCTTTTTCTACTTTGATTCTACTTTTAAGATTACATGTAGATGTCTCAATTTAAATTAAATTGATTAGTATTTTTTATGTGTTTGCGGGTACTTACTATTTACTTCGGATATTTGCATTACTTATTGTTGTTAGGTGTATTCATTCACATTAATATTATGAAGCTAAAAAGTTAAAAAGTGAGTTATGAAGTTAACCGATGAGTCCCTTGTATTTAATTCACATGTTAAAGCGACCAAGTGGTAGTTCAAACACACTTGTCGTATTTTTAAGCACAATGTAAATGCAGACAACTGCAAATATCTCGTTAATTAAAAGTAATTCGAAAAAACTAAATATAGGCATAAATACCTTATATAATAATAAAGCATTGATGAAAATTTAAACAAATTTGGTTTGAAATTAACAAAATAGGAGACTTTTTTTTCCTGTTTTGCGCTCTTCTGTTTTGTATATAACCCTTTTTACCTTACAGCCGTCGGTATATGGGCTAATGATGATGATGAATCGTACAAGCATGCTTCTTGACCTTCATTAAATTGTGTTTGAGACACTACTTGTTTTAATTCAAAATAAATCATTTTCGTATTCATCCGAACTGAAAGTCCAATGTAAACACGTATTATGTTTTTGTCTCCGTTTTTGCTTCCGGATGTTAGCAACATCTTTCATCCGTGTAATAAAACATTTGCGTTGCCAACTGATGTTTGTGACTGACGAGTTTGAATGCATCAGATAATTGATAATGTCCACAAATAGTTTTCCTTAAGAAATGGGGTGTTTTGACGCCGAACTAAGATATATATAAAAATTTAGTCTTTGAGCTTTTCCGGTATTGGTGTCACTTTGAAGCTGCCTCTGAATACACATTTGGTAGATACTTTATGCAGAAGTGAGACGCCTGCAGACCATCTGAGCATTCGCATTTCGTTGACGTGCACCTTGTTTACCTGTGCTTTTGTGATTGGCCAACACTGCTGTTTTATATAGGTACCTTTGATTTTTATTGGCATTTGGGAATCGCAGTAATTTAACTCCACTTTTGCCTGCCTGAGTTGGTGCGGTGCTTGATGTCAGCGTCTATGTTGCCATCGCTACAGAGTACACTGCCGAGGTATTTGAAATGGTCAACGGTCTTTAGAGTGGCGTTTTAGAGTGTGATGGTATTGCTAAAATTGCTATTTGAGAAGTTGCAGTGCATGTGTTCTGTCTTTTCTCTGCTTATCTCAAGCCAGCGGTTTTCACAGCCAATCTTCACTTTTCCACTTAAAATAGTAATGGACTGAGTTCCGATTCCTGATGTACCTATCTGTACCTGAAACTCCTCATTTACTCCCGCGGGGCATCGTACTCGGGTCACTATGTAACACTCGGGGAGATTCTGGAAGCGCAATGCTTACCAAATCAGTGCAGTAGTCTCGGGACTCGGTCGAACGCTTTTTCGAGGTTGATGAATGTGAATCAATGAAATAAATGTGAATGTGAATGTGTTCTAGTTTTAAATGTCTCCATCAAGACCCGGATCGTATGTATTGCACGAATCCGCATTGGTTTTCTATGATGGTCGTCAGTCTCCGTACTCTTTCGTTGAGAAAAAAGTTGAAAATTAAAATGGCCAGTAAAAAATAGGGGTTAATCGTAGAAGGTTGAAAATGTAGGGTTGTATGTATTTTTGTATGTTGTATCATAAAAAAATGAAAAACAACAAATTTTGTCAAAAAAATAAAAAATAAAAATTTTAACCACCCTTAACATTTAGAGGGATGAAAAATAAATGTTGTTCGATTTTCAGACCCACTGAACATGCATATAAAATTTCATAAAAATCGGTCTAGCCGTTTCGGAGGAGTTAAACTTCTAACACCGTGACACGAGAATTTTATATATAAGATAATCTTTTCTTTCCTCCTTTCATTGTATACCTTAAATGATTTAAATTTTTACATGACTGTCTTGTGATCTCGCGGCTCAAGTAAGTGCCAAGTGAACTCGAGGTCCCGGGTTCGATTCCTGGGTCGAGCAGTGTTATTGGGTTTTACCATTAGGTCAGTCTCAGTAGTAGCACGGAGTCTGGAAATGTGCCCAAAACACGACAATGAGCTTATTACGTGGGACTAATATACATGCCTGGCGAAATGTGGGTGCAGAATTGTTGAAATGTGGGGAAAACAGGCGTGAGGTTATGTATGTATGTATAATAAGTTTTATCTAAAGTGTATTTGTCTACAGCAACTGGCGTGACTCTAGTTGAAGGTTGCAGCGTTTTAATCCACTTGTGGGCGATACACCGAAACCCACAGTACTGGGGTGATGACGCCGAAAATTACAGGCCGGAGAGATTCCTTGACACACCTTTGCAGCATCCCGTCGCGTTTGTGCCATTTAGCCATGGTCCTAGAAATTGCCTCGGTGAGAAAATACCAATAAAAAACATAAATATTTGAATTTTATTAATATTTATTTATTTTATGCTTTCTATACAGTTGTACGATGTACGAATAAAGGCGGACTTGCCTAAGGCATTCTCTTAAAATCAACCTTAGGGTGATGATGCAGAGATAACAAAACTAGGTGCATAAATAACGAAATGGTGTAAAACAATTTGAATAAAAACAATATTAAGTAGACCATTATCAAAATACATATATATACTAACATATAGACAAAAAAATAAATAGACATATGCACATACATATTTTAAGGTCGCTCAGCGAGCTATGGAGAGGGCTATGTTAGGGGTTTCTCTGAAAGATAGGATCAGAAATGATGCCATCCGTCAGAGAACCAAAGTGATAGTCATAGCCCAAAGGATTAGCGAGCTGAAGTGGCAGTGGGCAGGTCACATTTGTCGCAGAACCGACAACCGTTGGGGAAAACGGGTTCTGGAGTGGAGACCGCGACTCGGCAAACGTAGTGTAGGGCGCCCTCTGGCTAGGTGGGGTGACGATAATATTCGCAAGGTGGCTGGCAGCGGTTGGATGAGGAGGGCCGAAGATCGAGCCCAGTGGCGTGCTATAGGAGAGGCCTATGTCCAGCAGTGGACGTAAAAAAAAAGGCTGCTGATGATGATGATGATGATGATGCACATACAAATACACATATAATTTATAAAATGTATGCAAATTGAATTTGAATTTCATTCAATTTTATGTTTTCATAAGTTTCATCTAAATACCTCATTAACCTGTTCCTAGTTAGACCTTATTAATCCTTAAAGTTAAATGAATTAAAACTTCCTAAAAAGTTCAGAGTTTACGTACTGTTCAATTTATTTGCATCAAAATGGTTATTATCAGAAACTCCTGTTACTCGAAGACGAAAAGCGATTTACGCTCTCTGTTGGGTACTTCAGGAGAGGCAAAAAAGGGTACGTGGGGTCTCCAGCCTTCTAACTCAACGTGCAACACAATTGATTGCATGGTTGAATTGGGTTCTTAAACAAATTATTATTCCAGCATACATATTATACTCTTCATATAATATAAATGAGTAATATGAATTGTTTGTTTGTCAGGTACCGAAAACTCATTCATCGAAAAATTAAGTTACCAAAAAACAACTTTATTTAAATGTTTATTCCATTAAATTTAATTTAATTCATTTTGTCCTTCACTTATATATTTTTTTCAGGCTCTCAGTACGCTATGATGTCAATGAAGGTCGCATTAGGATCTCTATTGAGGCGGTACCGCGTGCTGCCGCCGGCTAATAATAATCTAATTTCTAACAAATTGCGAGTAAAGTTTGATGTTATGATGAGAGATGTGGATGGATATTTGATAGAGCTAGAACAGAGAACCTAGAAGAGAACAAAGAAACATTGATTTTAAAATAAAATTTGTGCATATTTTATACAGTGTTTTTTCTTTCTTATGTGTACGCGTGGCAGCAGTTATACTTTTTTGGCATCATTAAATAAATATAAATTTTTATTTTGTAAATGCTTATTAATTGTATTAAATAACCATGTTGAGCTCCATACTTTAAAACGTCGTATTTTGTGAACTCACTACTTCGACTCTATTATAAATTGAGTGATAAGACCGCCTATTGTCACTTAGTCTTAAGTATTTCTTTTTTTTTTATTTTGTTTTGTGTAATATGTCCATGGTGTACAATAAAGTGGATATAAATAAATTATATACCATATCCAGCCTAGATATAATGACTTTTCATTTAGTAATTACTGCTTTTAAATAAACCAAGTTTTGACATTAATGTACATATAAACTTTAGTTGCCTAATAAATAAACAAGATACATGTAGGTACATTATTTGGAAGTGTTTAGAATGCTCTTGAAAATAAATATCTTAAATGTTGAGTGACGACATTTCTATAAAAAGAATCGTAGACCTTTTTGCCCATTTCATGTATTATCAAGTTTGTAACACTTATTAATCACTGCGATTGCCACAGGCTTCTTGGTGTGATAATCATAATATCCATCCGTATAGCGACTTCTTTAAATATATATGGTGTTAAACACGCCAAAGTGACACTCGACTGTGTGCTTCGTACCAAGTTTTATTTGTTGTTTTTTTCGAAGCTAATTATGGCATACTTCCCGCCAGCCCTGTAGAGGAGGGGGCCTTCCAGCCCGGCGCGCGGCGACGTCATGCCCGCGCAGATGTTATTGTCAGGCTGGGTCCCTCACCAAACCCTAACCGACCAAAACCCCCCAGTGGCCATCTCCGCGCCAAGTTGGGGGACCATGGTAGTAGAGCGACAAGCGCCCACCGTTATCCACAGCCGACCGGCGCGCCTTTGAGATGTAATTGTCTCGGCCGTCGTGGAGTTATAGGGGGCGCATTTGCACCCCCACTAGCTTGGTTCGTGCGCCGTGGTTTTCGATGGGCCAAGTTTTTACTGTCACTGTAGGGTATGTTAACACCGTTGCATGACACACATGGCAATTTAGACCAATTTACTTTTAAGATCACCTCTAACAATGATTTGGGTCTTCATGATCAGTCCATATATGTCCCACTGTTGAACACGGGTCTCCTTTACAACGAAGTAGGTTTAGGCCTGGGTGACCACGCTGGCCTAGCGCGGGTTGGCGGACTACACACCTAAGAAATTCCTAAGAACTTTAAGGTTTGCAGGTTTCATCACGATGTTTTCCTTCACCGGTAAAGTAAGTTATAATTCATTGTGAATACACACATAACTTCGAATAGTCAGAGTTGTGTGGCTGGGGTTTGAACCCGCGACCGATATTCTCGACAGCGCGCCTAAGCCTCGAGGCCAACACTACTTCCATTTTAGGTCTTAGAGGGATTAATCTAAAGTCTGTTGGCTTTGATCCAGTCACAGATGTGGTCGATGATGTGGTGATCTACTTGCGTGTAATCATCATTTGTTGATCATTCATCTGCGTAGAGGTGATAGGAAGAGCGAATATGATTAGTAATAGAATTTTTGAAATCGCAAAAAGTAATTGAGACAGCACGCCGCCCTGAGGGATGCCAGCAGTCAGACTGCACCATGATTACTGATTTATTATCCTCAGTACAGATGCGTTGCTTGCAGTAGGAAAACATAATTTTTTAAATTATTTTTTGGAGACTGGGATTTTTTTAACGCGTTAATGTGCCTATAAACACCATACTTATACGTATTGCTTGTCATTGTTTTCGATCTTGGTTTGTTTACAGCATGTACATATTAATTAACACGTTTCGAATAAATAGTTTAAAAAAGTGTAAAATTTACGATTCAAAAGAACTTGTAAAATTTGACTTTGACTTTAATCTTATTGTTATTTTGATTGGATGTACATATCACTCACATGGGGAGGGATATTAAATACGTCCTTTATGCAACGCCGCATAAATATTTAAAAAGCGTGAAGGGCGTGGTGATCAGATAAACACCACAACAAACGTTAATTTGGTAAATTATTTTTCATGTTAAATGTATTTTATTTACAATGAATTATCACTTACTTTAACGGTGGAGGAAAACATCGTGATGAAACTTGCACACCTAAAAGTTCTTAGGAATTTCTTGGTGTGTAGTCCACCAACCCGCACTAGGCCAGCGTGGTGGACTAAGGCCTAAACCCTCTCAGTTGTACAGGAGGCCCGTGCCAGCAGTGGGACGTATATGGGCTGATAATGATGATGATGATGATGTTTCTTGGTAGCCCTAGGATGATAGCCAAAATAAACTGGCCTGAGTTGCCCCCTGTGTCTTGTGATGGTGTTCACATTGCTTACAGTGACACCGTAAGAAACTTAGGGTTACACCTGGATAGATCTTTGTCCTGGGGTCTCCAACTGCGTGAGGTCAGTCGTAAACTTTTTGCTTCAGCAAGAACCTTGCAAAGATTGCGCAACTTTCTGCCCTTTACTACGATAATTACGCTCGCACAAACACTTCTTCTCCCCATCCTTGATTATGCCGACGTCAGCTATCTAGATCTCACGGAAGAACAATAAAACAAACTTGAGTGTCTTAAAAATTTCTGCATCAGATTCATATTTGGCTTGCGCAAATATGTATGATCATGTTTCTGAATTTCGTACTCAGCTCAAGTGGTTACCTATTCGACTTCACCGGAACATGCACGTTCTTTCTCTTCTACATAATATTCTTTTAATCCTCTTACCCCTTTCTACCTCAAAACTCGTTTCCAATTCCTACATGATTCTCATTCAAGGTTCTTGAGGTCACCAGATAACTTGAAACTTAAAACACCAGTCCACACTACAGCTTACATGAATAACTCCTTCACTGTCAAAGCTGCTAGATTGTGGAACTCACTGCCAGTGACCATAAGACTGGTAAAGTCATTCCATAATTTAAAAAGATGCTGAAAGATTATTACTTGTCTTACTATATAAAGGTATGTCTATATATGTATGTATGTTTGTATGTATGTATATTGAAATACGAGTATATATTTCAACGTTCTCTGTTATATACTAAAAATATATAATAATTTTGTACACTTATAACTCTCCTAACATCTCCATCCCAGGTTGTCTGTAAGAGATCGCCTTGTGCGATGAGGCCGCCTTTTGCACTTATCAAGTTTATATACTGTATTTCTTACTTTTATTACTATGTGTACAAAAATGATTTAAATAAATAAAATAAATAAATAAATATATTATTTATAGCACGATCAAATTTAAATTTTCTTGTATAATTTAGAAATTAATTAATGTGCATTGCAAATTATATTACGTAGTTACTGTCGTCAAAATTAGTGCGTGTCGGTATAGTTGAGTTTTTCTAAAGGCCAGACGAATAGTTAACGAGTGTCTCCATTGGGCTATTATCAGTATTAAATTTAAAAATACACTTTTAAAAAGTCAATAAACATTACTCGCTATAATGAAATTGAAGACATAAATAGCCATGGCGCAATTAGCTAGACACCAACTTAAGATAAGAGAGGCCACGGGTCCGATCCCCGCTACGAGACAAATCTTTGCGTGGTCAACAAACACCTATTTGCATCGGGCCTGGGTGTTTGTGTGACCGAATAAACATTCATAGTTGTTGATATGGGTATCAAAAGCTACGAAAAGTTGCGATGAAACGATACGAGATGTCGTGGGCGACACAAGACTTGTATCTTAGTGTGGGATTGGAACTATATACTTGACCGCTAGGCTATATTTATTAAAATTATTTATATATTTTAGCTCAACGAAAATGTCGTGATGATGTGCGATTAATTCAGTTTTTAACATAATATTTTTTTGAATTACTTTACATCTGTCAACCCAAATTAGGTCAGTGTGGTGAACTAAGGCCGAATTCAGGGCATACCTACTTCGTACAAAGACATAACAGACTTCGGGACCAAAAAAAACCAGAAACACATAATCAACGACTAGCCAAATTTAACATGATTGCCCTTCGATATCGTAGATGTGTCCTAAATGTATGCTTTCTTAAAAAGTTGTCGATAATCAAACGCAAAGAAGTGGGAAGAATATCCTTAGCGGTGCCTTACTCATATCGTAGACACACTATAAAGAAAGTTTTTTGTCCTCCATTAGCAAAAACTAATTTGGGGCTTCAGTCACCTTTGCACAAAATCCTTGATCGATACAATTTAATACAATCTCGCGTACCTAGTATTGACATCTCTCACAATTCCTCACACACTTTTAAGAATATAATATTGGAGCAGTGTAGTCAGTAGAATTAGCAAATACTTTTTTTTCATACTAAATGTTTCATATTTTTGTTATTTGTTACTTTTTTATTATTATTATTTGTATTTTTTTATTACGCTATGCACACCTTAAGTGTCATGTATATCAGACGTAGTACCTAAGTAAATATCACTAAGCTATAAATATATTAATATATGTGATGTGGTTGTGCTAAATAAATAAACCTTCTGCCATATGTATAGATTGAGGGGGAAAGAATTCCATAACGGTATCTCTTGCTCATCGTAAAGGAGTCTAAAATAGGATAAAGCGGTCAAACAGCACACACAGACGCTCAGGCAGCACACTGTCATGGAAGGCACTGGAGGTTCATTATCTAAATAGCGTGCCGGATAATTACAGACTACAAGGCTACCCTTTTATCATAACAACTATTACACCATACAACCTATTGTACTGTCGCCATTATATTGCAAAACTTATTCGCAAGATTACTGCATAAAATTATGCATTGATATTAAATATTGATTTACATTTTTTCCCTTGTTAATTTACAGCAAAAAGTAAATGAGTTAAATATGGTATTTATTCATGTGACTTGTTTTTGCTTTATATTCATCATCAGCCCATATACGTCCCATTGCTGGGCACGGGCCCCCTCTACAAATGAGAGGGTTTAAGGCCTTAGTCCAACACGCTAGCCTAATGCGGGTTGGTGGACTACACACCTAAGAAATTCCTAGAACTTTTAGGTGTGCAGTTTTCATCACGATATTTTCCTTCACCGTTAAAGTAAGTGATAATTCATAATTATAAATACACACATAACTTCGAAAAGTCAGAGGTGTGCCTGGGGTTTGAAATCGCGACCGCCAAGATTTTCGACCGCGCACCTAAACCTCGAGGCCATCAATACTCTTGCTTGCTTTATATAGGTTTGGAGTAAAATTAAAGCTTGTTCACGGTATTTTCCTAGCAATCTCACTTTTTCTGGATTAAAAAGGCAACCCTACACACTTAAATAGGGAAAATAATACACCGTTTATTTATTTATTTCGTGAATAAATATGCAAATATCTAAATGTTTAATATTATTATCCGATTCCGTGTAATAATATTTGATTTTCTCTACTTTGGGTTGAGTAAAATTTCGCCAATATTATGTTATTAAAAATTACGGCTGACAGGTCCCACCCTGTAAAATAAAACTATTAGCATCGGATATTTAAATCCGACTGTGGCATAACGCAAGCATTACGCGAACGGTGTGCGCACAAGCAACAACAAATGATCTCCATGTTTGTACTAATCGCGATCAGTGTGATCTTTGTACTCCTAGTGAGCGTGTACCAAAAAAATACGAACAAGATATGCCGTTCAAAGAAGCGTCTCGATGGCAAAACGGTTATTGTCACCGGTGGAACAGCAGGCATGGGCTTGGAAATAGCAACAGACTTAGCCTGCAGAGGAGCAAGAACCATCATCGCCTGCCCCTTTGAAGACGAAGGACTGTCTGCCAAGAAACATATTATTAAAATATCTGACAATGAGAACGTCGTCTTCAAGTATTTAGATCTTAGTTCTTTGGAATCTGTTAAAACGTTCGCTCATGACATCTTAAACACAGAGGACAGGTTGGATATATTAGTCAATAATGCTGGAGTGGGTATACCAGATGACTTTCATACGAAGGATGGAATAAATTTCATCATGCAAGTGAATTATTTTGGAACTTTCCAGCTGACTCTCCTGCTTTTAAAGCTTTTAAAGAAATCGGGACAGCCTTCAGATCCGAGTAGGATAATAAACACGTCATCAATTATGCATTGGGTGGGAATAGTAGACATGGAAGATATAAATAAAATCGGATATTATACCTTATGCAGAGTCTACGGTAACAGCAAGTTGTGTGTTGTGCTGTTTGCTCATGAATTGACGAGGAGATTGCAAGGATCTAATGTGGTTATCAACAGCGTGGATCCTGGAGCAGTCGGGACAAAAATCTTCGAGTCTGCTAACATTTTTATTGGCATCTTCCTGAAGTATTCCTGTCTGTTTTTATTTAAAACTCCCTGGCAGGGTGCGCAAACAGCTTTGCATGTAGCTCTTGATAAAGAAGCTGGACAAGTAAGCGGCCAGTTTTTCAAGAACTGTCAATTATCAAGAGCAACATCATGTGCATACAGCGACAAATTGTCTGAAAAATTATGGAACGAATCGTTAAAAATAGTGAAATTAAGTGAAAGTGAAGTACTGTAATTGATAAGTCAGGATCTTATGGATGTCATTTAATAATAATTAGTTTATAATATATGATCCCTTTGCGTATTTTAAGGCAATCAAAGTTGAAAATTTTGTGTTGGAAATAATATGTGCGTATCTTAAAAACCTCACTTTCAGGTTAAAAATTTGGCTAAATCAGTTATTTACACTATTAGTGAAAAAATGTTCTAGTATGGTGCATTATAGTTTATTTTTAAATAACGTTATTTAAATAAAACAGTAAAGTCATCATTATTTCTTCTCAGCTTTACCTAATAATTTTAATGTTGATTAATGTTGTCTTTCAATATCACATTATTTATATTTTGTACATACAGACATACAAACATAAACTCACGCCTCATATATATACGCATTATATTTTGTTCCTTATAGTAATGGAGGCTAAATTGTTTTTATTTATAAACTAAATTGTATTTGCCACCAGTTGTCCTTACAACAGTTTATTTTGACATAAAAGTTGGAAATGTATTGTTTTTTTTTGGAATAATATGTTGTTTAAATGGTTGTAGAAAAAGTGTGTTCTATATTTATTATATAGGTACTTTAAGTTTTTTAACATGAAGTGTGTGTTTATCTTCATTTTTGTGCCTACGTGGTGTAAAGGTCATGCGGTAGATGTTCACACATAAGCAATCGTTCCAGCAATCGTACTTTTTTATTTGTTCAAGTAATAAAATTGAGTCGATCATTTTCCGTTTTGTACTATAAGCATATGAACAGTTCTTGTTACGTCGTTTTGTAATAAAAATCAGCTTAGCAATTCGTGTGTGTGTTTTTTTTATTGTACTTGTAATATAATGAGTGTAGCTTATCCGGAAGATATAGTCCTAATAATAACACCAGTTGTTCACGCTTGGCAAACACCATGAACAAACCTTTTTTTAATTATTTTGCTTCATGTAGATGGGTTTTATATATATTTAAAAGATATTGCATGAAGATTTAAATAAAAACTGGATGACATAGCGGTTTCAAAGGTTATAATATTTGCGCTCTTTGCTTGGCTACTTTAAAGATTATTTTTCTCACATTAACATTATGCAATTTTTACTAACAAAAGAATTTTAATCGGGAGTTTGTTGTAAAAAAAACTCGAAAACGGTTAGATTTAGGATAGGGTGTCTCATAGTCAAATCAGTCAAAAACGATGTAAAGTACACGGCCTTAAAGGGAATAGGTCGACTTAACCAGTAACTCTGTAGGTATAAAGTAATTGGCAGGATAATCGTATATAGATCTCTTCCTGACAACCTTCATGATTCAGTTCAGTGAGAATAATTTAAAATTTTAAAGCTGTAAATTCACGCCAGTGTTCCCGAGGAGGTCGACGTTTATTTCTCTGCCCACGTTTCGCCAATTGTGTATTAAAGTCCAATATTATAGGAAGAGGCGAGCTTATTGCCCATTGTGAGGCACATTTCCATATCAAAAGTCACATAATATACAGTTCTGAATCCACTTTAAGGTAGTACAAGAGACTTTTCGGTCTTACAAACACTCATTCACAATATTTTTGTGAATCACGTAATATATCAGTGCGTATATCGAATCCGTGGCCTCTTGATTAGCAAGGTGTCTAACAACTACGCCACGGAGGGTGTCAAATTACAGATGTGATTTTACTGAGAATTTCCTAATGGAAATAAATACACCCAACAGTCACATACATAGTTCTGACTCCACACTAGGATACAAGTCCTGTGTCGTAGGTATCAGAAACTACGAGAGACTTTTCGGTCTCACAAACACCCAGACCCGAAACAAATATTTGTGGATCACACAAACATTTGTCTCGGTGCGGGGATCGAATCCGCGGCCACACGTTTCGCAAGCTGGTATCTAGCCAACTGCGCCACGAGGCTGTCACTGGAAAACCCAACAACACTTCGCCCGACCCGGAAATCAAATCCTGGACCTTAAGAAAGCTCAGTAGGTACGTACCTACTTGTGCCACGAGATCAGCAAGGCAGTCTTCTTAAAGCTATATTTTTTATGTGCTCACACACATATAATTTTGACTTTTCAAAATTATGTATTAATGAAAATTATAGGCGAAGAAAACATCGGGCACAATTAGGAGTTCTCTTAAAGGAATTTAATAGAGATATGTAGTCCGCCAACCTGCGCCAGGTCAGCGTGGTGGTCTGTCTACGTCTAACTCTTTTAACCATAGAAATCAAGCGTACATATATGGGATGTCGTTGATAAGAAAATATGCAACTAATTCTATAAAGAATTCTACTAATTACTTTTTCAAATTATATTTGGTTGCCCGTAGTTACAATCAAGTGCGGTACTGAATGAAATATGCAAATGATTCATTGCTAACTTAGAAATTCTAATATGTGCGTATTTAAATATGATTAACTTTGAAATTTTGACTAAGCAAAGGCCAGTGTCTACTTTAGTTAATTATGCTAAATAATAAAGGCGCTACAATTTAAAGTTATTTTAACAAATACCTGCCCACGAATTTAATGAATTTACTCGTTGTACAATAGAAGAATGGCCTCGAGGTATAGAACCGCGGTCGAGACAAAATTTTATAAAAAATAAAGTTTACTGTTAGTTCCCTCATATACTACATATTGACGGTACAGAACTACGCCGCGCTTGCAGAATATAGCCTCCACTAGGGCTGATGGTACAATAGAGATAACTAATCTTTCTCCTATTCTAATTCTAATCGGTTGTTGTCTTACAGCTAATATTCTGACTTACGTCATTTTGTATGAGGTAAAATATTCCACCACCGGGTATATTCTTTTAATTCATCGCTTTTATTAATATAGGATTTCGACAACGCTTCGCCTTGGCGCAATTAATAAAAGAAAGAAGGCATTTGTATCCTAACAAAATTAAAATTCAAAACAATCAAATCTTCACACGCGTATTTCTTGTTCCCATGGATACCTATACAGTTTCAGTCGCGTTGGTTTCTTTAAATAACCGTTAAAGTCTTAATCATTATCATTGAAAATAAACAATAAAATACTCGTACCTAGATGTGTCCTTCATGGATAGTGATTCCATGACGACAGTTCTGTTATGAAATGAAATGTGTCTTTGATTGGTTTCTTTTTAAAATGGTCTAAATATGTGTATCCTTGTGATAATAGAAGTAGGTACCATAAGTTACTCGCTGATGTGCAGTTTTTCCATAAGTGAAAGAATTTTTAAAAACGGTTACGAATAAACAAACTCACATTCGGATTTTTAATATAAAAAATTTAAGATGCCAAAAAGACGTCATGAGTTTCAAGTGCAAATATAAGCATAATATGCCTCGTCGTGGTCAGCCAATGTAAATATAACGAGGTGATTACCCGTAGTTTTTTTAGGTTTGACGTAAATATAGTTACCGTGGACGAAAAACAACCAATGTAATATATTTAATGTTATAAATGCGGAAGTGGGTATATTTGGCTTTTGCATCTGGGCGCTTAAACTTGTTTTGATAAAATTTGGTACAAAAATAGATGGGTCCCTGGAGACGTTCATAGACGATTTTTATCTTGGAGAATATTCATTCAACCTGTGGACGTAGCGGGCGATATGTGATTAGGTATTCCCATTAGAATATTCTCACTAGCAGAACATCATCATCATCAGCCCATATATGTCCCACTGCTGGGCACGGGCCTCCTCTACAACTGAGAGTTTAGGCCTTAGTCCACCACGCTGGCTTAGTGCGGGTTGGCGGACTACACACCTTAGAAATTCCTAAGAACTTTTAGGTATGCAGGTTTTATCACGATGTTTTCCTTCCCCGTTAAAGTACGTGATAATTCTTTGTGAGAACACACATAACTTCGAAAAGTCAGAGAGGTGTGCCTGGGGTTTGAACCCGCGAGCGTCGAGATTCTCGACCGCGTGCCTAAACCTCAAGGCCATCATGACTTTTACAATAGCAGAACGGAGTCTGTAAAAGTGCTCGATAAACGGCAACAGCCTCGCTCCCTCTTCCGTGAAACTGACTTATTTTTAACAGCTTGAAGGATATTATTATATAAACGATTTTTTTTCATTATATTATGTAGTGATGAGAATTAAGAAAAAGTGACGTAAATCGTAGATTAAATATTGACAGACGAGGAACAATACGTAACTTCTCCTTTTTTCATTCTTTTTTCTTTTAAGCTTTAGGTAACGGTCTTCGATTTAATAATCTAAACAGAGTGAAGGTAGTCACAAAAACGACTAACTTCGCATTTATGCCAGTCTACACAGGCGTATGAAGTTTTAATTTTGAGATAGTAAAGCGTATCACACCACGTGATTGTCATAAGCCTAAACATAAAACTATTGTGCAGAACGGCGTGCGATATCAAAATTATAACTTCTACGAATTAATAATAAGGAAAAATGAATAATTTCTTATTAACTCGCTTTTCGCGGCGAGTTAATGCCATGCGATATACGTTCTGGGTTCGATTCTATTGTGGGGCAAAGTTTTAATGGTTTTTGTTACTATTTTTCTCAATAATAACACGGACTATAAATGTGACTAAATTGACAATGGGCTCGCCTCCTATTACGTGGGACTGATGCATACCTGAAATCAATATCTGACTATCCCTTCAGAGAATACAGGTGTGAGGTTATGTATGTACATATGTAGTTATTGTCCGTTATATTATAATATTAATCTTAAAGGGATTATTTAATCCTTTAAGAATACAATTTCAATGCGATTGCAAACTGGAAAGCAACTAGATAACACAGATGTGTGTATGTAATTCGTGTTTGAACAATTTACATATTATGCTGCGATGTATAGAATTAATAATTTTTTTTTGAAGCTAAATTATATGTTATCAAAATATTAAAATGTATCATGGCCGATTCTCGATCGAAATCAATGATATAAAAATAGTTGCATTGTTGTTCACTTTACCGCGATATAAATAGAAGTATGTATGTGCATATTTTTGCATATGTAACTTGATAAATCCTTATAAAATCCTCATACTATCGTCAGTCTTATCTTTCCAAGTAGGTATTGCTCTGACGATAAAAAGAAGGCTATGTATTCGATATATATTTTTAGGCCGTTATTTTCGCATTAATAGTTTGTTTTGGATGCATTTACTGACCCTGACGAGAATTCCAATGGATCTTATAAAACCGGCCAGATAAGACGTTTTGTTGAAGTGCGAAGTAATCGGTTACGCTCTATACGTTCAGAGACTTAGTACGGGATGTTTGTAAGATACAGATCATTTTTTTATTATTATTATTGCCGTGGATGGAGCTGTAATCAAACATTGGGATAAACAGACCGCGCAATGACCAGTTTCGGGAATCAACAGCTTTTAAGAGACACAATTATATCGGTTGTGTTTTCCACAGGATACTGAAAAAGGCATTAAATATACAACAGTATTCTTTGCACTTTTGAACTAGCAGCTTTCGATATATACAAAATGATTATGTTGACCGTATAGAGTACCTTCAATTAGGTGTTTATACGGATACGGCAAAGTGAGTTGCATAAACAACATTTTTTTCTTATTAACACAAGAAACAGATGTAACATTGTAATGATTTTTAGGATTCAGTGTTTCAAAAGTTAAAAAGGAACCTCTATAGAAACACTCGTATGTTTGTTTGCTTATTCTGGTAAAGAATCTGAAAAATAAACCTAAAGATAAGTGAGGCCCAAATAGATTGAACACAAATTGAGGTTTTTATTATAAAGCTTTCTTATTGTAACACTATTTCATTACTGTCTAATAAATCATACTTAAAGAACAACATAGTTCATAGCTCATAGTTAATATAGTCTGTGTTTTGTGTTGCATGACTAAGAAAAAAATACTGAGTACAGATTATTTTAGATTTTTTCTTTTGAAATTATCTTATTCATGAACAAAACATTAAAGATATTCTCTTTACATTCGGTTCAAGATATTACCTTTTCATTAGTCCTTCTCTTTTCCTATTTCCATGTCGAAGTGGTATAAGATATTCATAGTTCCGAATCTACTACTGCCGGATAGCCTTTATAGCCCAGTCAAATTAGGGGTTTTACCTCGGAATGAAAGATAATAAGCTGAAAATTGGTATAAACCTTTGTTTTGTTGTTTTCAAATATTGTCTCAAAAGTCACCATTGCTATCGTGTCCGCGTCTTAAGATATTCAAGGTCAAAGGTCATCAAAATCGTTTTTTTTGCGATCTCGGTTCCTATTGCTCAAAAATGAGATTTATATATATAAAAATTGTAGAGTATAAAATTCTCTACAAATATGGGCTTATGCATGGTCAAGCGTGAGACGTGAGTTACGGTTGTCAGTACGTTGTATAAAGTCAATTACTTACTAAAAAAAATATAATTATTAAACAATGCCCATTATTTATGTACTAATTATAAATTACTAGCTTATGCCCGCGACTCCGTCCGCGTAGACTACAGGGTTGGGTTCAGAATGAAAATAAGTTGTAGTCTATTTTACTCCACTGAGTCCCATTTATGTCCATATCAAAAATCGTTTACATCGGTCAAATGATTTAATCGTGAAAGCGTAACAGAAATATTCGTATAGTTACAGTCGTCTACACGTCGTTCCATCATTCTAGCTTCAAAAATGACGAATTTCCAAACAAACTTTCACCCCTATTTTTATTTTACCCCCTTAAAGGTAATTTTTTTTTACAAACTTTGAATGTCATATTTATTTATATCTAATCAACAAAAATAAGTTTCAAGCTTCTAGCTTTAAAAATGACAATACTTCCATACAACTTTTCATCCCCCCTTAAAACCCCTTTTCCTTGATAAAAAGTAGCCTATGTCCTTTCTCAGAGTCTAAACTATCTGTGTACCAAATTTCATTTAAATCGGTTCAGAAATTTTAGCAGGAAAGCGAGACAGACAGACAGACAGACAGAGTTACTTTCGCATTTATAATATTAAGTAAGGATAAGGATTTAAAAAAATAGCCTATGTCCTTTTTTAAGGTCTCATTTTTGTCCATACCAAAAATCATCCAAATCAGTCAAAATGGTTTAGGTGTGAAAGCATAACACAGGCAGTCTTACTTTCGTATTACATATTACAATATATGCTCATCCCACGGGAACCCTTCATATTCCCGGGATAAAACGTAGGTTATGTTACTTCATAGTGTCCCATTTATATTCATACCAAAAATCATATAAATCGGGCGAATAGTATAGACGTGAAAGCCCATTCCCACGGGAATACTACATTTTCCGGGATAAAAAGTAGCCTATGTTGCTTCAGTGGGTCCTATCTACCCTCATACTAAAACTCATCTAAATCGTCAAATGGTTTAGGCGAGAAAGCATAACACAGGCAGCGTTACTTTTGCATTACATTATATGCTCATCCCACGGGAACCCTACATATTCCCGGGATAGAATATAGTCTATGTTACTTCATAGGGTTCTATTTAAGTCCATAGCAAAATTCATATAAATCGGGCGAATATTTTAGGCGTGAAGGCCCATTCCCACGGGAATACTACATTTTCCGGGATATAAAGTATCCTATGTTTCTTGGGTGGGTCCCATCTACCCCCATACTAAAAATCATCTAAATCGGTCAAATGGTTTAGGCGTGAAAGCATAGCATAGGCAGTGTTACTTTTGCATTACATTATATGCTTATCCCACGGGAACCCTACATATTCTTGGGATAAAATATAGTCTATGTTACTTCATAGGATCACATTTATGTCTGTAAAAGACTTCATTCATATCGGTCAAACGGTTTAGGCGTAAAAGCAGAATATTGACAGAGCTACTTATACCCATTCCCACGGGAATACTACATTTTCCGGGATAAAAAGTATCCTATGTTCTCTTTCCCAGGCTCCAACCTATCTGTGTACCAAATTTCATTTAAATCGGTTCAGTAGTTTTAGCAGGAAAGCGAGACAGACAGACAGAGTTACAATCGCATTTATAATATTAGTAAGGATTTATATTTAACTATAGTATATTATTAATTCTGGATTATATATTTTAAAATTAAAAAACATTAAGGAAATAGATTTTACACATATTTTTATTCATCATTAAATATGACATATTATACATTTATTAAAACGTGAGTTTAAATCTATACTACAAATAAATAAAATTGGAGTGTCTGTTTGTAATATTGAAATAAGCGCTTTTTAATAAATGCATATGGATGTTTACACGGTACATGTACCAAAATAATGTTTTTTACAATTTTTGTCTGTCTGTCTATCTGTTTGTTCTGGCTAATCTCTGAAACGGGTGGACCAATTTTAATGGGACTTTCACTGGCAGATAGTTGATGTAATAAGGAGTAACTTAGGCTAATCTAATCGGCTGTTAGGCGGAACGAAGTTCGCCGGGTCAGCTAGTATTAAAATAAAAATTGATTGGTAATGGAAGCTAGTTATCTTCTTCTCCTTCGTCGTCGTCTTCTTCTTGTTGTCGCTCAAAAATGTTCAATTCATTGTCAACATCCTCATTATCGGTCATATTCATCTCCAAACCTTCCAGAATTTCAGGATCGTATATGCTTTCTTCATCGGGATTACTTGGATATTGTGGAGCGTTGAGGCAAGCTTGTCCATTGCACTGGCCTCAAGCTAAAGAACATAGTAGCCCTGATTTTCTGCATCTACAGCGGGACGCACAACCACTTTTGCAATTGCAAAATATTATGTTAAGTAGTTCGGCTGGTGCTGGAGGTAATAACGTTCTTATGGGCTCCAGGATTTCATTTTCAAGTATCCAGTCCCATTCTTGAGATTCTACAACGTACTGATAACCGTAACTCACGCTTGACCTTGCATAAGCCCATATTATATGACTACGTTACGCACTCTTCGTACTTTACCTCAAAATTGGTTGGTTTTATGACAAAAAAGTTTGAATACAAATCTCATTTGAGCAATAGGAACCGAGATATTCGCAAAAAAACGGTTTTGATGAATTTTGACCTTGAATATCTTAAGACGCGGACACGATAGCAATGGTGACTTTTGAGACAATATTTAGAACGACAAAACAAAGGTTTATACCAATTTTCAGCTTATTATCTTTCATTCCGAGGTTGAACTCTTTTTTTACCTAATATGACTGGGCTTAAAAGAAACTAGGCAATTTCATACATACATACATAGACCCACGCCTGTATTCCCGGAAGGCATAGGCGGAGGTGGATATCTACACCAACATTTCGCCAGGTGCTAGGTTTCGGTCACATTTCCAGACCCCAGGCTGCTACTGAGAATTTCATTATAGAAAAACACAATAACACTTTGTCCGACCCGGGAATCGAACCAGCGACCTAGAGTTGTATGTATGTAGTCGGTTGTATGTTGCACGGCACATACATACTTAAGCCACGAGACAAGGAGGCAGTCCGATTTTATTTCATCTGAATGCATAGCGAATTTTCGTCTTTGTACTAGCCATAAATTCCAATCCCGAGCTACTCAATTGACATAATTTTTTCAAGCTGAAATATCCACGCAACAGCACTCTTATCACGAAAACTGAAACCAGGAGACCAAAGATTTATATTTCAAACATGCTACTAGACAAGTGGCTACTAAAAAAATATATAAACAAAACTACCACATTTACATTTTCATACAAAATTTACACTTCCATCTATCCGGTGGAGGTCAAGGTCGTTCATTTAATCTTAGTACAACTTACGAACGTTAGTACTATTAACTATATAATATTCACGCTTGAGTGAAGCTTGTACCTAATAACTTCAAATCATGAACCCTATATTACGATCAATTAATTATTCATACGCCGAGCATACCCTTTGTGGTAGAATAATTAAATCGTTATACAATGTAGTTTTGAAATGACTTTTAATTGCATTAATTATTTACAATGTATGTAAGGTTATAGGCAGCAATTCAGCAATTTAATATTATCTACATACCACTGATAGTTAATAATTATTTTCTGCGTAGCAGTCTTTTAATGGTTTAGCCCGTATAGTCTAGAAACCATAAATTCTGCAAAATATTGAATATTTCCTTTTTATCATTTTTATATATCAAATCAAATATTCAAAACAAAAAAGGAAAATTTAAATAAACAGATTATTCATACGTAATAAAAATAAATATTAAACTAATGACGATCGATCGAGAAAAACGAAACGAAACAATAAATAAAAAATATTTTAAGGCAATTTCGTAATTATTTATGGAGAATGCAAGTGATTTAATAATTTTCTTCAATGATGCACAAACCATCAAGGATATACAACTTCGAAATGTTTTAGACCCTCGAGATGGGATCTCGACGAAATTGTACCAGCAGTGGCGGTACTTCCATAGAAGCCCAAAAGCGTTACACGTTAATTGGTAATGTTTAGTTTATGGTTGTTTATTGTGGGGTCAGGACATTCTCATTTATATATCAAATTGCTTTTGTGAAATAAAGATTAAGCTTATAGATTATTATTTGGATTTTTGTATGGCATGCTGAGGCTTTTGGGCTTCTATGGAAGTACCGCCACTGAATTGTACCTCTTCTTCGAGGCCATCACGCGTTGTAGTCAAAAAACATTGCGCATAAATTTTTGCTAGGCGCCATCACGCACACTATACTCGTATTTGGGGTAAATATTCGCGTAAGTAATGTGTAAAAACATATTTCAAGATCTTTATTAAGGGCGTTTTATAAAAATGAATGAACTTTGTTTACTGTCGGTTGCCTGTTAACATTTTGCTAGTCCAAAAATATGCCGCGCTGGCAGTATATAATAAATAATAATAAAAGCCCAAAAATTCAATTTGCCTTACAAAACTCGGAATAATAATCTTTAAGCTTTAAATATTTATTAAACAAAAGCAATTTGACATATAAATGAGAATATCCTGACCCCACAGCCACAATAAACAATTATAAACTAGACGTCTACACAATAATTTAACGTGTAGGTAATGCTTTTGGGCTTCTATGGAAGTACCGCCACTGGGATTAAGTATGCCTTTATACAACAGTTAAAGCTAAAGTTATACAACAGTTACAGTCAAAGCTTTCGACAACTGTATAAAGTCCGTTGCAAACTTTGTAGTAAGGTGCGGTTGAGGTAGCTGCTGGTCTACCCTATAATATAGTTTAAAGGCAACGCTACTACTGACCAAGCTGTGCAATCATATTTTAAAGTTAAAAAAGCCTTTTGCTGGTTAAGGTTTTTGTATGCAATATACAAATAGAGTAGGTATACTCGTGAAGGATCCGTACCTACAATGAATGACCTTTTAAATCTTACTCAAATTAGTGTGGTATCTGGAAATTGCGAATACGTAATAAACTGTATACTGAAATTTATTAAATTAAGAAATCGATAATTTATTGATATAATTATTGCTTCCGTTTGGTATAAAATTACTTTTATAATACAATTATTCAGGAACATTAGATTTTAAATGTGTTTGTTCACATGACGTCACTGCTAGTCATTTTTACTATATTTAATGATCTTTCCCATAGTTCTTCAGCCAGCTTATCGCTATAAGCACGTGCACTTGGTCTAGATATTTGACAGTTTTTGAAATACTGACCGCTTACCCATCCAGCTTCTTTGTCAAGTGCTACGTGTAAAGCTGTCTGCGCTCCTTCCCAGGGGGTTTTCACAAAATACAGGCAAAAATACTTCAGAATTATGCCAAAAAATCTGTGGCCAGACTCAAAAATTCTAGTGCCAACAATTCCAGGGTCAACGCTGTTTACAACCACATTTGATCCTTGTAACCTCCTCGTCAATTCGTGAGTAAATATCACAACACATAACTTGCTGTTACCGTAAACTCTTGGTAGATAATAATATCCGACTCTATTTATATTTTCGAAGTCCACTAATCCTACGCGGTGCATCATTGATGACGTGTTTATTATCCTACTAGGATCTGAAGGCTGTCCCGATTTCTTCAGAAGTGCTAAAAGTAGGAGCGTCAGTTGAAAGGGTCCGAAATAGTTAACTTGCATGATGAAATTGATGCCATCTTTCGTGTAAGAATCATCTGGTACACCCACTCCAGCATTATTCACAAGTATATCCAGCCTGTTTTCCGTCTTCAAGATATCGTTAGCGAAAGTTCTAACAGATTCCAAAGAACTGAGGTCTAAATACTTGAAAATGACGTTCATGTTATGAGATTTTTCCATGATTTGTTTCTTGGCATATAGTCCTTCGTCCTGAAAGGGACAGGCGATGATGGTTCTTGCTCCTCTGCAGGCTAAGTCGGTAGCTATTTCCAAGCCAATTCCAGAGGTGCCACCAGTGACAATAACTGTCTTTCCATCGAGTCGTTTCTTTGATTTGTATATCGCGTTAGTTTTTTTCTGGTATAATCCAGCTGCGATCACAATTATCATGACGAGCACAAATATATATATCATTTTGGTGTTGCTTATACGTACATTGATGCGCTAATGCGTACAATGTGTTTACACTGATTCTGTGTATTTCTTGCTTATAACATGTTTCCCACGATAATTGAGATCATTAATTTATAGGTACTAAACTTAAGCAATTATGACATAAACATAAATTATCGTAAAAAATAACGGGGTCATCTCAAGCCCCTCGAATTGTGCAGAGCACTTCCTTCTTTTGGGGGGTAGTGAGCTATATTAAATATAATTATAGTACTATCTAATAGATTGTTGATGGCTGATTAAAACAAATGTTCAATAAAAAAATCGTATATTCATTTTATATTTAAAAACAAACATATATTTGTGATTATCTTGAAACGTTTTCATTAAATATTTAATTGACTTAGAACATTATTATTCTAGGTACATTAATTATCACACTTATCTAGTTATGTAGTGGAGCTCTTAAATTAACAGTAAAAAGAGGGATTTATATAAAAATAGAAAAATGATGATGATGATATAAAAATAGAGTGTTTACGCCTTTTTAACCTGTTTAAATAAATTTTATGGAACGGATTTATTTAACATTAGACTTAAAAAGACACCTATAAAGATTTTTATAACAAACATATTTATTAGATTACAAAGCATACAAATATTTTTGCATACAGTTATCAAAGATTTTTTTTTTATTAGTTGCATCCAACAAAAACCAAATACATATTGTATAAAAATCAAGTTTAATGCAAACTTATTCATATTAGTATGAAGGTTGAATGATGGACAGGCAGAGGGCGGTCAAAAATGAGATGGAGTGACTGAGGGAAGATATGAAAGAAAAATAGGTGAATGAAGACATGACGGCTGATAGGCATGTTTGGAAGGAGAAGACATACTTCGCCCACTCCAAATATAATTAGTAATAAGGCAAGAGTATGATGAAGATTGTAAACATAATTATGCTGTATTCAATTTCCACTAATTAGTAAGTATAATACGTTTATCAATTTGCCATCAGATTAAAATTTGAATCTTTAAGAATGTTAAATAATTCTTTTAGTTTCAGAAAGTCTGAAATATCAAAAGTTGATTAAAAAACTGTTTTTTTCTGTTTGTTAGTCCATTTTGGTTCTAATCTAGTTTCAGATAGTAGTATAGGCAGTGAAATAAAATAATAATATTTTATGACAAAAAGTCTTTTAATTCTTTGCCTTGTGATTCATCATCATCATCATAAACTATTGTATTTATAAAATGTCCATAAAGTTTGTGATGAAAATCACAGTAAATCTAATTTATTAATCTTACCAATTCATCAATTATGAATGAAATTATTTTTTGTTATTATGTCAGTATACAGCGAAAATGTTTACAAAAATACATATATTTTTCTACCGGATTTAAAAAATATATTTTATTCATTCTCCACGAATTCTGTATAAATCAAGTTATGACGAATTTTTGGTGATGTAGTAATGAATTATCATACCAATTACACTCTTTTGTTATGGCTAGCTATTTTCGAAACATGTTTTTGACGTTTCACTGTCTCGTTTGTCTCGCGGTATTAGTACGCTTTCCGATTGAGAGATCCCGGATTCAAATACCAGGTCGTGCAAATTGTTATTTTCTGATAGAAAATTAGAATTTTTACCTAGAGTTAAAGGCCAGGAGTTCGGAAATGTGTTGTTAAACTGTAATAGGCTCTCTCTCTCTCCTTTTATGTATATCTGTGCCAAACGTGGACATACGTAGACCACGTCCACCTAATCTTTCGGGAGGTAATTGAATAAGCTGTGATGTTCATTCAGTACAGACAATCATCATAATCATCATCATCAGTCCATATACGTCCCACTGCTGGACACGGACCTCCTCTAAAACTGAGAGGGTTTAGGCCACGCTGGCCTAGTGAGGGTTGGCAGTTCAGATAATATAGATGGATAAAATAAGGATAGACTTTTCACTATGACTGATTTGGTTGTAGGCTTTTTTTTCACTCGCCACCACCTGATATCGTACCATAGTGGCTCGAATGATCAATGTCTACTTTACCTACTAAAATTTCTGACAACTGAAATTATTAGATATTTGTATTTTTGCATATATTAGATGTAATATATGTATTTATTTATTTTCGTGTTTGTTGTAAGAATTAAGATAAATAATAAAAAAAATCCTTTGTAAATAATCAACTTAACCTAAGCAGTTTGGCAAAACATCTACAAGTGGATCAACTACTTTATGTATCGTGGTTACATATGGCCATATTTTTTTTTCTAAAAATATGTCTTAAGCATTGTTGTGTTTAGTAAATATTTAAAAAATCTAGTTTTGCCTAAAATTTTTACACATGAAAATGGCTAATAATATTTTTTACGCGTCAAATTTAATAAATAAATTATTTTGTTCATATATCACACGCCGCTGGCAAATATTATCAATATTATATCACTTACATCTAAAAAGGCTTTATCACGTGGAGTACAAAGGTTCTGAGTATAATCTCGTTGGCACTGATATGCTGCTGGGGGGTATCGGCGGCGGCTCTCTTGAAATCAGAAGAGGAGACCTCGTCCTTCTCTTAGCTGAAAAATAATCATAATTTTAAATATTATTTACTGACAGTGTAATTAGTCTAATTGGTAGTATACATACATAACCACACGCCTGTATTCCCCGAAGGGGTAGGCAGAGGTGCATTTCTGCACCCACATTTCGTCAGGTATGTATCAGTCCCACGTAATAAGGTGCAAGCCTATTGCAGTGTTTCGGGCTCGAGCCGATATACTACCAATTGGCTGATAATTTGGCAACACTGACTGCCTCGTGGTCTGCGGCATAAGTATGTGCCGTGCCTTCTAGATGTCCTGGGTTCGATTCCCGGGTCGGGCAAAGTGTTATTCGGTTTTTCCATAAGGAAATTCTCGGTAACAGCACGGAGTCTGGAAATGTGCCCGAAAAACGGCAATAGGCTCGCCCCCTATTACGTGGGACTGATACATACTCGGCGAAATGTGGGTGCAGGAATACAGGCGTGAGTTTATGTATATATGTTAACGTTGTACAGCCGCATCGCAATTACGTAGGACTGTGGATCCACTAGTCAGCGATCGATCAGTGGGTTCTGTCCGCCAGAAAACTAACATGAAGCATCCCTGTTGTGTTCGATAGATCGCTAGAAATCGCTGGACTGATTCGTGGTGAGACATAGGTTCCCGTTCGGTTAGTGACAACAATCATCATCAGCCCATATATATCTTGGGCCAACATTGCTGGGCACGAGCCTCCTCTACAACTGAGAGAGGTTTAGGCCTTAGTCCACCACGCTGACCTAGTGCGGGTTGGCGGACTACACACCTAAGAACTTCTTAAGAACTTTTAGGTGTGCAGGTTTCACCACGATTTTTTCCTTCACCGTTAAAGTACGTGATAATTCATTGTGAATACACACATAACTTCGAAAAGTCAGAGTTACCTGGGGTTTGAAGCCGCGACCGTCGAGATTCTCGACCGCGTGCCTAAATCTCGAGGATATCACGACTTGTGACCACTATATGAAAGTTCTATCACGCTATTTAATGGTATGGTATAATTTTGTTATTAAGATGCAGTTTAACAGTTCTCAACATTCAGTTGATTTCGGCAATCTTATTTATTCCTTCTATCTTACTTATTCCAAAACATGAATGCCACATTAGGTTTTATTACTTATTCGTCAGCAAAATAATTACATTGCGGCAGCAATAACAAAATCATCTAATAACACTTGTTTTTACATTGCTTGCGAACAATGTAAGTTTCCAAGATTGTAATGAAGAATCGTCACCGCCACTCCGTTTTATCGTATAAATAAAATTAAAAATAGTCTGTCGAATTTAGGGTTAATTAATAATAGCTTTGATGTGCTGGAAGTATCAATTAATTGACAGATTGGGTGTTTTCCAGTTAGGTGCAATACAGGGATATTATCCCATGTATGCGTTGTGTGATTTAGAGGTCCTGGGTTCGATTTCTAGGTCGGGCAAGTGTTATCGGTTTATTCCATAGGAAAATTTTCAATTGCAGCACCGTGTCCGCGAATGAATGCGCCTTAATATAAAACCGTTAAGTAGTTAGTATCAAGTTAGTATACACACACATTAAATAAACGGTTATAAGATACGTTCCTGAGTAGAACTAGGTAGAAATTTTGATATTAACGCGAAAAATACCTGGTATATTAAAGGTTAATTTTTACCACTTATAAGAAGGATCATCATCATCCGCCCATATACGTCCCATGCTAGGCATGGGCCTCCTCTACCATTGAGAGGGTTTAGGTCTTAGTCCACCACGTTGGCCTAGTGCTGGTTGATGGCCTACACACCTAAGAAATTCCTTAGAACTTTTGGGTGTGCAGGCTTCATCACGATGTTTTCCTTCACCGTTAAAGTAAGTGATAATTCATTGAAATTATAAGAAGGATATAAAACTGTAATATGAGACTGGATTACTGATCTCAATGATACACATGATGAGTTTTTATTCACTTTAACAGTTTATGCAAATGGCAATTACTAAAGTGAAGTGATTATCTTTTAAATTTTTGTCGTAAAGGTATTACAATAATGAATCGAATTATCCAAAAGACGTGTAGAAATATTAGTCTTAGTTGTCAATCTCAGTCTTTTTACACCCTGTTTAATATAAGACACGAATTTTATGAAGGTATTTAAAAAGGTGAGAGGTTTTCAGACGCTCATCACATTACTCTACTACTACTAGTTGATCTTTACCGGGCTGGTTCGTACACTTTGAAAAAATAATTCAAAATATCTCTCATACTTACCGCTAGAATGCATACAGCACAGTACAAGTGTGGCTATGAAAGCGGCAAATGGCAGAACTCCGGCCAGAGCCAGCAATGCATGCTGCGCCGGTGAATGCTTCGTCCTAGACACACCGCAGTTCGTGATGTTGTGCACTTGGTACTGCTCCAATATCTCTTGGAATTCCGTGCCGAGGGAGCGAATAGTTGCCTTCATCGCCTTTGGAGTTTGTGCCTCGCCAGTGTCGATTTTTCGGAATTGGAAGCATGGGCTGTGAACAAGCATACCGAATAAGTTTTTTTTTATTAATAGTATAGTGTGCACGCTAACTAATGAATGGCTTACTGTTTATTATAATATTATGCATATACATATATTATACTCCCGGCTGTATTTTTGAAAGAGTATCCAAAATTGAATTAGAAATTATTTTTACCCAGTAATTGAGAAGGACTCAATATAATAGCATCATCATTATGGTAGCTGTTCAACCCTAGTGGAACAAGGTGCCTGATAAACCAGTCATTTTTTAATAATATTTAAGTTGTATATTTACCACTTAATTTGAATTATCACTTGCTTTAACGGTGAGGAAAACATCATGATAAAACCTGCACACCTAAAAAGTTCTTAGGAATTTCTTAGGTGCGTAGTCCACCAACCCGCACTAGGCCAGCGTGGTGGACTAAGGCCTAAACCCTCTCCATTGCAGAGGAGGCCCGTGCCCAGCAGTGGGACGTATTTGGGCTGATGATGATGATGATTTTTTTTATTACGATGATAACTTGTTTATTTCCGCTAGGGCCAAATGCTAGTTTAAGTATCGTTTTTTTTATTAAACTTACCCAAAGTTGGCGTAAAAAGCAGTGTTGGAGTCTTGCAGCTGCATGCGGAGTCCCTTCTGTGCAAGCGCAGCTGACATGCGCTCCCTTAGCGCCGCGTAGCGTTGCCGCGTGCCGCCAGACATTACCAACCTCAGCAAGTCACGTTCACGGACTACCACCACCTACACCAAAATTTTAATAAATCTCAGGATATGATAAAATAAGTAAAAGTTGCAGATTTGGTCATTCGTGATATTTTAAACCTTGGGATAATTGAAAAACCGGAAGTCACAGTTTCTTTGATTTGTGTTAACTATACTAGTTAAGCAATTGTGTTGCTCCACCTTTATATTTAGTGTGTGATTTTTTTACAGGCATTATTTACGGTTGTTCTTTAAAATACAAAGTTCAAAAATCTCATAGAATAACGTGCGACATCGTAGACTGTAACAATAAATAATTGTTCATGTCTTCTTCTTTATTTTAAGGATAGGTATCAATAAGGATAGAGTTACTTACTTCAACCAATATATCACTGTGTCTTTCTGGATCGTGAGAGTTGTTGGCTCTAATTACCAATCTACAAGAAAATAATATGAGATTAAAAGTTGTGCTTATATCAAGCGGTTTACTTTTTTTAAATACAATTAAAAACAAACTATCTATCCAACTATATTTACTATACAACCTAGATTCATGTTTGTATACCATGATTGATGATATATACATACAATTCAGAGATCCCGGGTTTGAGTCAAGGTTTAATAGGTATAAAGTTGTGTTGTCGTCTAATACCGACGTTTAAATTTATTGGAAATAAATTGCATTCGAAACGCTATGGACCCGCGTAGAATCGATTTTATTTTTTGCGCGACATTTAACATTTCTTAGATTGTAAGTAACATTTTTATCTCTCATGATATAAAGTACCTATGCTTTATTACATTTTCCACCTTTAAAAAATATTTTGGAATTATTAAAAATAATTAGTTTAGATCTTAATTTCCGGCAATTTTTAAATATCATGTAAATACTAAATCAACAATTACGAGACTCACCTGAATATACCGTCTGCGTAATGTATCAAATTCCTCATAATTTTAATATCGCCGGTAACATTGTTCAATATTATGACATCACTTATATTATTCGAAGATTTACTCTTTATTGGCGACTCGAAGCTCATGTTAACCATTTTGTAGTTTATGACCAATGCGTCCGGATCCTTGTCTAGGGCTTTGACAGTGGCCACTATCGTGTCTATGGGAACGTTGAGCCGAACTCCAACCGTTAAGTTGGCACTTTCAAATTCTGGAAGGTGATCATCTACATCGAGGATCTTGATTAGCACCTGAATTTCTGATGGATCCTGAAATGTATATTTTAATGAACATTGTCTCATTTCAACATCTTCATTATTCTTGGGGCATTCCGATATGATTATACACCGAGATAGCACGGGTCAAATCTTAGTTTCGAGAAATGTTTTGTAGTCTTCAAATTCTATTTCCAGCCTGCATGTAACACGGGTAAAAGCAACGAGTGTAAAAATATCTTGCACACAAGACTCATGTCTTAATTTTAATTTAAAATCTATGTGAAGGCTGTAGTGTAGTGTGTGTTTATTTACTAATTTTTTTTTACTAACATCTAGACCCAAAGCAATTTCTGTAACAATAATTTCTTTTCATCAAGTTATGGGTATAGTTATAGCGTAACTTTTTTTTTATTGGATTAAAGAAAATAAATGATTCAAACTTACCAATCTGTTGTAAGCTTTATTCAATTTTGGCGTTGTGCCGTGTTTGAAGCAGTTGATCGTTACTAACTGTTTGGATACAGTCTCTCTGTCGAGTCTCGCAGCTGCTACAATAAGAGCTTTGCTTTCGTTCGTGCGTTCTAACTTCAACAAGCCAAATTCATTGCCATCTAAAAATAATATAACAGAAGTGTGTAGTGTTCCAAGTTATTGATTTCTTGAATGTAAATAAATTAGAAGTGTTTAAAAAAGGTATTCCTGATATCTTTGGAGTCGTCAAATACGTATCATTATCGGTATGAAAGTCAACGAATAAAAAGTCAAATGAATACATCTAGAGAATGTTTACTTGTAAATGAGATAATGAATGAAGTTTAATAGTTTCTTACCCGTGATTGCATAGTCTATTGCCGCATTTTCTCCAATATCTTCATCGATAGCTTGCAGGCTCCCGATGACTGTTCCAACAGGAACTTCTTCGTTAACAGTCATGAGCACGGGTGCATCGTCCTGTTTTTGAAAAAGAACATAAATACTCGTATACTTTAATTTATTATCAATATAATTAAAGTATTTTTAATAACGCAAAAAAAATAAATTAAAATTACATTTTCATGCGGGCAGTTATTAGCTTTCCACATTTGATGAGTAATTTGTAACATAAAATCTTATAAAAGGATTCATGCAGCAGTTGAACGTAATACAGATGACTATGACGATGGTGACGACAATACATATACTTACAAGATTCCTTCCGAAGTGTGGTTTGTGGTCGTCGACGTCGGTTACCATTACTGTAACGATCTTGGTGCTTTGCTGTGGAGGCTGGCCTCTGTCTGTTACCAGGAGTACTAGTGTATATGAGGCTTTACGTTCTCTGTCCAATGTCTGACGTGTCGTTATAAGTCCTGAATGGGGATCTGAAAATTAGCTAGTTTGATCATTTGTCTCCGTGAACTGACGTAACCCGATGTCCATCCGACTGACTATTATATTGTCGTTTGTATAAAATCATAACATGTGAATTGTTAGAACATATTTTTTGAAATTTAAACTCTATAGAGTTCAATACAGTTTCATCATCATCATCAGCCCATATATGTCCCCCTGCAACTGAGAGGGTTTAGGCCTTTTTGCGTCAATACAGTATATTAAAAGAAAAAAAACAATGAGAAGGCAAGTAACTTGTGTGTTTTTACACAAGTATAATAGTTGAAAAATATGCAGCCTATTCGTTTCATTTATTAAGCTGCCTATAAAATTACTACATATTATTCTATTACAAATAGTGTGTTCTAGTAATATACATAATATTCTTACCTATGGCAAAAGATTTAGCGTCAACATTGCTTTGTTGTATAGAGTAGAAGAGTTGACCAGAAGGCTGTGTTGGATCATCAGGATCGCTAGCTACCACTTGGAATACTGCCGAACCGATAGTAGCGTTCTGTTAAACAAACAACGTCAAATCATTAAAATTTAATGAATAATAGGCCATTATTAGTACATTAATTTGGTTGGTATCCGCTATTCCACCTCACAGTAAATTGGAAATTATACACCAACGCTTTTTTATAAAGTCTTGTTTCGTGGGTATCAGAAACTACGAGAGACTTTTCGGTCACACAAACGCCTAGGCGTTAGGGTCTAGACCCGAAACAAATATTTGTGGATAAAACAAACAATTGTCTCGGTGCGGGGATTGAACCCGCGGCCTCTCGTTTCGCAAGCTGGTGGCTAACAAATTGTGCTACGGCGCCGTCTCTTGACACTTGACTTGACTTAACTTTTTACTCATGTAAATAATAAATGTTCCACTGAAAAATATTCCTAGTTACTCACGCTCTCTTTTTGGGAATAAAATATTAAAATCATATTTACCTCACTAACGCTAAGTTCTTCTCCAGCAGCAGGTCTGATAAACCTTGGCACTCCGTCGTTGGCGCTGACGTCACCAATATAAATAGACAATGTTGCATCCCCACTGTGACCACCGCCATCGGTAGCCCCTAGCAGCATACGGTAAGGGTCTGTCCGACCGCGCCCAGTAAGGTCTTTTCGTGTTTTTATTTCCCCAGACGAAGGATCAATTGCAAACAAACCTGAGAATGAGAACAAATCACGCCATCAAAAATATATTATAATATGAAGAAAAAAAAAAGTCACGCAACTCTATCCTTCTACCGTAAAGGGTTGTGAGAAATCCAAAGACAAAATCGGTTAATTTATTCAGTCCTTACTTAAGGGACCTTATGTCTTAAATTATTACGTACTTAGCTAACCTAACAACACCTTACAGTGACCATATCAATATTAAAAATCTTTTGTGTTTTAAATAAATAGATTGACTTGCCCAAAGCATGAAAACACAATGTATCTGACAAGTAGTACATATTATATTAAATTAGATAGTTTAGTGCGATATCAGTCCAGTACCTCTATACTCTATTAATATGCTAAATAAATAAACACTAACTTACCATTCGCTTCTCCTTCATCCAAGAATTCGTATTTAATCTCTCCACCCAAACCTTCATCGGGGTCAGTCGCTGTGATGTTTATCACGCTTATACCAACGGGAACATTTTCCGGCACAACCGCTGTAAAAGAACACAAATCCTTATCTTTACGGAATGGTTAAGAGATTGACCAATGTTTTTGAGATATTATGCCGTTTAACGTTCTATGTTGCACTGAGGCGGTTATAATAAAAAATAGTGTACACGTACACTATTAAAAACATTTATTTAAATTTTCCTATCTTGCGGCACAAGTATGTGCCGTGCGATCTAGGTCATGGGTTTGATTGCCGGGCCGGGAAGAATGCGTCCCGAAAAACGGCTGGCCTCCTATTACAACGGACATCAGTACATTCGTGATAAAATGTGGGTGGAGAAATGCATCTCCGACTACCTCTTTGGGGAAAATAAGCGTATGTATGTATTATGTGTATTGTGAAAAATGGCGAAAGAAACCGTTCACGTTACCTGTATAACCCATTTTTTCGAAGGAAGGCGAATTGTCGTCCACATCTAAGACGTCGACGAGTACAGTCGCCGTTGTTTTCAATCTATCAGCGCCACCTTTAGGAATATCTGCTGCTTCCACTTCCAATCGTAGTACTGACTGACGCTCTCTGTCTAACGTTTTATTTACACCCACCTTAAATATTTAACAATTCTAAAATTAGACGGATTTCAACATTAAAATTCCAAATAAAATAATTACTGTTATATTCACTCAAAAAGTTGTAATCTACACAAAAATATATGTGATAAGTGATTAGCCAATTTCACGATCTTGAAAAAATCTTGAGCTTAATATTGCCGTTATATAAACTAAGGCTATACAAATTTCAATGTACAGCTTTAAATGTATTTACCTGTATAGCGCCTGTAACATTGTCTATAGTGAAAAGATCTGAATTTTCCCCTCTCAGCGTGTATCTGATGTCAGCGTATCCTGCAGCTTTGTCTTCTTCAGTCAACACAGCGTCTCCATCATTCGCTTTAACTGTCACAATCTGCTCCGGGTGTTTTACTGATTCCAACACGCTCACTTTGTAGAACTGTAATTTTATATGAATTTGTATGTAGTTTAATACCTCGATTTCATCAGATAGTGCCGCAAATTCGAACCCCAGATCAAAATCTGACGTTTTCAATATGCATTGAGTAAGCCGTATTGGCACTATTAAAGCACGGTTGACTAGAACCTTTCACTTTATAACTACACTGTTTAATAAAAGGTATGGAACATCTGACAGTCAACAGTATGTGACACACTTAAATCTATTCAGCCGTTGTGGTCAAAAACTATAAGAAACTTTTGAAACCTGAATGTTCCAAACACTAAATAAGTGTGTACGCAACAATAATAGCCTTATCGATATGTTTTTAACACTAGCTTATATTTAATTTAAGATTGAATGATATCTCATACATAACAGCTATTATTAAACCATTTAGAAAGGCAGAAATAATTTTATCTAACATCAAGAAACCCCAAATGATTTCTCAAAACTAGTCAAAATTACAAGGATTGTAATACCATGGTTTTTTATTTGTATAAAAAAAATTCATAAACAATTCCTTTAAGAATACACTACTTACCTCTTTCTCAAAAATCGGAGGATTGTCATTAATATTTAGAACTTCGATAATAATTTTCGCTTCACTGTGTTTAGTTCCGTCGTTGCTCGTCGCTTTTACTGTGAGCGTTAAATTTGGACTCGTCAGTTCTTCATAGTCAAGGTGCTTTGTCAAAACAACTTGTCCACTTATAGGGTCTACTTGTAAGAGTCCAGTTTCAGAATTAATTACTTTAAAATTGGAGATGTCATAGCCTGATATAGGATCTTCTGCTGATAAAACTAGCACAGTACTTCCTATAGGTTGATCTTCTTTTATTTTGTGATATATGACTGGATTAGAGATACTCCACCCAGTATTCGTAAACTGCGGATTTTTATCAGCATAAGGTTGTATATATACTGTATGCTCGATAATAGCAAATTGTTTGTCTTTGTTTATCTCAGCGTTTGCATCAACGACTTTTATCGTTAATATCACAATACTAGCTTGACTATAATCTAAAGTTCCGTTCACAAATATTTCTCCTGTATCCTCATTTATACTGAATATTTTCTTGTAATCATACGGAGAATTTGGTTTTAACTGCACTCCGGCTTTGGATAAAGCTTTGATTGGTTCGATTATACTGAATTTTAGTTTTGCGTTTACGTCGTTATCATGAGCTACCATCCTTGTTACAATATCACCTATTTTAGTCTTCTCAGAAATGTAGGTTGTTGATTCTGTCATGTTGAATTTCGGTGGCTTGTCATTTACATCTTGTATAGTGACGAAAACAGTAGTTGTTGCTGTTTCTGGTATTGGCATTCCACTGTCCACTGCTGCTACTATGATTTCATATCTATCAGCGTTTACGTCTCTATCTAAATTGGCGTCATTGGAGACTGTGATTAATCCTGTTCTGGAAATAAAAATAGGCTATAAGAATATTGTCAAATTTATGGATTTTTTATCATTTCGGATAGTTTCGTGCTCAAGTTTTTTTTCTGGTCTTGGTTTGATATGAATATGACCATACTGATATAAGTATGGATTCGGTATTATGATATGTGTGTATTTGTGACAGATGGTTCTATTCATTCTATTTTAAATGTTAAAAGATGTTAAAATTCAGATATTTCTCTTACGAGTATACTAAACATATATAATGTTATACTTACTTTTCATTAATAACGAAATTGTCCTTTGATCCCGATACGATGTGATAAGTCAATAATTCATCCATTCCATCAGGGTCATTGGCTACTACCATAGTTACATTCTGCCCCGGTTTAGCATCTTCGCGTATAGCGGCTTTATAATTCATAGGGTTCAGGTCAAAAGTAAAATCTTCTGTGGTTTCGGGACTATGTTGTGAAATTGTGTATTTGTAATGATGGTAGTTTCCTTTGAAAGTAGGTCGTTGATTGCCAGGTACGCCTACTCGTATGAATACTCGGGTTTCGTTATGTAAAGGAGGTATACCTGTAAATTGAAAATTCATTATAATTAATTGGATTTTTTTCTAACGACTAAGTACTAGCCTTTCTTAAAAAATATGGGCATAAAGTATAAAAAGCGCTTAAGCAACTTCACTTAGTTTAAGCGTTTAACCTTATATTTAAGAAGGAACAACTTTATAAATGCTTTCTTACCAAAATCAGTGGCTCTGACAACAAGCTCGTATTGTCCTCTTGGCGTGTCCATGCTGTCTACTTTGTCAATAATAGTTATTTCACCAGTCTCTTCATCTATAGCAAATATATTGCCTCTATGGCTTATACTATTGTCAGATTCTAGTGAGTATTTTATTTTACCATCGCCTTGGGTGGATCCGTCAACATCAGTAGCCTAGAATATAACAAGTATCACAAAAATATTACATTGGTTACCCCAATTCTAACATACATATTATATGAATACTGAATAATATCAGCAAAGTAATTAAATGAATAATTTTATATAAAATTTCATATATTAACTGTTTTCCAATATGACATGCCACTCTTTATTATTGTATTTAACTGTTAAAGACTAAAAACCATAATGCTACTACAATCACAATTAAAAAAAAAACTTACCCTCACGACCAATTGAGACTCAAAGCTCGTTACACCATCCCTTATTGTCCTACTATATTCAGTTGCTTCAAATACCGGTGCATTATCATTTACATCCAAGACTTCGACAAATATACTAGCTGCTGATGCTCTTCCACCACCATCCTTCGCAAATAGATTAAGACTGTAGCTTTTCTGTTTTTCATAATCTAACATCTCTTTCACATATAGACCACCTTCATTTTTGTCCGTACTGAATAAATGCGAACCAAAACCTGTCAATGTGTATTCTATTTCACCGAAGATACCATAGTCTTTGTCTGTAGCCTGTGCATCGCCGATCTTAGTTCCGATCGTCGCATTTTCTAACACATTAAATTTGTAATTAGGTCTATCGAAGATCGGAGTATTGTCGTTCATGTCTAGCAATTTAATATTAACTCTAGCTGATGATAATTCTATGTCATTATTCGAAGTCACTATGTCAAAACTAAATAACCTCGCTTCTTCGTTATCAACGTCGTAATCGAGTTTTGAAGAGTTTTTCACTTTGACACTGATGGGAGTTCTCCCTTCACCATGGGTTGTAGTTATAGCGAAAACACCTTCAGAGTTGTGTATATTTCTTAAGCTTAAATTGTATTTGCTGTTTTGTCCCACGTCATAGTCTTCTACGTATATTGATAAGCCAGGTATAGGGCTGCCATTTTCGATGTTTTCTGGTATCGATATGTCGAAAGTTTTTTTATTGAATACCGGAACGTGGTCGTCTACGTCCGTCACTATTATTGTGATGGGTGTGACAGTATAATCTGATGGTACTTCATTGTTTATTAATTCTGTTGCCTGAAAACATTTCAAAATATAATTTTTATTGATTGATCAAAGAAATTTTTGCTTCCAATAATATATCCATAATGTTTTTAGTACCTTAATAAAGAAGCTATAAACTCCACCATTTTGTGTAACAGCATCGCTTTCTCTGTCTATTGGTATTTCTGATGCAACCAGCGTAGCCCGTCCTGGTGGCTTCTCGGGTAATAGCTTGAAATATTGCTCCGTATCTCCTTCAAGGGTCAACAAAACCGGTCGCGGATTAGCTGTGTCCCCGTCTTTGGCAATTATCTCTAATATGCTTGTGTCCTAAAATAAAGAAAATATATTTTTTTATTACTTTTTAAAATCTTCACTTAAGGGTTTTTATTTAATAAGGATATGTCAACCCCGTCATACCTTGTACATTATACTATTCTACTACATAAACTCTAAATATTCATTATTTGACAATATAATTGACTGAAATTAACTAAGTAACATTTTTTTTTTTAAACATTTGATTTTGGGTCGGATAAAATACTCTAATACTTTCAAACAGATTTGTTTTATTTAAAGCATTTTTTAGTTTCATACAAAACGTAAAGACAAAAAAGAGAAAGAGAATATTATAATCAGCTGTTTTGTTTTGCGGGGTAAGAACATTAAAAATTCCATAACTTCAAAAATGGGATGAGAGAAAGTGATTTAAATGGAACAATACCAGTGCAATCTGGTGAATTTGAAGCCGGCTTTAATTTGTTTATGTTGCCAGATGATAAAAAAAAATACTTACTGGAGCTGTATTCTCGGGAATTGTTGCTGAATAAGGAGCATTCATGAATGCTGGCGGCTGATCCTGTATATCCCATATAGATGCTGCGACACTGGCTACTGCTTTTAAAGGTTTATCTGAGGCATCGCTGGCTTCCAAACTAATGACATATGCTGATCTGCTTTCAAAATCAAGCGGTTGGTTGAGGAATATCCTCACTTGGTATTCATTTGGTGATACCTGCAATTACAAATAACAAATTATATTTTGTTCTATCTTTGGCCGCGACGTCGCCTTTGTGGAATTTAGTTTTAATTTAATATTTAGTTTTGTTTTTATTTACCTGATACTATTTTTAATTGAAAGTCATAACCGATAAAGTTGTTGAAACAATAACCAGATCAATTAATAAAACTTTTAAAATGTGTTTTTTACGTCAAATAAATAAAAATAAAGTGGTATTTTTAATACAACCAACAGGAAATTTCAGAAGCTCATAAATCGCGGAGTAGGTATATATTGTAATTAATAAATAATTTTATTTTACTTACAATATCTGTTACGATACGAAACGTGGCACAAGCCTCTACATCGCTTCCTTTTTCTTTAGAGGAACAGACTACACTTATCTTGGCATTGTCTCCTTCATCGCGATCGGTAACTATTATTTTTGGGCTGACCTGAAAATTAAAAATGCGTGCAAGCATTGTTAGCTTTCTTAATTATAATCATCGTCATCATCATCAGCCCATATACATCCCACTGCTGGGCACGAGCCTCCTATCCAACTGAGAGGGATTGGCGGAGTACACACCTACGAAATTATGAAGAACTTTTAGATTTGCAGGATTCCTCAAGATGTTTTCCTTCACCATTAAAGTACGTGATAATGGGGATGTTGACATAAATAGCGAATGTATGAAAAGTTATTTTTTTTCCATAGCAGGGAATATTAGAATGCTGAAAATCATATTTTGTAAATGTAAATATGAGTAATAAATTAATTAAAAATAATTAAAAATGTTTAAAATAATTCCAAATATCACGTGACTGCAAACGCCAATCGGAGCGCGTTACGTCACAATGTATGAAGAATCACAGACAAGTTGTCTAACCTAGGGATGTCCACTGTCCACTTTGAAAAAACATCGATTCGATAAATCGGAACTTTACACTTTTTACAAGTACTTTTTACAAGCTTTTATTTAACTTGCAATGTATGTTGTATGTATGTTTGTTTGGATGAAATCTTGCAACTTAATTTTGAAGCAGCAGATATTTTTAACCGATTTGTGTCGTGGGTATAAGAAACTACGAGAGACTTTTCGGTCTCCCAAACAATATTATAACAATATTATTGAATCAAATATTTGCGAATCACACAAACATTTGTCTCGGTGCGGGGATAGAACCCGCGGCCTCTCGTTTCGCAAGCTGGTGTCTAGCCAAAGGCGCCACGTGGCTGAAAATCCTATAATTTTGTACTTATTGATAAAAAATACTACCTATTATATTTTAAGATTTTTATTCTAAATTTTCCAAAAACGATTTGATACGAGTAAGTATCGATACTTGCCGGCCGATACCGAGTAAGTATCGATACTTGACGACCGATACGGTATTGAGTAGAAGTATCGATACCTTAATGGTATTGTTTCATCCCTAGTTTAACAGCAGTTTGTTGTATTTAATACACTGTTACGTCATCAGACCAGGTGACAGCTTGGAGCGTTTAGGCGCGAAATTTAAACACTAAACTAATTAAAGTCGTTTTTTTATTTAAATTTGATGAATTTAAAATTTAAATATATTTTTTCGTAATATTTACGTTCTTATCTATAAAATGAAAACAGTTCCAAATTTTTGTCAACATCCCTATTCATCGTGAATACACACTTAACTTCGGTTTGAACCCGCGACCGCCCAAAATCTCGACCGCGCGCCTAAACCTCGAGGTCATCACTACTACATAACTTCTTTAATAAATCAACAAATTTTTGACTAAATTAAAGTTAAACAAAAGTACATAAAAGATAACTTTAATCGTATACCATATAAGAAAGTATTAGTTATGGAAAAACTAATGCTGTTGCCGGAAATGTAATTGAATTTTTAAATTATTCATCATTTAGAGTGGCATTATGGTTCTTAACCTACCTGACCGCTTGAATGAAAAATATACAAGGAAACTCGTACTAGTTTTGTCTCATATTGAGTTCTGGATATTAAAGATTTTTTAAGAAACTTGATTTATACTGAAGTGAATGTGATTTGATATTGAATGAATTTTTACTTACGTCAATTTCCGTACCAACAGGCGTCGCTTCACTAATATTGACGATGTAAGGCCTGTTATGAAATACCGGAGGGTTATCATTCACATCTTTGACGGGAATAACTCGACGCAGTGAAACAGTGTTCGGCTCTGTGTTTGCAATACCTTCGTCTGAAAAGTCATTTTAATGATTTATATTTAGTGTTTCTAGCAAAGCAAGCGTTAAACTGCTATAGTGCAGAATGGGGGTTGAATGGTTTTACTGATTGGAAAGGTCGATTTTTGGAATTTGACATAGAACTACCTACAGCTTTATTGTACTAGTGTATTATTGAGTAAGTAACTAAGCCACTGGATTTTTCATACCTTTGCCATACATATTACACACTATATACATATGGGACTGCCTCGTGGTCTCGCGGTACCAGTATGTGCCGTGCGATCTAGAGGTCCTGGGTTCGATTCCTGGGTCGGGCAAAGTGTTATTGGGTTTTTCCATTAGGAAATTCTCGGTAACAGCACGGAGTCTGGAAATCTGCCCGAAAAATGGCAATAGGCTCGCCCCCTATTACGTGGGACTGATACATACTTTGCGAAATGTGGGTGCAGAAATGCACTTCTGCCTACCCCTTCGGGGAATACAGGTGTGAGTTTATGTATGTCTGTATATACATATTACATATATAATCTCAAGGAGACAGTCCCTTATGGTCAAAGGCTATCCATTCATCTCAATCAGTTTGTACAGTGTAGTTGTTATCCATTGCATATTGCCATTATGTTATTCGATTGTTCTAAAAGTAAATATCTGTTATATTTAGCAATAAATATTTACCCGTAATACTAATGATGACCTCCAAAGATTTCTGCTCTTCGCGGTCCAAGGTTTTGGCAAGAGTGACCACTCCGGTGAGCGAGTCTACAGAAAAATACTGGCCTGATATTGAGTATCGCAGTTGACCGTTTTCGGGGTCAATTCCTGAAAATAAATTATATTTTGAAAACTAAAGTTTCTTTTTTTTAATTAATCATCGTTTTAAATTCCTGGTTCGCATTTTAGAGATGTGTAGAGCTCAAGAAAAAAAAACCTATAGGCCTTTAAATTATGAATCAAAAATACCTTTCAATTGGTAGACTGGTGTTCCAACCGGTGTGTTCTCGGGCAAACTGAACTGGGACATGTCACCCACTTGTGGGACGAAGTGTGGCGCCCTGTTTATTACTTGACCGTGGCTGGTACATACTTGGAGTAAAGCTACTAAAAGAAGAATTATCAGAGGATTCGCATCGTCCAGCACGGTTGCCACTTTTCGGCGGACGAGGACAATCTCCGCCATCTGTAAACCAATATTATTATATTAAAATAAATGGCTTCAACCATGTTTAATTATTTCACATTGTTATTACTTATTCTTTAATTATTCTCAGGGGTCTCCCGTAATGATAGCTTGCTCTATTGTGGGTTCGTTTACAAACATCCAGACTCATACAAATTTATCTACATCATAGTTCAAGACAAATGTTTGTTAGTGAAGCGATCAAACTCACGAAATTCAAGAGTAAAATGTAAAAGGCAGAAAGTGTGAGAAGCTACTAAAACGATTTATTTAACTATTGCACTAAATAAATTGAAATCTTTATTTTGTAATAGACGATTGCTCTAATAAATCCGATGCTAATCTGTATAAAAAGCGGTAGTCCCAACTACTGGGTTGTCACAATTCTTGTTTAGCTTATTCTGTTGCGAAAAGGTTGAGACTGTGCAACAAATAACTCGATCGTAAATTACTGGTGATGTTGCTAGCAAGTTTATACACATACATTCAAAGGATTTTTGTAGTTAAAATAACTAAAGGACTATAGAAAAGCTGAATAATATTATAAGGGAAATAGACAGTATTTTGTATTGGGACGAGTGTCGCCGCTTGTCTATTACCTATTCATTCTACTACGATTACACGTACAATGTAATGTATGTGACTGTTGGGTGTATTTATTAATTTTTATTTAATGATAAAAAAAAAACAGAAATGAAGGGCTATCGTTGGTTGTCACACATTTATAAAAGTCTTGGTATTACACGCTACCCGAATTACTAAGAAGCGGCCGTGTCAAACATGTGATAGTCACTTGATTATGATTTTTTTCGTAAGTTCCGCACGCTCGGCATGCTGACATTTATGCTACTCTTATTCAACTGTTCTGGGTAAAGAACTGACTTTAAAAGATTCATTGCTTTTCAGTTCAACTAATTATTAAATATTAGTGCGGTATCTTACTATTCCAAGTATTAAATCATTATTGTAGATAATAATATTTGCCATCTTTTTTATTTGAAACTATTTTTTGTATAACGCATAGGTTTTAAATTATAGCGCTCCAAACACAACTGACGCGTCTACGAAAATTTCAATACACATACAGGCGAGGGAACGACCCTAGCGTCACGAGGGGACAAAAATGGTTAGGATTTATACCTGAATACTGTTGGAATGTTAAGAGGGGGAAATTCCGAACGACCCGAAATATATACTGCAACTTATAGGCGCATAATGTAATATACAGCATTATAATCTCATTATAATCTCATTTACAGCGTTATAGCTCCTAAACTATAAATGCTACGGGAAAAAGTTTCTGATAAAATTTATAGGTAATTTTATGCTCTACAATTCAGTTACCATTATTTTTTATTTTTAACAAAAAAATTTAAACATTAACTAAATATTTAGTAAAAACCATATTGTAAAAAGTTTGATAATTAAAAACCTATGCGTTATACAAAAAAAAGTTTCAAATAAAAAAGATGGCAAATATTATTATCTACAATAATGATATCTACAATTTTTGTCGTACGATGCGTGGTTCGCGAGATATTCGATAAAACGTGTTTTCCAAGATGGCGGCTGAAGTGAACCCCCCCGCCGCGCCAACTTGGATTTACATTACACCCTTGAACATATTCCAAAAAAAAAATACCAGGTCCCGAACGATTCATTACTAACCTACTTTTTTTGCTGCGGCGCTTGGACTATATAGCAGGACACTATGCATTATTCGAACGGATTCAAATTTTGCATCCATCAAATTAGACCCATGGCAATATCACTTTCCATACATAACGTAATACTCGTAGGATTAATGAAGATTAAAAATTATTTTTTCGTCATATTTTTCTCTAAATCCTAAAAGAACATCTATACATTTAAGTTACGTAACAGAATGAGTATTTGTAGAAAATCACAAATTCATACAAAATAAATAAAATTTAAATTAGATTAAAACGCACAATAAACATACGAAAAATCAGATTTAAATTAAACCATTTATTATTTTTAGTTCAGAACTGTATCTATTTATTATTTTATTAAAAATTACGCAAGAGGAAGCAATACTTTTTTATAAAAAGGATTTCTCAAAATTATTTTGTATTAAATATTTATTTATACCTATTCCAGTTATGAAAGATTCTTGTGAGTGTGTATATACTCAATCAGTAATTTATATGGACTGCTCTTTTCTTAATATTATATACCTAGCCAATAATTTGCACTCATTAACAATTCCTTCTCTTGTGATTTTTTTTAGTATAGGACATCTCACTCTCTCTTCACATGTTTCTTGTAGGCAGGGTTGGGCAGTATTTGAATTACTTGTAATTGAAATACGTAATTAAAATACAAATACGTATTTTGTATTTGTATTTCAATTACTTTCTTAAAATGTAATTTGTATTTCAAATACGTGAAGTCGAAGTATTTTGTAATTAGTATTTCAAATACTTGAGGCTTCAAAATACATTTATTAAAATACATTTAGCCTTCATTTAGCGATCATGAGTGTGAGTGCGAGGCGAGAGTGCAATGATGGTAAAGCAGCTATAAAAATGTACGTCGTATTGTCAATGTCAAGCAGTGTAGACAGCCCTACAGTTTTTTTGATATTCTATCAGTTTTAGATTAGGCCTCGAAATTTACAGTCTTAATAATAATATTGGTCATTAAGTTTGTGCTTATCAGGACCTGCAATAACAAAACAAAAACCGCCTTCAAAAAAAACTATTCCATAACAAATAAATATGCATTATTTTGTAATTTGTATTTTGTATTTCAATTAAAAATAGCTAAAATACTGTATTTTGTATTTCAAATACCTTACTTATATGTATTTTGTATTTCGTATTTTAATTACTTGCGATACCGTATTTTGTAATTTGTATTTCAATTAAAGCAAAGCATGTATTTTGCCCAGCCCTGCTTGTAGGTACCTGCAGGCTACAAGACAAAACCTCACCTCGTCTCGAGTTATCATGCCTATTATGAATAAGATTATTCAAAATTAGATAATTTTACTACTTATTTTGTAAGCAGTGATGGCCTCGAGGTTTAGGCGCGCGGTCGAGAATTTCGGCGGTCGCAGGTTCAAACCCCAGTCACACACCTCTGACTTTTCGAAGTTATGTGTGTATTCACAATGAATTATCACTTGCTTTAACGGTGAAGGAAAACATCGTGATAAAACCTGCACACCTAAAAGTTCTTAGGAATTTCTTAGGTGTGTAGTCCGCCAACCCGCACTAGGCCAGCGTGGTGGACTAAGGCCTAAACCCTTTCAGTTGTAGAGGAGGCCCGTGCCCAGCAGTGGGACGTATATGGGCTGATGACGACGACTACTTATTTTATGGACTGCAATTATTTTATGACAAACTCATATAAACTTTGTAAAAGCATAATAGATATATGATTGTATTTTTTTTTAGGTTAATTAAATTCTTAAAAAAATATTATATTATTTTACTAAGTAGTTGAATCCATACTAATATAAACGGAAAATTCGCATCAGTGTACTAATGTGTATCTAAACTTGCTCCGAACAGTTGCCTAACATTGGACAATGTGGTAAGTGTAGTGGCCGGGGAACTACAATATTTTACGTTACTATACTGAGCCGTGGTTTTGTAATGTGACTCAGTTGAGCGCCCGACTCGGGGTGACGTTTGTGACAGCTGTGCTAAACGTCTTAATGACAGGTGCGTGTAACTGACTGACACAGCTTTTGGGAAGTTAACAGCTGATTGCAGGTGTTCGGTTTTCCGGTCAAGTTTTAAATTTAGATATTTTTTTCCAGGAATAAAATAGTTTCATAATTCACGTGCTGCCGGCTACTATGGGTAGCCGATTCCGAACTCAGCATTATTCCGTTCTATCACAGGACTGACTGAATATACCATAAGGTGCAATTTGCTGTTCCTATGACAAGATATGCATTCAGATACATTAACATTTAAAGTCGCAATGTAAAAGGTCAATAATGCAAGATGATTGTTCATGTCACGAACACAAAATCTACTGCGAATATAATCTTTTCTTGAATTGTCCTTAACCAGAATTGTTATTTCAACATAATATGCATTATTTTTAGTTACATTAGTAATTGCATGAAATTTTTCATTCATAGATTTTTCTTTCATAAATGAATCAGTGAATGTCTATTGCACCTATGTCGACAAATAAATTTATAGTTGTGTCTGGTATTTTTAATAATAATGTTGGTACACCTGTAGACATATTATACATATAGACATAGTATGTATATAGTATAGGTTAGTAAATCTTCTTACCAATATCTATTTTTATTAATTTTCATAAAATAGATACGATACTAAAAAGCTCATTATTTTGCTCCGGATTTTTTTTTTTGTAAGTTTGAATAATGTAAAATCTTAGTGGAGGATTATATTTTTATTTCTCTGTGGACTTAATTCTGAAGTCGCGTGGACAAAGAAGGTACTAGGTATAATTTATAAACGATATATAGATTATAAGAAAATATTTAATGACCCTACTTATAGATAAAAAAAAAATATTCGCTTTAGTTTTGTAAATAAATATAACAGATGTTTTTTGCGGCTCTAATTATCGTACTACTATAAAAATCTATCAACTTACTGTCCTATTCATAACCATTGTAATTACCTATACTTTTTTATAGCTCGTAACGCCAGAAAGCGAGACAAAAGATCAGATTACGGTTATGAATACTCATACTCGTATTTCTCATATAACACTTATGAATAAAACCCTTAGCCTCTATGCCAATCCAGCCGTTCTGTAATTACTTAATCACATAAATGCATGCAGTTACGTAACAAATTGATAGTAATGAACGCACGCTATCGTGAGTGAAATTATAGTTGGTAAAATGTTTGACGTCCACGCGCACACGCTAAATAAATTAGAGAAAAATTATGGCACGCAATGAACGCACACTTTTCTGCTATGATATCATCATCATCAGCCCAAATACGTCCCGCTGCTGGGCACGGGCCTCCTCTACAACTGAAAGAGTTTAGGCCTTAGTCCACCACGCTGGCCTAGTGCGGGTTGGCGGACTACACACCTAAGAAATTCCTAAGAACTTATTTAGGTGTGCAGGTTTTATCACGATGTTTTCCTTCACCGTTAAAGCACGTGATAATTAATTGTGAATACACACATAACTTCGAAAAGTCAGAGGTGTGTGTGTGCCTGGGGTTTGAACCTGCGACGGCTGAAATTCTCGACCGCGCGCCTAAACCTCAAGGCCATCACTGCTATGATATAAGGCTTAAGAATTTCTCCGAATTCTGCACCCTCATTTCGCCAACTGTGTTTTTGTCCCACGCAATAGGGGGCGACTTATTGCCGTTTTTCGGCCATATTTTCAGACTCCGAACTGCTGGGACCATTCAAGTATTACGTAAGCACTAAACGGGGGTGGGGGGCTATTCCCTTTGCTTATTTTTGATGACATCAGGGAAAGAGGGGTCTGGATGGTGATTACGTAAGCAATGTTAATTTTTTTCTTCGGATTTTCTATAAAATTTTGTCCCGATTTTATGAATAAAAAAAATGTTGAACAGATTAAAAAATATGTATACTAATGCTTACGTAAACATATGAGAGGAGAGGGTTACGATATTTGAATTTGATATAATGCATAATTGGTCTCGTGGTACATATAATTACGTGGCGTCCGATTGAGAGGTCCTGAGTTCGATTCTAAAGGCCATTGTGCTTTTTAAGTCCTCTCAGTTGCAGCAATGGAGTCATCCTCAAAATCACCTGGTGATACAAAGGTGTAGGATAATATAATAAGGTGTTGAAAGCGTCCGTTGGCTCTTTTGGCTAGAACCCCAGCTTGTGAAACGAGAGGCCGCGGGTTCGATACCCACATGTAAATAATACTCGTATTTGTTTCGGATCTGGGTGGTCTGGGTGGTTGTGAGCCCGATAAGTTTACCCCCGAAACGAGGCTTATATCTTAGTGTGGGCTCAGAATTATGTAGGTATGTAACTGTTGGGTGTATTTTTCTTTTTTATAACTCGGCTTACTGTGCAGGTTAACCCCTTCCGACACTTGTGGCGGTATTTTTAAGTTTTATAACAAAGGAGGTTAAGCAAAGCTATAAACAACCAAATTTTTTTGTAAAACGTACTACGGTCTAGGTTTGTTCAAAGAAATAACAATAGAAAATTTCGTACGGTCAACGCAAGTCATCGAAGTGTCAAAATTATCACGTCACGTCGTCATTACAACACTGTTATTTAGCATTTCGAACAAGATAGTGGTGCGATTGCTGAGCAAGCGTCGTTTGAGGTCACGCAGCCACTTGATCGTGACTTATGGCGTTCACAGCTATCTTGTATCATGATAAAATAATCTCTGCGGAAAACGACTGGTGTTGATGAGTTTTAAATTACATACTTATTCATAATACAAAATGCCTCTTTAATCGTTGTGCCGTGCAATCTAGATTCCTGGTTCGATTTCCGCGTACGAAAAATTGTCATCGGGTTTTTCTGTCAGGAAATTCTTAGTAGCACAGAGTCCGGGAACGTGTTCCAAAAAGGCAATAGGCTCATCCCTTGTTGTACAAGATGTACCTAAATTACAGTTGCCGGAACGGAGGTAAAGAAATGCAGCTCTGCCCAGCGCATCGGGCAAAAAGATGTTAGAGTGTGTATCACCTGTTAGCTTTCTTTAAAATTAAAGAATTTAGGGGACTAAAAAGTTTTTTTAAGCGTACTAATTATAAAATTGGGCCTTTTAGAATCAATGACCGGACCAAAAACAAAAGCTATTATTCCGCTAATTTTATTTGCACGGAATCCGGCATATTCATACTTTTATGACCTAGACATCATACGACAAGATTAGCAAAGTTGAAAATAATGTGGCTCTTCCACAAATCATACTTCAAATTAACTTGTTGTTCGTTAGCGTATCATTGTAGTTATTTGTTCCTTTCTAATTCGATACTATAGTGTCTTTCCAACTTGATGCTGGCATAGTGTTCAGATAAATTCACACAGACAGGCTACAAACCGTCTTCCTTTTAATTAAAAAAAATATATATATATAAATATCGGATGTTTGGAAAATATGCACGTATGCTTAAAATCAATCTTCAGCATACGGACAGCTAAGGAAGCCGAGACATGTTCGACTTACAACCAAATTCCGGCATCTCATTGACACACTCTTATTCAAGGCCACGAAACATCAACGCTCAGCGTTTTTTGTATACCAATAAATGAATCAATGTATATATATTTTATTTTTATTTACGCTAGATAAGCATAATTATTATGCCGTACTGATTCATACATTTTATTCATTATTAACTCATTACCTCTTGCCAGCGATTCCGCATGCGAAACTATTGACATGATTTTTTTTTCTTCATCGTCATCATCATCAGCCCATATACGTCCCACTACTGGGCACGGGCCTCCTCTACAACTGAGAGGGCTTAGGCCTTAGTCCACCACGCTGGCCTAGCGTGGGTTGGCGGACTACACACCTAAGAAATTCCTAAGAACTTTTAGGTGTGCAGGTTTCATCACGATGTTTTCCTTCGCCGTTAAAGTACGTGATAATTCATTGTGAATACACACATAACTTCGAAAAGCCAGAAGTGTGTACCTGGGGTTTGAACTCGCGCCCGTCGAGATTCTCGACCGCATGCCTAAACCTCGAGGCCATCACGACTTTACACAACATTTTTTTTCTTGTTTTTGCTATATTTTTATTAATGTTCTTCTCCTATTGGCCGTACCGTGATGTTATATAGCATTCTTTTTCTTTCATAAATAGACTATTCAACATAAAAAAACACAATTCGGAACAGTACTCGTAGTACCCGAGATTAGCGCGTTCAAACAAACAAACATGCATACAAACTGCTCAGCTTTGTAATATTAGTATAGATTTTTAGATTCAAATAAAAATATATTACTACCTACTACACGCACATCGCAAAATACAGTTCAACAAGAAATTATTTGGTCGTGTATCGTCTTTTATTCGCACTATGCCAGGATTATTGTCCACAGTCTTACTCCTCACTAATTTAAAGAGCGCCATGAGCACTAAGTACTCTATCTATCGTGAAATCAGAATATCTACAAAAGGAAACATGATGAGTCGTAAGTTTTATTCCATACAAATTTATATTACATACAATAAATTCTCAATATTTATCTTCTCGACACATATATTTAGGTTGTATTTAGCATCATCATCTTTTTGTTGATCAGAAATACGTAATAGAAAGTATATGCATGCGTAGTGCATATTACAATTGTTGTTTTCTCGTTTCTTACAGGCACTTATTGCAGAGAATGCGGAAATGCTGAATTCTACTATTCATTAAACGTATTTATTTGTTTTTAAATAAAAAATAAACTTTGAAACTTCGAAATTTAAACCATTTTGTAAATGATTATTTTAAGCATGTACCTATTGTTGGGCCTTAATCTAAGGGAGGCAATCCTCATAGAAGTTAAACTATAATAAAAGCTTCGTCTTATGGTAGAGAAGGGGATCCAGTAAACAACAGAAATGTTTAAGAACTTCTCATACATTTCATGCTGAATAGCTTCGAAATTTTAATTCAGCAACAATATTTCGAAATTTAAAAATAAACTGGACCAATTAATTCACAATACAGACTGATAAATGACATGAGTAACAATATTCTAGGTTAAGTGTTATTTGGCAACGAACAACAAAACAATGGCCGTAGTGTACATAATCTCATTCATACATCATGTTCACAGTAACCTCCAAGTCAGTGAACTGTAGACAATGGACCATGGGAAACGGTGATAATTGGTACCCGTAACTTGCTTTTGAATTCTTAGAGTTGTCAGCTTGAATGCCGTTTATCATTTTTATGTTAGTTTTTGTCGGGCGCTGTTGTTTCCCGTCTATTCAACACTTCCTAAAAGACTGCTTCAATGTAGTTATTTTGTTTCTTTGAGAAATTTCTGGTTATCGTTTTGAATAAAAAAAAATTGACTTTTGTTCCACACTTGCTCTTATTAATATTTAATAATATTTATTATGGTATATAATTTTTTTGCTTACGTCTAACAACTGAGCCCATTTCAATGATTATGGTTATTATTGGTAAGGTTACTTTTGCCGTAAACTTTTTATTTATTATAAGTTAAATTTGCTCAGTAAACACTTAGTTTGCAGGTGTAAATTAATCTCTAAAATTGAATTATATTAAACAGTAACTAGTCGTTACTTTTTTCTATCAAATTTTCTTCAAATTACCTGATTTAATTCAGGATGTATGCAAGTAGGTTTGTTAGAGCAGGTTGTACTAGTGGTGCAGTAAACTAAATAAAGTTATTTTTATTAGTTATTGTATCAGATTGCGTTATGTGACTCAACAAGAAAACATATTTCTTATGAATATGATTGAGAGATTTTTTTTACCGTGTACATTACAGATGTCATTATGTTCTCGTCAGGTTCCTACATCATACAAGAATATACATTAGGATTATAAATATTAACACACCAAACTTATTTCGCGCTGAGTGTAGAAGTACAGGTTCTATCCAAGTCAGCAAGTATTAGCTCTATACTATTTAAAATAATCTACAGCCTGTTTATTGATTAGTATTCATTTTCAAAATGTTTTTGCCCAATAAACTATTTTATTATTATTTTAAAGTTTTGTCAAAAATGGCCATGTTTAGGGAGTTACTATATTTTACTAGCTTCTGCTCGCGACTCCGTCCGCGTAGACTACACTACAGGGTTGGGTTCAGAAAGAAAATAAGTTGTAGCCTTTGAGTGAAGAAATTCGTATATTCTAAACTGAAAAGTTACTAATCTTATATAGCCTGCATCTCAAAATCCTTTCTTAAGGGATGCCTACGTCATAGTAGCTTTATGCATGCAAAGTCTCAGCCCGATCGGTTTAAAATTGACAAAGTTTCATACAAACTTTCATCCCCTATTTTATCCCCTTGGGGGTAAATTAATCAAAACCCTTTCTTAGCGGATGCCTACGTCATAACATCTACCTGCATGCCAAATTTCAGCCCGATCCGTCCAGTAGTTTGGGCTGTGCGTTGATAGATCATTATGTCAGTCAGTCAGTCAGTCACCTTTGAGTTATATATATTTTGATTCTTTACCGTTATAGCTTCTATGCAGATTCACTAGCAATTCATTAAGTGATAAGCATCTAGTGTCTAAGTCTACCGTGCACCACGCGTGAGAAGGTAAGTGGAGCGACGTCCTACGTCGGCCCGCGGTTATTTGAGACGAAGGGTCTTATGTCATGCATAACGGAGCCGTTTGGGAAAGGCTTGACCAACGCTGGCCTAGTTTCACATTGTCGAAATGAACAAACAATGCTGTAGTTATTCTCAACTTCAGAGGTCTTTGAGCTATACAACTATTCTAATTGATATTGGGAATGCGAATGTAGCTGTCTGTTATGATTTCGCCCTTATCACTAAACTAGTACTGATGAGTTTTAATTAGATGAAGTTAAAAGAGACTATTGTGAAAGAGGTTTTGGTCAAGATTATAAAGTGTGAAATAAGTGATAAAAATTTGTATTTGGAACGAACACGCTTTCAGTAGGAGTACCTACCATTAACATTCACATCTAAGCATTATATGGGATAGAGTTAGTGAATGGGTGTATGGAAACAAATACCAAGACGATATACCTCCATATCATTAACTCAATTGAACTTGATACTTCAATAGAAATACATACGTCAATACTACATAGATCACGTTTTTATAGTAAATACTCTTAACCTGATACGTCGTTGATTCCAGTTTTATCCCAGCTAGGCAAAGCGACTCGTGTCTGTGGTATCTATTATTTTTTGTCTTTCTATATTTAAATTGTTGTATTTCTTTTTTCTTGAACTGTACTTCAAAAATGCACTCGTGTCAGTAAATATTTTTTTTTTTTTTCTCCAAAAACTTTATAATTATTACAAGCAAAGCGTCATCCAGACTAAGATTACTAGATACTACGAGTATTTGGTACGACAATAATATCAGTTACAACATTGCAAGGCTATGTTCAACTTCTTACTTGTTAGTAGTAAGTTGTAGAACTTGTGGGACTTGTTTGAGTACACAGATTATCATGCGCTATATTGTTCAGAGAAAACATCGCAAGGAAACTTTTTAGAATGGATTTTCAAATCTTATGGACTACGCAAAAAGGAAATGACACAAATCGTATTGGGAAGTGTATAAATCAAAATAGGCCAGCATAATGGATTAATGTCTAACACCTTCAAGTTGTATAGAAGCCCGTGTGAGGTGGTAGTACAAAATATGATGGTCTAATGTGTTAATGTTAACTATTTAACTGATTACTACAAAATTGCTTACCGCGTGATATAAGGCCGTTATTTAAGATACCACTTCTGGTACACTCACTTCACACCACATCTGTATACTGGTCTACATGTCCAAAACCTACATCTTTATACGTGTAATAAAATCATTGATCATGTGATCTTCCGGATCAATTTGCTTATATTTGTTGGATAGCTGCAGATATTATAGCAAGTTGTACGAATAAACTACCTACTTGGACACGTAGCGCACTGTGCAATTACTATTATCACTGTTGCGTCTCACAACATTAAAGTACTGATTTGTGGTTTACATCATGATTTTCTTTGATCGATAAGTTACTCGATGGTTATGTTTTGTTCAAAAGATTTTCTCATAACGAAATGAACGAAAAGGTGAAAATATAGATGTCTGTCAAACATTTTAAATAGGTTTTCTATTGATCTTTACTCATTGAAATGTAATGCTACATTGAATTTCGAGTATGCTCGTGTTTTATCACAAGTAGTTGAGAACATTTTACCAGAAGATAATCTGCATAAAGCTTATTTAGAATTTATGCTGCATAAAGATTATAATTAATTAATGCCGACATGTGCAAATGATCAACAGCTTGTTATTATTAGTTCAGAGTAGACTCTTAGTCAGAGTTTTACATAAAAAATCTAAACATGCCGATTCTACACATTTTCTTTGTGTGAATTTGATTATCGTCGTCGTCAGCCCAAATACGTCCCACTGCTGGGCACGGGCCTCCTCTACAATTGAGGGATGGAATTTGATTATACTGTTAAAAAAAAGTCTCAATAACTTTTTCACCCTTAGTCAAACTATAAATTAAGCTCTTTAAAAATGTTTACTTATTTATTTTATGCTTTTTATACAGTTACTTATAAAGGCTTATACTTATTAAGACTTATGGCATTCTCTAACTGTCAACCTTTGGATGATGCAAAAATTAAAAAGTAAGCGCGTAACCAACGATAGGGTAAAAACGATATAAACAAAAACAATAATATAAAAAAGACACCTATGTATAAGAAAATTATACATATTTCATCGGCTTTAAAAAAATGCCAATATCTCAAAATCATCAACGGATAACGGTCAAGTCGTACCATAAATAACTTTATGGAAACGAAGTAAAAAATTGAATCCTAACCATAGCTTCATGGTGATTCGTTGCACGCACTCGATCTAGGACAAACACAGACCAATGACCAGGAAACTGTACCGTAGTACTAGGTAACGAGCATTATGTGAAGTGAATCCAAACCTTGGTGCATCATACCAAATACGTGCATACATAAAAACGATTTCTGAATACAAATAAATATAGGGAATTCCTCCATCGATGGACTGCGCATGATAAGCCATACGTCAAGACTTACCTTGTTTTTATTCTTAAAAAATCCAGTTATATTTATAAAAAAAAAAACTCGGTTGAAAACTGTCCTATTCATAAACTCTAAAAAATATCTGCCCTATCTGAGTAGTGTTTTCTTTTGCTATGTTTTGACACGAGAGATAACGAGACAAAACATTAATAAAGCTCACATTGAATTAAGCGACCTCTGAGGATTATCACTATGATGTAATTAATTAATTATAGGATACCATTGAATCCAACAAGTCGTGATGGCCTCGAGGTTTAGCCACGCGGTCAAGAAACTCGATGGTCGCGGGTTTAAAACCCAAGTACACATCTCCGACTTTTCGAACTTATGTGAGTATTCACAAAGAATTATCACGTAATTTAACGGTGAAGGAAAACATCGTGATAAAACCTGAACACCTAAAAGTTCTTAGGAATTTCTTAGGTGTGTAGTCCGCCAACCCGCATTAGGCCAGCGTGGTGGACTAAGGCTTAAACCCTCTCAGTTGTAGAGGAGGCCCGTGCCCAGCAGTCGGACGTATGTATATGGGCTGATGATGATGATGGGATCCAACAATAATTATTTACAAACATATTCTTTATATTCAAGAAGAAGTATCTGGAGGCAGACGTTTCGAATGTTCACTGGTGAACCAGGGAATCGTTGGGACACAAAGGTATGAACGAGATCATATTTCAACATTACCGAAAAAAAAAGCGATAAAAAAATGGATTTAAAGAAGCTTTAATGAGTAGAAAAACTAAGTTCCTTGGGTTATAAATATAGACAATGTCATTCTTTGCTCTTTCGAAAACAAAACAGGTAAGTGACGTCAATATTCACGTGTTATTTTAACCTTAAGGTATAGTCAAAATATTTAAAGTTTTAGTGGTATCGAAAAACTATACACTGTAAATTAATAGAAATGTTAAGATACCGAATGTATGCGATGCAATATCTTTACTGAAAAATTATATCTAATATTGCAACTGTTAGAAGTTGAAGGCATTCCTTTAACTCGTGCCATTTCACGATATATTTTCTTCATTACTTATGCTAGTTTTTATTGACTCTTCATTGATCATTGCGTGTCTCAATATCTATCTATACATACAAATAAATAAAATTGGAGTGCCTGTTTGTAATATTGAAATAAACGCTTTTTAATAAATGCATATTATTATGGATGTATACACGGTACATATACCAAAACTAGCTGTGCCCGCGACTTCGTCCGCGCGGAAAATTTATTTTCAATTATTTTTAACAAGAAAATTTATAAACTAAAAGTAGCCTAAGTTACTCCTTATTACATCAGCTACCTCCCAGTGAAAGTCCCGTTAAAATTGGTCCACCCGTTTCATAGATTAGCCGGAACAAACAGACAGACAGACAAAAATTGTAAAAAACGTTATTTTGGTAAATGTACCGTGTATACATCCATATGAATTTATTAAAAACCGGTTATTTCAATATTACAAACAGACACTCCAATTTTATTTATTTGTATAGAATAGATAACGTTTTTTACAATTTTTGTCTGTCTGTCTGTCTGTTTGTTCCGGCTAATCTCTGAAACGGGTGGACCAATTTTAACGGGACTTTCACTGGCAGATAGCTGATGTAATAAGGAGTAACTAAGGCTAATAAAAATAAAAAGTTAAAGAATTGGATAGGCGGAACGAAGTTCTCCGGGTCAGCTATTCGATATAAAATTATACGACAAAAATATTTTAAAAATATATAAAACGTAATTATTTGCATTAAAGAGGTGTCATGAAATGTTCTTGTTATAAAGAAAATTGATTTGGATTATAATTAAAACACGACTATAAGACGTTCTGCAGACGAAATAAAAGTCGTTCATATAAATGCATGAGAAGTATTAATCCAATTTAAAAAAAAAACAATAGAATTCCGAAAATGTCGAAAGTATTGAAGATTCAATAGGGCGCTCAGTATATCAGACAGTTGTTGTGACATGACTCACGGCAAGTGAATCACTAAGATAAGGAGTGAAATAGTTCAGACACATGAGAACCGGTTTATCAAAACGGTTGTCAGAGTTCGAATCCAGAACTCGGCTAAGACTTTTCTTAACCTTTATAGTTTATCATTTTATTGTTGTTTAAAAAATTAGGAAAATTCTGCATGTTTCAAGACCTCCCACAGTCCTACCTCTATAATTACTTACATACATAGGCACTTACGCCAGAATACAGGCGAATACCTTTGGCGCCTGAATACCTTTGGGGAATACCCCAAAGGGGTAGGCAGAGATGCATTTCTAAACTTTAAATAAATAAATAAATACACTCAACAGTCACATACATAGTTCTGATCCCACACTAAGATACAAGTCTTATGTCATGGGTATCACAAATTACCAGAGACTGTTCGATCTCACAAACATCCAGACCCGAAACAAATACTACCTTTCGGCAGTTGTTTTCGTCCCACGTAATAGGAGATAAATACATTCAACGATGAATACAATCTACCCACCATTATTAGACTAGCGTGGAGGACTAAGGCCTAATTCCTAACAATAGTATAGAACCGTAGCTTTACTTTGAATTATCATCCACAGTTTCTGCCCCATAGAAAAACACCACACTGCAGAGAAGGTTCACGTGGCTTTTCTTCCCATTGATGACAGATCGTGGTATTTATTTTATGTGAATAATTAATGCCTTATTCTAATTTAGTGTTACGAATGAAATGTAACAAAATAGTAATAACTTGTTAACCTTACATTCATAACGCGTTTGTCTACGCTGTGAACTTGTTTTAAATAATTATCTCGGTATGCTGATTCTTGTTTTTCCATTAGATTATTTAGAATAATGAAATAAAAATATATTTTTTGTAAATTTTAAGTGCCCAGATATTCTATCGTCAAATGTTTTAATAAATTATCCCTACTACTATAAAGTTAGGATTATTAATAGTTTGGTGTATTATATTTTTGTACCAGAAAAATAAAAACAAATATGTTAATTATTAAAATACAAAAAATAAATTTATAGAAAAAACGTAACTGATACGAGTAAGAACACGAATAAAAAAATTGCACATCGACCTTGGTGACTAACTGCCGGACACAATCGAAGAAAGTTTATATCCAAGTACATTGGTATTTGGTCAACTAAAGACAAATTTACCTTATATATTTCCTTATACGTCACAATTCAGTTATACACCACACAAACAGGCACACAACACATATTTATATTTATTTACAGTTATTAGCACAAAAACACAGTCTCCATCCGCCACAAAGTTTAGTTTGATATTAAAGTACTGTCAAAAACTTGCACTGCAAGTCTCGTGTACCGGATTTGTACCATAAGCCTTTCTCTTTCCGCAAACATAGCTTGCGTGTATGCTAGAGCGAGACATAAATAAACACTTGATTCCATCTTAAAACATCTGCAGATAGAACCTTTTTGCGCGGGTAAAAGTAACGGGTTTTTTTTCTCAAGATGCGTGAGATGAGATGGCATGTGTAAGGTCATTAGTGTTAGAAAGAAACGGCTATATAAGGTCACGTTGCAAAGTTTATATGCAAAGTTTAGCATGCTTTACGTTGAAAGCAAAAATGGATTATCTATTTGAACTAACAGTACTATAAAAAAAATAATGTTTATAAATAATACCGTTGATTTCGACGCTCAAAGTACCTACTATATCAATAAATTATATATGTATTTATGTGACCTACTTAATTCGATGTCATACAACTGTAAAGTTACTTACTAATTAAGTTAAGAAGTCATAGAAAATTATAAAAATTTTTAGTACTCTATTATTTTTTGTTTATTTTGATTAAATTTTTGTTTTGCCACTTTTATCACCATTTAGGACGAGTGCTGTTTTTATTATTCAAAGTATTCAAGTATTTTTTCTAAAAGACATATATTCATAATTACAGCTTTTTCTCACATTTCACAGGGGAAAAAGATATATAATTGAAAGCTACAACCTATAATCCTGACATACTTTTATACTCTTTTGCCTCTTCACACAGTTTTAATCGTTTCTCTTGATTAGGGGTGTTTTAAACATTTTTTACGATGACAATGTTGTGTTCTCATGAATATTAGCTATTTTTATGTTAATGACTTTTTTTATAAAATAAAGTGGTCAACGCCCAATTTTAAGAACGGATAGTACCTACCTAATCTGGACAAATACTATATGTGAATTTGAAATCTTAAATGTTCCATGCTGACATAGCAGAGTCACGCTGCAGGCAACCTAGCCTGCAGTACGAGAAAATAGCCCTGGCTTGACCAAGATAAAACCACCAGTCTATAGGAAAATCGACGAGAAGCAAAAGCTTTGCTGTCATGTTTTTTTTTCGACTGTAAAATTAGCGGAGGCACAGTAATCTCTACCACCAACTTATATTTGTCACGTTCTTTTTCCATCCAATTTTAAAAAATGGGTATTGTATATCCTTTAAAGACAAAAAAATATTTTTATATTTAATAAAAAAAATAATAATAAAATAACTCCAAGTACTTAAAACAGTGAGAAAACGATGCGCATACGAGATTTTTATAACAACCATTCAAATCTGAAACACATTTAAAGTAAAGAGAATAGCAAGGGTAAGCACAAGTGACATTAAGTTACTTGAATGCAATTTAGACAACTTCGTGTTCAGAATAATGTGAACAAGTTGATTATTGTAGCAACGAGTAATTTGCGATACGTATTCTATATGTACCTACTTATTTTCTTGTAAAAGATAATGTAAACCGAGAGAGTGGTTGCGAAGTTTTATTGGAAAAAAATCTCAAAAACATGTTTTTAACAAAAACTGTTTCTTTAAAAAAAATATCCTTGATGTAATTTTCGTCGTTTTAAAATATGTATTCGTCGAAATGATGTTCAACACATCACACATAATATTTTCACTTTAGCTCAATTTCCTACTATTTGCCTATTCAATACACTATCGAAATAATACTTAAAACCTAAAATATCAATTTGTTTGTAAACGTCGCGTTGGTGCCAGAAGTAAACCAATGTTATGCAAGTGAATGCTTGCCTGTCCAAATTCTAAAACGTTGTTTACCTATGTTTGCAATCATGATAACGGGATCTACCAAAACGTGTTTTGGTTAACGCTGGACAAAAAATTGCTGGTATTGCAAGTTTACTTTAATGCCTAGAGCCATCTTGCGGTGATTGTATAAACGATTTGGCACGGTATATGTATCTTGTAATGTAAAGTTTATATAAAATTCCACAGATGGCGCTATAAAAGACCTAAGTTTATGGGAATTTGGAAAACTGGATTCTATCTCATCAGGGTGGTGTAACTTCCATACATTGTCGCTCCACAAAAATATTCATAGATGGTGCTGCCATCTAGTAGCTGAGGAACTGAAATTTCTACGTAATTTTACATAGATTCCGATAGATCGAGCTAGTTTAGAACAGATTTAACTAAAATAAAAACAATATTCTTAAAAACTATATATATATATATATTTCTTTGTTAAAATAATTTAAAAAAAATTACTTATAAAAAAAATATATAGTAAAAATAACTATTTCTATTTCTTACATATACTTGTTACCTGAAACGAAACGTAAACGAATCATAAAGTTTAGAATTTTAAAAGTTGTGAACTTTATAGCAAAGCAAAATTCAATTCAAATCACTTTCGTTGCTTGCTTAACTGTTTACTTTTAGTTGTTTCGTATTGCGTTTTTTTATTTCGACCTACGGACTGTGCTTGTTAACTTGATATCTGCTATAAACGTTTGACCTCGCTTTTCTCCCGGACCCTGTGAAAATATACATAAACGATTTACCTAACGCCGTGCATATTGGACTCAGTTTTTGCCTTTGATTTGGATACGTTGAACTTTCTACAATGCCGAGAAAGTCTGCTTTCAAATGCTATTTTGGATGCATTCCTTTTAAAGGTTGGTACATCTCTGATAATTTTAAAATAAATAGGGACAATATATTAAAATAAAATTACTTTGAATGTATTATGACTTAAAACTTTTTTGCAGGAAAAGTTCATAGCTTGCCACCCTCGGAATATCCTTAATAAATTCCAACAGTGGAAAATGATTTTGAGTGAATCAGATAGAGCAAAGGGTGATAAATACATAAGCTACAACATATTATGTATATGTGATCACCATTTTGAAGACTTTTATCTAACATGTACTGGTCGTCTTACCAAAAATGCTGTTCCACCATTAAATATTGGTATGCATATTAATTTTTAAGGTGAATATTTTCCATTATTGGCCAATACCACAAAGCCATAAATAGACACAAAAAAATAGTTGTAGGATACTGTATACACCCTCCCACAATCTATATTATAGTATAATTTAAGGTATTACATTTGTTTGAAGTTTATTTATTTATTCATTTATTTATTAACTCTTTATTGTACACATGGAGAAAAATAACAAACAAAAACACAGAAGGAAAATAGTACAATTGGCGGTCTTATCGCTCTAGGCCAGGGGTCGGCAACCTGCGGCTCGCGAGCCACATGCGGCTCTTTGGATGTGAAGCTGCGGCTCTTTAGTTCCATGCGAAAATATTATTTACTTTATATTTAAATCATTGAAAAATCGTTCTGAATCGCTTAACGAGGATTAGGCACCATTTCTATCTCTTAGACACTTGTACTCGCTCTTCACCATACCCCTTCCCCGTGACACGTGTCATCATGTCGTCAGTCCGTCGGAAGCTTCGAATGATGCCGTCATTGGATGTTTCTATGTAGGTTTTAATTCGCTTTCGACGAAGGAAAGTTTGGCGTCTTCACCAGTGCTTTGGCTGTGACAGGAAAAAATAAAGGGAAAACAACGAATCTTCAGAACAAAATTAACCACGAAATTCTTATGTTTCACTGCATAATACATGAAGAAGCGTTTTGTGCCCAAACATTTCCGGCCGAAATAGTTGAGATCATGAATTGGGTAATCGAGATTGTTACAGCATCTTGTAAAAAACACTCTACCAACGTCAGTTTAAAGAATTTTTAAACTAAATGGAGACTCAGTATTCCGACCTCCTTCATCACAATAAAGTGCGATGGCTTTCCAAAGGTAAGGTGTTGAAACGTTTTTTTTTGTGTTTGAATGAAATAAATAAATTCCTCAATGAAAAAGGCATTAATCACCGTGAGTCAGAGAAGGCAAATGGTTGCAAAAAAATTTCTTTATGGTGGATATCACGGAGAAATTAAATGCGCTAATACTTGTAAAACTGCAAAGGAAGGGAAACCCAGCCTATGTTTTGGTAGAAGAATTGGTTTGTTTCGAAGAAAAAAATTTTATTTTTGCAGAAGATATTCAGAGCGATAAATTACTTCATTTTCAATTTTTTAAGCTATATCGCAATAAAACCAGTGCAACTCCTGACATGAATTACTTCAGCACAGTTGTAAAAAAATAATAAAGATGAATTTGCTGAGAGATTTCAGCAATTCAAAACCACTCTAACGATAATGTGATAGTACCTAAATCCTCTTAAAACAAATAGTAACGAAATCCACATTGAGCCATTCGGAGCTGATACTGGATCTCTAGAAATGCAATTGATCGATTCAAAAAAGTAAAGCTTTGTGGTGTGGAAAATTTATAGAGATGAATATCAAGTGGAAGAGTTGGAGGTCCAGAAATGTGTGTACGTAACGCAACAAAAGTGGACAACTTTAAAAGAAATGCCGCGAGTTGAGGCACTTATATTCAATGTATGGAATAGTCTTCCAGATTGCTACAGTGAGGTGAAGAAGTTGACATCTGGAGTGCTGACTATCTTCAGATCGACATATTCGTGCGAGCAGGCGATCTCTTGCATGAGTATAATTAAAAGTAAAGTAAGAAGCCAACTAATAAATGACAATTTAGAGTCATGTTTGAAACTTAAAACAACAAATTATGAGCCAAAATCTAAACTTTCTAAAACCATGCTAAGCCAACGCTCCCATTACATTTGTTTGCTGAAATGTATATTATTGTTTTTATTTTTAAATACAAGTTACATTGTTTATTAAAGTTAAAATTTTCTACTTGAATTACCAACGCAAAAGCCATCGCTCCTATTGAATGTGTTTGCTCAATTGTTTGTTATTGATGTTCAATTTAGTGTTGTAAGTAAATGTTTAATTGTTTTAAGTTTTTACTTAAATAAAAAGTGATTATCAAATTTGATGTGGAAATACACTACTTATATGTATATATGAATAAATAGGTATTTTTCCTATAAATTAGTTAAATATTAGTTTTTTATTTTGTATTAAAATTTAATTTATTCAAGTACTATTAATTGTTGACAAGAATTTTTTTGCGGCTCTTTAAAAACTTTGAAATTTTGTAAATTGTAATTTTTGGCTCTTCTGACACAAAAGGTTGCCGACCCCTGCTCTAGGCGATCTTTTAGTAGTCAATGTGTACAACATACATACATACATATATACAAAAAACATACAAAATTCTAAAAAAAAAGTTCTGATCCTTGAAAACTTTGTTAATATATTTTTTTTCAATTTGTACTGAATGTACTTATTTGCCTCATTCTTGTTACTGAGGAGTTGCCTGGCCTAGTGGCAACATTCATATGCTGCGGAATCAATAAGGTCATTGATTCAATTGATTTTATCTGATAGTGGCATCATTGACTCATACTTCATGATAATAATCATTGTTACATACAAAATCCCAATTACTTTTTTGTTTGTACTTAAAAAAAAACTACTATAATTGCTGTTTTATGGTACTATTATTTTATGGAACCTAATAGTGCCAAACCTTGTTTTTGTTTAATTTTGTGTTTAAAAGAATATAATTTTGTTTTGTTTTTTAGGCGAAAACCATTGTTCACAGCTGTCTTGCAAAAACTTATGCACTATTGTTTGCATACCTTTAAAACAATAAACTTAAAGAGAGAAAAAGTTAAACATAACAAGGTTCGCCGCTTCATTAAGTTTATTGTTTTAATGGCGTACGCAAACAAAAGTTTTTGCAAAACAGCTGTTAACAATGGTTTTAGACTAATATACAAAACAAAGTTCCATTCTGTGTATAAAATTCTAAAATAATAAACGGAAAATTAAACAAAAACAAGGTTTGGCACTATTAGGATCCATAAAATGATATTACCATAAAACAGCAATAACAGTAGAAAATAAATTTAAGTACAAAAAAAATTAATTATTATAATGTGCCAATAACACCACAAATCGTATAACAGTCGGCTGTACACATATTTTAGTCTCAAGTCAATAGGTTATTTTGTACAATGATTAGTATTGCTGTAGTTAATAATGAGCTGTTTTCGAAAATTCAATTTATATACATTTTTAATTTGTATATATTCATACTGATATAATAATGGATAAGGGCTGCTCAAGACCGGGATGGTTGGCGTCTACTTGGGAAGACCATCGTTCAGCAGTGGACGGCGATAGGCTGAGAATAATAGAATAAATATTCGTACCGTATATTTTATGTGTAGATACTAAATTGCATACTTTTTTCTTTTAAGGATTGACATCTATACATATTGAACCAATATGTCAGGATCCACCAGTAACAAAACCCTCGAGATGTATTTCTTCCAAGAGAGGTCAGTACCTTTATGTTTTATCTTATTAAAATAAATTGATAAAAGTTTTTAATAACTATTAATTTGTATATAAAATATTGTTGCACACAACTACTATGCAGTATATTATTAAATACAGAGACTTGATTAATAATTTCGGCAATATATTGCGGTTTAAAGATTTATTGTTTCTTTTATTTCAGGCATCCAATATATTAGTAATACCTTTTTAATAAAAAAAAATGTATGCCAAATATAATTTATATCATCCAGTTACATTAAAGAGACAAGAAGAAATTTTATTGTCCTATTTCAACTCGTAATCATAGTTTTTTTTATTATTACAGATCACAACATTCTTCCGAAGGAGTGCGTCGGTACAGTAGATGTATTACTATTCTTTGACAAGTTGTTCGACTCATTCAATGGCCATTCCTTTGAAAGCATGGAAAAACCATATAAGTGTGCCCTTTAAAAAAACTTACCACACCACAAATTGTGGAATGAGTCATTAAAGGTATTGAAATCAATGCATTTTAAAATAGAAAAAAAGCTAAGGGATGGTACAGTTGCTATAAAATTTACGCAAGTACCATCTATTAAAAATTGGATTGCCAATATTAATGTTTATAAAGAAATGTTTACTTATTTATATGAGACATATAATGTATGTAGTCTGTTGACAAGAAACATTAACCAGGATCCATTAGAATATATTTTTCTGCAACATTAGGTGTAATGGCATCAGAAATATGTCTCCAACTTGCTCGCAGTTTATTGGAGCATTTAAAACCTTACTAGTAAATAATTTAACTTCTCCAAACTCAGTTGGAGCAAACTGCGAGCAAGACAATAGTAAAATGTTAAAGACATTAAAATCATTGCTGAAAAATAAAGAAAAAGAAGCAAGAGAACGACCCACAGACAGAGTTTATGTGGATTCTATAATAAACCAATTCATGCAAACATCACAAATGGAAAATTCTCGGAACATAACATCTAAAGAATCATGTTGTTAAAAAAGCTTTGCAAAAAATTTCAAAAAGATGTCACACTTGCCAAATGCATTTAATAAGCAAGGTGCCTTCGACTCATAATGATTATATCGCACACCTAGATCTAAACTAAGATAACTCAAAAAACGTCTTTTTTCAGGAGACGAAAAAAACGTATAGCCGCGTTTTTTGTTAGGGGAGACATGCAATTTAATATAATTCTAGTTAATAAATAGCATGTTATATGACATTGTATATAAACTGGGATTTCAATTCAATCCCTTTTATCGAAAATTGCAGATTTTTGAGTTGTTACACTTCTGGTTGATTACTATGTAATGAAAACGAAAAACATTTCGACTTGAAACAGTTTTATTTGACCATTTTGAGTTATACTTGTATTAGTTATACAAATATCGCACACCTAGATCTAAACTAGGACAACTCAAAAAACGTCTTTTTTCAGGAGACGAAAAAAACGTATAGCCGCGTTTTTTGTTAGGGGAGACATGCAATTTAATATAATTCTAGTTAATAAATAGCATGTAATATGACATTGTATATAAACTGGGATTTAATTTCAATCCCTTTTATCGAAAATTGCAGATTTTTGAGTTGTTACACTTCTGGTTGGTTACTATGTATTGAAAATGAAAAACATTTCGACTTGAAACAGTTTTATTTGACCATTTTGAGTTATACCTGTATTAGTCATACAAATATATAAACAATTGTTCAAAGAAAAGTAAACTAAATGAGAAGTATAATAGGAATTAATAATTAAATGTTAATAATTGTGTTACTTAAATCAAGTGTAGTCTTAAAAAATGCCTTACATACTCTGATTTTATTATTATTCACTTCAAAATAAAATGCTTTGTTAAGATTTCTATAGTCCTGTGTACAAGAATGCCTGTACTTTGGTTTGATTTATTCTATATGCCTATTAAAATATTCCTCTGCCTCTGAAGATGTGCAAGGCCCCAATAACCATGGAAAGATCATTTAAGTTGATTGATTCCCCTCAACACATGATTGAACATTCCACACATCATATCCTTTCACAGTGCAATCTTTGGTCGGATGAGCGTAACAATATGCTCAATAGTATGCACGTAATGTCTGGTGTTGTTTATTATACAGACCTTGTTGAATCTAGGAAGAATTTCCGTGCTTTTCAGCGTTTTTGTCATGCCTTTTATTGAAAGCTAAGTTAACAGCTCGCATTTTAGGTTCCATTTATTTATTTATTAAATATCATAATAGTTATTGTTATGTACGCAAGGACAAGTGAAACAGCTCGCAGTTGATTACGCACTGACGTTTAATACGTGAAAGCAGAGTGGGCGCAGCCACTCACTATTGTCTATGCCTACCTATAGTTATACACAACAATCCTCCCTCTTAAGCTAATACTTATATGTTAATACAAAAAAACGGCTTATAATTAACCCGGGGTAATGGCCGCAAAACCCTATGTGAGGATGATCTTGATATAGGGGGTTGCTCGGACGAATGTTCCGCTTCTTCATTGCCCTCAATGTGTGCAGAAGTTTCAGGGCAAGGTGATTTCTCGGGGGACACGATCACCGAGTCCTGGGCTTCCGGCGGTGAAGTTGCCGGGTCTCCTTCCTTCCCATCTTCATAACCCGATGTATCACGCCCTTCCAACGCGGGCACACTAGTTGCAGGCAAATCCGATGTCCCGTCAGATATCTCCACAGGGCTATCACTAGCATCATACAATTGATTCTGCGTTGTTCTGCAGCGTATGAGGTGGTTTTTATGTTTTTTAAATTCTACAGAAGAGATACAGTCCTTCACTAGGTATATTACGCTTCCCAAACGCTTAACCACTACACCCTTGTACCATGTGAACTTTTTGTTCACAAAGAATTGATTATACATAACATAGTCTCCGGGTTTAAAACTTTGCTTATTTGTTCCGCCGTAAGCTTTACTCTGTGAGCACTGATTACGTTTTACAGTTTCAGCGAGAGTGTTAGATGTGAACGGTGAAGATTTTGCCATTTTAGGAATTAATAAATCTAACCGCGAACGAAGTTTCCGACCGAATAGCAACTGCGCAGGCGAAGAACCCGTAGTACCATGCAACGAATTCCTATAATCGAATAAGTACTTTAATAGGTTTTCATCATTTTGTTTTAAATTATTGCTCAACATTAAGCTTGATTTTATACCCTTTTTTACTATTTTTACATAGCTTTCCGCCTGGCCGTTGCTAGATGGATGATATGCGGGAGACGTTACGTGCGATATTCCATTCGACAAGCAAATTTTTTTGAATTCTTCCGATACAAAACATGTGGCATTATCACTGACTATAGTATGTATGAGGCCGAATCTCGACATAAAATCATATAATTTAGAAATGACGGCAGCTGAAGAAGTGCTATTCATTTTGTATACTTCTACCCATTTAGAGTATGCATCGACTAATACTAGATACGATAGGCCATTGATTGGGCCCAGAAAATCTATATGTACTCTGTCGAACGGTCGCTGCGGATGCGGCCACACAGCTAGCGGTACACGAGCCGGAGACGGTCTAAGTTGTAAGCATATATGACAATCACCTATCATTGCCTCGATTGCTTTATCAATGCCAGGAAACCATACTCTACTCCGTGCATCAGCCTTACACTTCACTATCCCCAAATGCGACCTATGTAGCTCAGATAAAATTTTACTTTGAATTATTTCCGGAACGACTACCTTATGGCCTCGCATAACTATACCATCTTCTACAGATAGTTCATTTCTACATAAAAAGTATGGAAACAAAGTCCGGTCTGGCATTTTACTTGGCCAGCCATTTAAAATATACCTAATAACTTTTGACAACTTCAGGTCATTTCGTGTTGCTTCGCGTAATGACTTAAGTGTCACTGGTAAACTAGCATCGACAACAAAATTTACGTATGATGCCCTATCTTCAATAAACCTTGTTGTGTCATAATATTTTTCGTGGCCTACCGTTTTACCGCTTAGGCTGGCGCGCGACAAATAATCAGCACAGTTATTATTGCTACGAATATATTCTATTTTAAAGTTATACCCGGCGAGAAACATAGCATAACGCTGCGGTCTGTTGGCAGATACTTCGGGTATACCTCGATGGGTGTATCCATATGGTGGGGATTGTGGTAGGATATTCGTATCCGCCCGGATGGCGACCACCGTACACAGGGCGTAAAACCCGCCATAGTGGCACATGCAAGTGTGCCGCGTTCCGGGATCAGCCAGTGTATATCCGGTTTTCGGGGGGGCTTCAATCATGGTGAAAGGATGACCGTGCCGGCATTTTTTGGCCGGTTTGTCGCGGTCGGTCCTTTGATCGCCATGATTGATAGTCCCCCAAACTTCTTCACAATAAGGTGAAGAGGTATTCGGCCGGCATGATTGTGTCGACCAACGGGAGACCATCATCTCTCGCTGGTCGGCGCTTTTTCTGGACTCCATTGCGCTTACCATCAGGTGCAATGGGGTCACTTTGCCGTGCCAGAATAAAAAAAAAAAAAAAAAAAAAAAAATGATCTGTCCTAAGAATAAACGGGTCGGATCTGCCATAGAGATATTGATGAAAACGGCGCACACCAAATATTATCGCGGTAGCTTCTTTTTGAATCTGTGAATACTGCCGCTCTGCTGCATTCAAAGTGCGCGAAGCATACGATACCGGCCGCTCGGCCCCGCTTGAGTCGACCTGCGACAACACTGCACCCAGACCGCTCGGTGATGCGTCCACTGTTAAAATGATTTTAGCATTCGCATCAAAGTGTGCTAAAACTGAATCGGAAACCAACAACTTTTTTATTGTATTAAATGCTTCGTTGTGGTTCGAATCCCACCGCCATTTACAATTTTTTTTTAGCAAACTATACAAAGGGCTAAGGATTGACGACGCTCTAGGTACAAAATTCCGATAATAGTTCACAAGACCCAAAAATGATTGTAATTTTGATACGTCTTTTGGGACTGGAGCATTTAAAATAGCCGATACCTTTTGCGGTGACTTTTTTAACCCATGCTTATCTACAATGTATCCTAAATACTCAAATTCGTCCTTAAAAAAATTGCACTTTGATTTTTGAAGCGTCAACCCTGCGTCCTGCAACCGTCGCAGTACTTCATGCAAACGTTTTAAATGTACCTCTCTGTTGACCCCCGTTACTAAAACGTCATCTAGCATACAAAGCACTCCGTCCATGCCTGACAATACGCCCTCCATCACACGTTGAAATATAGCCGGCGCGCTAGCCAACCCGAACACTAACCGCGTGTCCAATCCACGGAGTCTCGCTGCCCACTGCGGGTAGGTTTCGCCTTCACTTTGCGCCGAGGAATAAAACTTATATCTTTCGTGAAAACCACATACTTGCGGTATGAAATGTCCATCCAAAATTCTTAATATATCTTCAAACGGAACGGAGGGAAGTTCTTTCGGCAGCACTAAATCCGTTAACAATTTGTATGTGGGCTCGCTGAGTGCGCTCAACAAAATCGCACGCCGTTTAATGCCGATAGCATCCGTAGTCGCGTCGATATCATTTGCGATGAACCATTGCAACAATCGTTCTTTATACTCTGGCCAAGTTTGCAAATTATGGTCAAAACTGGATATCACTCCGAACAATGGTTGGGCCATTTTTTTTTTGTTAGACGTAGGTAGGTATCTCGTCGCCACTGTTATGTACGCAAGGACAAGTGAAACAGCTCGCAGTTGATTACGCACTGACGTTTAATACGTGAAAGCAGAGTGGGCGCAGCCACTCACTATTGTCTATGCCTACCTATAGTTATACACAACAGTTATCTACAGGTGGTGCGTTAATTGCGTCTTATTTCACCAATTATAATTGTCTTTTTTACGCGAGGGTGAAACCTTATAGTTCAATATTTTGTCTCCCGCTTTGCTGTGAAGGAAGTGGACAACTCTTTGTTTTCCAACTCCTCCTGTATATTATTTCTTATTAATTTCGGTGCGGGATCATGACAAATTAGGTCCCCTTAGATTCATTGAGCTTCAGTGCTCGGCGTCAATACTGTGCGTGCCGATGATCCTGGAGCACAGGAGTTACAGTGGCGGGTGTGTGGTGGGATAGGGACAACAACTATGAAAATCGTTTGTCTTGTTTCTTCGTCAATCTTCGAACTACAAAGTTGTCTGCAATTGTCGCCGCAAGCTGGGTGATCTTTTCTTTCAGAAATAATTTTCTTGTTCTTTAATAAAGATTGATAGGCCTTACCAGAATACCTGAGAACTTAAGCAATATCAGATTTCCATGCCGATTCTATTCTTCATTTCTTTTTTGCTCTTTTTATTTCCTCATTTGGCTGATTATTACATTACTTTATTAACAACATGTTTCTTAGGCTGATTAATAGTATCAGTAACAGCCCTGGTTTCAGTTTCAGAATTAGAACTACTTACTAGTTACTAAAACTATCCTAAGTACTAAGTTCGAAGAGTTTGATGACATATAGTCACTTGATGATGATGAAGAAGGAATCACTTTACGGGGAAGAGCCATCTTCTTTTGACGGACATAATTTGGATCAGTGTCAGAGTTATCTATAAAACTTTCTTCATTTGATGAACTAAATAAATCACTTCCAATTTGTCTGCTTTGGCCCAGTGTAGTCAGCACGCGATTTACTGGGATATTTTCTTTATTTTTTGTAAAGTTCTTTGTTAGCTGTTGATTTTTTTGTATTATTTATACCTTACATTGATAATATGCTGCATTTTTCTCTAACATAAAAAAAAACAATTATTGTAAGTTATAATTATCCAGCAATAGTGAGTTAACTTAAAAAATCATTAAATACAAAGTGGTAAATAGCTTACATTAAAAAGTGTGTTTGAAACAGTCAATTTGTAAAACCGTTAACCATTTTAATCAAATCAAATCAAATCAAATCAAATTATCTTTATTCAAATAGACTTTTACAAGCTCTTTTGAATCGTCAATTTTACACTTCTTATTTTTTTTAAACTATTGCCGCTTCGAAACGTGTTATAGCTGTGGAGAAGAAACGGCAAGAAACTCCCTCAGCAACACGACTTGTCATTTTTTTTCTTAAAAACAGCAATATTATTATTATTTTTTAATTCACATTGTTTCATTTTTACATAATAAATGTCATAACTATACATGTCATAGAGATACATGTCATAGCGATACAAACTGTAGCAACACGATACAACTCCGATCAATTTACTTACTCCCAAGGCTTATCTTCAATAAAATCTGAAATTTTATAGTATGCATTTTTGCAAAGTTTATCTTTAATTGATTCCTTAAACTTATTCAGGGGAAGCTCCCTAATAGCCTTCGGAAGTTTGTTATAGAAGCGTATACATTGCCCCATAAAAGAGTTACTAACTTTCCGGAGACGAGTTACGTGTTGTACAAGATTACATTTGTTCCTAGTATTTTTATTGTGTACATTACAAATTTTATTAAATTTATCAAGATTCTTTTGGACGTACATTAAGTTTTCGTATATAAACTGACAAGTGACGGTAAGAATATTTATTTCCTTAAATTTTTCTCTAAGTGAAGCCCTGGGACCTAAATTATAAATAGCCCTAATGGCTCTTTTTTGCAAAACAAAAATAGTGTTAATATCCGCAGCAGCTCCCCACAAAAGAATACCATACGACATAAGGCTATGGAAATAGCTAAAATAAACCATTCTTGCCGTTTCCTCGTCAGTCAGACGTCTGATCTTTTTAACTGCATATGCCGCTGAACTTAATTTGCTTGCCAATCGTAGAATGTGCGGTCCCCATTGGAGTTTTGCGTCTACCGTAATGCCCAGAAATGTAGTAGACGCAACAGGATCCAGTTCTTCACCGTTAATTTGTACAGTGGTTTTTAATTGCTTAACATTGGGCATTGTGAATTTTACACATTTAGTTTTATTTGCATTTAAAAGTAAATTATTATTATCAAACCACTGAACAACTTTACGAAGTGCATTGTTTACTTCGTCAAAATTATCGAGACGTCTTTTTACATTAAATATAAGAGATGTATCATCCGCAAACAGCACTATATCGTTTTTATCCCCTACGTAGTAAGGCAAGTCATTAATGTACACGAGAAACAGAAACGGCCCAAGAATTGAACCCTGTGGGACTCCCATGGTAACCGACGATCCTGGAGAAAGTTTTCCATTAACGTCAACCCTCTGGACTCTATTATTCAAATACGAAGTCAGAATGCAACGCATAAAGATTATAAAGAAATATTAGAAAGGGATTATACGCGAAGATCCCTTAATTATCCATCGGAGGCACTGTGCGAGTATGTAGGTAGATGATGTTTGCATGATAATTCAAAATATATTAAATGATGTCGATGATGAAAGTCGTGATGGCCTCGAGGTTTGGACACGCGGTCGAGAATCTCGACGGTCGCGGGTTCAAACCCCAGGCACACACCTCTGACTTTTCGAAGTTATGTGTGTATACACAATGAATCATCACGTACTTTAACGGTGAAGGAAAAACATCGTGATGAAACCTGCACACCTAAAAAGTTCTTAGGAATTTCTTAGGTGTGTAGTCCGCCAACCCGCACTAGGCCAGCGTGGTGGACTAAGGCCTAAACCCTCTCAATGGTAGAGGAGGCCCGTGCCCAGCAGTGGGACGTATATGGGCTGATGATGATGATGATGATATTAAATGAAGAACCACACCAAAATAATCTGAGGGGTACAATTAAGGAAATTGTCAATATATTTTGCAATGTATCCTATTTCTCTTGCTTGGATCACAAAACGAAAATACAAAATTTCCTAATGGATACTGTGTTTAATATTATTGTAAATTGCTGGTGCACTAAACAGAATACTCAAAGGTAAAAGTAGTATATGTCAAAATAATAATACAAAAATACAAGCCCCGAATTATTATAAGAAAAACAATAAAAGGAAATAAGTAAAACCATCTTTTATTTCAATGTGGAATATTACAGTTTTTCACAAGTTTGATTGTTGAAAAAATAAATGAAGGCTTTTTTTTAAATGTATTTATTTTGTAGAATAAGTAAATTCTTGTGTTTCGAAATAAAGGTTGATACAATAAACAACATATTTCGAGAGACCTTTGAGCTTGGGCTAGCATACACAAGGTAAGAATTTGATTATTATTTTCAACATGAAATATAACTATCTCAAATTAGGGATGATCGATATTAGAAAAACATCGATGTTGACATCGATGTTAACATCGAACCAGAAGTATCGATGTACGATAAACATCGATTGAAAAACATCGATGTCTTAAAACATCGATATTTTTGGTAGGGATGTCGGAAAATGCAATAAAGTAAATATATTATTTGAAAATATCTATCGATATTTATATTTTGACTAAAAAGTATCGATATATCGGTATGAATTGTGTACGTACTCAAGAACATAAAAATACGCGCGCGTTGACAGAGTAGTCGACCAAAAAAAGGATAATGTTAAATGTTGTCACGCACTCGCAGTTGAATTGATATTTAATGTTATTGTTAATGTATTTAGTTCTCAGTTTAATTTTTTTGTCTTTGAGAAATGCAAAGAAATAACTATTCGTACGGCTTGTCTTGCGAACACTAGATGGCGCCCTAAAGAATAATTGACGTTTCATCGTTTCCATGTTTTATTATTATAACATCGATATATCGATGATATCGAAGTCATAACATCGATGTTTTTCAGCTAAACATACATCACAACATCGTTGAATAAACATTGATGAATATCGATCATCCCTATCTCAAATATATTCTATTCATATAATATATTCTAGAGAAAAAATCCTTTTTGAGCGCCATCTAGCGGGTGTGTGCGAATAGAATGTATAAAAATCAGCGTCATCTATCCGTAATGGTACTTGCTTTTTACGAAATGAAAACATGAGTGGCACATCTATCTCAGTTATTAGTGTATTATCTATGATCTCATAATTATGCAGTTATCGCCTGTTTCTGTAATGCTAGCTAGTATTTTAGTCTGTTATTGATTGCTTTTATCATCACGATTATCCAAATGTAATGTTGATAAATAATTATGTACTATATTTTTTTTTCACTTGAATTGACATTTGAATTGAATAGGTAGGTACCTGTTACTAAAGTATTTATCTTTGCGATAAAGGTTTTCAATAAAATAATAAGGTCAAAATTAATGAAAATGAATAAAATGAGTATGAATAAAAGCTGTTAAATTTTACCAAATTGGAACTCGAACTTTGATTCGAATGCCTAAAAGTTATTTGTTGTATTCGAACATCATGTTGGCGTAATTAAAACACAGGAATTAAACAGATGTTTATAATTTAACAGAATGTTATAAAAATAGAATATATTTACATAGGTGCCCCTTAGTAAAGATCAGCACAAAAAAATCGGTGGGACACGTGAAAATGGTTTAAAGTCGTAGCTTATTCGTCATCATCCGACATTTGAGTGTTATTTCTCTTTATTTCTACATACATAGGAACGTAAGTTGCTTTAGGAAAGCCGCTAACAGCAAGTTCAAGTCTTCTTTTTCTGCTAGTTTCTGGCGTGATGTTAAAATTTCTAAAATTCTGAGTAATGCTTCTGTAATGTCCATTTATTTGTGGAACGTAAGTTTGTGCTGTTGTTGACTCTTCGAATTCCTCAGTGGTCTCAGTAGTTGCTTCCATTGTCGTTGTTTTGATAACTTTAGTGGCATTCTTTATTTCAGCAACGGGTGTGTTTGAGTAATCTTCGTCATTGTTAGCGCTTTCTCTAAAATTCCTTCTATTTTCCTGTAATTCCGCGTTTCTGAGATTAACGTATTCTTGAGGCACTTTAGCATCTTCGTGACTAAATTTAAGTACGTCCGTAGGCTTCGTAAAAGAGTTTGCATCAGAAGTGACTGTTGTATCAAAGAATGGCAACATTGTAGTTACCTTAGGGATAGGAGGAGCAGTGGTTCTGTCTTCAATTGGGATAATTCCAGAACTACCCATGTGAAAATCTTCTACTTGCAATGTAGACAGAAGTAAAGGAGCCTCTGTCGTATAAGGTGGAGTTGGTTGTATCAATATAGGCTTAAATGGTTCAGTAGTCGAGTTAATTCTACTATTAGTTTCTGTTCTTATGTCTGGAGAATATACTTTAACGTGTACAATCATGTCGGTACCAGTAGCCTCCTTGTCGTGGTCCTTTTTATCAATATCCAGTGATACCGAATTGTTTCTGTTTTGTGTATGACTTTTACTGTGATATAATATTCTCGATTTTCTACGGATAAATGTACGTCGTATGGGTATTACTGTTTTTCTTTTGAAATGTACGATAGGGCGAGATGTTGTGAAATATATGTCATTAAGGTTTATATTGGATTTGTTTAATTCAAGCTTACTTTTCCTATCATCCGAAACAGATCTTAATGGAAATAAGTTTAACATGACACTAAAAGATTTAGTCGTTGAAGGCGGTTCAGTAGTATGGACAATGTTTGTATTATGTGATAAAATATTACTATAATTATCTCTACAGTGACTACCATAACAGTTATTATCATTGTGGTCTACTCCCTTAAATATAGGTCCTTTAGAAGAAATTTCAGGAATTGGCGTAGGGGCTGGCGAAAATCTAAAAAAAACCATCGGCCAAAAGATTGACTTCGCCAGGATTTTCCGGTTTAAAAAGAAACAATGGATCTGGCTGATGATTCGAATGCACTATTTCCGATTTCCTGGTACTCTGAAACATAAGATCTACTTCGGTTTTAGGTTTATTTCCTTCACTTACATTTATCATTGGTTCTACATATACTCCAGTAAATGCGATGTGACTACTTGGCAATTTAGTGTGCATATCTCCAGCTTTGGCATTGATAGTTTTCTCTAGATATTTAATAATTTGTCTTATATTTTGCAATCTTTGAGCATTACGATATTTTTCTACCCAAGTTCTAGATCCATACTTTTTACTAAACGGCAAAGGCGTTGGACTTCGATATTCAAAAAAGAATGGTCTAGGACTTGTTCGTCTAACGTTATTTGTTTGAAAGTTTTTTGGTGTCGTTGTTAAAGAGTGGATATAATTATTATGCTTAGTAGCGGGTATTACTTCTAAAGTAGGATCAAGAAAACTGTTCTCCTGCATCGCGTTTACGAGTAGTGGCATTCGTTCGTAATAGTCTTGGTCGAATCCAAAATAACTCCGGTCGAGTCTGTCAGCTATAGGGTGGTCTTGGACGTTCACGTCTTCGGTACTGTTATCGGCTCTATACCTTTGTACTAAACTCCATTCTACTGCAATCGCGTATTCATAGATGAGTAGAATTACCTGAAAAATAATTAACGAACATTTAAATTTTATATTGTGTAAGCTGACTTACAATACAATAATACTAGTTATAAAATTTGTCCCGATGGTCCTGTAGCTCCATACCTCGCATCGCATTAACATGTCCAGTACTTGATTCAAGCAAAGTGTTATTAGGTCCCTCTTAGGAAATCATTAATTACTGCACGGAGCCTTGAAAAGTTCCTAGTAAACGGTGTGAAGCCCGCTCTATATAACGTAGAGCTTAAAATACATACGTTCACACTCTATTAACTCCCCAGTCATGGTAATAAACAAATAGACTACGCGAATATACCTCTACCTAGCCCTTCTATAACATTATGGGTAAAACTGTTCAAGTACATAATATAATGAACCTATATGATAATATTAAATCCACTGGTCGGCACTTTTTCTGGACTCCATTACACTTACCATCAGGTGCAATGGGGTCACTTTGCCGTGCCAGTATAAAAAAAAACTTACAAGGGTTTCAAAATCATTTATTTCATTCATTCAATTCTATAAATACATCATACATACATACATAAACTCACGCCTGTATTCCCTTAAGGAGTAGGCAGAGGTGCATTTCTGCACCCACATTTCGCCAAGTACCTATGTATCAGTCCCACGTAATAGGTGGCGAGCCTATTGCCGTTTTTCGGGAACATTTCCAGACTCCGTGCTGTTACCGAGAATTTCCTAATGGAAAAACCCAATAACACTTTTCCCGACTCGGGAATCGTACCCAGGACCTCTAGATCGCACGGCACATACTTGTACCGCGAGACCACGAGGCAGTCAGTTCTATAAATTCATCACTATATATATGTATTTGCTTTGTCAAAGAATATGCACAGTAATTCGTTTACATTTAAATGACAGCTATTTCAAAAATGGATAACGTAAGTTAATCGACATAATTTTCTGTTGTAAACCTTTTTAGAAATATCTGTAACATTTTAGGCCTATGTTTCAATTCCTGCAAGTGTAGTGAAACCGAAAAGTCTTTCCAGAAGTTTCTGATACTAGGCAGATAACACTTGTACTTAAGAGGGAAGTCAGGCTGTGTGACTTTTGGGTATATATAATACAATTTTAGTTCATTTATTATGCTCTGTAAACAAAAAACTATTATTTACTTTGACAATAAATTCCAGTTTCATAGAGTTATTTATTTAATAATTAATTGATACAGACCTTATATTATTGAAAAACACAATTATAATAAAAATTAAACTTAATAATACATAATTAAAAAGGAGGAATATCATAAAAGTTGTTATCAACATTTATATCGAAATCACGAATGTCATCCGCTTTCCAGTCATTTCGTTGTATTTCTAAATAAATAGGCCTAGCCCGAGGTATCATTGAATTTATACTTGTGAGCAAGCTTTCTTTATTTGATACAACTTCCTTAGAATTATGTTTTAGCTTAGCTGTCATGTTATAGTTTGAATGAAATTCATTGTTGGACTCAGTAGATGGTGTAACAGACGGTTCTATCTTAGATTCTTCGGAGATTTTGTCATCAGTTTTATCATCATAGCCTAATAAATTGTCGTTGTGAATTGCGTCGTCAAATTTAACACTTTCGTTCGATTTGCCCAACATAGATGTCTTTCCAATTACTTTTAGCAAATCAAAACTCGGTTTATTATGTGTTAATTTTTGTAAAAATATGTTACCAATTCTGTTTTTAACCGAAAAATCCTTATTTTTATATTTTGGTACTGGAATAAAATGTGAACTCTTTAAATCACTTAGACTTTTCATAGCGCTTTTCGATGCAATGTCACTTATATTGACACTGATTTTTTTGGTATTATTCTTTTGTTCATTTATTTTTGTTTTAATTAATTTTAATTTCTGTAAATCCACCCTATCAACCTTATTTAATTTTTTTTGTGTAGTTGCAAAATATTCATCATACTCTTCATTACTAAAAAAAGGTTTACTTCTCGTAAATGTAGGTGCTACGGTTGTTTGAGGTTTAGCATTATTGTTATTTTGGCGTTGGTAAACAAAATTTGAAATTCTGTGCCTAGCTGGGGTCATGGGTATCGTATACGACAGTTTCTTTTTTTTATGTTCAGTTGGTTCTATATAATTTCTAACTGTTGTTAATTTTTCGTAAATATCAATTGAATCCTCAATTGAATCAATCTTAAATTTAGGCTTATTTTTATTATAATCCAGTGGTAGTTTTATTATATTATGCTGATTATTTTTTTCAGTTGTAATTTGATTTTGTATTTTTAACTTATTTTTTTCCGTAGTCGATGTTATTTTTTTTGCTATAAAATGTCGAGTTGTGATTGCATTCATTGGCTTCAAAGTAGTGATTTTTTCTACATTAATTTTTTTCGTTGTTTTACTTGGTTTAGACTTGGATAATTGCACTGGCTTCTTAACATTACATATTTTTGCTATTGAAAACTTAGCATATGGTATTAACTGATTTATATTGCTCTTTAACTTTTTCAACAACTCTCCCAATTTTATTGGGCATTTACAGTTATGAGCCCCAGTTGTAACAGTTTTCTTTGTATATTTTTTGTAGTTACCACTACGAAGTTGCTTTTGTGATTGTTTTACGTTTTTTATTATGGGAGTAGTAAACAGTAACGGTGGTCTTTGCGTTGGCGATTCCCGTTTGATAATTGATGGGTTGGACCCATAAGTGACTTTATCATTTACCATTTTATCAAAATAATTCAATATTCTTTGATAATCTCTGATCTTTCTTATTTTTGTCATATAGTCTGCGTTTCTCATCGCGCTTTGGTAGTACACAATTGGAGATGTTTTGAATTCTATTGCATACACCCTAGACGTGGGTGCCTTAAACCAATTTCTAGAGTCAGAAAAAATGTTCTTTTCATAGTTTCCTTCGGTGGTTTTGCTAGAATCAAATAATGGTGTTGCACTGGTGTAATCTTCCATGACTTTCTCTAAAAATATATTTTGTTTTAATGCATTTAGCAGGATAGGAAGTAGTTTCAAAGTGGTTTTATCGAAGTTGAGTTTAGTTTTCGAGTATTTGGCATCGAATGGCGTCGTATCGGCAGACTCATTGATAAAGCCTAGCCAAGTTGGCTTTGTGACGTAGCTCTTGTTTTTGTTACTTCCAGAGACGGTGCTGTATTCATAGACGAGTAGAACGCTCTGTAAAATAATATGATATTTAATAGGATTACAAGAATAATTCAACGAATTTTAGGTTAAAATATTTTAATATTAAGTTCAAAATTTAAGTGAGGTGTCCGGTTGAAAGACTCTTTCAAATTTGAGTAAATCTTACGAGGATTTTTAATAAAATTTTATACATATGCTTATATACTGGTAAATTGTTCCGAAACTACTTAGTTCAACAAAAACATGTTAAATATACTATAAATCTTATAAGAACGAATAAGACCCATAAACTACTACTTACCTCTAAAAGATTAAAATTTTTATATCACACAATAAATTCAACATACTTATAAAGTTAGTACAGGCACAGAAGATTATATACTCAAAAGAATTTAATCTTCAACATGTAGGAGTTACTAATACAACACATACATATGTAATATTTCTTCGAAAGTATAGCGAAGACAATAAGACTTATTTAATGAATATTAGATGCACCTTTCTACAGATTAGAACACGAGGTACAGTGAATTAATTGCTTATAAAACTGCATGTGCAATCGATAAATTACAATGTTTTTAACACTGGAAGTAAGCTAAAGTAGTTTAATTAAAATTAATGTAAGTGTACATTTTTAAATAAGCCGCACTAGGCCAGCGTGGTGGACTAAGGCCTAAACCCTCTCAAAATGACGAAGGGACGTATGTGGACTGATGATGATGTAAATTTTTCTCATAATTTGGTAGAGGGTTTTTGTATGGGGATCCTTCGTTAAAAAATGTAAAAATAATAACCATTATATCTGATCAGCCAATATATATAAACACATGGAAATTTTGGTAGACCCACTTAATAAATGCTTATTCCGAAAATTGATACACTTTCGTGTGTCACTTCTACTGGTATTACACATTATGCGTATTAGTCGCTTAAAGTGACTAATATGCATAATGATACTAACCATTAGTATTCATCTTATCTCCCTTAAATTCATTTTCATTCAAATTCAAGTCACTTGAACTATCACTGTCCAATAAAATACAATTATTTTCCAAATACTTCTACATTCTTCTTCCGTATGTCCGAAAGCGAGGAGATAATATTCAGATCCCCATCTGCATTTGAGAAGGTTATCAATATTTTTAAGTTTGTTGACCTGTTTCTCCATCTCATTACTTAATCTAAAGTTCATTATCAAACGATATTTAACACAAGCACGGGGAGTGCTAGCTTTCTAGCATTATCATTGCTCGGTGTTGTGCGCATGCGCACTCAGCATAACGTGCCGCGCCACGCAACGTGGGTTCAATCTTCGACACCTTCACATCATTTGATGTAATTCTAGTGTGTGGTGATGCAGATTATACACAACGCTATGTTTTATACACCAGACATACTGTATACATATATACATACATCCATAACCTGTATTTCCAGAAGCGGTAGGCAGTGATGCATTTCTGCACCCACATTTCGCCAGGTATGTATTCATCCTCATCATCATTCTCAGTCCACATGTACCCACTGCTGGGTATAGGCCTCCCCCAATGCTCACCATTTTTCTCGGTCTTGGGCTACTCTCATCCTTAGCTTTCCAGCTACATGGGCTATGTCATCCGACCATCAGCTGGTGGTCTGCCCTGTTTCCATGCACCTTCCCGAGACCACCATTCTGTTACGGCCCTTGTCCATGCAACATGGATGTGTGATGACCATGTACTAGTCCCACGTAATAGGGGGCGAGCCTATTGCCGTTTTTCGGGCACAATTCCAATTTCCTAATGGAAAACCTAATAACACTTTGCCTGACCCCGGAATCGAACCCAGGATCTCTAGATCGCACGGCACATACTTGTGCCGCGAGACCACGAGGAAGTAGATACAATACAAACACAAAAATACTGTATACACTAAGTTATATCCGAAGGGTTAGGCGCAGGTGCATTCTAAACTCCATTTTGCCAGCTGTATTATCAGTTATATTTACGCACGTCTAATGAAGATTTTACTGCAAACTCAATAAATAAAAATTCAAAGTATACTTGTTCTTGTTATTACTACTTTTTAAATTAGAACTCTTAAAGTGGACCCATAATGGTTTTGTTAATCAGGGAAAGTTAATGACAAACTTTTCTGTAAAAAAAATAACACGAGCAAAACAAACTACTGATAAATTTGAATTTTTCTCTAGATTTTAAAAGGAATGCTATATTGATACAAGGAAATATAAAACAAATTAAATATAAATTAGATGATCCAGAGTTTGTATAATAAGATGTATTGAAAATATTGAGTCCTCTAGATTATATCACCGTTTATTGTAACTGTATGTTCTTTGTTATGTTGTTGTAATAAACAATAACTTCTGTTAGGATGACGATTATCTGATGAGTGTTACACATGCGTCAAGAGAATGTAACATTTTGTTTGTTGAAATGATATTTTCTTTATTTATTACGACATCCCATAGTTCAAAAATATGTTATAATTCTAACTAATTAATTTATAACATATGTATTTACTTTGCGTATTCTTTATTAAACATTTTATAACAACAAAATAAAGGTGATTTGCCTTAATGAACTTTGTCGTAATTATTGTATGCTAAGAAATGATGACTAACCATTATGTCTGTTTTTTATATATTTTGTATCTTAATTAAATTAGGCTGTTAAACTTATATCAATTATTTTTAACGAAGCGAATTCTTAAATTCACGCTATGTGAATTACATACAAATAAGTTAATTTATAATGGAGAAAATTTATTCTGCATATTTTAGAAAACCCATTTACTTTGTGAATAATACATTAAAGAGTGTACAATATATTTTCTAAAATTAATCAAATTCTAAAATAAAATATGATATAAAATACTGCAAAAATAACAATAATTACAACAACACAATACCCAGTACATAACGTCTTATAGAATGTCACACATACATTTTAAATACAGAAGAACATATTATAAAATGTTACCCATATACGAAATGGTGACATCTTTCAAAACATTTCGTCGGTTAAAAAGAAGAAAAGAGCTATTGAAAAACTGCACACGAATTTAAAGATTTTAATTTTGAAAATTCATTTTTTTCTTAGATTTATCTTATTAAAAAAAAAAAACTAATTTTTCAATTTAATCGACGAATTATTACTATAGATCTCCCGTGATGTAATATTTTGCGTAATACTCACCACCACGACGGTAACAGTGATTATGGTGGAGACGGCGGCGCAGGCGCACCCCTGCCGTATTTGGCGTCTCCTGGATAACCTTAAGAACTCCTCTGTCCTCGCGTCAATGGTCCTGTACAGACCGAACTGCGTGATCCCCGACGAGGAACTCTCACTAGACATGTTTCACATAGTTAGTGCACGACGGAATGAAATATTGACGAGCGTCACCTGTGCCTGCGCATGAAACTGTAGCGGATTCTTGTGACTGTTTCCTTTGCTCTAGTGCTGGCTGGACTTTCTTTTTGTTATCGATTAAATGTTTGTAGACAATTTTTATTTCAGTTTAGTTTAGGACTGAGATATGTGCATTTTTTAAAACGCTATTGTTAGTTGAATTTATCATCAGCATCATCATCAGCATATATATAATACATACGTTCCACTGCTGGGCACGGACCTCTTCTACAACTGAGTGGGTTTAGGCCTTAGTACACCACGGTGGCCTAGTGCGGGTTGGCTAGTTGAATTGAATATTATTTAATGATCTGAATTTTAAGTGCTAATGATTTACAAATAGGTAATAATTGCTGACAAACAACATCAGTTTTTCTCTCATTCTGAACTTTTAATGTGACGCTGAAAGGTTTAATATTTTTGTTGTATGCTAATATTCCACCACCAGGAAATACGATATAGCTGGCAAAATTAGCAAATTTTGAAGACCTAAGTTCTGATAGAAGAGTCTTATGTTTATTTTATATCGATATCGATAATCAGCTTACACTACCCACAATGTTCTTGCGTACTGAAGCGTACGAGTCGCGGCCGGCGCACCCGCCATATATTCTCCAAGTGAAAATGTACAATAACGCTTAATTTATTCAACACATCGCATCTAATGGCGATTCTGCTACCGCCTTGCCTGTAGAGTAAGTAATTAAAGCCTCCATTAGCCTTTATTGTTGCAGTTAAGTTGGTTTTTAATTTTACGCGATTTTACTTTGTTTTATTAATTTCGTAGCATTATGTGTACGTGATGCAATGTTGGGTTAATGGCATTTGTTTGTTTGTTTTTACGTCCATAGCGCCGGATGAAAGGAAATAACATGTTATTGAAATCATAACTTCAGAAGAAGGTTAATAACTAAAATTATACTGTATGAAACTTTTTAAATACGGAAGAATGTAGGAAAAATTCCCACACTACAAAAAAATATTGCCAGTATGAACTAAGAAGTAGAAAAATGTAATAAGGCTGTTAGTTGAGCAGCAATTTAATGCGTTTTATTTCTCAAAATTATAATCATTGGTTTTATAAAGCAAAAGTGACATAATTTGTAAAAGTATTATTTAAAATGATGTAAGACAATAACTTACACAAGTTTATATAGATATTGCATCAAATATCATGCGACTGTCCCTTAATCCCGCGGCACAAGTTTGTGCCATGAGATCTAGCGATCCTGGGAACAATTCCCAGGTCAAGCAATGTGTTACTGAGTTTATACGTTAGGAAATTCTCAGTAGCAGCACGGAATCTAGATACGTGCCCGAACAATGGAAATAGGCTCGCCCTCTACTTTGTGGGACTTAAAAATTCAGTTACGGTAACGTGGTTGCAGAAACACACCTGTGCTTTTCTCTTTTCGGGGATTTAGACATGAGTATGTGTGTGCATAAATAATTCCAATATTATTGTCAGTTCACTAATTTAGATGTCAGAGGAGAATTTATCAAGTCAATATATTTTTTTGCATCGTGAAGTTTAATCTTAGGCAATCCATCAACATCGGATGATTTAAATAGAGAGAGTACGGATTGTACAAAAATATAAAACTTTAAGACATAATACGTAAAGTCTGTAAGGATTTATTTAATTCCTATAAAAACGCCCACAATTCCTGGAAATTTTAAGAATCCAGGTCTTTGAATTTGAGAACGTCCAAGAAGTATCCCAGATATTTAACCAGGTAATTGAAATAGTAATAAAATATTATACTGCCCTCCAGTTTTTTTCTGTCGTTATGGCACCACTGGGGTTTAGTTTTATTTATTAATTTTAAATCTAGAAATGAGACACACCACAAACTTCTCTAGAGGATATCAGAATCTATAAAAAATACCGTCTCAAAAGTCGAAAAACAACAGTCAGTCGGTACATGGCTTATGTTTTCATAGCAAACATAGCATAACAGCATAGGCGGACAGATATGCGCCAATTTCTTGGAAGTGGTATTAATTGAAAATCAAAAATATTTTAATACTTCTACAAAAAGAAATTGCTTAAATTGATTTAATAATCCAACATTAAGCACTTATGACAGTCCCGTGGCGCAGTTTGCTAGACACCAGCTTGTGAAACGAGAGGCCCCGGGTTCGATCCCCGCAACGAAACAAATGTTTGTGTGATCATAGTCTCACGTAGTTTTTGATACCTATGACACAAGACGTGTAGTGTAGCGTCAGAACTATGTATGTGTTGGGTGCATTTATTTGCTTATTATTTATTTATACTCTGTTATCGCTCTAAAGCATTCGTAGTCATTTTGTTAATACGCTTGTTTTTCTTAAAACTGCAACGGATCAATCATGATGCACATAAATACATGGAGAGATGTAATTATATGACGCCGCTCATTACATTTTTCAATTTATCCATAAATTTTATCGACATTAGAAAGCTGTTGTTCTATAATAATCTCCTCATCACTCATCCATTGGTACATGTACCTACATTGTTGCATTTATATTCTTAGATATCTTGAAAAAAAAACAAGTTCTTAAAAAAATATATATATAAAAAAATAGGCGTTGAACGATTATTATATGAAAATAATCTTATTATTTAATAAAGACTGAAAAAAATATTCTGGACGTCGTAAATATGTGTTTCAACGTTGAATTCCTTTACCACCCCACAATCCATGAACATTACTCCTCTTATAAGGGACTTAGCAAGATATTTGGTGCGTATATTAAGTATTTTTTTAGGTAGCATACAAATTAACATGAAAATAATTATGATAATTGCGAATAATTATTTATAATGCTAGCTTACCCATTTTTTCATTAGGTTATAAAAACAGTCATTCAAATGCGACACTTTCGTCGACATTTTACAAGCAAAGTTATGCGGAACAGTAAACATAAAATGTAATAATCCACGCTTCAACGATTTGTTAATAGATTTACGTCTAGAAATAAATAAAAAACACCTAAGACTGAATTGAATTCAATATCTAGAGTTCCGTACCAATATTATTGAGGTGTATTGCACGAAGCAGGTGTAAAAGTAGTGATGGCTTCGGGGTTTAGGCGCGCAGTCGAGAATCTCAGCGGTCGCGGGTTCAAACCCCAGGCCTCTAACTTAACCTCTAACTTTTCGAAGTTGTGTCTGTAGTTACAATGAAATATCACTTACTTTAACGGCGAAGGAAAACATCGTAAGAAAACCTGCACACCTAAAAGTTCTTTGGAATTTCTTAGGAGTGCGGTACGCCAACCCGCACTAGGCCAGCGTGGTGGACTAAGGCCTAAACCTTCTTAGTTGCAAAGGAAGTCGTGCCCAGCAGTGGGGCGTATATGGATTGATTATAATGTACTGCACGTAAGAGTGCCAGTGTAGACAGTGTAGACTGCGGTACGAATAGGTAGGTTCAACTTGGGTGGTACAAAAATCTCCCAGAAAGACTTAAAGAATTGTAGTGGCGTTGTAATCATTAAATGAGATTGGCGGTAATTTGTTGTTGGTAGGATAACTACTAACTTAGCGACACCACCGTAATGATATATATGTCATCATCATCATCATCATCAGTCGTGACCAGGGCAGAATTAATTCTGTATGACTGGGGATGAATGTGGGACAGCAATGTTTAGTATGATTCCGTACAATTTGGTATATATTTAAAAGGCATTGCCTACGTCAACATTCCCATAACAGTTTTTATTATTTCGATACGGAACTCTAGAATCGGCTACATATCTTCACTGTTGTTATTTAGCATCCGTGTCAGGAAACGGAAAGGGAACATGCGAGTAACATTAAAAAGAAATGAATGTGTGAGAAAATACTTAGACAATACCCGCGGTATTTAAGGTGCCATTATTAGAAAAATGAGCATCATTAAACAAAAATTGCTTTTTGTTCGCGTGTCACGGAATGTTTATTCGTTCGTCGTGTTTGACAAAAGATTTTTGCGGTTCAACTTTTTATGTTAGTAGGTATGTTAGGGAAACCCTAATTTGTTTAACGACATAATTAACGAATACGATTGAAAGGGACGAAGCTCGTTTTCCTTGTAGGGAAAAGTGATATTGGATTTTTTTTCGAGAAAATTCTTAGTAGCAGCTAGAACTCAGGATCTGTTGGTGGAAAGTCTCAATAGACTCACCTTCAATATTTATTACATATGCTTTTCAAATATAACATAAATAATTGCAAAAATATTTTCATTAAATAAATTATGTTTTATCAAAAATTTTCTTCAATTTGATTCATGCAACTTCACATAGATGGCGACACCTACATGCAGTTATTTCGGTAATACCACGATTTATTAATTTTGTGGTACTCTGGCAAAAATGCAGGATTTTTAACAAACGTGTTATACGTTTGAATTTTATAATGGAGTCCCTAGGATTATAATTTGTAGTCTTAAGCTTTTTCTTTGCTAAGAACCAACCAACAATTTTTTTTCGACTGAGGAGCGTTAAAAATATTTTTACACTTGACTTCATTCGAACTGCATTGCGCTTGCCATAAACTATGTATGTACACTAGTCTAATGTAAAGCACCCGCTTTTCCAGTAATATAATTTATTAAATATAACATACTTCCATAACGGAGTGATAATACAATATTATTTACCGATATTTTTCATAAGACTTCAAATAAACCTAAAAATGAAACACATTCATGTTTAATACGTTTTATATTTTTTATAGAAAATATTTTACACGCTTACAACGTAACATTAGTCAAAGGCAGTGTTGATTCCACGTCTTGCGTATTTGAGTATTAAAGTTAAGATTTTATTTAATACATAATAATTAATAAAACTAGTGCATCGGTAACCATAAATAGGTACAATACCTATATAACAAGTAAGTACGCTCAAACACAATAAGTGTCAAACAATTATACGTTTAGTATAATAGTTTGGTATCACAATTTTATGGCAACTTAGAATATACATATATTGTTATAGTCGGTTGCGTCCAATTTTATACATTTTGCTACATTTTATTTTGCGTATTTATGATACTTATCAAAATATTATAACATTAATTTGCTTTATTTAACTCGTTTCGATTTTAGTAAACTCTTAAAATTAAGAAAAAATATTTTATTATAGATCCATGTGATAAGCATAATTCAAAATTAAGTCTGCGGTCGTAATAATTTTCTATTTGATAGTTGAAATAAAAAATATTACGCATGCATCGAGAAGTGACTAAAAATTGGTGCAAACGACATTTTAAGCTAGAATTAATTAGAATACAAACGGAACTGCGGGTTTGTCGTAATAGTAACCTTCGTCTTTAACGAATGGAGGACGAGTTGTGTATGGTGCTGGGGTCTTGTACGTCACTGGGGGCACATAAATGTAGGGGCGCTTCGTTGTAGATACTGTGTATATAGGTGGCTGAGATGGCTGCGGGGAATACACTGGCCTGGGTGTGGTTGGCGGAGGAATGTATACTGGCCGTTTGGTTGTCTGAGGGATTATCACAGGTGGTTGTGTAGGCGAGGGGGTATAAGGTTGTCTAGTAGTAATGTATACCGTAGGTTGAGGCCTAGGAGTTGTGACCGAAGGGACGAAGTAAGGCCTGGGAGTAGTCACAATTGGAACGTACAAAGGTGGAGAATAAGGCCTGGATGTTGTCTTTGGCGCAATCACAATTGGTGGTTGAGTCTGACTAAAGATAGGCTGACGAGTGGTTTGTGGGGCGATGTATATTGGAGGTCTCGAGGGGGCTGTGGTAGTCGAGGGTATAAAGGGGAATAAAGAGGAAGGTGGTGGGATTCGTTGAGTAGTTACTGGCGGTAAGTAAGAAGGAGGAACGGTTTGGGGCCTAGGAGTTGTAGGCGAAACTGTATACGTCACACGTGGTGTAGTTGGGAAGGTGAATGGAATTTTCGGTGTTGGGTAGTCGTAACCTGTCGTTCGGTCGGCGGGAATTATTGTGGAATAAGTAGGTGGGGGTGGCGGACGGGTAGGTGGTGGTGTAGGTCTTCTGGTTGTTGATGGAGGAGGCGGTGGTGGGGGTGGACGAGTGGGTGGTGGTGTGGGACGTCTAGTTGTTGGTGGAGGCGGTGGTGGAGGAGTTCTTGTAGGCGGAAGATAGGTGGGAGGAGGTGTGGGTGGTGGCGAAGGTCTTCTAGTCGTTGGTGGGAGATAAGTGGGTGGTGGAGTGGGTGATGGACGTCTTGTCGTTGGTTGGTATGTTATAAAGGGTCTAGGTGTCGATGGAGGAAAAGGTCTCCTAGTGGTAGAGGGGAAATAGGTTGACGGGCTTGGGAAGGGACTTGGGGGAGCTTTGGTAGTGGGAGGTAGGTAAGTAACTGGTGGACGAGGCTTAGGAGTCGACGGCGGGGGTGGTGGTGGAGGTGGAGCTCTTGTCGATGAAGGTGGTGGTGGTGGCCTAGTGGGCAATGTGAATGGGACACGTGGAGTAGGGTACGTGTAGCCTGTCGTTCTAAAGTTGTCTATAATCGTGCTAAATGTGGGTGGTGGCGGAGGTCTGGTTGGTGCAGGCGTTGGCGGCGGGGAAGGTCTTGTTGGTGGTGGCCTGGAAACGAAAATAATCAGAATAATTACAAGTATATTTAAAACAATTATTTATTAAAAATTATTTCATCACTAATTCTATTTAATCATCTCTTTAATTGCTTGAACGTTTTATTTTTATTTGTATCGGTTCTAGGTTTAAATGAGAATTGTGATATTATGTGTGTGACTCGTCTGTTATTTATATATGTGTATTAAATACATATAATCACCTCGGACGGAAAGTTGGTGGTGGTGGAGGTGGTGGCGGTGGTCGAGTTGGTGGTGGTGGTGGTGGTGGTGCCTTTGTAGTTGACGGTGGGAAGGGTACCCTTGGTGTAGTATACACATAGCCTACTGTGGACGGTTGACGGGTGATGAATGTCACAGGGGGAGGAGGCGGTCTTCTGCAATAGAAAATTATTTTATTATATACGTATCTAGAAAGAATAAATTATATATTTAGTTTTTAAGTTACCTTGTAGTTGAAGGGATAGGAGGAGGGAGTGGAGGGAGTGTTGGTCTCGGCGTCGGTGGTGGTGGAGGGGGGAGCGTAGGTCTCGGCGTCGGTGGTGGAGGTGGTGGTCTAGTCGGCAGCTCAAATGGTATGCGAGGTGTTTCGTACACGTAGCCCGTAGTTCGAGGTGGTAGTGGCGGCCTTGTTGGTGGCGGTGGCGGTGGGGGCGGGGGACGAGTTGGCGGCGGCGGTGGTGGAGGAGGAGGACGAGTTGGTGGCGGCGGTGGTGGAGGAGGAGGACGAGTTGGTGGCGGCGGTGGTGGAGGAGGAATTCGGCTAGGTGGGGGAGGTGGTGGTGGTGGTGGTGGAGGAGGAATGCGACTAGGTGGAGGCGGTGGCGGCGGGGGGAAAGGTATCTTCGGCTTCGGGTAGAAGTACCCGTCTTCGTTAAGGTCAGCGGTTATTGGTGATCCGATGACTGCATAGTTTTGGCTGGTGTCCAAAGGGATCGCTCTTTCAAACCGGTCCGCCTTACAGGTGTGGTACACCGATAAGAGGACCACTAGGATGTGTAGTGACAGCCTCTGAAAAGAACGAAAAGGTTCAATTAGATATTAATGTCAATTAATTATGATAGTAGTGGTATACTATAGATAAACATCTAGTTGAAACGGATACATTATGTATAACTTTATTATGAACACTGTCGAATGTGCTCTCCAAAATAAATTTATACACAAAAATTTAATTTTAAAGAAGATACTGGCTATAAATCTAATAAAAAATATTTTTAATTATTTTTCATAAACTATTCTATTCGAGACTGAAAAAGAAAAATAAAGAAAGATAAAAGCTAAAGATAAAGTCGTCTCGTGTAGTGTGCATCTGAAGAAGACATTAGTGTCAAATAAAATAGGAGGTCACTTCTTTGATTTACGTTGACGATTCAATATTCATTATAATATTTTAATTAACGAGCTCAAAGGTGAATCCCATAATTCAATATTGAGTAATTTATTTTATGTGTGGCTTCTGGAATTTGAAGTTTAATAAGATTTAAGTTTATTTAAATAATTATAATCAGGGAAATGAGACATAGATTTTTTTATTTATCACAAAATTTAAACGCCTATTTTCACAACTTGCCATATTACTATTTAAAACTGAACGCTTTAGTTTTAAATCATAAATCTAATATGTACTTTCAATTTGCAGCTATGTCTATGAAAACGAAAGGATTTTAAAATTTCGAAGAAAAAATATAGTTTTTGGCATTTAACCATACATTATGTCCAACATTTGGTTTTCGTTTAAAGTTAGTATTTTTTGTTAAAATATAAATATAATAAAGTAATTGCAATTAAAATAAGAGAAAATAATTTTGTATGTTATTTTACTCAAACAAAATGCAGGGAAAAAAGCAAAGGATATATTGCATATTAAACAATTAGGTCAAGGCCAATATTCGCATGTTTGATCTAAATTTGGCTTTTATTGAAGAGAATTGTACGTGATAAGTGGAATTTTATTTAATTAAAGTAAAGCGAATTTATTTGTTATCCAAACATTTGAAATTTAAGCCATTTGTCAAATCATTGTTTGTGTACATTAATTATTTACCAAAATATCACACTAGCATATGAATCGAAATAAAGGCCAACTTCTTTGACCCAAATACCAGGTCAAATGGACACAGCACGACCATAACAACGTTTGACAAATGTTTGCGACCAACGCAAAATTGTTTCACAACGTGGAAAAACATTGCTCCTTCATTTGCTTTGTGAGTTATTTCGTATTGTGAAACAGTTTGAGAGATTAATGGATTTATTTGTAAAAAGGTGTTAGGTCAAATATAACTAAATATATGCCTCTAGCCATTTGTGGATTGTCCAACCGTGTGACTTTAGCAAAATCGGAATGGGGACCTTAATCTTATATCTAAGCTAAAATCGGCGCACTGCTCGTCACATCGCGGAAACGAATATAAACAAAAACGCTTTACAGTGATCTTATTTGTCAAAAGAAACCAAATTTATTTCTCCACGTCGCTTCAGTTTTCTATGAGGCAGTAATGCCATAATCGAGCTGGCCTATTCGTAACGCAAACCTAATCAAATTTATTGCAGCTTTGCCACTTTCTATAGATTTCATTTACGTATTGCCATTTTTTAGGAATTATACAATAAAATTAACTTCATTAGCATATTTGGTATACGTTTTTGTACGAGAAATTTATGCTATGATTTTGAGAAATTATCTGATCATTCATTAAACTGGTCACATAACGTAGCATGCTAGCATGAATAACATTACCACTAACAACTTTTCCAACACCACAAAATATAAAGAAGCCACTATGTTGATAAAATATTGTTGAGGATATATCCCGGCCTATTAATAGATAAAAAACAATCATAAAACTTTTTCTACGGACCATAAAAACACATCCTTGTTGTACCAATGACAATCGCGAGTGTTAATTAACATAAATCTTGGGCATTACCATTCGTTTTCTGCGTCAAATGTGAAATATATTTCGACGAAGAAGCTCAAGGCGTTCCGGTCAACGTTTGGAATGTGGCCCGCTTGTTGTATGCCTTCAATAATAGGAGAACGCGGAAAATAATATAAATTCAATAAAAAATAATGTAATAGACAGATGTCGTTATTGAACAATGATGATATTTTTATGAGAAAGCAATCGACAATAACAAAGAAATAAAAGTTTATACTAGATCGCCCCGGTACTTAATGCTTACCTATTCTACAAATATCTATTCCGCCATCCAACACTAGGCCAGCATGGTGGACTAAAGTCTAACCCCTCTAAGTTGAAGAGGACACCCGGCTCAGCAGTGGGACGTATATGGGCTGGTATAGTAGTAATGTGTTTGTGCTTTATTGGTAGTGTAAGATGCATGGCCTTTAGTCAAACAGTTGAAACACGTGTACATAAACAATTGTTTCAGATGATGCTTATTACAAGTAGGTATCTAGGATTTCCAAAAAGTCTTTGTCTTTTTAAAGTATATTTCTTGTGTTCGTGTGTATGTCATTATACGCTTTATTTTTTTGAACAAAGTCAAAATCTACAGGTGTTCCTGAACTACCAAAATCATGAAGACTTTTCAGGTCCTTGCAACAACAACAATTTCAAAAATTTCCTAAAAAAGTATCATTGTCTTCCTCCATTTTTTTGAAGATTTGTTGTATATTTTGAAACGGATCATGTGATATGTACATAATAGTACCTTACACAGGTGATTTGAATATATATTTAAGTTCATTGATCGCTCGCGCTGTATTTTACTGTTAGAAATTAGCATTTTGCCTCAGCAATAATTTTATGACTTAAACCTTGCAAAGAAATGTTAATTATTTAATGTTTATTAATTGATGCTTACAGCGTTCGGTTAGACACGCCAATGTTAACGTAGAGAATTATTTTTGGATAGCAGTTTAACATTTAAAAGAAACTAGTTGTTATAGAATAACCCGTGTTCATGAATAATTTAGATGTTTATAAATATTTTCAACATCAACAACTTAGAGAACAACATTTAATTTCGATAATTTTGCTGCCTCCAAAAGATCTCTCTTTGCGTCATAAGAGAAGATATATCAAGGTATATCAAGTAGACATATAGTATTTTTCATAATAATGATTGAGAGTTAAAGGCTTTGGATTTCCAAGGCTATAGGGCCAATAACCGTATAGTTATATTAAACAATAATAAACATTTAAAAAAATTTAATCCAGTAAAGCAAGAGAAATCTTATAATTAATCTAGTTGTTTATTTAAAAACTAGTTATGTATCCGTCTTCATGATCACGTGTTCTATGTGGGCTGCCTAAGCCACAATAGTCTTCATTCAGTTCCAACGTCATCGGAATTCTGTATAGGTAGGTAATGGTTTTGAATCAGTGAACACAATTTTTGTTTCTTTTTAAATGTGAATTACAATTTTCTTACATCGGAAAGTTAAGATATAAATAAAATATTTTAAGAATATACACCATATTTATTCATCTCTAATATTATGTGAAAGCTGACCCAATTTGTGTATAAATTTCACAAATAAACTCTTAATTAATTTGATGTTCTTAATCTTATTATTTCTTATGTACATAGATTAAATTCCATATTAATAACTGACACGCGAGTTCCCAAGATCTGTTGACTATGTATTCATTTGCATATGCGTGGGCGTCTGTAGGTTGTCGCTATGTCGGCGGTTATACCTTTGTTTTGTTGGTATGATGTATTCTGAGGAAAACTTTATTGTGATTAATTGTATATTCAATTGAGACGTATTTAAAATGAAATAAGGTATAAGAGTTGTATAAGTTGTCGGCATAATTATGTAGTGACTGGAAAAGAACATCACATGTCTGTTGTAAGAAATTATAAGAAATTTCGCGTAGGCTTTGACACTTCGCAAAAGATATATCTTAGGTCTCTTTATTTTATATGACAAAAAATATGGTGAAAATGGTATAATTTTCCCGAATGAAAATGGCAATTCTATTATGTATAATGTTTCTGATATTAAGAAAACATTAAAATCTCCTCGAAATATATGGATGCTACAGTTTAACTAGTTTATTTTTATCAAAACAGTATAAAATTGTATTAACAAGACGACCACATTCCTTTCCCTTTATAATCTGGACTAGTTTTCACGACATTTGACTATTGCAAAAAAATCTTGATACTTTATATCATTCTTATTTATGACTATATCTTTGTGTCTAATGAAGGTCATCTCTTATATTTTTTTGATTTCGTACAAAAATATTAAAATGCTGACTATACTTCTATTTGTTTTTATTTTATTCTGACATAGTGACAGCAGTGCAGAAGACGTAAGTACTATGAAAGATAGAATATCAAATGAGAAGTGATGTCTCTCTGCACTCGACACAATTATAATTAATGCTCATAATCTGACAAATTTCAGGAATGACAGTTTTTAGTTAAACTCGACCTATTACTGTAATTCATTTTGTAATAACGCCAATCGCCAAATACAGATACAAAAGACTATACGCTTAATCAGATACCGTACATAAGATGTGATACTCGGCATCATCATTCAATAAAGTAAGTATATCTCGTGTCAGGATCATCCTGTTCGTAAATAATACTTAAAGTTGACACAATTGTATCTATTGCTAAGAGATGGAGTCTTTATGATTTCAACTGCACCTTTCATCAGGTATTCGCAAAATAAACCAAAAGAACGAAAAATCCAGTTATTTATGACACGTAACCACTTGACTATCCTATTATTAGCAAATAGACGATAATGTGCCTCAATACATTGAAACCAATATCAATGTCGCATTGGCGTAATATCTAAACTAATATACATTTACCCGAAGGTCATAGGTAACTGGGCAAACGAATGATTATTTGCTCAACTAAACTAACCCGACCCCGACGTTACAACACATGGACAAAGTACGACAATTACATCAGCTTTTACACTTTTACGGAAAAGGTATATTTACCGGTGCTTCCTGTATCCGTTCTGGAATAAAATTTATTTATCTTTATCTTTATCAGCCCATATACGTCCCACTGTTGGGCGCGTGCCTCCTTTACAACTGAGAGGGTTTAGGCCTTAGTCTACCACGCTGGCCTAGTGCGGGTTGGCGGACTACACACCTAAGAAATTCCTAAGAGTTTTAGGTGTGCAGGTTTCATCACGATGTTTTCCTTCACCGTTAAAGTACGTGATAACTCATTATGAATACACACATAACTTCGAAAGGTCAGAGGTGTGTGCCTGGGGTTTGAACCCGCGACCGTCCAGATTCTCGACCGCGTGCCTAAACCTCGAGGTCATCACGATTTAAATTTTATTCGAGTAAATTTTTAGCTTAGTAGGTAGTCAAATTGTCCTATACGTAATTTTTTTCAACAAAAAGGACAAAAAATAAATATCAACGATACGGCTTAAAGAAACAATTTAATTTTAATGTTTATAACTGGTAAATTATAATATTGGATAAATTAATTGAGCTTGTACTAATAGCAATCAATTACAAAACGAGCTGACTATGAAGATATTGATTTTGGGTTATAAAAATATACTAAAAGAATACGATAACTTAACAAAACCGTAATACCTAAGTCAGTCCTATTAAATAAACTATTAATTCTCGAATGAACAGTGAACTCACGAATCAAATAACAAGTATTTGCACCTTCACTACAAATTCATACATTATATCAGAAAAGTAAGTCACCGTTTCAGGAAAAGGTTAAAATATGTGACGAAATTATTGAATTAACTAAATGTCCGAAACGAAAACGAGCATGCATTGTGAAAACAAGCACAATTACTTTGGAAGCATATAATTCGACGTGTTAAACATAACAGAGTACGTAGAAGCGACGCCAATTCATTCGACGCGCCTCCGAGTACTTGCATAACCGACGTAAAGATGGACGAGCCGGCAAATTATGTAAAAATTTCTTTGACCCTGGCTTAGTTAAGTGCAAAAAAACATATATTTTAATAAATTATCAATTGTTGGCTTGTTAACCTTAATTTTATGTTACACACGCAATAGCGTCTTGGGTGTTCTTTGTATTTTGTACATTGGTCAGTAATATCGTAAATATTTAAAGCATATTTTTTTTGTGTATTATGACTTTGACTTGGTTTTGTCGTAGTACGTTGTGAAATCTATTTCTTTTTTATGGAGTAAAACTTATGAGTTTTCATACTCAACTTTTTAAATATATTTTTCCTCTAATTCCTCTAAGTTTTAATTATAACTATTTATATAATGTATAAATATATCGCTAACATTCTTTATTCATAAATTTTACAACGATAACGGCCAAATACCGTTTTATTATATAATGATTATATTTATTTTCAAAGATTGCCTTTCACCTTTTACAAAACACGTACCAAAGTAACTAAATTTATGTCACTTACCATCTAAATATTAACAATAAACAGATAGACACAACAGAGAACCAAGGCTGTCAGCATCATAGTGCTAGAGGTCATATTCACTTTGATAATAAAATAACTGAATCTTACAAAAGACGAGTACCTACGTTGCCTCCAACGAAACCGCAATTGGCATTTGAATAAATCATAAACAAACAAAATGTGATTAACTAAAAACAAACATTGGTGATCATTGTGCTATGAATTACAAAATTCAACATGACCTTAAAAAGGAATTATTTTAAACACAATAGATGATTTTCAACACATTCTGAGCAATTAGCGTCAACATTTACATTAACATATAAGTCTTGGATCACGCTTTAGCGCCATATACAAAAACGATTTAAGCTGTTCACGTAACAAAATGATGGATATAATTTTATAGCACCAATTGTCATGGAATGCGGTTCCAAATATTAATTATTTATTTGGTCTTGAGCTTTTTATGCACAAAAATCGCTTACAAATAAAATAAAAATAAATGTTTAATTTAAGTTAGCAATACCAATGTAAACAGATGTTTATAACCAGATGTTAAGAGCTGAATAATTTCTAGATCCTAAGAAACTGTGTCGTAGTCGGATGGAACAAGCATGTGCCGCGCAATCCAGAGGTCTCGAGTTTGATTCTCATTTCGCGCAGTGAAGCGTGGTTTTTCTATTAGGAGTTCCTCTGGAGTAAACAATTTCCTTGATCACTATACTATAGTCACTATGTTATTGATTTGATATAGCTATTGTTAGCATACTACCGACAGCCCCGTGGCGCAGTTGGTTAGATACCAGCTTGCGAAACGAGAGGCCGCGGATACGATCCCCGTACCGAGATAAATGTTTGTGTGATGCAAAAATATTTTTTTCGGGTATGGGTGTTTATGAGACCGAAAAGTCTCTCGTAGTTTCTGATACCGACGACGCAACACTTGTATCTTAGTGTGGGGTCAGAACTATGTACATATGTGACTGTGTATTTTTTTTATACTACTAACCTACGTCTTCAATTTACTACCGAAAGGAAGCAAATTTAATTAACATAATATGAAGATAAACGAATAATTAAATAATATATATTTATTAAATTCATTATTAACGTTTACGTAACTTACGCCCTAAGGGCATTTATTACTCAAACATCTCTGTCATTTAACGATGTGACGAAATATTTCATTACATATGTATTTCTCACGATCCAGCTTCTTGCTTTTGAGGTAATCTCATATTAATTTTGTTTATAAATATAATCTCTTGTTTTTAAATTACAAATTAAAAGTATCGAAATCATCCGGCTTAAGAAACTTAATAAGTCGTGATTAAATTCATGATATTGTATGACATTAGGACACAACAAATAGAAATAATCATATTTCCATACAAAAAAAAAATTGGTCACTATGTAAGTTTTTTGTTGCATGATAAACTGACCGAAGCTCAACACGATCCTCAATCGTCAAGTATACAGAGTGTATAAAGACCGTGATCGAAAACTAACACAGGCAATAGCCACAGTGATTACAAACATTATAACATTTAAAAAAATCCCGACAATTTTTTTTTACGTTTTCTTAACAACCACATGCATTTAATACTCGTGGTTGTAAGGAAAACGTAATGTTTTTTTATTTTTGTCGGGATTTTTTTTTAATGTCACAATGTTTGTAATTACCGTGGCTATTGCCTGTCCTAGTTTTCGATCACGGCCTTTGTACACTCTGTATACCAGCTTGCTCGAATGCATAAATAGATGCAAAAAGATTTTCCCGGAAACTTACACAGACTGTATGGGAACAAAAAAGAAAAGACGAAGATAACCTAGAACAACTGATGATCACTGGCAAAGTCCAGGGCAAACGTCCGAGAGGCCGGTGCCCCATCAGATAGTCGGACCAAATCTGCTCGACGCTTAATTCGGGACTCTATGCTGCGCTCCACGATGCCAAAGACAGGAACAGGTGGCGCGGCATAGTAAGAAAGACGACTACTGTTGGTGCAGGGGATCACGACCCTCTGCAATGAGGAAAACGACGCGAGGAGGAGGAGGTATGGGCACATTTGTGGGTTTCACACATTACGCCATTGGGAAACGAATACATCGTCAGTAGCATTTTTGCCTTAATTTGCCATGTCTTTAACCGTATCATTTTTATAAGCTTAAACAAGCATCTCAGTAGGCCGGTAAGACGAGAATAAATAAATAAATACACCCAACAGTCACATATATAGTTCTGAATCCACATTAAGATACGAGTCTAGTGTCGTGGGTATCAGAAACTACGAAAAACTTTTCGGTCTCACAAACACCCAGACCCGAAACAACTATTTTTGGATCACACAAACATTTGTCTCGGTGCGGGGATCGAACCCGCGGCCTTTCGTTTCGCAAGCTGGTGTCTAGCCAACTGCACCTCGGCGCTGTTATGAATGAGAGTATTTCGTCACGTAATGTTCTACTTGGTGAATATCGTGCTGTCACTTGTGCACGTATAAAAAATCTCCATATCGAAAACATCTTCAGAAATATTATCCTTGTATTTCGTAATCGTTGTTTCGCAATACTCTGACCGTTGCCGGACGTCGGCCAGCCCAATATGGCGCGAGTGACGCCACCTCGACTTATGTAGGGCTTTAACTAAGTTGACATGACACGTCACGTTTTGTTTTCTTTATTATAATTTATAATCACCATTTTAAAAAAAACAGTTTTTTAAGGTCTATTAGAACATCTGTCGTCTTCTTAGCAATACGTTAGTTGATACCCTGATATGAACTTATTATGAAGTGCAAGAACATGAACAAAAAGTCACTTTGCTATGATCAGTATTGTCAAAAAGTAATAGTCCATATCGTTACTCATAGAACATGACACTAGTTTAGGTTAGTCTCATGAGTTTTGTGCAAAAAAAGATTGATAAATTTAGAACTAAAAATCAAAATGCCCGTTTCTCAAATCTAAATGTAATACAGTGTATCCATTCTATCTGATACATAAACAATAAAACATGCTTAAAAATATATCCTACAGGCTACAAGTGAGATAACCGTATCTTGGTAGTTGGTAATAACATCAAGTTCAACCCCAAAGTTTACAAATTAATCAGTCCGTTATCAATGGAATCAGTGCTCTAAATAGAGATGAGTGCTTAAAAACAATTTAAAAAGTGTTAAAAACAATTTGTAAAGTGTCTGATATTTATAAAAAAGAGATCTGTGTGGACTAAGAGAGAGAATTTATTATATTTTTAAGTTGTAAACCCGTGGTTTTTGGTGCATTGTCGAGAATCACGGCGGTCGCGGATTCAAACAAGGCACATACCTCAGACTTCTAACTTTATTTTTAATATCGTGAAGAAACCTCTACACTTAAAAAGTTATTAGGAATTTCTTAGGTGTGTAGTCCGCCAACCCGCACTAGGCCAGCGTGGTGGACTAAGGCCAAAACGCTCTCTGTTGTAGAAGAAGCCCGTGCTCAGCAGTGGGACGTATACGGGCTGATGATGATTACCAGCCAAATAGACACGATGGAACTGCCTCAACAATTAGAAAAATCCATCGCCTACTCTACATATTCTCTGTCACATCTACATTCTATTAGCTAATATCGACATATTTGGATTCAGAAAATTGTAAAATAATGTAAATATCGACGATTATGTTTACGAGTATTCTCGTAACCCAAATTTGTTATATTATACATATTACATATGTATACCTAAACAGATAAGTTACGTTGACTAATATTATATTTTATAAATAAATTTGAAATCAATTTGATGTAACAATAGTGTAAAGACTTTGGAGACAGTTTAGTATAAAATGAAATTTACATAAAGTTAAAAAAAATATTCAATTAATATTTTTTTGTAACCGTTCCTACTTTTGCTTATAACCTAAAATATGTACTTACTCTGTGCTACGTCTTGGCTTATAATTAACCCCCAGTAGATTTCAACGTTATTTCATAACTAAGCATGGTATGTGTATTCTCAGGCGCCAATTAAAGTAACACTTAAACCAAGATGCCAGTACACGTTATCCAAGAACCTCCTATACGACCTCACTTTCCCTAGATTTCATAAAGCTCCTCGCTAGTGTGACATAACATTACGGATCCATTGTTCCTATTTATGTGTAAGCATTGGATCTCTAGGCTTATCTGAACTACGATACTAAACAAATAACACATACGAGTAGTCTTGGTAATCTATACAAATAAATAAAATTAGAGTGTCTGTAAAATTGAAATTACCGCTTTTTAATAAATGCATATGGATGTATACACGGTACATATAGGTACCAAAATAACGATTTTTAAAATTTTTGTCTGTCTGTCTGTCTGTTTGTTCCGGCTAATCTCTGAAACGGGTGGACCAATTTTAACGGGGCTTTAGGAAGGAAGGAATAACTTAGGCAAAAAAAAAAACAAAAAAACGACTGTTAGGCGGAACGAAGTTCGCACGGGTCAGCTAGTGTTCAATATAATTAATAGGTACAATAATCTCCACGTTGTGTGTTACGACATTTTTAAAATTGAGAATAATTATTTTTTGGCAAATTTTTTTGTAGCCATGTTCTTATTATAACTCTGTAATATTCAGAGCCGACTGCCTCGTGGTGTTGCGGAAAAAGTACATGTGCCGTGTGATCTAAATGTCCTAGGCTTGATTCCCGGGTCGAGCATAGTATTATTGGGTTTTTCTAATAGGAAATTCTCAGTAGCAGGACGGAGTCTTGAAATTTGCCCAAAAACAGTAATGGGCTCGCCACCTTTTACGTGATACTAATGCATACTGGCGAAATGTGGGTGCAAAAATTCTCCTCTGCCTACCGCTTTGGGGAAAACAGGTGTGAGGTTATGTATTTAATATTCAATCTGATTATGTTACCAAGATATTTTTACAACTATCAAAATATTTTTATGTTATTAGTAAGAAAAAAAATACGGATAAAATCTTCACAAATAATAATAAATTTATTCTATCAACGACAATCTGGTCTAACAACTTGTGGTCTATAAAACAAATCACTGTTCATAATATTTTTCCGAGACCTTGGCATTTAAATGACCTGTGGACCAAAACCATCCTACGTCCTCGCTCCGGTATTCGTCCGGATGGGATTGAAGATCCGTGTTGCACAGAGGTTTGGGAAAAACTACATCATGACTAAAGCTTTCAGACGGATGTACTAAAGTATAGACTTTAACAATTAGAAAAAAATCCATCGCCTACTCTACATATTCTCTGTCACATCTAAGTACATCCTATTAGCTAATACCGACATATTTGAATTCAGAAAATTGTAAAATAATGTAAATATCGACGATTATGTTTACGAGTATTAAAAGTATAGACTTTTCCCGACTAATATGAGATTCGGCGGTCGCGGGTTCAAACCCTAGGCACACACCTCTGACTTTTCGAAGTTATGTGTGTATTCACAATGAATTATCACTTACTTTATCAGTGAAGGAAAACATCGTGATGAACGTGCACACCAAAAAGTTCTTAAGAATTTCTTAGGTATGTAGATTGCCAACCCGCACTAGGCCAGCATGGTGGACTAAGGCCTAAACCCTTTCAATGGTAGAGGAGGCCCGTGCCCAGTAGTGGGACTTTAATGGGTTAGTGACGATATTGAGGATGCAATTGTTGTAGTCTTATTGAAACAACTCTGTCTGAAGCAATAGCCGCCATTAAAAAAAAAACAAAAAACAAATTAAGAACATTAAATTTAAAATAAAACAAGTCAAAACAAACAAATAAAAACCTGTCGACTTGTTAGATATGATGTTCTTTTTATTTCAACACAATTCAGTCATGGATTTTGGTGAGAACTTTATCATGAACTTTAGGTACATCGAATAGAAGATTTATTTATCATACAAAGGATAATTGATTATGTCAGTAAATTTACATTGTGTAGGCTGTCAGGAGCCTAATTCACGAATAGGCGTACCATGTCCCACCCGACCTTTTGACCTCACTGATTTGAAAGGCACGACCAATGCTTGCACCGTATCGCCTATATCACGCTTGACTTTTAGTATTATTCTTATCAATTTTCCGCTAACTAATACTAATAAAGATTGAATTGAATATACGAGTATGCTACACGTGCATACTACAAGTTTTAATAATTTCTCGCAGTAAAAGGTATACGACACTTGCCTACTACGGGTTAATAGACTACACCCATCTTAGAAAGTCTCTTTGGAAAAATCTCAGGTACACAGGTTTCCTAATGATCTTAACCTTCATCGTTAATGTGCTTGATATTTTTTTTATTATGCGTGTATAAAAAAATAGTTAAGTCATTCAAAAGTTTTTTTTTCATTTTAAGATATTACTTTGAAAAAGGATCAATGAAAAGAACTAAGTAGTGATAATATTTTAGTTTAATTAAGGAACTAGTAGAATTGCAACATATTAATAAAAATGGTTTCTTAATCTATATTTGTGTGTTTACTTTCTTGATATTCTCAAATGCTTCAGGAAATGACTTCATCCAAGGACGTCTGATTTTAAGATTATTGACACTAAAATAACATTGCATCACTGAGTTCTGTTAATCAATTTAGAAATCGCAACATTGGACTCTGAAAAGCTATACGAGCAGGTTAACTCAATTGCGCTCAATAACATCCAAAATTTATTTTGTTGCGGTCAAGCGTGGAAGAATCTGCAAATATTACTAAACCTCAGACTGTGGACTGTTATTGTGACACGATTTCAAAACCTTCACAACGGCATAAATAATTAATTCGTTTTGTTATTAAAGTGCAGATGAGTCAGAATTTTTAATGATTCGTAAACAGTCTAGAAATAAAAATACAATTGTGGTTACGGATGGTATAACATTTTTCATTAGAATAATGCAGAATTACTTGGTGGTGTTTACCGTACTGTCCAAATAGAGCATGAAATGGCTAGACACGTATAATAAAATTAAATCTATTAGATTGATGATGTTTTTAGCAGTGGCGGTACTTCCATAGAAGCCCAAAAGGCCAGCTTGCTTCACAAAATTCCGAATAATCATCGTTAAGCTTTAAACGTTTATTTAACAATAGCAATTTGACATATAAATGAGAATATACTGTCCCCACAATAAACAATTTTAAACTGGGCATTACAAAATTAAAGTGTAACGCTTTTGGACTTCTATGAAAGTACCGCCACTGGTTTTAAGTTCATAATCTGGTTTGAAGTAACCATCTACATCATCCTAAAGGCGTGACTGCTGAGCACGGGTCTTCCCTGTCTTTGTTATTTTAGATATGTACTTTTGATTATTGTGAATAATTCTTAGGTATACACTTTTTTAAACTATTTGGTAGTATATTTTAGAATCCGCATTACCTGTGCTATACCGTAAACTAAAAATCACGTAAAACACAATTCTAATTTGCATTTGGCATTGGTGATCGAAATGTTAAACAAAGGATGGTCGTTTTTTGCATACACACTTATAGAATTATAATTTTAGCAACAAAGAAACAGATCATTTCCTTACAGATATCAGGCAAAAAAACTATAATTTACATGTTTTTCTTGTTTATCAAACCGTATTTGGCCATATTTGACCATGAAAAGACTTCCACGATATCTAAAGAATATTTTACTAAAATCACACAGAATGTCAATTTGGAAGATAAATTTATATTTCAATTTTCATCTCGCGACTATTTGCGCCTGCTTGATCGCTGCAACTAGTTCAAAGACAACAACTGAGAAGATGAGACCACGTGGGCAGGTAAACTATGCAAACATAGACGGAATTTCAAATCTCTTGATAATAACCATGGTAGTAATGGTGCTTTATATAATAAATTTGGAATCCAAAGCTGATTCAGAATGGTAATGAGGTTGGCATTTTAGAAGAGCATCGTCATTGATAATTCTAGCGTTTATTATCAATTAAATCACTTCTCAGTAACAATATAAACACCAATTAATTGACCGCTTGTCAGTTTGTAACAACAAACGTTAACACTTGAGTTTCTGATTCATCTTAACGTCAATTTCCACCTGCACTTCAAACAATCTGACCTTTATTCTTAACTTGGTATGTTCAATTCATTCACTGCAAATATTTTAAATTTTATTCCATTGACTACATCTTTTGCCTCGGGTACTGTATTCAATACTAGAAGAATATTCGAATCAGTACGGATAGTAAACAACATATAGAATTAAATACTATCATATTGAAAAGAGTATTCGGGTTTAGCCTATGTACGATAGGATATTATATATATGTATATGTATAGTCTAACATATTTGTCAATTAGTCAAAGATAAGCGTAGCCATTTATATTTGCTATGTATTTCTCTTACTATTAGCTATAGCTACAAGAGCAGAAAAAGAAGCAGAAAGGCGACCATGGGTTATCACCAGGCACCAGAACAGTTTCTTCAGAACATTTTTACCATCGTCCCAACAGAATACTGTGTGTTAAAATAACAGCAGTGTATAAAAGCAAAAACTTGATGTTGAATTTTTAACAGAGTAATGAGTATGAGTAATGCTATAGTAAATAATGATCACCGCATAATTAGAAAGAGAACTTTCCTTAGAAAAATATAGTAGTAAAGATATAGTATTATTTGTTTTTAGGCAATTCTTTTATAATATAAACATGGTCGCGAACAACAGGAGGCCAAATTTGGTACGGCTGTGGTTTAAGTTACATCCAGAAATGACCCCGGCGGCATTTGACATTTCGCCACGCCGATGATTATAGATTTACATAATGTTTTTCGTAAGAAAAAATAAATTACATTGTAACTCATTCAGCGTGCGGTATTGAATATTCTAATGGCGATGTATGAGTATAAATGGTTTTGAAACCTTTGTTTATGAATTTTTACCAACAAGACGTACAAAAATTAGAACAATAAATTCTAGGCAATTTTCGGAAGATCAGCAATTACAACTACGTACCATAATCATTTATTTGTGTTAAATATTTCAATGGAGGCGTGAAGATACAAAAGCGTATATCTTATGCAGAAACACGGATTACATAATGAGTATCCAAACTTGACCCCGTTCGCGTTGGCGTCGGCGCGCCGGCCATAAATTCTTATAGACATTTAAGAAATTATATCGGATGTGCATTTTTATTTGTGAGGTTTTTGTGTCAATATCTCGAGTATGGTAGTAAATAAAAAAAATGTGTTGGCAAAATGATGTAGCTCGCACTTCAACGGTGTTCATGGATTTTTTTTGCAGTCAACCAAGCCGTATTAGGCCGGCGTGGTGGACTAATGCTAACCCCCCTTAGTAGTCGAGGAGGCCCGTTCCCAGCAGTAGGACATACATATATCTAGGCTGATGACGAACTTGATACGAGTAGTAAGGCTAGTGTCGAGATGAAACAAAAAACATTTTGCACAAAATTAGTTGAATAAACACTTATAACTACACAGATATTTCATGTTAATGATTGCGAATAATAGCATTTTATATATATTTTTTTATAGTTCATAAATATGTATGCATATAAATCTTGTAAGTCCAGTACATTTATATTTTTAACACGTGCTGTCCGTTGGGTACTTATTTGAAACGTTTTCCTAACATATCTAAAACCAGTTTTTATATTATTTGCTTTAATGTATACCTCGAAAATTATTATAATTTTTGTGTACGTAAAAAAAATTAACACTACCTATTCGAAATATTTTTATTAGCGGGCGGCAAAAAGTTAGTTATAATTGTGCATTAATGATAAAATCCACCAATAGCCAATTTAGTTGAATGATGGCAAGGATAGTTTTACTCATTATTTTTTTAAGCGTTAGATTTTTTAATTCCATTTTCATAACTCATTGATAAAGTTTTAATTATACGTGTGGTATAAACAAGAACAAGAACCAGATACAAGATTTCAAGAAAACCAGATACATTGAAAATTTTTTCATACTGGCCCGGGAAAAATCGTCTAGCGTAGAGGTCAGAAAATTCATTTCTACTATAAATTAAATATAGGTTTGCCAACACGGAATATTTGAGAATGTAAAAAGACTGCCTCGTGGTCTCGCGGTACAGGTATGTGCCGTGCGATCTAGAGGTCCTGGGTTTGATTCCCGGGTCGGGCGAGGTGTTGTTGGGTTTTTCTATAAGGAAATTCTCGGTAACAGCACGGAGTCTGGAAATGTGCCCGAGGGGCGGCAATAGGCTCGCCCCCTATTACATGGGACTGATGCATGCTTGGCGAAGTGTGGGTGCAGAAATGCACCTCTGCCTGCCCCTTCGGGGAATACAGGCGTGAGTTTGCGTATGTGTATGTATGTATGTAAAAAACAGGACAAACCTAGCAAATATGACAGTTTTTATTTCTATCAATCAATATATGCAATTGCAATGCTGCCAACATTGAGTAGTAAGTGAAAAAAATTCTCTCGCTTTTCGATGTAACTATAAAGACTTATTCAGTATTTTGATTCACAATAGTGCCATTTGAATAATTCTTCTCCTGCAATATATTAAACATCACTCACCCACGATGTCCAAAGATAAAACCGAAGTTATAATCACAACAAAATTACGTCATATTCACGCTTTGACTGCACGTGGGTAGACTGTAATCATCTTTTGTATAATTTAAATCGGATTTATGGTACAAACGTTTTGACTTTAGGCGATTAAGTGTTTATGTGGGACTATTAAATATTTACAATCTGTGCCTTAGAACACAGGTCCAAATATGATGTTAACTGTTAATTACATTGCAAATTATAATCATTGCATTCGAAGCATAGATACAACTGAGTAAGGAAGGTAGCGATGAGGCGATATACAGGTAAGAGATACTACAAAAGGTAGATAAGGGTATTTCACATTAAAGTAAATAATTTTTCGTTTGTTTTCTGACTTAATTGGGGAAACTGCGGTCTCTTTATACTATAGTCTACGCTGACCACATTATATAATATAAAGCCCAGTAAAAAATAATATTGAAAGGTGAACAATAAAATAAAAAGTCGCCACGACAATTATCCTATTGTATTAGATTTCTGCCCTTTTAAAAGATTCCAGATATACCTACTTAGCTCAACATGTAAAACTTCCCTTTCCCGAAAAATATTTTATCATAAAATGAGAATTTATAAAGTGAACACTTTAGTTTTTTTACTATGACTTCATTCACTTATTAAAGCAATTTGTTTCGATCCGTTTTAAATATATCTGTTGGCGCAATCAAAATTCAGTTTCACACATCCGCGTTACAATCTTTTGCATACGGAATTCTTGATACATAATTTAATGCAATTTAGAAGAGAATATCGTTTATATATGTAAGTATATTGTACATACATGATACATCTAGTGATAATATATTCAGCAGTCAAGCGTATAGTCCTGATTCCCCACTGTAGGAAATCAAAATGTACGAGTCATTTTGCCCTCAAAACCTACAGGCTTAAGACTTATAAACTTACAACTTACTTTTATCTGGTATTGTCCGCGAGGGTGTTGTAGCATAAACAATAAATATATGTATGTATATGACTCTCAATTTCTCTCTGCGAGTGGTTGGAATTAGATTTTGCATTTATTGTAATTTTGGGGGAAGAATATTTTGTTGATACTTTTGGTGTTGATTAAAACAATTACTTCCGCACCAAGTTCGAAAGTCAAGGTAAGATGAGCGTTTTATTAATTTATTTAATTAACATTTTGGATCTAATGCGCTTGCGGCGACTGACGTCATACAGGAAAGACACACAAACGTAAATGAACCTTGTACATTTGTGTATAAAAGTTATTTTTGTTTGTTTCCGTGTTAATGGTCAATACAAGCTCAGAAAGGTCAGCAAGAACGCTTCTTATATTTGGTATTTTAATTTTAATAGCCCTTGCTTGCTCTTATATTATTATACGAATAGGTCGATTGCATAAGCAATTTTATAATTTAATATTTACTCAATTAGAATTATATCTAAAAAACACATTTCACAGAATAAAATCAATCTGCTTACATTATATTTTAATTAATTTAAAAGACTAATTACGTACAATTATATTTAAATTGTAGACTTCCCTATGCAAGGCATTGTCATATCTTTTACTTGATTAAAATTGAAGAGTTTAGTTGGCAACAAATAATTAAAACTACATTAACACGGGCCGGTTTATTTAAATAAAAATAAAAAAACGATACGATAACTGGTCACCTCTATAATATTTTTAAAACAAATCGGATTTCTTTTCTCATTTAATGTAATTCTTTTAAATTGCAGATCATTTACGTTAGTGTAGATTCTTTAAAATATTTGTTCTTATTTAGATCTTAACATTAATCTTATTAAAGTAACATATAATTCACATGATTAACAATATGCAATAATCCTATATTGGTTAATGTGTTTAAATGACATTAAGAAGTAAATAAGTCGTGATGGCATCGAGGTTTAAGCACGCGGTCGAGAATCTCGACGGTCGCAGGTTAAAAACCCAGGGACTCACATCTGACTTTTCGAAGTTATGTGTGTATTCACAAATAATTATCACGTACTTTAACGGCGAGGGAAAACATCGCGTTGAAACCTGCACACCTAAAAAGTTCTTAGGAATTTCTTATTTGTGTAGTCCGCCAACCCGCACTTGGCCAGCGTGGTGGACTAAGGCCTAAACCCTCTCAGTTGTAGAGGAGGCCCGTGCCCAGCAGTGGGACGCATATGGGCTGATGATGATGATGATGATGATGATGAAGTAAAGCTATATCTTAGTCAACATGGTTGATAAATGCTGATACAAAAACCAACATGAACCATTAGAAAAATTTACAATATACAAATATATAAATATACAAATATAATATTTACAAAATATTGCCACTCTTGTACCTAAAACAGGACGAGCATAACGTATGCACTTACTTCTACTACAGGCTGATTTATGTATAGATTTGTATGTCACTCAAATCGTTGTGCTTTTAAATTCAAGTTCCTGATACCTCTACAATTTACCTGGCTTATTAACTGGCCAACTAACTGCCAAGTTATGTACGGTTTATATTTTTAGTGTGGAAAATATGCTTGATTCCTTTGCTATAATTCCAAAATCAACTCAACAAACTACCATGAGCAGAATCTACCGGTTTAACTAAAATCAATATTGTCTAAAAAAAAATTTTTACTTTGAAGAAACATAATGACTATAATTTCTATAACGGTACCTAATCTTTCTTCTATAAAACGCAATCAATGTTCTGAATTTTGTGGATCTAAAAAAATTATAATTATCGTTCCAAACATAGAGGCATTTAGCTTCGTTGAACTTTTGCTATACATGTATGTACATAATTTGTCTTTAACCCTGAAGAGTTAGACAGATTTTATTTTCTATGTCCACATTTCGCCAGCTTTTTTAATCTCCAGAAATAAAGAGCGAGCTTATAGCTGTTTTTGACTCCATGTTGCTATTGAAAATTTCCTAATAAATTCATAATAAATATTTCGTGGGACCTCGCGATCGCACGCTGCACTGTCTACACAACTTTAATTCTTTAGCCTAGATCAAACATACTAAGTTCGAGTCGTCATTTTTACTCTCAATGTATCTTTACACATTTGTTTGTTACTGGCTGAATTATTCAGGATTAAAAAATAAGATTTTTTTTTTTTTATCTTCGTAGGCTGCCAAACAATAATTGAATTTAGCCTTGTCTTGGCGTCGTTCATTACTGGCTCTGCTACCGTAATGAGTAATCAATGTGCTTTAATATAAGTATAATAATACACAAAAAAATCACACACGTACATATTTTCGAACTTACATTACAAGTTTTATGTCATAATGACAGTGTTAGGTACTACAAGAACCGTTTCGGTCATACGACAGTCACATCCAAAACAAACATTTGTCATAAATACGGATGGAACCTTTAGCCTATACACACTACACTTCTACAAATATAAATATTTCTTATCAAAACATATTAAGGGCGACAATTTTGAAACTACGTTTGCATCCATTGGCCAGTTCAAGGTTCAAGGCTCTTACAGACTTTCGTTGAAATATACAGTTTTGCAACGTCCCAATAATAAGATTTACGCAAGGCGTATTATGAATAAAGATGAATGTGTACGACGAAGACATGCCGTTGATAGCATAATTAATTATTACAAAAACTGTGAATGAAAATATCGTGAGGAAACCTAAGGCCCCACAAGTTTTATTTAGATATGTGAAGATCAGTAACCGAATATATGTATATGTCACCGTAAAATTGTCAACACCATTAGATTATCTTACTAATATTATAAACGCGAAAGTTTGTATGTATGGGTGTCTGGATGTCTGGATGTATGGATGTCTGGATGTCTGGATGTTTGTTGCTCTTTCACGCAAAAACTACCGAATGGATTTCAATGAAAGTTTACAATAATAAAGCTTATACATCAGAATAACACATAGGCTATATTTTTTTAAGATAGTATGTGAATTGTCCAAAATATAACCATAATTGTCAAGTAAGTCGGGAAAAACTGCATCTGCGAGCTATTCTTGCGTACGCTGCAAAAACTGTAGAGTTTACACGTATATAATGTATAAGAGAAATGTTTATCTTAATAAGTCCTACAAAAAAGTCCGCGACAGCATATAACTATCTTTAAAATTACGAGGAATATGGTAAAAACAACAATTTCATTTTCTCATATAAACTGTTCTACCTAATTTCCTGTCAAACATTTTATGTTTATCCCGTCAATACGGTTAATGGTCCCCTCAAATTAAAGAACGTATTTAAATAAAGGTTTTGAATCGACAACATATATCCACAATATTCGAACAATTGCGTATTTTTCATTTTAAAAATACAGAATAATCAGTAATGAAAAATGAGTGACATATTTATTAGTTGTCAAAAATGTATGCGAGCGTTCAGAAATTCATTTTTAAACTCCTTGGTTGTATCTGGCTTAAAATTTACAAACGAATGCAGGCTCGGTAGTCATCACGCTTCGTAATCTAAATAATGATTTCACTGATCCCAACGGATATACCTTTTGATTTTAGCATATATTGTCAATGCGAAAGTAACACTACTGTGTTATACTTTCACGCCTAAAATATTTGAGTTATTTGGATGATTTTTGTTATGGATAAAAACGGAAACATAAAAAGGGACATAGGTTACTTTTTTTTAAATTCATTAAGTGTAATTTGGGCACTTGGGAGACGTTTAATAGATTTACTTATTATCTTTCTGCACCCAACCCTGAAGTCTATGCGGACGGAGTCGCGGGAAAAAGCTAGTAGATGATAATCTTGACATTTACTTCTACATCGAACGTTAAACCATGTGAGTCTTCAGCCTAAGGTAATAGGAAATTAGCCTGTTGCCGTTTTCCAGGCACATTTCCAGATTCAATTGAGAATTATGTTTTGGTGCCCGATGAATAAGGCAGATATTATTGTAAAACTTATATCGCTTGCAGTTTCAAACATATAATACATCAGTTAGACCCTGTTACGCACGGGCGCAATTTTATATAAAAAAAATGTCTTTTCTCAACAATCTATGTTAATCCCAAAAATCATCCAATTTCGTCCAGTAGTTTCTGTTAAGCAAATTCATTCATTGAGATAAAAATACACATCACTTCATCACTTATCTTAATAATATAAGTATAAATTATAATGTCCAGACTTTTTTATTTTAACTATCCACAGCAATTTACATTGCTGGCATCTAAGTACGTGAAGCAATAGTAATAACATTCGCTTCAAGATAATTGGCAAGCGGCAAAACCTACAATAGTTACTATTAATTCCACATAAGCTGTGATCATTGTAATGTCAGGGCTGAGGAGGCACACAGCATGCACAAAATACTTAATGTTTGATGGCATTTGATAATTGGAGATTTGGTCACTGAACTCTGACTGCAACTTGACGAAATTTTTAAGCTTAATCAAAGGCTAAATTGAACGCTGTTGAAATGTGTATTTCCCTAAAATTAAGTAGAAAAAGTATACTTGTATTATAAAAGGCATATGAAGGTAGGGACAATTAGGTTCAAATGTAGTGTCAATTATCAAGAAATTATGTAGACGCGCTGAGCGGTTAACGCGACATATTATCTACATGTACATCACTTGGCTTTATCAAATTCATTCTTCAAGTTTGATTTTTTGGCTCCATAGTTCTTTACTTATAAAAAAATATTATTAATTAATTTTTTTATTCCTACTCTTAGCCCTTCACTTTTTGATATTTCGCTTCCACCAGCCAGCTCTTAAATTTAGTTCTATTTTTTAGGACTTACTGAACAATGTGCCGCAAATTTAATTCAATTCATAACTCGCACTGAAACGTGTCCAACGTAATATTTAGCTTTTGTTAAGGAGCTGCCAATCAGTTTCATAATGCGCCAACCGATCCGCTCCCGTGTTTCACCATTCGTAATACATTTGCGTTCAGTGCTAATGCACTAAATGTTTTAACATTATCTTCATTTATTATAACTATATATTATAAGTAACTTAAGTTACATATTTATTATATTACATAATTACTAATTCATTAACTAAGGTTTGGTTAGTGTCTAATGAATTTATCAATAAAGTTACCAAAACTTTTTTTTTTAATTAATAAACTAATAATACTGAAAAAATAATCCCTATCGTGAAAGAAATTTAAATTTGATTAACTGCTTTACGATGTAAAAAAATATGGAAAATAGTTTTATTAATTTAATTAATGCAGTTTAAGCTCATAAAAACAACGAAAGAAGTTATAAATACGCGATATCCAAAACGATTCCTTGTAGTTCTTGCAATGGCGGGGTCGCGAAATTCCTTAAATAATTGGAAACAATTGTCGTGTAGATAGTACAGCTTCATGTAGCAAAACAAAGCGGACAATACAACGTTATCTGTCGTACATCTCGCATTGTGCATCCCAGACGCACGTACTCATTCGAATGAGCCAAGTTATAAGTGGCAGAGTTAGGGTTTTACACCAGATTCTATCATCATCATCAGCAGCAGCAGCCTTTCTTACGTCCACTGCTGGACATAGGCCTTTCCTATGGCACGCCACTGGGCTCGATCTTCAGTCCTCCTCATCCAACCGCTGCCAGCCACCCTGCGAATATCGTCACCCCACCTAGCCAGAGGGCGCCCTACACAATATAAGTTTTATGTCAGTGTGTAATTATTTAATTTGCTATAAAAGAGTAAGATACAGTTATTTGAATAAAAATAAGAAGAGTAATCTATATAATTCACAGTATAAGATGGATGTGTTAATTTAAAAATAGTTTCATTTAATTTTTTCCATTGATTGTACCGTCAACATTTTAACCAAATTCATCATAATATTATACAATTAAAAAAAAACATTTAAAAACTCCCTTTGCATTGCTATTGTGCTTGTCAGCAATCGATTGAAAAAATACACAAAAATTAAGCATGAGTAGTTAGATACGAGATTAATATTGTAGTTCGTTCATTTTTTTCACATATTTTTTCTAATAAAAATAAATTCTTTTTTAAGATACGAAATGAATATTGCAATTTATTCACATTTATTGACACCGTTTAGCCTTTGAAAAAATAGTAGCAATTTTTTTCTTACTATACTATTCTGTACTCGTATTATTTAAAACGCTTACGCTTCCTCTAGTGCCGCAGACCACACGTCTGAACAAAACAGAAGCCGGGCCGGTATTTTACGGCATTCTTCCCTGCTATTGTTTACGGATTTTTTTATACGTTTTGACAGAACGATCATTTTGTTTCTCTCGCAACTACCTGTTAGTTTAACTGTTGTTTAGAATTGTAGAAGAGATGTTAAAAAACTTGGCTTGATCAGTTATAATCCACAGTTCTCACTTGTCAACATTAGCTTACTTAGTTATGCTTATTCTTTAGCTCCTGACGTAGGACACCGATATAATCCAGTCTTCTATGGTCCTTAGTATGTGCTTTACGTAGTGTATGTCTCTTAATGGTAATGCTTTGTATTGCTTCCCCTAACTTCAAAGGTTAGAACAACACATAGATTTAATTATCGTCCAAGAACTTATCTTGTTATTCTGGCTACGTTATCAGCCATAAAATATCGCTTATTTATATCAGGTACATCGTTTAATCTCAATCACACCCAAAGTAGTTAGTAGCCTTGAATAAATACATACATACATAACCTCACGCCTATACTCCACGAAGCGGTAGGCAGAGGTGTATTTCTGCACTCACATTTCGCCAAGTGTGTTATTTGTCCCACGTAAGGGCCGAGCCTATTGCCGTTTTTCGACCACAATTGACTGCATGCTGCTACTGACAATTTTCTAGTAGAAAATCCCAATACCACTTTTTCCGACCCGGGAATTGAACCCGGGACATGGACATTCTTAACTTTGACTTAAATTATTTTTAATGCTTTAGAATCTAAAGCATAATCATAAGCCTACATCTAAATACAGAAATGCAAGGACTAAAATCGAAAACTTAAATTTCCCTTAAAATTCTAATATGCGCATTTTTTTCCGAGACTCATAGCAACTTAGCCTTCGCTATAAAACATTTACAATCAAATCCAATATTACGGATGTTAAAGTAGATTGTATAATGCGAGACAAGCTTACATCATTTGCATATTAACAACGCAGTTTTGTACTCAGAGGCTCTTTTAAAATCAACTCGATTGTCAGATTACACATTATCTGAACGTCCTCTTTACGAAACTTATTTTTATTAACACATTTGGATGCACATAGTATGCGTCATTACGCATATGATGCACTTAATCATATGACCATTGTCATAGGATTTGTAGGTTAATTTATTAAGTTTATTTATCAGTTGAGTGTATTTATTTATGATACTTAAAATATTTAAAGGGGGCTTAAAGGGTTTTAGGCTTTAGTCTACTACGCTGGCCACACACCTAAGTAATTTCAAAGAAATTTTAGGTGGGCAGATTTCCTCGCTATGTTTCCCTTCCCCGTAAATGTCAGTGATTATTAATTGTTATTACACGCATAACTTCGAAAAGTCAAAGCCTGGGATTTGAACCCGCGAATAGCGAGAATTTATCTCGACCAAGCGCCTAAGCCTGGAAGCCATCACGTCTTTGAAAATTTGTTAAAGTTATTAATGATATTTAATTTTCCCGCGCAACCTTAGTATCATAATAGTTCGTTTATATGTCTCATTAAGTCAAGGTTCAGTTTTTTCCCGTAATGTAGCCAGTTCAAAATTAATATTCAATTATTTAATCTATGTATGTCAAAGTTCAAGAATTTGTACATAGTAGCTATTCAATTGGGTGATCAATATTTAAATGTTAGACCATCGAGTTTCGATAAAAAAAGGTTTGTTTATGTAATCAGAATAATTAAGAATCATTATAGTTGAAATGACCCGAAATATCAGTTTTATTGCTTCCTTGACGATCGTGACGGTACTGAAACAAATAGTTAGTTAATTAATAGTAATTTTTCATTATAGGAAGTCTTCACCAACCAAGCAAACATAACATAACATAACTATACTAGTCATCAAAAAATATGGCAGGATATATACGAGGGCAGTCCGATAAGTACTTAGCCTACAAAAGAAAAACGAAAATTTTGGAAAAGTGGCGATTTATTTCTCATCACAGTCTTCTTTCAACTCGATTCACTTGACCCAGCGATGCTCCAACTTCTTTAAGCTGTCTGAAAAGAACGTTTTCTGGAGGTCTACAAAGTAGGCCTCCGTGGCGGCGATAACCTCCTCATTCGACTCAAATTTCTGTCCGGCGACGGACTTTTTCAAGTTTGGAAACAAAAAGAAGTCACACGGGGCCTAATCTGGAGAATACGGTAGATGGAGCAGCTGTTCGTAGCCTAATGTGACCAATTTGGCCGTTGCGACGGCGGAGGTGTGAGCCGGTGCGTTGTCATGGTGGAAGAGCACTTTTTTCTTCGCCAAATGGAGCCGTTTTTTCTACAATTCAGCGTTGAATCGGCCCAATAGTTCGGCATAGTAGAGCCCTGTGACCGTTTTGCCCTTCTCCAGGTAGTCGATGTAAATCACACCTTGTGAAACCTAGAAAACGGTGGCCATCACCTTTTCGGCCGATGGGACAGTGTTCGCCTTCTTCGGAGCACATTCGCCGGGTAAAGTCCACTGTTTCGACTGTTTATTGGTCTCTGGTGTGTACCAGTGAATCCATGTTTCGTCGACGGTCACGAAACGACGCAGAAACCCCTTCGGATTGCACCTAAACAGTGTCAAACACTGCTCTGAAGTTGTGTCACTGATGCGCTTGTCGTCCGAAGTGAGCAAACGCGGCAGCCATCGAGCCGACAGCTTTCTCATGCCCAATATTTCATGCAGGATATGACCCACGCGGTCTTTTAAGATGCCTACTGTCTCAGCTATCTCGCGCACCTTCAATCGGCGGTCTGCCAATACAAGATCGGGACTTTTCTCACGTTATCCTCCGTGGTAGCCGTTTTTGGGGCACCTGGGCGTGGCTCATCAAAAACTGACGTGCGACCACGTTGAAACTCGTTAAACCAATTTTTGACGGTCGCCATTGAAGGAGAAGAGTCACCGTAAACAGCATCCAAGCGCTTTTTGATATCGCTGCGCGATTTCCCTTCCAAAAACAAGAATCAAATCACCGGCCGATATTGCTCTTTTTCCATTTTTCGAAAATCCGCGGACACGTCCGCTTACACACGCGGTCAAAACAAAACTACAAATCCAATTCGGCTGAAATTTTGACAATAGCCGTCTACGAAGATGTGCTACATGATGGTAAATTTATCTTACGATAGTGGTGCCATCGGGCGGTGAGGCTAAGTACTTATCGGACTGCCCTCGTATTCTTAGTTTTCAAGCAAATCGGCTTTCGTAACAAGTAAAATTATTAATTTTTTTGGTTTAATTTAATAATTATAAAATGAATAAATTAAAATTACTTCATCAATAGGATAGTCAAGTATCCTCCATAATTTTCGTACGTATTCAAGTTGCGAATATTAACTAAAGTTATTATCTCACGTAGCACAGCGTATAAATGTCACCTGGATTACGTAGGGTGTAGTCAAAATTAACTATTGTGTGGAAATACCACTTTAAAATATTAAGTAAGGCCACTAATTTTAATTGAGAAAGATATATATAAGCTAAAGGATCTTAACAAAAACGCAATCAAATATTTCTAAACGAACGTGAACTTTGCCAACAAGACACATTTTGTCTTGTCGTAAGAGACCCGTGATGTTAAACGAAACGGGATACAACATTGTTTATTAGTAAAGCTGTAAAATTTAATAACCTTTTAAATTTACCTCTTGAATTTTAATACTGCTAATGCATATTGTCTTCATATGCCATAAACGAGTTTTTGAGACTATGTCTAGTCTAAACTTAATTATGACTGAGTTATTACTTTCAAGCCTTTAATGGAAATGTAGTAGATAGGTCTTCGCACTAAAATTAATGACTGTAAGAAATTATTTAAAATGTTTCTGTTACGAAATCCTAGACACTTAACTGCTTCGCATAGGATATGAAATATTAGGTAATTACTGAACACTTAGTAAACTATAAAAATCTTCGAAAAATATGAATAATTCAAAAAGGTGACCTAAATTTTGAAGTCTAATTGTGCTTCCACACAACCGTTACACCAATAACCGTCAATGTGTTAAATTAAAATTACTTCGAGTAGGTTAGCTTATTTCTAAATTCCTAAAAAAAATATTTTTATGAAACTGGATTATTACTCTTGAATTCGTAATACATGAATTACCGCTTTATAGGTTCGCATCGCAGGACCAACTACCGATCCCTGTCATTGCTTTGACAGAGTTAAATCGCAATTTACCCAACTTATTTTTTTTTAATTTGACATTAAAACTATATACATCAAATATATGACGTTGATATATAATACATTCATTAAATTATTATAAAAAAAACATAAATTCTGTTTACTTTACAATGTTACATGCCTGGATTCAACTAAGGAAAATAACCAAAAACTCTTCAAACAAACAATTCAGTAACTTAACTAACTATTTGTAGTTTTTATCTATTACCACTTGATTCGGAGCCGACTTACGTAAATGGAGTCGTGTCAAAGAACGACCCAGGTTACATAGTCTGCGAACATTTTGTTTAAAGTTCATTGGAATTGATTATTGACGTGTGAAATAATGGAATGAATAGATCAAGTTCAGTTAGGTTAGATCGTGAGATTGGAGACGACAGATATGGAAATCTTGTAGTGACTTCACTTCACAAGTATCTTGATCAGTTGAGGTAATTTTTTGGGTTTATACCAATTCGTAATTATTATTTTATGTTGTGAAATCCAAAACGGCGAATTCATCTGATTGGAAATGATACAGTATTAGAAGTATTATAATATTATAGCTACAGTTTGGTGCGTAATGTGCATCTATTTTTTTAGGTTCCTTCTTCAGCTAAATATAAATAATAAGAAAGTAAAAAAATTGTTACATAAGCGAATTATAATTAATATAATTAATTGAATAATATAATTAATTGAACTGTAGCGTTAGTTAGTCGACAGGATACTACTAGGACAGCAGGGATCACCGTTTGTAATTTGACATAACAAATATCATATTTCGAATTTCAACAGTAAAAAATCGTTTTCTTATATGTCGGCATAATTGTATAGATGGGTAGAGATAGAAAGCGAAATAGTTATTGATAAATTGATACCACTTTGTGAAACCAAGAAGTCTTTCTTAGTTTTTGATACCCACGACACACGACAATCTTAGTGTGTATAGGTACTTGTATCTTAGTGTGTATCATGTGACTTGCATGTTATACATAAAAAAGGCAATGTTTACTCAGAAAAACATCTTATGGTATTAAAACGGATGTACCAATTACAGGAAAATTATAACAATAATTAAAAATGGCGTAATAAAAAGGTTAACATATAAAATAATTATTATGAGACATGAACATAAATACATAATTTTTATAGCCATTGCTAATTGCTTGATAAAGTTTTTGCAATAAAATTATTTACATTTATAAAATAATCGTGGAATTCCTCGCGTAGTGTTGACGACACATGCATAAAGAACTTTATGATTTTCAGGTAATGTTATTTTAATTATAATTGCCATATCAAACAATATGTATGCATATCGTAATTTTTTATCGTATTATGTTTCATTTATATCCCTTAGAGGTAAACTGCGGTGTTTCGTGAATATATTTTCAAACGAATAAGACCTACACATAGTCTTCGGACTACATTTGAATACAATTAGGATTTGACTGTAAGGGTATATTAGTACCTCCAGCTTTTCTATTTCAAATCTTACCAAAATGCCTTTTTCCTAAAGTAAAGCAGGTATACACTAAAAACTCTTAGAAGTCATTACACAAAAAATAATAGTGGAAAATTTCAGAGAGAGTGATACCGGTTCGAGTATTACACGAATTAGCGACATTTTGAATTAGAGTTCATGTTCATGTTTCATATTGATATACCTACATAACCTCACGCCTGTATTCCCCGAAGGGGTAGGCAGAGGTGCATTACTGCACCCACATTTTGCCAGGTATGTTTCAGTCCCACGTAATAGGGGGCGAGCCTATTTATAGCCGTTTATCAGGCACATTTCCAGACTCCGTGCTGTTATTGAGAATTTCCTACTGGAAAATCCCAATAACACTTTGCCCGACCCGGGAATCGAACCCAGGACCTCTAAATCGTACGGCACATACTTGTGCCGCGAGACCACGAGGCAGTCGCTTGTTGACATATCCTAATTAATAGGTATTATAAACACTGTTCGTCGAAATAACATACGCACTCAGGCCTGTATGTATTAGGGGTAGGCAGAGGTGCATTTCAGCAGCCACAAAAACGTAACCACGTTTATTTATATTCATCATTGCTCCCTATACAGTGAATCCGTGTTGCTACCGGACAAAAGCTTATAAATATATCATCAACTCCCAACAATAACACAATCAAATTACAATATAAATCATGGAATATGCAAAATCACAGCCAAACACGTCGTAAACAGACGGCACGAGATAATGAAATTGTTATTTATGGACTTCATTTATGATTGAGGCTAGTGTGATGAGATTATACAATTATCAGTAGAATCTTGGAACGTGGGCGATATATGCGGGGGAAGTTGGGGCAAATGTTAATGGGAAATATATTGGTTGTTGATTGAAGTTCTAGGCACATTGGTTATTTGCTTTTTAATTTCATAGATGTCGGCAAAGGCATCAAGGTTAATACAGCCTAGTTCCCAAACCTGAAAAAATACATTTAAGAGTGAAATTTCTAAGATCAATTTTAAACTGCCAATAGCAATCCAACTACCCATCTGTACCCTAGAGATGAGCCTGGCAGTGGCACAAATTGGGGTTGGTATTTAATATTTATAAATATTAAAGCTATGAGAATGGTAAACGGAATAGGTATATTTATTACTGTAATCGTCCACGAATAATGCCATAGAGCCAAGACGTTGACTCCGACACTCTTGTATTCTAGCGCAAAGATACATCATTGGCAAAAATAAAGGATTCTGCGCCATTAACACCGGTCAAAGCTGCGGTTTCGCTGTGACCTTTACACGGCGGCCTTCGTTGCGCAATGTCCTCCAGCGTACGATGTTTTGCTATATTCATGATAAAAATCACATGCTCCTCAATATATTTACTTTAAAATATACAGCTTTGGTTTTTTGAAAATGCAAGTAAACATTCGTTTTCTTTTTGAACGATTTGAGGACCAGTCCAATATAACATAACAAATATCATCATCACTATACATTTATGGAAACGGTATCTAATCATGTTAAAAATTCATAGTTTCTAATAAAATTGATATAAGTCTCAAAATACATTATATATATTTTCTTTTCACTCTTGAGTCAAATTTACTGTTTAAGTATATCCAACTTAAAGCCAGTTTAAAAGTATAAGTCGAAAAACCGATGAATCTTCTTTTCGCTTAGACTTGCGATTTTATAATTAGTTAAGAAAACAGTTTTAGTTCAAATTAAAAAAAAATATTAATACACATGAGTGTACCTTAGTTTTAGTACACATGAAATTATTGAGAGTATAAAACGATTCCAATGTTGCCTTCATAAATACATGATCATGTCCAATTCATTCGTAGCGCACAATCCAGATGACTTAGTGCAAATATTAATTAAATACATACTAGTATCCCCCGGTAGGCAGAGGTGCATTTCTGCACCCACATTTCGCCAGTATGCATCAATCCTACGTAATAGGGGGCGAGCCTATTGCCGCTTTTCGGGCACATTTCCAGACACCGGGCCGTTACTGAAAATTTCCTTATGGAAAACCTAATAACATTTTGCCTGGCCCAGGAATCGAACCTGCGACCTCTATAGATCGCACGGCACATTAATGACTTGCCTTACTACGTAGGGGATAAAAACGATATAGTGCTGTTTGCGGATGATACGTCTCTAATATTTAACGTGAAAAGACGTCTTGATAATTTTGACGAAGTAAACAATGCACTTAGTAAAGTTGTTCAGTGGTTTAAGAATAATAATTTACTTTTGAATGCGAAAAAAACTAAATGTGTAAAATTCACAATGCCCAATGTTAAGCAATTAAAAACCACTGTACAAATTAATGGTGAAGAACTGGATCCTGTTGCGTCAACTACATTTCTGGGCATTACGGTAGACGCTAAACTCCAGTGGGGACCGCACATTCAACAATTGGCAAGCAAATTAAGTTCAGCGGCATATGCAGTAAAAAAGATCAGACATCTAACTGACGAGGAAACGGCAAGAATGGTTTATTTTAGCTATTTCCATAGCTTAATGTCGTATGGTATTCTTTTGTGGGGAGCTGCTGCGGACATTAACTCTATTTTTGTTTTGCAAAAAAGAGCCATTAGGGCTATTTATATTTTAAGTCCCAAGGCTTCACTTAGGGAAAAATTTAAGGATATAAATATTCTTACCGTCACTTGTCAGTTTATATACGAAAACCTTATATACGTTCAAAAGAATCTTGATCAATTTAATAAAATTTGTAATGTACACAATAAAAATACTAGGAACAAATGTAATCTAGTTCAACACGTAACTCGTCTCCGGAAAGTTCATAACTCTTTTATGGGGCAATGTATACGCTTCTATAACAAACTTCCGAAGGATATTAGGGAGCTTCCCTTGAATAAGTTTAAAGAATTAATAAAAGAAAAACTTTACCAAAAAGCATACTATAAAATTTCAGATTTTATTGAAGATAGTAAGCCCTGGGAGTAAGTAAATTGATCGGAGTTTTATTGTGTTGCTACAGTTTGTATCGTTATGAAATGTATCATTATGACATGTATCGTTATGACATTTAACGTTATGACATTTATCATGTAAAATTGAAACTATTTATTAAAAAAAATATGCAATTTTCTATTTAAAAAAAATAATGACATTTCGTGTTGCTGAGGGAGTTTCTTGCCGTTTCTTCTCCACAGCTATAACACGTTTCGAAGCGGCAATAGTTTAATAGTTTAAAAAAATATTAAAAAGTGTAAAATTGACGATTCAAAAGAACTTGTAAAAGTCTATTTGAATAAAGATAATTTGACTTTGACTTTGACTTTGACACATACTTGTTCCGCGAGACCACGAGGCAGTCAGTATTAATTAGTTAAAGCTATGTCCCGACAATGCCTCTTATGGACGTCCATCCCCAAGATGAACGTAATAACTGCTAAAGGTCGTAGAATGTAGCTCGACGCAGAACGTTTCCTATTAGTGTCTGGGGGAATTCTATGTTCAGCAGTTCATAAATTGAAATAATTAGATAAACACCTTAGCGATTGGATCTTAGCAAGGAACCGTCTGATTTGTAACTATTATTAACTAATATTTGTTATAACATTGTCTGTCAATGAAATAGAGGTCAAGACACTTATGTATTCAGTTTCTTAGCGCAATCCCCGAAGACATCGACCTAAATCTCTAGTCAAAATTGTAGAAGTATCCTGCATACTATAAAGTTACCTTAAATAATTTCGTAGTGTATGCCAATCTAATCTAAATAGGCAACTAAGCCTGTGAGGAGTTTTCAACTACTGACAAGGTCGATGACCACGACGAAGACAATTTTAATTCAATTAGAAATAACAAACCTAACTAGTGACAAAAAACAATAAGAGATATTTTACCTCATTCATAATATAAAACGAAATCGACATTAAATATAAGGCTATAATATTCGATTCGCGAAGCGCATCGACCGCATCAGTACCTGATTGTTAGTGCATCGAGATACGAATAATATATCAGGGGCAAAAAAATAAATACCCTACATTAGATTAGAGATTAATTGAAACTGCATTTACTGTACACAAACAGATGCCGAAAAGCGCCACTCTAACGTCGCTATAGGATGCTTTACCAATAATAAAGTCAAAGTCAAAGTCAAAGTCAAACTCAAATTATCTTTATTCAAATAGACTTCTACAAGTTCTTTTGAATCGTTAATTTTACACTTATTAATATTTTTTAAACTATTGCCGCTTTGAAACGAACATGAAATGAGCTTCGAATATGAACAATTATTCTATTATACCACTGTCTAAAACCGATAAAAATGTAGTCTTTTTAATAGCAATGACATAGTGTTTAAATGTTTTCCTGGGCTTCTCATAATAACAGTCAAGAAATAACTGGGATTTTTGTATCCGCTTGGCGGCCGTATATGCAAAATCCGATAGTATGCTTTACGCAAATAAGCTGCATTCCGAGATCAGCTTGGGTAAGTCATATGTGCCTGCTATTGTGTGTAGTTGCCAACATGTAAATAAATATTTTCTCAAAACTAAGTGATAAATTGTGCTGATTCAGACGGGATAGCCTGCACACCGTAACCTTTGTGCAGCGGCCTTCATTGCGCAACACCCTGTATAAACCCGATGCATCTTTACGAACTACCGAAAAATTGAATTTTAACAATCGAAAGGTATATTTTGTTTATCACGTTTTTTTATGTGTGTATAAAGAATAACAAATCAAAATTAGGCCCATTTGTTTGTCTTTTATTTTTTATCGCAAATCGAATATTCCAAAAATACATTAGCTTGTAAAAACAAAACTATAAATTAAAATTTAAATGTAATAAGTATTAAACATCGCAAGTAATTATGTTGTTTGCCAAATGATAAACAGTAGGTAATAAAATAAACATTGAGACATATTAGCTCACATACTAATTCTAAAGCACGAAGATTGAATGTCAGAGGGAATATTTAATTGCTTTGTTAGAAGACAAGATACTACTTCGTTATTTAAATTGCACAATATATATAAAAAATATGTATTTTTCAATTTATCATTCATAATGATATAAGTATTTTTATAACAAAAAACACCTATTCAATAATTTTTTTATTTAATTATGATTTATATTAACTTTTTCACATTGGAATACAAAATTAAAATGTATACTTTTTTAAATACTCATCTGCATAAAGAGAAAAACGTGTTCTATATTCAAAAAATATTTACTCACCATGATTCCAATGATCGTGGACTAACACATACACATACTGTTTCGTAGTTCACAACACTGGCGCGCACCTGTCGCGCGAGCCTTCACTGTTTGACTGCGCGTGCGCATCCCACATTCAATATATAGCTTCATACATTACGTTGACCTGCCGCTTTGTAATCCTGAAAGCTTCGCGACATTGAAATTTTGACAATGCTAGGCGCCAGTTTGTAATCCTAGCATAGATCTTATCATTACAGATAAATTACTTAAAACCGGGGAATAATAATATTATTGTTTATTATTAACACTATAAATATGCATACAATAGAATATATTTAGGATCGTCTTAGCATAGTACAAACAAAATACCAGCTAACATCATACATTTTTAGAAGTGTAATCGAATTACTATTTCATAACATAAATAATAAAATCATTGGTAGGGCCTGTTATGATGTATTTGTACTGGATTATGAAAAGATAAGAAGACTTGATTACATGATTATCCCACAAAATCGATGCGAATCATCATCTTTGCAGTGTCGTTGTCCGCCTTGTTCGATCAATTAGATTACTCTACCCTTTTTTCCCTATTCCCTTACCTTTAATTCAAAACCACAGAAAACGCACCTATGCCTTAGTATTTTGGTTGCTGGTCATTTTTATTGCTAAAGTTTGGATTACGACCATGTGGATCAGTTGATGACAAGTGATAACCACTTCCTGCAAATAAATAGATTGGAGAAGAAACCTTCATCACCAAATGTCAGGCTCTGTAAAGCTGTCTTAGGTGATTCCGTAGATTCGTAACCGTATGTGTATGTGTATGTGGGGTGTAAAATAAATGTGTGAATTTGTGAAATATTGTCGTATAGCTTTAGTACTATTGACAATTTGAATCGTTCTATACAAAAATCACAAATATTTCTTATATGTAGGTCTTGCTAATCGGAAAACGTAGAGTTTTACATAGTTTTAGATTCCCACCACAAAAAAAATATTACACGATTTTTTAATTGTTTGGCTGTACGACAACATCATTAAGAATCGTCCATCACTTGTTTCTAACATTTTAAATTATAATTTAATAAAAATATCCGCTCAAATATTCTAATTTTAATATTTCATGCTGTGATAATAAATTACCTCGCTAAAATTTTTAATAAGGAAATTAATTTTATTAAATCACAAATCGATAACATGGATTTTTTGTTGTTCCATAGGTGCGGTAAACAAACTGGTGATTTATGCAGTTGTAGAATGATGACTGGCATTCAAAATGTGACTGTGACTCGTATGTTATAGGTAATTGGAATGATGTGTAATAATGTGTGCCTCGTGGTCTCGAGGTACAAGTATGTGCCGTGCGATCTAGAGGTCCTGGGTTCGATTCCCGGGTGGGGCAAAGTGTTATTGGGTTTTTCCATTAGGAAATTCTCAGTAACAGCACGGAGTCTGGAAATGTGCCCAAAAACGACAATAGGCTCGTCCCCCATTACGTGGGACTGACACATACCTGGCTAAATATGGGCGCAGAAATGCACCTCTGCCTACCCCTTTGGCGAATACAGGCATACATCCCCTACCTTTTGTAAAAAGCAAATTACCGGGGTCATTGGGGTGGCTGGGTAATGCTGTGCAGACGGTGCGTCTCCACCAAAAGCGACTCTGAGATATGTCGCCGGGCGCGTGGCCTCGTATCTTTAGCTGACGCTTGCTCTGAGTGATCGTCAATATTGGAGCCAAGGGGAGAGCGGGGGGGGGGGGGGGTCCCACTTCAATGTGATACACATCAGGTGAAACATCTTCACGGCTGTCGAAGCTTCAATCATACATATGACTTTTCGAAGTTATATGTGTATATCTTACATGAATTTTCCCCAACTGTATCCTATAGTACGTGTAATGCACTCTAATATCTCCTTTAAACCTTCACAATTACGTCCATTATCTCATTAGCAGACATACTACTCCTTTAAAGTATTATAATTGTTGCGTTTCATTTGTTGAACGATTAATTATCATCATCATCATCATCCGAAAGACTTCCATTGCTGGACATAGGTCTCCCCTAATATAATGAACGATAATAAAAGATGAAAACACATGAAATACATATGTAAGTCTAATTTGACAGCCCCGTGGCGCATTTATCTAGACATCAGCTTGCGAAACGAGAGGTCGCGGATTCGATCCCCGTACTGGGACAAATGTGTGATCCACAAATATTTGTTTCGGGTCTGGGTGTTTGTAAGACCGAAAAGTCTCTTGTAGTTTCTGATACCCACGACTCGTATCATAATGTGGGGTCAGGACAATGTATGTGACTCTTGGATGTATTTATTTATTTAATTAAGCATAGGACCACATACATGCGCTTTACCAGTGTAGGCTGGACAAAAATCTTGAAAATTGCACGATTCTAAATTAATTAACTATACTACATTAATTAATTTATAATTCGATTATGTTTTACTCAATGTTATTATGTTATTAATCGTACAATACTCGTATGTCCTTAATATTTGTTATTTTGTTTTGGATTCGTTTTTGTGAACTAGAAGGGTGCTTGATGTCTGCGACACAGTTACAATACTCTTGCAGGCGTCATCGCTCATTCTAACTTTTCATGTTTCTGAATTTTCTTGTTGTTATTTTTAAATATTATAAAAAAAAAACTGCAGAGCTCGGTGTTCGTAATATACGAGTATATGCTATGTCTAGAAAGTTCGTACTAGTTCATAAACATACATACGTATGTATGTATACTAAATGAGTCTCGGATAGGTACTTGTTGATGTCTGGATATTTTTTTTCCTCAAAACCGAGTCATAACGCAATTTAGAATTTTCCCATTCACCTTAAACGCGTAAAAACCCAACAAATATTTTTTATGTAAATAATAAAACTGTATCACGCAGCGTTCGGATACCATAAGAATAACCAAATAAGAATCTTTGTAGAATTGCATTTTAAATTTGTACCTACTAGTTTTTGTCGATTAGAGAATTTGCCTCAAACAGTCTGCCTTAATAGTAGTTTTTTGGAAACTGCGCTGCTGAGTTTTTCCAAAGTTCTTTTAAGTCTAAGATAGCAGGCGAACATAAGCCTTAATAAAGTCGTAGAGCCGCGCCGTAGTCCATTTGGACTGCGGCACGCTTGAGCACCGTCGACCGATGTGGTAAGATCGTCTCATGAATTAATGACGTTTCATTCACTGAATGACATTGCTGACCCAATCAATTAGTGGAAGTATACTTATATCGGGTACCTCCGTGCAAAAAGTATAAAATCACATAGCGACACTTGCTAAAGTGTCTGGTCGAGTTCTGGAAGCAACATAAAGAATACAACGAAAATTTGAATACCTACATTCATTTAGGTAAGTATATTCTGAATGGTGGCATTGTGAATAATTTTATAACTTTATAAACCGAAGTCATACATTTATTTAAAATACAAGCGTCGTTGTATATTTATGTGATTTAATTACGTCAAAAACACCCATAGAATTGTAATAAATTAAAGGATTGTGTGGTCTCAGACATTATATATTATATTCGTGTTATTTATAGCGACATAATTTAGAAGTATTGTTGGCTAATTTCTGTATGCGACGTCCTATATGGCATTTTACAATTAGGTCTAAATAGACTGTAGTAAAAACAGTGGATACGTCTTACTGTTCGCTTTTTGACAATTCCACAAGAAGCCAACACTTGTCCAGGAAAACAATAATCCTATATTCATGTCATATTATCTCTGTGCCGAAATCTATTCAACCGATTCATACAAACATACATACATAACCTCATATCTGTATTCCCCGAAGAGAATGAGAATGTACAGAGGTGCATTTCTACTCCCATGTTAAATTTCCACATAAAATAATATTAAAGTCGTGATGGCCTCGAGACCCACATCTCTAACTTTTCGAAGTTATGTTTGTATTCACAATGAATTATCACGTATTTAAACGTTGAAGGAAAACATCGTGAGGAAATCTGCACCTCTAAAGGTTCTTAGGAATTTCTTAGGTGTGTAGTCCGCCAACCCGCACTAGGCCAGCGTGATGGAATAAGGCCTAAATCCTCTCAGATGTAGAGGAGGCCCGTGCCTAGCAGTGGTAGGAATATGGGCTGATGATGATGGTTACTGAGAATTTAAAATTTCAAATATACTGCTTTAAAAACGACCCTGAATACCTTGGACTTGCCCTAATTCAATTAAAATATTTGTAACGTTTACGATTACGAAACAGAAATCTTCAATGTATTGAATTAATTTGAATAAAACAATGTCGTCCGAGTCGTTTATTTTTATGTTTATTGTAATTAAATAAAATTAATATTCATTAAACGACATGATCTATGTTGAATGGGTAACTGCATTTAAGAGGCGTTTTAAATGCGTAATAAAATAAATGATACATTTTTGTCAAAGTACGACCATGAACAGAAAACCCTGCGGATTAAAATATAGCACTACAATCACTAGGTCATTGCACCTGTTCATTTATTATTAAATTAAATTTGTACTTTATACTTTGTATATAAAGCATAAATAAATAAAAATTACACAGACAAAAAATGCATCATATGGATGGTTTTTAATAAGAGGACATAACTTACTTTGTACTACTACTGTTTTGCTTTTTGTGTCTCAATGGCAAATTAGTTATGTTGTTTAGATAGTTTCGAAAATGAAACACTGAAAAAAAAATACTTATAGGGAAACAATAAATAAATAAATAAATACACCCAACAGTCACATACATAGTGCTGATCCCACACTAAGATACAAGTCTTGTGTCGTGGGTATCAGAAACTACGAGAGAATTTTCGGTCTCACATACACCCAGACCCGAAACAAATATTTGTTGATCACACAAACATTTGTCTCGGTGCGGGGATCGAACCCGCGGCCTCTCGTTTTGCAAGCTGGTGTCTAGCCAACTGCGCCACTGTCAACAATCACTTCTTAGACTGGGAAAATAGAAAGTAAAATAGGTAGAAGTGGGAGTGTAATGTTATTTTCATAAAACTGTACCTGGGCTAGATCGTAAATCATCATCATCATCAGTCCATATACGTGTCACTGCTGGGCACAGGCCTCTACAACTGAGAGGGTTGAGACCTTAGTCCACCACACTGGCCTAGTGCGGGTTGGCGGACTACACACCTAAGAAAATCCTAAGAATTCTCAGACGATATCATATTTTAATTGCTAATGTTGCTTTTATTTCGTTTTTCTAACTTAAGTTTTTCTAGAATTAGTCAATTCACTGAATATTAAAAAACACTAAAGTAACAAGTGCTAGTGATTATAGATTTAATTTCCTTAAGACGAGAAATATTCTATGAGCAAAGTGCTATTGGGGTTTTCCATTGGGAAACTCTCAATAGCAGCACGGAGTCTAGAATTGTATCCAAAAAACGACAATAAGCTCGCCGCCTATTATGTGGGAATGATACATATCAGGTGAAATGTGGGTGCAGAAATGCATCTCTGTCCATCTAAGATTTAAAGCATAAATCTTAGTTTTGAAAGGCAAACTGTGGTTTTAGGCTTCTATGGAAGAACCACTACGGTCTGCTGCATAAGCTTAAATGAAAATGATAAATTGCAAACAAAATCAACAAGGTGTGCATTAACAATTTTAATGTCATTCATTTAAAATTAATCAATCAACACATTTCTATGAAAAGCCACAAATGTCTAACATTAAAAAAAAACCATCGTAATGAACAAGTTAAAAGGTTAAGTTCAAAGTATGTAGACTCATCAATCACGGAAGCGTCTGATACACTTTGACACATACAAGAAGGACTTTAGCCAACATTTCAAGTATTTTGTTGATTGATCTATTATACACAAGAGCGATGACAGCAACCGTCGCGTATATAAACAGATAATGCTAAATAATTTTGATTGCCTCGTGGTCTCGTGGCAGAAGTTCATATGTCCCGTGCGTCCCAGAGTTCGATTCCCGGGTCGGCCAAAGTTTTATTGGGTTTTTCCTTTAGGAAATTCTCATAAGCAGCACGGAGTCTGGAATTGTGCTCGAAAACGGCAATGGGCTCGTTCCTATTAGGTACGTGGGACAAAAACACAAACCTCTCTCTCTCGGGATACAGGTGTCAGGTTATGTACGATGTAAATAATTTTACGTTTTTTTATTTTTATTTTTATGGAGTGACTTTTTATACCGCCACAGCTGCCTCACGATATAGTGCGGTAAAATTTGATTTTGACTTTCGAGAAACATGTACAATAGCCTGTTCGAATACAATGGAAACGCACTATTTTCGAATGAAAATCCCTAGACTAATCGCTGGTAGATACATTTTTCCACAAATATTTGTTTCGGGTATTGGTTTTGTGAGAATGAAATAAATAAATAAATAAATACACCCAACAGACACATACACATACATAGTTCTGACCCCACATTAGGATACAAGTCCTGTGTCGTGAGTATCAGAAACTACGAGAGACTTTTCGGTCTCACAAACACCCAGACCCGGAAAAAATATTTGTGGATCACACAAACATTTGTCTCGGTGCGGGGATCGAACCCGCGGCCTCTCGTTTCGCAAGCTGGTGGCTAGCCAACTGCGCCACGGGGCTGTCAATCTCTTAGTTTTTTACTAATATTTATGAGTACTATTCTAAATATTTTTGGTGTATTTATTATTCATATTTGTGTCGATACCGTGGGATGGCAAGAAACAATCATCATTATCTCGCTTAATCTTATATTATCTCGGTTATCTCGCTCCATGTATAATGCCATCATACCTGTAAAACTAGCTTTTTTCGCGCTATTAATTTTTTAATAATAGTTATAACTAATTTCTTTATTTGAAACTTAAACATAATTCGAAAGATCCGGGTGACGTTATTACTAACCAAGTAATTGGAAACCGGAACGTCACGATTCGTCTTTAAATTATTTAACTACTTGATAGGAATATCCGTCATACAAAAATCACAAATCTTGGAAAAACCTGAATCCGGCTTACGGATTTATGTTTTAATCTATCAGTCTTAAAAATGCCCATTCCCCGTATCCGCTTAAATTTGATAACAAATAACTGATATTAGTCCCAGAGCATGAATTGTCCCATTTAGTTCAGAGGTCCCGGTTTTGATACCCGGGTTAATCGAAGTGCTATTGACTTTTCCTGTTAGGAAATTTTCAGTACAGCAGGTAATTTAATTTCTAGTAAAGAACTCTTGAAAGTTTATGTTTCTTTATAATAGTTTTATTCAAAGAAACTTTAATGTTAGAAGTGTCTTGCACACCTCTTAAAATTACACGTCAACATTTTTACGAGAAATGAAATTATGTGCCATTGAAATTTCCAAATGCACCAAGACAGATGTTAAAATGACGATGTTTAATGTCGTAGTCAGGGCTTGGATATACCTTACCTATACCCCACGGCACCTCAAGATAATCTTATTCTAATGCGGCAACCTTTAGCAATCCATCCAGACGGAATAGAATAAATCAAAGTCGTCATAAAGCCCAGTAATAACGTATGATTTGTAAAAGGTTACACGGTGTTTTTGCGGTCGATCGTAATTTTCATGAAACCGTTGCACGGGCCATCCTTTCACCGCTTGTCCTTAACCAGCTTCATAGGGACAATTATGTTCACATGTTTGTACGAATATGTTAATTTGACATGCCGACACGTCATTGACGGGGTGGACGAGCAAGTCCCCTTCTCTTTGGGAGTTCGTATTTTTCATCTGTATCGTCGATGTAAATCTCGGAATCGTTTAGTAAATTTTTCATTTACTAAATTATACAAGATATGATGTTTACACAGTAAAATGTTCGGCAACTAATAAAATTCACCTGGGATATTCTTTTAATAATTAGAAATACAATTACAAATATAAATTTATGTTTGAAATGCTTTACGATATTTTTTTTAAACGAGATTTTATCGATGACAATCAACTTAAAAAAATAGTAATATGACTAATTGTACTTTTATAAGCTGGTGTACCATTACATTACATGTTATTGGTTGTGCCTTAAGCTAATAAAATATAATTGGTGAAAAAATTATTCACTTGGGAGTCATGACAGATGATCTATTTTTGTATAGATGGTTGACAATATTTGAGTGAAAAAGTAAAAATTCTGAAACAAAAATACTTAACCCAGTTGTTGTTTTTCGTCGATCTACAATGTAAGGCAGTATGCATTAGAATTTTTCTACAACTTTAATAATTTAGATTTCATATTTGCGTTGTTTGAACAGTCGAATCGTTGCTAAGATTTTAGGGTAATGAAATAAATATATATATATTTTAAATTAAATTATACTATTGATATAAAATTTATTTAAAAGGTATACCGTATTACCAATTGATTATATAGTATAATAATATAATATAATATAATATAATACACCCAACAGTCACATACATAGTTCTGACCCCACACTAGGATACGAGTCCTGTGTCGTGAGTATCAGAAACTACGAGAGACTTTTCGGTCTCACAAACACCCAGACCCGAAACAAATATTTGTGGATCACACAAACATTTGTCTCGGTGTGGGGATCGAACCCGCGGCCTCTCGTTTCGCAAGCTGGTGTCTAGCCAACTGCGCCACGGGGCAATTTAATTTGAAAAAAAAGTGTAAAAATCGTTAATGATTCCCCAAAGTCCAAATTGATACATAGTTCAAGATCAACAGAACGTTTGAATGGACTTGCATAATTTACTAGACGCTACCAACAAAACAAAATTATTACATAATTACGATAATAACTCACAACTTCCCATGTATATAACGCGGTTGACCCTTATACTCTCAGCTCTGGATGGCACTTTGCCCAGTGGTAATGGAGCATTTGAATCATTAGCCACAACATAACTTATCTGTCGTAAAAGGATCGCTGGACGCATATCAAGGCGGTCCTTGCCGAAAGTGACCCGAGAACGGGAGTCGGCTGATGGTAGCGGAAATAACGTGAGCGCTTTTTTAATTTCAAACATGACATTATATGGATTATTCATTTCCACATCAGACCTCAAACTGCTGGAAACTCGAGTTGGTTATATGGTCCCCTTCAAAGCTTAATTTTTCTTTTTCTTTATTCATATTACACAATACCACAGTCAATTTTTATCAAAACAGTTTACAACCTAAAACATGTGTTTCTTAAAGTATACATTGAAAAGAAAAGAAACGCACGAGGATCGCTTAAAAACTTATAAATAACAACAACACAAATACGTATAATGAAGTATAATTAAGTTACATATCGCGCGATCTCTCGCGATTAATATCTCTTCGCATCGATAATCGAGGAATTTCTTTATACCCTCGTGTCATCTCCTGTATTTTGTGTCCACTAACTAGGAAGTCTTTTGCCGTTATACATTAATGTGTCCGATAGCCTTTTGTTTCTAGGCTCCTAGTTGCTATTGAACATTTTAAAACTATAAACCCAATATCACTCCCTGATAGGAGTCAATCCGATGCCTCCCGATCATACGCACGTATTTCATGAGACCAAAAGAACATCCGAGGGGATTTCAACAATTTCTAATAATGACTTCAAGTTTTTTCGCACCCGCAACTTGCTGGCCACACAAAAGTCTCACAATATTTGTACAGTGATCATTACGATTTAGCACGTTTGACATTCTCCACGTTACTCATCTGATACATTAGCCTCCAGCACGCGTCAAGGACCCACTACTACGATTTCACAAGAATATTGTTAATCTTACTAATATTTATGTATAAATAAATGTTTGAGCAATACGCTTGTGTCGTAGACCACCATAATATTTGTTGGTGTGTTAAATCGGATCTGGTTTTTATAACCGCATTTTTAATTGATTTAACTATTGATGTTACAGAAGTTGATTTGTTCGTGCGTAAATTTTAACGAAATTGAAACAAACTAGGAATCCAGACGTACCGCCACCTAACGGCTCAGATTTTGAAACTTAACCTACCTACTCAAACAAACAAAAAAAAACGTATAGGTGGAATTTAGACTTAAACTCCTGAAGAGAAGAATTATCAGAAGATCCATTCGACATTCCAATAATATTCCAATAAAATACATAATTATGTGCCCAACAAAACCAGGTTTTCTGCCGGCTATTCAATTATGCAATGTTATACATGGAACTACTGTTAGCAATGATAGTCGAAAAGTTCATCCATTTATGCACACATCTTTGTTATAAAGATATTAAATAAATAAATACAGCCAACAGTCACATAGTATAGTTCTGAGCCCACAATAGGATATAAGTCCTGTGTCGAGGGTATCAGAAACTACGAGAAACTTTTCGGTCTCAAAAACACCCAGATATAATAAAATTTTGTCCAGAATCTATAATAAATATTCTTTGGTTTCAAGATCGTTGATATCCACGTGCCATAAGCAACTTCAAAATCTACTGTCTAACATACATAAAAGAAAAACAGGTTATTTATTTGCAAATTTATTAATGGAATCAATGATGATAAATTATAAGAAGATTAATTGAATAGAATCGGAGATATCCTCGTGCCTCGCCTGCCTCGTGGTCTCGCGGTACAAGTATGTGCCGTGGGATCTAGAGGTCCTGGGTTCGATTCCCGGGTCGGGCAAAGTGTTATTGGGTTTTTCCATTAGGAGATTCTCAGTAACAGCACGGAGTCTGGAAATGTGCCCGAAAAACGGCAATAGGCTCGCCCCCTATTACGTGGGACTGATACATACCTGGCGAAATGTGGGTTCAGAAATGCACCTCTGCCTACCCCTTCGGAGAATACAGGCGTGAGTATGTATGTATGTATGTATGTGTCGGAGATATCCGATTTTTTGCCTTCGAAATGTGTGATGTAGGTAATACTTCAATTTGGATAACTTCGAGATAATTTAGGAAGTACTTTAATTAGATAGAATTGTTAGAGAATGTCAGTGCGTTGCTGCATATTATAGTAAATACGAAAAGACGGCCATTATTCATAATAGCTATTCGCTCTGTTAAAAATACAATATGATATTAATTAATTTTAGTGAAAGAAATGTATGGGACGTCCTACAAGTATTTTACAGAGCAAAAATAATAAAGTAAAAAAAAAACAAACGGAAATTAAAAATTCCCTTCAAAAGTCTGCTTTATTATGGCTCTAGCTTTTGGTGTTCATATTTATTTTTATGCATTATATAAAAATATACTACAGATATATTCAAACCAATGCATATACCTACGACCTTTGACAACACTTAAAGCTAAAGTATTATAAGTAGACCAAAAGCGTCGAAGTGTGAATGAATCATTGGAACGTGATAAAATATAGAATATGTGTTATTGGTCACGAAATAGTTTGTGATATTTCTAAGGCAATCGCCCACACGATTTTTTTAGTCTTGTTTTGTACACGCGTAACGACTCCGACACGACGCTGGTCATAGCACAATTAGTGTCGTGAGATGGAAATGTAAAGTAATAACAGATTACTTTATGAAAAAATACTAAATAATTTCAATAATATGCAACAAATTTATATTGGTTGATTGATACGTATGGAACAGCATCATTAGACAGATGTAGTAGTAAAAAAAATTGTCGATGTAAGAATGTACATCTTAGATGGTTGTAAAAGTTCTAATATGAGGAAATTTACTTGTTGGACTGTTTCCTATTGGTTAGCTGACTTCTTAACGTGACATTTACAACTATAACAAATGAAATATAAATTAATAAATAAAACATGTCCTATAAAATTGTGTTAAATAGTGGAAAATATTCTAAAAAACTACTTATCTTATTACTTATAGCGCTTCTTACTACAATAACAAAATATTTCAGCAAATTGTTACTCAACATAACAGAAGGGAAAAACATATACTACACCAACATAATTCACATACAATTTTACGGATACTGCACATCGCATAAAAAATAACATTACGTCATTAATAGATAAAGGAAGTTCGTACTGTCTTGATTATATTGATAATGTACTAGGAAATGTTTGGGTGTTTGATCAAATATTTGCAACTTTTGATCAAATATGATTGATTTAAACTTCTCGTTTCTTAATCTTATCGGCTGTACTAAATGTCATCTCCGACCACAACCTGTCACATCAGGGTCGTCCGGTGCTATAAACGCTGCTTGTATAAAATAGAGATATTTCGAGCGCATCAATACAATACTACGGAATACATTATGGGATTGGTGGTAATACGAAACGCCTTGGAAAGTCAGGAAGTGATGTTTCAGATGGAGGGGGATTTGGAATTTTAATCGCTTAACTATACAGATTAGACGATAAAAAGTACATTGTATAGGATGTGTTAATATGAGATAAGGGTGATTTTGTTTTATTAGTTATCATCATCATCAGCCCATATACGGGCCACTGCTGGGCACGAGCCTACTCTACCACAGAGAGGGTTTAGGCCTAGTCTAGTGCGGGTCGGTGGACTTTAGTAGTTAGCAAAATTAATACCGTAATTGCTCGAAAACTTAGGCTGGAAATGGTAGAAAAACTATAAGTTTTTATACATAATAAAATGACATGATAAGACGTTCCATGCCGTCGCCAAGAGTGATCTCGAGATGGGCGCTAGATTATAATTTAGTCAACGTTGGCACATCTGAATAACCAAAGAAAACATAAGAATTGATAAAAAAAAGAACGATACACCTTTATTGAATGCATATTGTATAATCGTTTCTTTTTTCGCCAAATTGATTAAAAAAGTCTTTGTTGAATAAAATACCGTCAATTTGCCAATTCCAATAATATCTTTACAAAAAAATCGCACTTTGTTTTATTATATATTTATTTATTCACTTTATCGATTTATTTGAAAGCAATCAATCATTAAATGTATAATTATTTGTTTATTCAACATCCAATAATTTATATGGCGTAATGCATAATGGCGAGTGTGATAATAACGCGCCTTTTAAGTAGCAAATTTACACCAATTAGAGAAATACCAAGGTACAGGCGTCAAAAAAAGTTCAAGGCTGAATTTAAAGGCATTTTATATATTACTTGTGTATGTGAAGTATGTATATGATCTATATTAATACCTTTAGAATTAAAATGAAAGACACTTCAAGATTGTCTTTTATTGTTATACGAGTAGTGGCTGTTGCCGGCTTTTTTTTTAACGAGAGGAAAGCGCCTTAAGCTCCCCTTTCGGTACCTCGAGGGGAGGCCGAAAGGGGTATGTCGTGGTCTCTGGCCTTCCAACTCGGCGCGCGGAAAAATTGCCCGTTTTTACCTGAGTTGGGTCCCCAACCAAAATCCTACGCCAGCATACCGACTAAAACCTCTCGGTGGCCGTCACGCGCATTTGGGGCGGTACTACGGCATCGCAGGGCGAGAAGCCCTGCATTAATTTCCCCTGCCGCCCGGGCAGACCCCTGGGCCCCTTTTAGTCGCCTCTTACGACAGGCAGGGGATGCCTTGGCGGTATTCTTACGCCCCCATTCCATAGGGTGGGGCTGTTGCTGGCTACTCCGTATGCAATAATATAGACTTTAAATTGAATAATTTTACCCTGTCTACGCAATATTTTCGATTGCTGGTCCGCTCCTATTGGGCGAAACCAGGCATTTGATAAATAAATACTATAAAATAAAAGATATGCATATTAATTTGCATGTAAATCCGTTGTTATGCAGTTGAGAAACGCCGCTCCACATTGGCATTTCTATGGGTTGTTGAAATTCTTTGTTATTATTTAAATAGCTGTCTGTCGCATTACGAAATGACAGCCTTATTATGCAAAACGACATTTATTATAACATTTTTTTAAACTCGGTAAGGTCAAATGAAGTACGATCCAGTAAAGACTATTTTAAACGGTGTAAATTAATTAATAAGTAATATTTCAGCAAATATTTACAAATATTTTCTTCTTTCTCAGTCTCTTGGCATAAGTATGCGGGGTGCCGGATTGAATTCCTGGACCGGCCAGTGCTATTAGATTTTATCGATGCGAAGTACTTAGTACTATCCCGGAGCAGACTCCAGGCAAGGCTAAATAGCGTGCTTAAAAACTGCAGTAAACTAGCCCTCTTTTACTGTTAGATATTATATTAATACAGAGCTATACTTACCACTACAGGAACACATGCTTCTATCTTTACACGCGCATCACTCAAAACTCCTTGCTTAAAATAATAAGATTTTGTACAGAAGCCTCGTGCAGTGGGGCGTATATGAGCTGATAATGATGATGAATAATTTAGTACACACTTGGCAATACCTTCAAGAAATCACTTATAATACATATTGCCATAATTTGTGACCAGATAGACGATAAACAAACGAATTTCATACATAATATTACGACTAGAACAATACAAACATATTTTGTCGTATAGGTCACGCGTAGGAGTCGTTTACTGCTATTTAATTAAGTATCAACATTACGACTTCTACTATAAAATACATCCTTATAAATTACCTTGTAAATAGATCGAATTCTTTTAGATCTGTTTTGTTGGTGGAAGACAGATTAACTAATCCATTTTAGAAAAGATAGGAACCATTTAAACCGGCGGCGACGACTGTAAGCTGGGGAGATGAGGCTGTCAAGGATGTTCTTTTTTTAAACGTTCATATAATGTTTAAACTAAGCGTAAGTAAGGGAAGGGTTGAACTAAGATTATAATCGGAACATTTCATTTCGCCCAAATCTTGGATGTCTGCGGAAATAAGCGACATCTCGTTTCAAAGTCAAATTCCGCCTTTGGAAGCTATAAGCATTTAAGCACGGCTACTTAAGAGGAATTTTGATCAAGAATAAATAAGCCACATGGAGAAATAATTATTATGGATTATGCAGGTGGAAGAATATATCTACATATTCACTAAGATTCCGACCGCTGCTGTATGTAAATATAAAAACTAGCACAATATGTCACGCAAGTGCGTTGTGTTCCGAGACTCCTATGTACATCCGGTTGTGATCAGGCCGGCTTAACAACGGGAACAAAATTATTATTATCGCTTTGACTGCCCCGTAGCGCAGTCGCTGTAGACACCAAATTGTAAGCGAGAGGCCGCAGGTACAATCCTCGCTCCGAGACTAATGTTGGTTTCATCATCATCATCAGCCTAAAGACGTCCACTGCAGGACATAGGCCTCCTTCAAAGACTTCCTAAGTGGTCTGTCGTAAGCCGCCTACATTAATGTTTGTTTAATCCACAAATATTTGTTTCGGCATTGTTTGCGATACCGAAAAAGCTCTCTTAGTTTCTGATACCTACGTCACAACATTTGTATCTTAGTGTGGGATCAGAACTATGTATGTGACTGTTGGATGTATTTATCAATTTTGTACCAGTAGTAGTAGTAGTAGTTGTAGTGGATTGCACATATGAAAAAAAACCTTACGAGTGAGCTCAATTATGCAACGTTAAACAAATGCGTAACAACAAAGTATTTCAATATTAATAAGACAGGATACAATGCGCTGAGAATAACTTACATTATCATATGCTATGTTAATAGAGGCTAGGCATTGCGTACAAGACCGACAGAGATGAATATCTAATGTTGTGATAATAATAAAAATAATACTGACAATATGCTTTGACCCGACGTTGTCAGAAAAATTCCAGGCAAAGGATCTAAAAGTTATATAGAAAATATTTTGGACCTATTTCCACCATCAGCTCCACGGTATTCTATATTAATTATTGCACATTATTAAGATATTCATATGTAACTAGATCATATTCAATCTAAGGCATGTATGTAAACTAAAATATATTGAAAATCCCCACGGTTTTTAAATGTATTTTAAATGTATTTATCAAAATCTCTATAACTAGAATAATGGTAAATGTTGTCACTAACTTGGATGTAACATACAGGACTCACGAGACCTTCCATCCTGGTTAATGCAATAGTTTAAATAGTGGTCATCATCATCAGCCCATATACGTCTCACTGCTGGGCACGGGCCTCCTTTACAACTGAAAAAGTTTAGGGCTTAGTCCACCACGCTGGCCTAGTGACAGACTGGCTGGCAGGCGGACTATACACCTAAGAAATTCCCAAGAACTTTTAGGAGTGCAGGTTTCATCACGATGTTTTCCATCACCGTTAAAGTACGTGATAATTATTTTTGAATACACACATATCTTCTAAAACTCAGAGGTGTGTGCCTGGGGTTTGAACCCGCGACCATCGAGATTCTCGAACGCGTGCCCTAACCTCGAGACCATTACGACTTAAATAATTAAATTTTATCTTTACACACATTTACATAATGGAGTATTATTAGTTTAATCATACATAAATTAATGACAACGAAAAAACAAATAGAGAACAAAACTAAAACAGTATTATTAAAAAAAATACAGACATTACTATATGTACATAATAAATTCTCGCAATATTAATAATTATCTATAATGCATCCATTACGATGTATGGTACATGCATCAACATATTTGTCATGCTTTCGCCTTCACAAGGTAAATCAGATAATCTTGTGGCCTGGTCAGGTTACGTTTCAATACAATATTTTTGCAACCTGTGTGTTGTAAGTTATTCGTGTACTTAATTGATAACATGCGAGACAAAGTGACGAAATAGGTCTGCCTCATCTTTTGTTTACTACGCTCCTTCAGAGAAGTAGACTCACTATTTCATTAAAAATTTAAATAACTACATACATACATTACCTCACGCCTATAATCCCCGAAGAAGGTAGGCAGAGGTACATTTCTGCACCCACATTTCGCCAAGTATTTATCAGTCCCACGTAATAGGGGGCGAGCCTATTGCCATTTTTCGGGCACAATTCCAGACTCCGTGATGTTACCGAGAATTTTCTTATAGAAAAACCCAGTAACACTCTGCCCGACCCGGGAATCGAACCCAGGACCTCTAGATCGCACGGCACATACTTGTACCGCGAGACCACGAGGCACGAGTTTTTTTTAAATAACTACAATTATTAAAAATGTAAACTATGAAAAAATGAATAGGAATAAATGTTTCCAAACGGATTATAGAAATAGTCTCTAATTTGCTAAAAAAATGACGTCATTGACAACAGATTGCTACTAATGATAATTATTGGCTCAAATCCCAACGTTTCATAGCGACGCTTGAATGAATAAGTTAAGTTTTGGTGGAGAAAACGCATAATAACAGTCGAGGCTAAAAAGGCAGTTCCATGGACGTAGTGGTATTGTTGACAAAGTAAAACGCGCTTGCCAGTACAGCTTGATTTTAATAAACAATGCTTACATGTATCTTAGATTCATTCAAAAAGTGGACTAACCAATTTAAAGTTTGTAATTGACACTCAAACAAATTATTTAATTATTATATCAATTTGGAGATTGGGATCAGGATTTTTGTTGAAATTGACACATAGAGACTGTTGTGGTTTCCAATAGTAGAAGAGCAACGAAACTAGAATAGACCTCAGCTACAGATTCCACAATATAAGATATATAACGCAACTGCTGATTGTCGCCTCTTGGTCTCACGGCGCAAGTATGTTATGTGCGATTCTAGTGATTCGGGGTTCGATTTTCAATTGGGTTCTTCCATTAGAAAATTCTCAATAGCAGCACGAAGTCTGGAAGAGTGACCGAAAAAAGGCAATAGGCTCGCCTCCTATTACGTGGGACTGTTACATTTCTGGCGTAATGTGGTTGCAGAAAGAGATCTCTGCCAACCCCTTCGGAAAATACAGGCGGGAGATTATGTATGTATTTATGTATGTATTTATGTATGTATGTACATATGTATAACACTACTGGTTGAAATTTCACTCGTGTGCGCGGGTGTAAATATCAAGATGACAATAGGTGACAGGGCCGCGTGCCTTTGCAAATTATTTACCGCCGCTGAGACACCACAAACAGTTGTATTGCGTCACGGAAACATCCTGTTGCATATTTTAATCTAATTTTATAAACGTATCATCTGTTTAAGGAGTTTACTTGTAAGGCAAATTTATAAAAAAAACTGGATATTAAAAAATCTACCTTTTAAACGGGTGAAAAATCTCAAAATATTAAATTAACTACTGGTGGGGCCCAGCTCCTCCCGAGCCCAAATTTGAATCCCGTGCTAATTCCATAGATATATTACACTTTCCGGGATAAAATTTACCCTATGGTACTTGCTAAGATGCAATCAAATAAAACCAAAAATCTATCAATTAAGTAGTTTTTTTTGTTTATTGGTTCCAAACATACAAAAACACAATCCTTTCCCCTTTACAATAGTAGGTATACATTGGTTTTATGTAGAATTCGGTGTACATTTGGAAATACCAACAAAAATTCAATTTGTCGTTGTTTCAATTAGTTGTTGCATAATTTTGTCAAATACATTGATTTAGATTAGGCCACTATAGAATTAATTATGAACGAGTATATGGTGTAGTAACTGGTTTGACTAGTCTCTTATATACGGCGCTGTTCGCGCGGATACAAAGATCCTTCCATCAATGCAACAATGAAATATTTTTAAAAAGTGTGTGTGTGTGTGTGTGTGTACTTATGTACGCACGTAAGAAGTTATACCTACGTCTTTGGCGTAACACAATAAAAATCTTTCTAAAAAAGTTATCTTTCGCATTATCCTACGTTTGTAGAAAAAACTACATTAACAATAGGAAAAAATATATTTAATTCATTGTAAGTTTTTTTATAACGCATTATCTACATAAATGAAAACTTCATTTCAATACAAAAAAATATATTTCTACTTACCTAATTAAAAAATTTCGTGAATATAGTTGCCAGTTCTCACACAAACATACGTTGATATTGACTAGCCATCTTCAGGGTGTCGGTTTTTTGTGATGGTGTACGCGCGCATCGTAAAAATTTACTCTCATTTTTCCCTAACGCGCCAAAAGAAGTATAACTTCAAAAACCCTTGCTTTTTCATAAATACGAAATCCCACGTATAGATTTGAAGACAAACAGTACGCGAGGACGTATGATTTTACTCTAGGCGCTGACTAAGTACTACGAGCGTCATTCTCGATTCACGGTCGATCAAAAATTATAATTTGAGAATAGATTTTTTAAAGATTATTGTGTTTATCTTTTTTGTCGTTAACACAAATAGTTACACCGTCATTACTGTTGTAAGCGTTAAAAGCAAGGTGAGCCTGGTACCACATAATTATTCATCATCACCATCGGCACATATACGTCCCACTGCTGGGCACGGGCCTCCTCTACAACAGAGAGGGTTTAGGCCTTAGTTCACCACGCTGGCCTAGTGTGAGTTGGCGGACTACACACCTAGGAAATTCCTAAGAACTTTTAGGTGTGCAGGTCTCATCACGATGTTTTACTTCACCGTTAAAGTAAATGTTAATTCATTGTGAATACACACATAACTTCGAAAAGTTTGTGCCTAAGGTTCAAACCCGTGACGGCCGAGATTCTCGACCGCGTACCTAAACCTCGAGGCCATCACTACTATGTACTACTGTATGTACTTTGTATGTATGATATGATGAAATTTATCGAAAGGGGATATCTTCTTTCCACAATCGAGTTCAAATAGTAGTTCGTAAAAAACAGGTAGCGTTGTACAACACAAATGTTTAGTGATTTATGTACTTGTGTTTATTGCTTTTAAACAACATGTCATCCGACCCGTCCATCATTTTTACAATCGGTATTCTGGCCGTGTAATTAACTTTAGGAATCCGAGGTCGCTTGTTCAAATCCCGAATGAGACAAATATTTATACGGTTTTAATTTATTCAAATTGTTTTACGTAATCTTTCGTTACATACGCCTGCATCTTGATGATTGTGTGGAGATTTAGTAGAGATGGCCGCTGAGATTCGCCTGAAAAACTTCTTGATATTTTTAAAAACAGTTTGACAATGTGTTGAGAGGCTTTATGACACTTGATGTAAAACGAGTGCATTAGATTTATTTCAAATGTACATACATAACCTCACGCCTGTATTTCCCTAAGGGATAGGCAGAGGTGCATTTCTGCACCCACATTTCGCCAATTGTTTTTCGTCCTATGTAATAGGGGCGAGCCTTGCCGTTTTTCGGGCCCAATTACAGACTCAGTGCTGCTACTGGCAATATCGTAATGGAAAATCTACATACATTTTGCCCGACCCGGGAATAGAACCCAAGATGTCTAGATCGTACAACACATACTTGTACAGCAAGACCACGAAGCAATCCTTAAAAATGTTTGTCAATAGTACTTGTTTCTGAAATCGCAAAGCCTCATATATTTTTGAAATCTTCCACAATACTTAAGTCTTAAGAAAAGTCATCATAGCGCAGTTGATTCGTGAATGGAGAGATAAGATGTTCGATTTGGATGCGAAGACAATTATTAGCATATACCACAAATATTTATTTCGGAGATGTGTTTGTCAAGAATTGTATTTTATGATCGAATCGGGATATGAATGAAAATTATCATCATGCTTAACTTGGTTAAACACCTTCTTCCGTTGACTGGAATTATCTTGCACAATAAACCTATACGGCCTGATGATGTTATGTCATTCCATTAGAATTCCTAACATAACAATAAAATGAATGTGAACTGGAATTGTTTATAATACAATGATATTAATTAAATTATCACAAACAGGCAAAATGCTTGACATTCGTGCACTTTGTACGAACGTGTGAATGTACTTCCAATGTTATGTTGAACGGTTCAATTGTTTTTATTTGCTATATTTATAAACAATTCCATTTTAGAACATAATGCTCTGTCACACTTTAACGGTGAAGTAAAACCTCATCATTATTAGCAGCCTTTCTTGCGTCAGGTGTTTGCTGGACACAGGCCTCTCCTACGGCATGCCACGCCATCATGATGATGATGAAAACCTCATGACGAAATCTGAATACCTTAATTTTCATGTAGATATTTCCAGGCTCTAGGATAAACTCAAAAAGCTGAGATCAAATCCTTCTTTTACTCGTGAAAGAATCCAGTATAGAACAACACTTTCACGTGGTATTGTCACTATGCCGTGCTATTTATATATAAAAAAACTTTTTTGCTGTTATACCAATAGTTGCCCCACATCTCATATCTATAACGCAGTGCTTTACAGATATAATATCAGGTAGCGTACGACGGCTATTTCTCGTCATCAAGCAAAATCTTACCAGCATGCTAGTTTCTTCGTCAAGCTAAATCCAAAATTATGATGGAAAAGAGCTATAAAACTTAGCCAAAGGGGACGAAGGTCTTTACGCGACGAGCAGAAACGCCGAAGAACTGGACCCGTTCACGGCTAAAATACTCAGTCTTTCCGCTGTGTTAGCATGGTGGACTAAAAGAGATGAGGCCCGTCATCAGCAGTCAAATATATAGTAGTGATATATATAGACGGATTCAAAGATATACATATATTTATAAAAAAATATCCCTATTTTTTAAGCAACAATGAGGCGTAGAATGTAATGTGGAATATAATGAGGTTAAATTCATCTCTTTATATTTTCATACAGCGTTCGATTGTGGCGTCATGTTCGAAACTTGAGGATGTACTCAAGCGGAACCCGGAACGCGACATAATTGCATGACTCACTACTCAATATGTTTCGCGCAAGTACCGTGGCAATTATATAAACATACACATACATACATACATAATCTCACGCCTGTATTCCCCGAAAGGGTAGGCAGAGGTGCATTACTGCACCCACATTTCGCCACGTATGTATCAGTCCCACGTAATAGGGGGCGAGCCTATTGCCGTTTTTCGGACACATTTCCAGACTCCGGGCTGCTACTGAGAATTTCCTAATGGAAAAACCCAATAACACTTTGCCCGACCCGGGAATCGAACCCAGGACCTCTAGATCGCACGGCACATACTAGTACCACGAGACCACGAGGCAGTATATAAACAACAACTATATAATTACGATTCCTCTATAGCTGAGGTTTTGACCAAGAGGTTTGCCAAATGTTGAGTTTACATACACATATTATATTCCTGATGGAATGATGGCACCCCAGATAAGAGACTGGTCGCTATATTTCAAACGCATTTCTAAAATCATTTTTCATGGGAACAGAAGTCAAGACGTAATGATCGCACGCCGTACAGTTACTCTGGAACAGACAGACCAGTGAAGTAATCAAATAAGTTTTTTTTTTCTTAGTGCTAATCAGGTGGGAGTAAGAAGCTATTTATTTAAATATAATAACAGTAAAACTAAAAAGGACTTAAATAGAACCCTATGAAGTAACATAGACTATATTCTATCCCGGGAATATGTAGGGTTCCCGTGGGATGAGCATATAATGTAATGCAAAAGTAACGCTGCCTGTGTTATGCTTTCTCGCCTAAACCATTTGACGATTTAGATGAGTTTTAGTATGGGGGTAGATAGGACCCACTGAAGCAACATAGGATACTTTTTATCCCGGAAAATGTAGTATTCCCGTGGGAATGGGCTTTCACGTCTACTATTCGCCCGATTTATATGATTTTTGGTATGAATATAAATGGGACACTATGAAGTAACATAACCTAATATGAAGGGTTCCCGTGGAATGAGCATATATTGTAATACGAAAGTAACACTGCCTGTGTTATGCTTTCACACCTAAACCATTTTGACTGATTTGGATGATTGTTGGTATGGACAAAAATGAGACCTTAAAAAAGGACATAGGCTATTGTTGCGTGTGGTGGGCGTGTGGTGGGCGTGTGGTGGGCGTGTGGTGGGTGTGTGGTGGGTGGGTGGTGGGCGTGTGGTGGGTGTGAGGTGGGTGTGTGGTGGGTGTGAGGTGGGTGTGAGGTGGGTGTGTGGTGGGTGTGAGGTGGGTGTGTGGTGGGTGTGTGGTGGGTGTGTGGTGGGAGTGTGGTGGGCGTGTGGTGGGCGTGTGGTGGGCGTGTGGTGGGCGTGTGGTAGGCGTGTGGTGGGTGTGAGGTGGGTGTGTGGTGGGTGTGTGGTGGGTGTGAGGTGGGTGTGTGGTGGGTGTGTGGTGGGTGTGTGGTGGGTGTGTGGTGGGTGTGTGATGGGTGTGTTGTGGGTGGTGGGTGTGTGGTGGGTGTGTGGTGACACAAACAACACAAATAGAGAAATTATATATCGATAAAATTTTGAAAATATGTAATCGATACTATCAAAATTAATTAAATTTTTACCAGTATTTCATTCTGATTAGTCTATATAAACATTAAATACAATTAGTTTGAAGAAAAGATACTATTTTAGATATCTTCTGTCATGAAAATTATTTATAAGTTAGCAAAAAGTATTTTTTGCGACCTGAATACTGAATTTGTTAAATTGCGAATAAGCGTTTTGACACAATAATCCCCATTTTATTGAAATTCCAAAAAAAACACATCGTAGGAATAGGATCGGCCAAGGTCATAAAAAAATGTTGAACGGTTTATAAAAAATGTATATTCACTTTTATAAGCAATGACAAATAAATACAAAATGTAAATATAATGAACATAGAACATATATGTAGTAACACTCACTTACTAATATTATAAATGCGATTGTAACTCTGTCTGTCTGTCTGTCTGTCTCGCTTTCCTGCTAAAACTACTGAACCGATTTAAATGAAATTTGGTACACAGATAGGTTGGAGCCTGGGAAAGAACATAGGATACTTTTTATCCCGGAAAATGTAGTATTCCCGTGGGAATGGGTATAAGTAGCTCCGTCAATATTCTGCTTTTACGCCTAAACCGTTTGACCGATATGAATGAAGTCTTTTACGGACATAAATGTGATCCTATGAAGTAACGTAGACTATATTTTATCCCAGGAATATGTAGGGTTCCCGTGGGATAAGCATATAATGTAATGAAAAAGTAACACTGCCTATGCTATGCTTTCACGCCTAAACCATTTGACCGATTTAGATGATTTTTAGTATAAGGGTAGATGGGACCCACCCAAGAAACAAAGGATACTTTATATCCCGGAAAATGTAGTATTCCCGTGGGAATGAGCTTTCCCGCATAAAATATTCGCCCGATTTATATGAATTTTGCTATGGACTTAAATAGAACCCTATGAAGTAACATAGACTATATTCTATCCCGGGAATATGTAGGGTTCCCGTGGGATGAGCATATAATGTAATGCAAAAGTAACGCTGCCTGTGTTATGCTTTCTCGCCTAAACCATTTGACGATTTAGATGAGATTTAGTATGGGGGTAGATAGGACCCACTGAAGCAACATAGGATACTTTTTATCCCGGAAAATGTAGTATTCCCGTGGGAATGGGCTTTCACGTCTACTATTCGCCCGATTTATATGATTTTTGGTATGAATATAAATGGGACACTATGAAGTAACATAACCTAATATGAAGGGTTCCCGTGGAATAAGCATATATTGTAATACGAAAGTAACACTGCCTGTGTTATGCTTTCACACCTAAACCATTTTGACTGATTTGGATGATTGTTGGTATGGACAAAAATGAGACCTTAAAAAAGGACATAGGCTATTGTTGCGTGTGGTGGGCGTGTGGTGGGCGTGTGGTGGGCGTGTGGTGGGCGTGTGGTGGGCGTGTGGTGGGTGGGTGGTGGGCGTGTGGTGGGCGTGTGCTGGTCGTGTGGTGGGCGTGTGGTGGGCGTGTGGTGGGCGTGTGGTGGGTGTGTGGTGAGTGTGTAGTGGGTGGGTGGTGGGCGTGTGGTGGGTGTGAGGTGGGTGTGTGGTGTGTGTGAGGTGGGCGTGTGGTGGGCGTGTGGTGGGCGTGTGGTGGGAGTGTGGTGGGCGTGTGGTGGGCGTGTGGTGGGTGTGAGGTGGGTATGTGGTGGGTGTGTGGTGGGTGTGAGGTGGGTGTGTGGTGGGTGTGTGGTGGGTGTGTGGTGGGCGTGTGGTGGGCGTGTGGTGGGTGTGTGGTGGGTGTGTGGTTTGTGTGTGGTGGGTGTGTGGTGGGAGTGTGGTGGGCGTGTGGTGGGTGTGAGGTGGGTGTGTGGTGGGTGGGTGGTGGGCGTATGGTGGGCGTGTGCTGGTCGTGTGGTGGGCGTGTGGTGGGCGTGTGGTGGGCGTGTGGTGGGTGTGTGGTGGGTGGGTGGTGGGCGTGTGGTGGGTGTGTTGTGGGTGGTGGGTGTGTGGTGGGTGTGTGGTGACACAAACAACACAAATAGAGAAATAATATATCGATAAAATTTTGAAAATATGTAATCGATACTATCAAAATTTATTAAATTTTTACCAGTATTTCATTCTGATTAGTCTATATAAACATTAAATACAATTAGTTTGAAGAAAAGTTACTATTTTAGATATCTTCTGTCATGAAAATTATTTATAAGTTAGCAAAAAGTATTTTTTGCGACCTGAATACTGAATTTGTTAAATTGCGAATAAGCGTTTTGACACAATAATCCCCATTTTATTGAAATTCCAAAAAAACACATCGTAGGAATAGGATCGGCCAAGGTCATAAAAAAATGTTGAACGGTTTATAAAAAATGTATATTCACTTTTATAAGCAATGACAAATAAATACAAAATGTAAATATAATGAACAATAGAACATATATGTAGTAACACTCACTTACTAATATTATAAATGCGATTGTAACTCTGTCTGTCTGTCTGTCTGTCTGTCTCGCTTTCCTGCTAAAACTACTGAACCGATTTAAATGAAATTTGGTACACAGATAGGTTGGAGCCTGGGAAAGAACATAGGATACTTTTTATCCCGGAAAATGTAGTATTCCCGTGGGAATGGGTATAAGTAGCTCCGTCAATATTCTGCTTTTACGCCTAAACCGTTTGACCGATATGAATGAAGTCTTTTACGGACATAAATGTGATCCTATGAAGTAACGTAGACTATATTTTATCCCAGGAATATGTAGGGTTCCCGTGGGATAAGCATATAATGTAATGAAAAAGTAACACTGCCTATGCTATGCTTTCACGCCTAAACCATTTGACCGATTTAGATGATTTTTAGTATGGGGGTAGATGGGACCCACCCAAGAAACATAGGATACTTTATATCCCGGAAAATGTAGTATTCCCGTGGGAATGAGCTTTCACGCATAAAATATTCGCCCGATTTATATGAATTTTGCTATGGACTTAAATAGAACCCTATGAAGTAACATAGACTATATTCTATCCCGGGAATATGTAGGGTTCCCGTGGGATGAGCATATAATGTAATGCAAAAGTAACGCTGCCTGTGTTATGCTTTCTCGCCTAAACCATTTGACGATTTAGATGAGATTTAGTATGGGGGTAGATAGGACCCACTGAAGCAACATAGGATACTTTTTATCCCGGAAAATGTAGTATTCCCGTGGGAATGGGCTTTCACGTCTACTATTCGCCCGATTTATATGATTTTTGGTATGAATATAAATGGGACACTATGAAGTAACATAACCTAATATGAAGGGTTCCCGTGGAATGAGCATATATTGTAATACGAAAGTAACACTGCCTGTGTTATGCTTTCACACCTAAACCATTTTGACTGATTTGGATGATTTTTGGTATGGACAAAAATGTGACCTTAAAAAAGGACATAGGCTATTGTTGCGTGTGGTGGGCGTGTGGTGGGCGTGTGGTGGGCGTGTGGTGGGCGTGTGGTGGGTGTGAGGTGGGTGTGTGGTGGGTGTGTGGTGGGCGTGTGGTGGGCGTGTGGTGGGCGTGTGGTGGGTGTGAGGTGGGTGTGTCGTGGGTGTGTGGTGGGTGGGTGGTGGGTGTGTGGTGGGTGTGTGGTGGGTGTGTGGTGGGTGTGTTGTGGATGTGTGGTGGGTGGGTGGTGGGCGTGTGGTGGGAGTGTGCTGGTCGTGTGGTGGGCGTGTGGTGGGCGTGTGGTGGGTGTGTGGTGGGTGTGTGGTGGGTGGGTGGTGGGCGTGTGTGAGGTGGGTGTGTGGTGGGTGTGAGGTGGGTGTGTGGTGGGTGTGAGGTGGGTGTGTGGTGGGTGTGTGGTGGGAGTGTGGTGGGCGTGTGGTGGGCGTGTGGTGGGCGTGTGGTGGGCGTGTGGTGGGCGTGTGGTGGGCGTGTGGTGGGAGTGTGGTTGGCGTGTGGTGGGCGTGTGGTGGGCGTGTGGTGGGTGTGTGGTGGGTGTGTGGTGGGTGTGAGGTGGGTGTGTGGTGGGTGTGTGGTGGGCGTGTGGTGGGTGTGAGGTGGGTGTGTGGTGGGTGTGTGGTGGGTGTGAGGTGGGTGTGTGGTGGGTGTGTGGTGGGTGTGTGGTGGGAGTGTGGTGGGCGTGTGGTGGGCGTGTGGTGGGCGTGTGGTGGGAGTGTGGTGGGCGTGTGGTGGGCGTGTGGTGGGCGTGTGGTGGGCGTGTGGTGGGCGTGTGGTGGGTGTGAGGTGGGTGTGTGGTGGGTGTGTGGTGGGTGTGAGGTGGGTGTGTGGTGGGTGTGTGGTGGGTGTGTGGTGGGTGTGTGGTGGGTGTGTTGTGGGTGGTGGGTGTGTGGTGGGTGTGTGGTGACACAAACAACACAAATAGAGAAATAATATATCGAAAAAATTTTGAAAATATGTAATCGATACTATCAAAATTAATTAAATTTTTACCAGTATTTCATTCTGATTAGTCTATATAAACATTAAATACAATTAGTTTGAAGAAAAGATACTATTTTAGATATCTTCTGTCATGAAAATTATTTATAAGTTAGCAAAAAGTATTTTTTGCGACCTGAATACTGAATTTGTTAAATTGCGAATAAGCGTTTTGACACAATAATCCCCATTTTATTGAAATTCCAAAAAAACACATCGTAGGAATAGGATCGGCCAAGGTCATAAAAAAATGTTGAACGGTTTATAAAAAATGTATATTCACTTTTATAAGCAATGACAAATAAATACAAAATGTAAATATAATGAACAATAGAACATATATGTAGTAACACTCACACGAGATACATTTAAAGGCTTTTTAATGGAAATTGTTTGCACACGCACAATATATTCTGTGATGATTATTATATTGATAATCACATTTTTTTAATCAATTCAATTTATGTAAACCATAACGTATAGTAGGTGTATAGAATCTATGAGAAATACTTCTATTCCATCTTAGACTAAGGCTTCGAATAAGGCTTTAAATTTTGGCTACACAATTTTTATCTGATTGCAATGCAGAACTAATTGTATGATCAGCGGTATACTTCTTCGCAGAAAAAATAAATTTTAAAATACGCTCACCAATCCTATATCCTTACTAATATTATAAATGCGATTGTAACTCTGTCTGTCTGTCTGTCTCGCTTTCCTGCTAAAACTACCGAACCGATTTAAATGAAATTTGGTACACAGATAGGTTGGAGTCTGGGAAAGAACATAGGATACTTTTTATCCCGGAAAATGTAGTATTCCCGTGGGAATGGGCTTTCACGTCTATACTATTCGCCCGATTTATATGATTTTTGGTATGAATATAAATGGGACACTATGAAGTAACATAACCTAATATGAAGGGTTCCCGTGGAATGAGCATATATTGTAATACGAAAGTAACACTGCCTGTGTTATGCTTTCACACCTAAACCATTTTGACTGATTTGGATGATTTTTGGTATGGACAAAAATGAGACCTTAAAAAAGGACATAGGCTATTGTTGCGTGTGGTGGGCGTGTGGTGGGCGTGTGGTGGGCGTGTAGTGGGCGTGTGGTGGGTGTGTGGTGGGTGGGTGGTGGGCGAGTGGTGGGTGTGAGGTGGGTGTGTGGTGGGTGTGAGGTGGGCGTGAGGTGGGTGTGTGGTGGGTGTGAGGTGGGTGTGTGGTGGGTGTGTGGTGGGTGTGTGGTGGGTGTGTGGTGGGAGTGTGGTGGGCGTGTGGTGGGCGTGTGGTGGGCGTGTGGTGGGAGTGTGGTGGGCGTGTGGTGGGCGTGTGGTGGGTGTGTGGTGGGTGTGAGGTGGGTGTGTGGTGGGTGTGTGGTGGGTGTGAGGTGGGTGTGTGGTGGGTGTGTGGTGGGTGTGTGGTGGGTGTGTGGTGGGTGTGTGATGGGTGTGTTGTGGGTGGTGGGTGTGTGGTGGGTGTGTGGTGACACAAACAACACAAATAGAGAAATAATATATCGATAAAATTTTGAAAATATGTAATCGATACTATCAAAATTAATTAAATTTTTACCAGTATTTCATTCTGATTAGTCTATATAAACATTAAATACAATTAGTTTGAAGAAAAGATACTATTTTAGATATCTTCTGTCATGAAAATTATTTATAAGTTAGCAAAAAGTATTTTTTGCGACCTGAATACTGAATTTGTTAAATTGCGAATAAGCGTTTTGACACAATAATCCCCATTTTATTGAAATTCCAAAAAAACACATCGTAGGAATAGGATCGGCCAAGGTCATAAAAAAATGTTGAACGGTTTATAAAAAATGTATATTCACTTTTATAAGCAATGACAAATAAATACAAAATGTAAATATAATGAACATAGAACATATATGTAGTAACACTCACTTACTAATATTATAAATGCGATTGTAACTCTGTCTGTCTGTCTGTCTGTCTCGCTTTCCTGCTAAAACTACTGAACCGATTTAAATGAAATTTGGTACACAGATAGGTTGGAGCCTGGGAAAGAACATAGGATACTTTTTATCCCGGAAAATGTAGTATTCCCGTGGGAATGGGTATAAGTAGCTCCGTCAATATTCTGCTTTTACGCCTAAACCGTTTGACCGATATGAATGAAGTCTTTTACGGACATAAATGTGATCCTATGAAGTAACGTAGACTATATTTTATCCCAGGAATATGTAGGGTTCCCGTGGGATAAGCATATAATGTAATGAAAAAGTAACACTGCCTATGCTATGCTTTCACGCCTAAACCATTTGACCGATTTAGATGATTTTTAGTATAGGGGTAGATGGGACCCACCCAAGAAACATAGGATACTTTATATCCCGGAAAATGTAGTATTCCCGTGGGAATGAGCTTTCCCGCATAAAATATTCGCCCGATTTATATGAATTTTGCTATGGACTTAAATAGAACCCTATGAAGTAACATAGACTATATTCTATCCCGGGAATATGTAGGGTTCCCGTGGGATGAGCATATAATGTAATGCAAAAGTAACGCTGCCTGTGTTATGCTTTCTCGCCTAAACCATTTGACGATTTAGATGAGATTTAGTATGGGGGTAGATAGGACCCACTGAAGCAACATAGGATACTTTTTATCCCGGAAAATGTAGTATTCCCGTGGGAATGGGCTTTCACGTCTACTATTCGCCCGATTTATATGATTTTTGGTATGAATATAAATGGGACACTATGAAGTAACATAACCTAATATGAAGGGTTCCCGTGGAATAAGCATATATTGTAATACGAAAGTAACACTGCCTGTGTTATGCTTTCACACCTAAACCATTTTGACTGATTTGGATGATTGTTGGTATGGACAAAAATGAGACCTTAAAAAAGGACATAGGCTATTGTTGCGTGTGGTGGGCGTGTGGTGGGCGTGTGGTGGGCGTGTGGTGGGCGTGTGGTGGGCGTGTGGTGGGTGGGTGGTGGGCGTGTGGTGGGCGTGTGCTGGTCGTGTGGTGGGCGTGTGGTGGGCGTGTGGTGGGCGTGTGGTGGGTGTGTGGTGAGTGTGTAGTGGGTGGGTGGTGGGCGTGTGGTGGGTGTGAGGTGGGTGTGTGGTGTGTGTGAGGTGGGCGTGTGGTGGGCGTGTGGTGGGCGTGTGGTGGGAGTGTGGTGGGCGTGTGGTGGGCGTGTGGTGGGTGTGAGGTGGGTGTGTGGTGGGTGTGTGGTGGGTGTGAGGTGGGTGTGTGGTGGGTGTGTGGTGGGTGTGTGGTGGGCGTGTGGTGGGCGTGTGGTGGGTGTGTGGTGGGTGTGTGGTTTGTGTGTGGTGGGTGTGTGGTGGGAGTGTGGTGGGCGTGTGGTGGGTGTGAGGTGGGTGTGTGGTGGGTGGGTGGTGGGCGTATGGTGGGCGTGTGCTGGTCGTGTGTGGGCGTGTGGTGGGTGTGTGGTGGGTGTGTGGTGGGTGTGTGGTGGGTGTGTTGTGGGTGGTGGGTGTGTGGTGGGTGTGTGGTGACACAAACAACACAAATAGAGAAATAATATATCGATAAAATTTTGAAAATATGTAATCGATACTATCAAAATTAATTAAATTTTTACCAGTATTTCATTCTGATTAGTCTATATAAACATTAAATACAATTAGTTTGAAGAAAAGATTACTATTTTAGATATCTTCTGTCATGAAAATTATTTATAAGTTAGCAAAAAGTATTTTTTGCGACCTGAATACTGAATTTGTTAAATTGCGAATAAGCGTTTTGACACAATAATCCCCATTTTATTGAAATTCCAAAAAAACACATCGTAGGAATAGGATCGGCCAAGGTCATAAAAAAATGTTGAACGGTTTATAAAAAATGTATATTCACTTTTATAAGCAATGACAAATAAATACAAAATGTAAATATAATGAACAATAGAACATATATGTAGTAACACTCACTTACTAATATTATAAATGCGATTGTAACTCTGTCTGTCTGTCTGTCTGTCTGTCTCGCTTTCCTGCTAAAACTACTGAACCGATTTAAATGAAATTTGGTACACAGATAGGTTGGAGCCTGGGAAAGAACATAGCATACTTTTTATCCCGGAAAATGTAGTATTCCCGTGGGAATGGGTATAAGTAGCTCCGTCAATATTCTGCTTTTACGCCTAAACCGTTTGACCGATATGAATGAAGTCTTTTACGGACATAAATGTGATCCTATGAAGTAACGTAGACTATATTTTATCCCAAGAATATGTAGGGTTCCCGTGGGATAAGCATATAATGTAATGAAAAAGTAACACTGCCTATGCTATGCTTTCACGCCTAAACCATTTGACCGATTTAGATGATTTTTAGTATGGGGGTAGATGGGACCCACCCAAGAAACATAGGATACTTTATATCCCGGAAAATGTAGTATTCCCGTGGGAATGAGCTTTCACGCATAAAATATTCGCCTGATTTATATGAATTTTGCTATGGACTTAAATAGAACCCTATGAAGTAACATAGACTATATTCTATCCCGGGAATATGTAGGGTTCCCGTGGGATGAGCATATAATGTAATGCAAAAGTAACGCTGCCTGTGTTATGCTTTCTCGCCTAAACCATTTGACGATTTAGATGAGATTTAGTATGGGGGTAGATAGGACCCACTGAAGCAACATAGGATACTTTTTATCCCTGAAAATGTAGTATTCCCGTGGGAATGGGCTTTCACGTCTACTATTCGCCCGATTTATATGATTTTTGGTATGAATATAAATGGGACACTATGAAGTAACATAACCTAATATGAAGGGTTCCCGTGGAATGAGCATATATTGTAATACGAAAGTAACACTGCCTGTGTTATGCTTTCACACCTAAACCATTTTGACTGATTTGGATGATTGTTGGTATGGACAAAAATGAGACCTTAAAAAAGGACATAGGCTATTGTTGCGTGTGGTGGGTGTGTGGTGGGTGTGTGGTGGGAGTGTGGTGGGCGTGTGGTGGGCGTGTGGTGGGCGTGTGGTGGGAGTGTGGTGGGCGTGTAGTGGGCGTGTGGTGGGCGTGAGGTGGGTGTGTGGTGGGTGTGAGGTGGGTGTGTGGTGGGTGTGAGGTGGGTGTGTGGTGGGTGTGTGGTGGGTGTGTGGTGGGTGTGTGGTGGGTGTGTGGTGGGAGTGTGGTGGGCGTGTGGTGGGCGTGTGGTGGGCGTGTGGTGGGAGTGTGGTGGGCGTGTGGTGGGCGTGTGGTGGGCGTGTGGTGGGTGTGAGGTGGGTGTGTGGTGGGTGTGTGGTGGGTGTGAGGTGGGTGTGTGGTGGGTGTGTGGTGGGTGGGTGGTGGGTGTGTGGTGGGTGTGTGGTGGGTGTGTGGTGGGTGTGTTGTGGGTGGTGGGTGTGTGGTGGGTGTGTGGTGACACAAACAACACAAATAGAGAAATAATATATCGATACAATTTTGAAAATATGTAATCGATACTATCAAAATTAATTAAATTTTTACCAGTATTTCATTCTGATTAGTCTATATAAACATTAAATACAATTAGTTTCAAGAAAAGATACTATTTTAGATATCTTCTGTCATGAAAATTATTTATAAGTTAGCAAAAAGTATTTTTTGCGACCTGAATACTGAATTTGTTAAATTGCGAATAAGCGTTTTGACACAATAATCCCCATTTTATTGAAATTCCAAAAAAACACATCGTAGGAATAGGATCGGCCAAGGTCATAAAAAAATGTTGAACGGTTTATAAAAAATGTATATTCACTTTTATAAGCAATGACAAATAAATACAAAATGTAAATATAATGAACAATAGAACATATATGTAGTAACACTCACTTACTAATATTATAAATGCGATTGTAACTCTGTCTGTCTGTCTGTCTGTCTGTCTCGCTTTCCTGCTAAAACTACTGAACCGATTTAAATGAAATTTGGTACACAGATAGGTTGGAGCCTGGGAAAGAACATAGCATACTTTTTATCCCGGAAAATGTAGTATTCCCGTGGGAATGGGTATAAGTAGCTCCGTCAATATTCTGCTTTTACGCCTAAACCGTTTGACCGATATGAATGAAGTCTTTTACGGACATAAATGTGATCCTATGAAGTAACGTAGACTATATTTTATCCCAAGAATATGTAGGGTTCCCGTGGGATAAGCATATAATGTAATGAAAAAGTAACACTGCCTATGCTATGCTTTCACGCCTAAACCATTTGACCGATTTAGATGATTTTTAGTATGGGGGTAGATGGGACCCACCCAAGAAACATAGGATACTTTATATCCCGGAAAATGTAGTATTCCCGTGGGAATGAGCTTTCACGCATAAAATATTCGCCTGATTTATATGAATTTTGCTATGGACTTAAATAGAACCCTATGAAGTAACATAGACTATATTCTATCCCGGGAATATGTAGGGTTCCCGTGGGATGAGCATATAATGTAATGCAAAAGTAACGCTGCCTGTGTTATGCTTTCTCGCCTAAACCATTTGACGATTTAGATGAGTTTTAGTATGGGGGTAGATAGGACCCACTGAAGCAACATAGGATACTTTTTATCCCGGAAAATGTAGTATTCCCGTGGGAATGGGCTTTCACGTCTACTATTCGCCCGATTTATATGATTTTTGGTATGAATATAAATGGGACACTATGAAGTAACATAACCTAATATGAAGGGTTCCCGTGGAATGAGCATATATTGTAATACGAAAGTAACACTGCCTGTGTTATGCTTTCACACCTAAACCATTTTGACTGATTTGGATGATTGTTGGTATGGACAAAAATGAGACCTTAAAAAAGGACATAGGCTATTGTTGCGTGTGGTGGGGTGTGGTGGGTGTGTGGTGGGAGTGTGGTGGGCGTGTGGTGGGCGTGTGGTGGGCGTGTGGTGGGAGTGTGGTGGGCGTGTAGTGGGCGTGTGGTGGGCGTGAGGTGGGTGTGTGGTGGGTGTGAGGTGGGTGTGAGGTGGGTGTGAGGTGGGTGTGAGGTGGGTGTGTGGTGGGTGTGTGGTGGGTGTGTGGTGGGTGTGTGGTGGGAGTGTGGTGGGCGTGTGGTGGGCGTGTGGTGGGCGTGTGGTGGGAGTGTGGTGGGCGTGTGGTGGGCGTGTGGTGGGCGTGTGGTGGGTGTGAGGTGGGTGTGTGGTGGGTGTGTGGTGGGTGTGAGGTGGGTGTGTGGTGGGTGTGTGGTGGGTGGGTGGTGGGTGTGGTGGGTGTGTGGTGGGTGTGTGGTGGGTGTGTTGTGGGTGGTGGGTGTGTGGTGGGTGTGTGGTGACACAAACAACACAAATAGAGAAATAATATATCGATACAATTTTGAAAATATGTAATCGATACTATCAAAATTAATTAAATTTTTACCAGTATTTCATTCTGATTAGTCTATATAAACATTAAATACAATTAGTTTCAAGAAAAGATACTATTTTAGATATCTTCTGTCATGAAAATTATTTATAAGTTAGCAAAAAGTATTTTTTGCGACCTGAATACTGAATTTGTTAAATTGCGAATAAGCGTTTTGACACAATAATCCCCATTTTATTGAAATTCCAAAAAAACACATCGTAGGAATAGGATCGGCCAAGGTCATAAAAAAATGTTGAACGGTTTATAAAAAATGTATATTCACTTTTATAAGCAATGACAAATAAATACAAAATGTAAATATAATGAACAATAGAACATATATGTAGTAACACTCACTTACTAATATTATAAATGCGATTGTAACTCTGTCTGTCTGTCTGTCTGTCTGTCTCGCTTTCCTGCTAAAACTACTGAACCGATTTAAATGAAATTTGGTACACAGATAGGTTGGAGCCTGGGAAAGAACATAGCATACTTTTTATCCCGGAAAATGTAGTATTCCCGTGGGAATGGGTATAAGTAGCTCCGTCAATATTCTGCTTTTACGCCTAAACCGTTTGACCGATATGAATGAAGTCTTTTACGGACATAAATGTGATCCTATGAAGTAACGTAGACTATATTTTATCCCAAGAATATGTAGGGTTCCCGTGGGATAAGCATATAATGTAATGAAAAAGTAACACTGCCTATGCTATGCTTTCACGCCTAAACCATTTGACCGATTTAGATGATTTTTAGTATGGGGGTAGATGGGACCCACCCAAGAAACATAGGATACTTTATATCCCGGAAAATGTAGTATTCCCGTGGGAATGAGCTTTCACGCATAAAATATTCGCCTGATTTATATGAAATTTGCTATGGACTTAAATAGAACCCTATGAAGTAACATAGACTATATTCTATCCCGGGAATATGTAGGGTTCCCGTGGGATGAGCATATAATGTAATGCAAAAGTAACGCTGCCTGTTCCCGGTTCCCGTGGAATGAGCATATATTGTAATACGACAGTAACACTGCCTGTGTTATGCTTTCACACCTAAACCATTTTGACTGATTTGGATGATTGTTGGTATGGACAAAAATGTGGTGTGGCGTGTGGTGGGCGTGTGGTGGGCGTGTGGTGGGAGTGTGGTGGGCGTGTGGTGGGCGTGTGGTGGGTGTGTGGTTTGTGTGTGGTGGGTGTGTGGTGGGAGTGTGGTGGGCGTGTGGTGGGTGTGTGGTGGGTGTGTGGTGGGTGTGTGGTGGGTGTGTGGTGGGTGTGTGGTGGGTGTGTGGTGGGTGTGTGGTGGGTGGGTGGTGGGTGGGTGGTGGGCGTGTGGTGGGCGTGTGCTGGTCGTGTGCTGGGCGTGTGCTGGGTGTGAGGTGGGTGGGTGGTGGGTGTGAGGTGGGTGTGTGGTGGGTGTGTGGTGGGTGTGTGGTGGGAGTGTGGTGGGCGTGTGGTGGGCGTGTGGTGGGCGTGTGGTGGGCGTGTGGTGGGAGTGTGGTGGGTGGGTGGTGGGCGTGTGGTGGGTGTGAGGTGGGTGTGTGGTGGGTGTGAGGTGGGTGTGTGGTGGGTGTGAGGTGGGTGTGTGGTGGGTGTGTGGTGGGAGTGTGGTGGGCGTGTGGTGGGCGTGTGGTGGGCGTGTGGTGGGCGTGTGGTGGGAGTGTGGTGGGCGTGTGGTGGGCGTGTGGTGGGCGTGTGGTGGGTGTGAGGTGGGTGTGTGGTGGGTGTGTGGTGGGTGTGAGGTGGGTGTGTGGTGGGTGTGTGGTGGGTGTGTGGTGGGTGTGTGGTGGGTGTGTGGTGGGTGTGTTGTGGGTGGTGGGTGTGTGGTGGGTGTGTGGTGACACAAACAACACAAATAGAGAAATAATATATCGATACAATTTTGAAAATATGTAATCGATACTATCAAAATTAATTAAATTTTTACCAGTATTTCATTCTGATTAGTCTATATAAACATTAAATACAATTAGTTTGAAGAAAAGATACTATTTTAGATATCTTCTGTCATGAAAATTATTTATAAGTTAGCAAAAAGTATTTTTTGCGACCTGAATACTGAATTTGTTAAATTGCGAATAAGCGTTTTGACACAATAATCCCCATTTTATTGAAATTCCAAAAAAACACATCGTAGGAATAGGATCGGCCAAGGTCATAAAAAAATGTTGAACGGTTTATAAAAAATGTATATTCACTTTTATAAGCAATGACAAATAAATACAAAATGTAAATATAATGAACAATAGAACATATATGTAGTAACACTCACTTACTAATATTATAAATGCGATTGTAACTCTGTCTGTCTGTCTGTCTGTCTGTCTCGCTTTCCTGCTAAAACTACTGAACCGATTTAAATGAAATTTGGTACACAGATAGGTTGGAGCCTGGGAAAGAACATAGCATACTTTTTATCCCGGAAAATGTAGTATTCCCGTGGGAATGGGTATAAGTAGCTCCGTCAATATTCTGCTTTTACGCCTAAACCGTTTGACCGATATGAATGAAGTCTTTTACGGACATAAATGTGATCCTATGAAGTAACGTAGACTATATTTTATCCCAGGAATATGTAGGGTTCCCGTGGGATAAGCATATAATGTAATGAAAAAGTAACACTGCCTATGCTATGCTTTCACGCCTAAACCATTTGACCGATTTAGATGATTTTTAGTATGGGGGTAGATGGGACCCACCCAAGAAACATAGGATACTTTATATCCCGGAAAATGTAGTATTCCCGTGGGAATGAGCTTTCCCGCATAAAATATTCGCCCGATTTATATGAATTTTGCTATGGACTTAAATAGAACCCTATGAAGTAACATAGACTATATTCTATCCCGGGAATATGTAGGGTTCCCGTGGGATGAGCATATAATGTAATGCAAAAGTAACGCTGCCTGTGTTATGCTTTCTCGCCTAAACCATTTGACGATTTAGATGAGTTTTAGTATGGGGGTAGATAGGACCCACTGAAGCAACATAGGATACTTTTTATCCCGGAAAATGTAGTATTCCCGTGGGAATGGGCTTTCACGTCTACTATTCGCCCGATTTATATGATTTTTGGTATGAATATAAATGGGACACTATGAAGTAACATAACCTAATATGAAGGGTTCCCGTGGAATGAGCATATATTGTAATACGAAAGTAACACTGCCTGTGTTATGCTTTCACACCTAAACCATTTTGACTGATTTGGATGATTGTTGGTATGGACAAAAATGAGACCTTAAAAAAGGACATAGGCTATTGTTGCGTGTGGTGGGTGTGTGGTGGGTGTGTGGTGGGAGTGTGGTGGGCGTGTGGTGGGCGTGTGGTGGGCGTGTGGTGGGAGTGTGGTGGGCGTGTAGTGGGCGTGTGGTGGGCGTGAGGTGGGTGTGTGGTGGGTGTGAGGTGGGTGTGTGGTGGGTGTGAGGTGGGTGTGTGGTGGGTGTGTGGTGGGTGTGTGGTGGGTGTGTGGTGGGTGTGTGGTGGGAGTGTGGTGGGTGTGTGGTGGGTGTGAGGTGGGTGTGTGGTGGGTGTGTGGTGGGTGTGTGGTGGGTGTGTGGTGGGTGTGTGGTGGGAGTGTGGTGGGCGTGTGGTGGGCGTGTGGTGGGCGTGTGGTGGGAGTGTGGTGGGCGTGTGGTGGGCGTGTGGTGGGCGTGTGGTGGGTGTGAGGTGGGTGTGTGGTGGGTGTGTGGTGGGTGTGAAGTGGGTGTGTGGTGGGTGTGTGGTGGGTGTGTGGTGGGTGTGTGGTGGGTGTGTGGTGGGTGTGTTGTGGGTGGTGGGTGTGTGGTGGGTGTGTGGTGACACAAACAACACAAATAGAGAAATAATATATCGATACAATTTTGAAAATATGTAATCGATACTATCAAAATTAATTAAATTTTTACCAGTATTTCATTCTGATTAGTCTATATAAACATTAAATACAATTAGTTTGAAGAAAAGATACTATTTTAGATATCTTCTGTCATGAAAATTATTTATAAGTTAGCAAAAAGTATTTTTTGCGACCTGAATACTGAATTTGTTAAATTGCGAATAAGCGTTTTGACACAATAATCCCCATTTTATTGAAATTCCAAAAAAACACATCGTAGGAATAGGATCGGCCAAGGTCATAAAAAAATGTTGAACGGTTTATAAAAAATGTATATTCACTTTTATAAGCAATGACAAATAAATACAAAATGTAAATATAATGAACAATAGAACATATATGTAGTAACACTCACTTACTAATATTATAAATGCGATTGTAACTCTGTCTGTCTGTCTGTCTGTCTGTCTCGCTTTCCTGCTAAAACTACTGAACCGATTTAAATGAAATTTGGTACACAGATAGGTTGGAGCCTGGGAAAGAACATAGCATACTTTTTATCCCGGAAAATGTAGTATTCCCGTGGGAATGGGTATAAGTAGCTCCGTCAATATTCTGCTTTTACGCCTAAACCGTTTGACCGATATGAATGAAGTCTTTTACGGACATAAATGTGATCCTATGAAGTAACGTAGACTATATTTTATCCCAAGAATATGTAGGGTTCCCGTGGGATAAGCATATAATGTAATGAAAAAGTAACACTGCCTATGCTATGCTTTCACGCCTAAACCATTTGACCGATTTAGATGATTTTTAGTATGGGGGTAGATGGGACCCACCCAAGAAACATAGGATACTTTATATCCCGGAAAATGTAGTATTCCCGTGGGAATGAGCTTTCACGCATAAAATATTCGCCTGATTTATATGAATTTTGCTATGGACTTAAATAGAACCCTATGAAGTAACATAGACTATATTCTATCCCGGGAATATGTAGGGTTCCCGTGGGATGAGCATATAATGTAATGCAAAAGTAACGCTGCCTGTGTTATGCTTTCTCGCCTAAACCATTTGACGATTTAGATGAGTTTTAGTATGGGGGTAGATAGGACCCACTGAAGCAACATAGGATACTTTTTATCCCGGAAAATGTAGTATTCCCGTGGGAATGGGCTTTCACGTCTACTATTCGCCCGATTTATATGATTTTTGGTATGAATATAAATGGGACACTATGAAGTAACATAACCTAATATGAAGGGTTCCCGTGGAATGAGCATATATTGTAATACGAAAGTAACACTGCCTGTGTTATGCTTTCACACCTAAACCATTTTGACTGATTTGGATGATTGTTGGTATGGACAAAAATGAGACCTTAAAAAAGGACATAGGCTATTGTTGCGTGTGGTGGGTGTGTGGTGGGTGTGTGGTGGGAGTGTGGTGGGCGTGTGGTGGGCGTGTGGTGGGCGTGTGGTGGGAGTGTGGTGGGCGTGTGGTGGGCGTGTGGTGGGCGTGAGGTGGGTGTGTGGTGGGTGTGAGGTGGGTGTGTGGTGGGTGTGAGGTGGGTGTGTGGTGGGTGTGTGGTGGGTGTGTGGTGGGTGTGTGGTGGGTGTGTGGTGGGAGTGTGGTGGGCGTGTGGTGGGCGTGTGGTGGGCGTGTGGTGGGAGTGTGGTGGGCGTGTGGTGGGCGTGTGGTGGGCGTGTGGTGGGTGTGAGGTGGGTGTGTGGTGGGTGTGAGGTGGGTGTGTGGTGGGTGTGTGGTGGGTGGGTGGTGGGTGTGTGGTGGGTGTGTGGTGGGTGTGTGGTGGGTGTGTTGTGGGTGGTGGGTGTGTGGTGGGTGTGTGGTGACACAAACAACACAAATAGAGAAATAATATATCGATACAATTTTGAAAATATGTAATCGATACTATCAAAATTAATTAAATTTTTACCAGTATTTCATTCTGATTAGTCTATATAAACATTAAATACAATTAGTTTCAAGAAAAGATACTATTTTAGATATCTTCTGTCATGAAAATTATTTATAAGTTAGCAAAAAGTATTTTTTGCGACCTGAATACTGAATTTGTTAAATTGCGAATAAGCGTTTTGACACAATAATCCCCATTTTATTGAAATTCCAAAAAAACACATCGTAGGAATAGGATCGGCCAAGGTCATAAAAAAATGTTGAACGGTTTATAAAAAATGTATATTCACTTTTATAAGCAATGACAAATAAATACAAAATGTAAATATAATGAACAATAGAACATATATGTAGTAACACTCACTTACTAATATTATAAATGCGATTGTAACTCTGTCTGTCTGTCTGTCTGTCTGTCTCGCTTTCCTGCTAAAACTACTGAACCGATTTAAATGAAATTTGGTACACAGATAGGTTGGAGCCTGGGAAAGAACATAGCATACTTTTTATCCCGGAAAATGTAGTATTCCCGTGGGAATGGGTATAAGTAGCTCCGTCAATATTCTGCTTTTACGCCTAAACCGTTTGACCGATATGAATGAAGTCTTTTACGGACATAAATGTGATCCTATGAAGTAACGTAGACTATATTTTATCCCAAGAATATGTAGGGTTCCCGTGGGATAAGCATATAATGTAATGAAAAAGTAACACTGCCTATGCTATGCTTTCACGCCTAAACCATTTGACCGATTTAGATGATTTTTAGTATGGGGGTAGATGGGACCCACCCAAGAAACATAGGATACTTTATATCCCGGAAAATGTAGTATTCCCGTGGGAATGAGCTTTCACGCATAAAATATTCGCCTGATTTATATGAAATTTGCTATGGACTTAAATAGAACCCTATGAAGTAACATAGACTATATTCTATCCCGGGAATATGTAGGGTTCCCGTGGGATGAGCATATAATGTAATGCAAAAGTAACGCTGCCTGTTCCCGGTTCCCGTGGAATGAGCATATATTGTAATACGACAGTAACACTGCCTGTGTTATGCTTTCACACCTAAACCATTTTGACTGATTTGGATGATTGTTGGTATGGACAAAAATGTGGTGTGGCGTGTGGTGGGCGTGTGGTGGGCGTGTGGTGGGAGTGTGGTGGGCGTGTGGTGGGCGTGTGGTGGGTGTGTGGTTTGTGTGTGGTGGGTGTGTGGTGGGAGTGTGGTGGGCGTGTGGTGGGTGTGTGGTGGGTGTGTGGTGGGTGTGTGGTGGGTGTGTGGTGGGTGTGTGGTGGGTGTGTGGTGGGTGTGTGGTGGGTGGGTGGTGGGTGGGTGGTGGGCGTGTGGTGGGCGTGTGCTGGTCGTGTGCTGGGCGTGTGCTGGGTGTGAGGTGGGTGGGTGGTGGGTGTGAGGTGGCTGTGTGGTGGGTGTGTGGTGGGTGTGTGGTGGGAGTGTGGTGGGCGTGTGGTGGGCGTGTGGTGGGCGTGTGGTGGGCGTGTGGTGGGAGTGTGGTGGGTGGGTGGTGGGCGTGTGGTGGGTGTGAGGTGGGTGTGTGGTGGGTGTGAGGTGGGTGTGTGGTGGGTGTGAGGTGGGTGTGTGGTGGGTGTGTGGTGGGAGTGTGGTGGGCGTGTGGTGGGCGTGTGGTGGGCGTGTGGTGGGAGTGTGGTGGGCGTGTGGTGGGCGTGTGGTGGGCGTGTGGTGGGTGTGAGGTGGGTGTGTGGTGGGTGTGTGGTGGGTGTGAGGTGGGTGTGTGGTGGGTGTGTGGTGGGTGTGTGGTGGGTGTGTGGTGGGTGTGTGGTGGGTGTGTGGTGGGTGTGTTGTGGGTGGTGGGTGTGTGGTGGGTGTGTGGTGACACAAACAACACAAATAGAGAAATAATATATCGATACAATTTTGAAAATATGTAATCGATACTATCAAAATTAATTAAATTTTTACCAGTATTTCATTCTGATTAGTCTATATAAACATTAAATACAATTAGTTTGAAGAAAAGATACTATTTTAGATATCTTCTGTCATGAAAATTATTTATAAGTTAGCAAAAAGTATTTTTTGCGACCTGAATACTGAATTTGTTAAATTGCGAATAAGCGTTTTGACACAATAATCCCCATTTTATTGAAATTCCAAAAAAACACATCGTAGGAATAGGATCGGCCAAGGTCATAAAAAAATGTTGAACGGTTTATAAAAAATGTATATTCACTTTTATAAGCAATGACAAATAAATACAAAATGTAAATATAATGAACAATAGAACATATATGTAGTAACACTCACTTACTAATATTATAAATGCGATTGTAACTCTGTCTGTCTGTCTGTCTGTCTGTCTCGCTTTCCTGCTAAAACTACTGAACCGATTTAAATGAAATTTGGTACACAGATAGGTTGGAGCCTGGGAAAGAACATAGGATACTTTTTATCCCGGAAAATGTAGTATTCCCGTGGGAATGGGTATAAGTAGCTCCGTCAATATTCTGCTTTTACGCCTAAACCGTTTGACCGATATGAATGAAGTCTTTTACGGACATAAATGTGATCCTATGAAGTAACGTAGACTATATTTTATCCCAGGAATATGTAGGGTTCCCGTGGGATAAGCATATAATGTAATGAAAAAGTAACACTGCCTATGCTATGCTTTCACGCCTAAACCATTTGACCGATTTAGATGATTTTTAGTATGGGGGTAGATGGGACCCACCCAAGAAACATAGGATACTTTATATCCCGGAAAATGTAGTATTCCCGTGGGAATGAGCTTTCCCGCATAAAATATTCGCCCGATTTATATGAATTTTGCTATGGACTTAAATAGAACCCTATGAAGTAACATAGACTATATTCTATCCCGGGAATATGTAGGGTTCCCGTGGGATGAGCATATAATGTAATGCAAAAGTAACGCTGCCTGTGTTATGCTTTCTCGCCTAAACCATTTGACGATTTAGATGAGATTTAGTATGGGGGTAGATAGGACCCACTGAAGCAACATAGGATACTTTTTATCCCGGAAAATGTAGTATTCCCGTGGGAATGGGCTTTCACGTCTACTATTCGCCCGATTTATATGATTTTTGGTATGAATATAAATGGGACACTATGAAGTAACATAACCTAATATGAAGGGTTCCCGTGGAATAAGCATATATTGTAATACGAAAGTAACACTGCCTGTGTTATGCTTTCACACCTAAACCATTTTGACTGATTTGGATGATTTTTGGTATGGACAAAAATGTGACCTTAAAAAAGGACATAGGCTATTGTTGCGTGTGGTGGGCGTGTGGTGGGCGTGTGGTGGGCGTGTGGTGGGCGTGTGGTGGGCGTGTGGTGGGTGTGAGGTGGGTGTGTCGTGGGTGTGTGGTGGGTGGGTGGTGGGTGTGTGGTGGGTGTGTGGTGGGTGTGTTGTGGATGTGTGGTGGGTGGGTGGTGGGCGTGTGGTGGGAGTGTGCTGGTCGTGTGGTGGGCGTGTCGTGGGCGTGTGGTGGGTGTGTGGTGGGTGTGTGGTGGGTGGGTGGTGGGCGTGTGGTGGGTGTGAGGTGGGTGTGAGGTGGGTGTGTGGTGGGTGTGAGGTGGGTGTGTGGTGGGTGTGAGGTGGGTGTGTGGTGGGTGTGTGGTGGGTGTGTGGTGGGAGTGTGGTGGGCGTGTGGTGGGTGTGTGGTGAGCGTGTGGTGGGCGTGTGGTGGGTGTGAGGTGGGTGTGTGGTGGGTGTGTGGTGGGTGTGAGGTGGGTGTGTGGTGGGTGTGTGGTGGGTGTGTGGTGGGTGTGTTGTGGGTGGTGGGTGTGTGGTGGGTGTGTGGTGACACAAACAACACAAATAGAGAAATAATATATCGATAAAATTTTGAAAATATGTAATCGATACTATCAAAATTAATTAAATTTTTACCAGTATTTCATTCTGATTAGTCTATATAAACATTAAATACAATTAGTTTGAAGAAAAGATACTATTTTAGATATCTTCTGTCATGAAAATTATTTATAAGTTAGCAAAAAGTATTTTTTGCGACCTGAATACTGAATTTGTTAAATTGCGAATAAGCGTTTTGACACAATAATCCCCATTTTATTGAAATTCCAAAAAAAACACATCGTAGGAATAGGATCGGCCAAGGTCATAAAAAAATGTTGAACGGTTTATAAAAAATGTATATTCACTTTTATAAGCAATGACAAATAAATACAAAATGTAAATATAATGAACAATAGAACATATATGTAGTAACACTCACACGAGATACATTTAAAGGCTTTTTAATGGAAATTGTTTGCACACGCACAATATATTCTGTGATGATTATTATATTGATAATCACATTTTTTTAATCAATTCAATTTATGTAAACCATAACGTATAGTAGGTGTATAGAATCTATGAGAAATACTTCTATTCCATCTTAGACTAAGGCTTCGAATAAGGCTTTAAATTTTGGCTACACAATTTTTATCTGATTGCAATGCAGAACTAATTGTATGATCAGCGGTATACTTCTTCGCAGAAAAAATAAATTTTAAAATACGCTCACCAATCCTATATCCTTACTAATATTATAAATGCGATTGTAACTCTGTCTGTCTGTCTGTCTCGCTTTCCTGCTAAAACTACTGAACCGATTTAAATGAAATTTGGTACACAGATAGGTTGGAGCCTGGGAAAGAACATAGGATACTTTTTATCCCGGAAAATGTAGTATTCCCGTGGGAATGGGCTTTCACGTCTATACTATTCGCCCGATTTATATGATTTTTGGTATGAATATAAATGGGACACTATGAAGTAACATAACCTAATATGAAGGGTTCCCGTGGAATGAGCATATATTGTAATACGAAAGTAACACTGCCTGTGTTATGCTTTCACACCTAAACCATTTTGACTGATTTGGATGATTTTTGGTATGGACAAAAATGAGACCTTAAAAAAGACATAGGCTATTGTTGCGTGTGGTGGGCGTGTGGTGGGCGTGTGGTGGGTGTGTGGTGGGCGTGTGGTGGGCGTGTGGTGGGCGTGTGGTGGGCGTGTGGTGGGCGTGTGGTGGGCGTGTGGTGGGTGTGTGGTGGGTGTGTGGTGGGTGGGTGGTGGGTGTGTGGTGACACAAACAACACAAATAGAGAAATAATATATCGATAAAATTTTGAAAATATGTAATCGATACTATCAAAATTAATTAAATTTTTACCAGTATTTCATTCTGATTAGTCTATATAAACATTAAATACAATTAGTTTCAAGAAAAGATACTATTTTAGATATCTTCTGTCATGAAAATTATTTATAAGTTAGCAAAAAGTATTTTTTGCGACCTGAATACTGAATTTGTTAAATTGCGAATAAGCGTTTTGACACAATAATCCCCATTTTATTGAAATTCCAAAAAAACACATCGTAGGAATAGGATCGGCCAAGGTCATAAAAAAATGTTGAACGGTTTATAAAAAATGTATATTCACTTTTATAAGCAATGACAAATAAATACAAAATGTAAATATAATGAACAATAGAACATATATGTAGTAACACTCACACGAGATACATTTAAAGGCTTTTTAATGGAAATTGTTTGCACACGCACAATATATTCTGTGATGATTATTATATTGATAATCACATTTTTTTAATCAATTCAATTTATGTAAACCATAACGTATAGTAGGTGTATAGAATCTATGAGAAATACTTCTATTCCATCTTAGACTAAGGCTTCGAATAAGGCTTTAAATTTTGGCTACACAATTTTTATCTGATTGCAATGCAGAACTAATTGTATGATCAGCGGTATACTTCTTCGCAGAAAAAATAAATTTTAAAATACGCTCACCAATCCTATATCCTTATTAATATTATAAATGCGATTGTAACTCTGTCTGTCTGTCTGTCTCGCTTTCCTGCTAAAACTACTGAACCGATTTAAATGAAATTTGGTACACAGATAGGTTGGAGCCTGGGAAAGAACATAGGATACTTTTTATCCCGGAAAATGTAGTATTCCCGTGGGAATGGGCTTTCACGTCTATACTATTCGCCCGATTTATATGATTTTTGGTATGAATATAAATGGGACACTATGAAGTAACATAACCTAATATGAAGTATAATTTTGATAGTATCGATTACATATTTTCAAAATTGTATCGATATATTATTTCTCTATTTGTGTTGTTTGTGTCACCACACACCCACCACACACCCACCACCCACAACACACCCACCACACACCCACCACACACCCACCTCACACCCACCACACGCCCACCACACGCCCACCACACGCCCACCACACGCCCACCACACTCCCACCACACGCCCACCACACGCCCACCACACGCCCACCACACTCCCACCACACACCCACTACACACCCACCACACACCCACCACACACCCACCACACACCCACCTCACACCCACCACACACCCACCTCACACCCACCACACACCCACCTCACACCCACCACACGCCCACCACCCACCCACCACACTCCCACCACACGCCCACCACACGCCCACCACACGCCCACCACACGCCCACCACACGCCCACCACACTCCCACCACACACCCACCACACACCCACCTCACACCCACCACCCACCCACCTCACACCCAGCACACGCCCAGCACACGCCCACCACACGCCCACCACACGACCAGCACACGCCCACCACACGCCCACCACCCACCCACCACCCACCCACAATCAGTCAAAATGGTTTAGGTGTGAAAGCATAACACAGGCAGTGTTACTTTCGTATTACAATATATGCTCATTCCACGGGAACCCTTCATATTAGGTTATGTTACTTCATAGTGTCAGTGGATGGACAGGCGCCACGGTGCGCCGACCTTCAGATTGACGCAGGTGCTCACCGGGCACGGCTGCTTCGGTGCGTACCTGTGTCGCATCGTTGGAGTGGAGGAGGCCGCCGTGTGCCACCATTGTGGCAACTGCCGTGTGGACACGGCTCAGCACACGTTGGAGGAGTGCCCAGCCTGGGACGAGGAGCGCAGCGCTCTCGTAGCGGTCGTAGGGAGCGACCTCTCGCTGCCGACTGTGGTCGCCGCCATGGTCGGCAGCCGGAGGCCATGGAAAGCTATGCTCTCCTTCTGCGAACGTGTCATTTCGCAGAAGGAGAGCGCCGAGCGGGATCGGGAGCAGACCGATCCCGCTCGTCGCAACAGGCGACGTAGGAGGCGCCGGGTGAACACCTAGCCCGGCGCCCAGAGGCCACGCGGGGCCGCCGTCCCTACCTTGGCGGCCCCCGAGGAGTAAGTTACATCTTGGGCGTGCCTTTTGGCACCGCGCAGAGGCGGTCCCGCGCCAATCCATAGCTTTTGCTTCAGGATATGCCGGGGCCGCCTCGCTGAATGCGCTGATGGTGGCCGTCGCGGGGTTTTTAGTCGGTATTACGGCGCATTGATTTTGGTAGGGACCCGGCCCAGCGGCCGCCCGAGCACATCACGGGCGGTAACATCTATGCTGGGTCGGAAGGCGCCGGTGAGTCCGACACACCCTCGCCCCTCCGGGGGTGGGATGGTCCGTAAAGGGATTTTCCCCGCGTGAAAAAAAAAAAAAAAAAAAAAAAAAAAAAAAAAAAAAAATAGTGTCCCATTTATATTCATACCAAAAATCATATAAATCGGGCGAATAGTAGACGTGAAAGCCCATTCCCACGGGAATACTACATTTTCCGGGATAAAAAGTATCCTATGTTGCTTCAGTGGGTCCTATCTACCCCCATACTAAAACTCATCTAAATCGTCACACACCCACCACACACCCACCACCCACAACACACCCACCACACACCCACCACACACCCACCACACACCCACCACACACCCACCACACACCTACCACACACCCACCTCACACCCACCACACACCCACCACACACCCACCTCACACCCACCACACGCCCGCCACACGCCCACCACACGCCCACCACACTCCCACCACACGCCCACCACACGCCCACCACACGCCCACCACACTCCCACCACACACCCACTACACACCCACCACACACCCACCACACACCCACCTCACACCCACCACACACCCACCTCACACCCACCACACACCCACCTCACACCCACCACACGCCCACCACCCACCCACCACACTCCCACCACACTCCCACCACACGCCCACCACACGCCCACCACACGCCCACCACACGCCCACCACACGCCCACCACACTCCCACCACACACCCACCACACACCCACCACACACCCACCACCCACCCACCTCACACCCAGCACACGCCCACCACACGCCCACCACACGCCCACCACACTCCCACCACACACCCACCACACACAAACCACACACCCACCACACGCCCACCACACGCCCACCACACTCCCACCACACGCCCACCTCACACCCACCACACGCCCACCTCACACCCACCACACGCCCACCATACGCCCACCACACGCCCACCACACGCCCACCACACGCCCACTACACGCCCACCACACTCCCACCACACGCCCACCACACGCCCACCACACTCCCACCACACACCCACCACACACCCACCACACGCAACAATAGCCTATGTCCTTTTTTAAGGTCTCATTTTTGTCCATACCAACAATCATCCAAATCAGTCAAAATGGTTTAGGTGTGAAAGCATAACACAGGCAGTGTTACTTTCGTATTACAATATATGCTCATTCCACGGGAACCCTTCATATTAGGTTATGTTACTTCATAGTGTCCCATTTATATTCATACCAAAAATCATATAAATCGGGCGAATAGTAGACGTGAAAGCCCATTCCCACGGGAATACTACATTTTCCGGGATAAAAAGTATCCTATGTTGCTTCAGTGGGTCCTATCTACCCCCATACTAAAACTCATCTAAATCGTCAAATGGTTTAGGCGAGAAAGCATAACACAGGCAGCGTTACTTTTGCATTACATTATATGCTCATCCCACGGGAACCCTACATATTCCCGGGATAGAATATAGTCTATGTTACTTCATAGGGTTCTATTTAAGTCCATAGCAAATTTCATATAAATCAGGCGAATATTTTATGCGTGAAAGCTCATTCCCACGGGAATACTACATTTTCCGGGATATAAAGTATCCTATGTTTCTTGGGTGGGTCCCATCTACCCCCATACTAAAAATCATCTAAATCGGTCAAATGGTTTAGGCGTGAAAGCATAGCATAGGCAGTGTTACTTTTTCATTACATTATATGCTTATCCCACGGGAACCCTACATATTCTTGGGATAAAATATAGTCTACGTTACTTCATAGGATCACATTTATGTCCGTAAAAGACTTCATTCATATCGGTCAAACGGTTTAGGCGTAAAAGCAGAATATTGACGGAGCTACTTATACCCATTCCCACGGGAATACTACATTTTCCGGGATAAAAAGTATGCTATGTTCTTTCCCAGGCTCCAACCTATCTGTGTACCAAATTTCATTTAAATCGGTTCAGTAGTTTTAGCAGGAAAGCGAGACAGACAGACAGACAGACAGACAGAGTTACAATCGCATTTATAATATTAGTAAGTGAGTGTTACTACATATATGTTCTATTGTTCATTATATTTACATTTTGTATTTATTTGTCATTGCTTATAAAAGTGAATATACATTTTTTATAAACCGTTCAACATTTTTTATGACCTTGGCCGATCCTATTCCTACGATGTGTTTTTTTGGAATTTCAATAAAATGGGGATTATTGTGTCAAAACGCTTATTCGCAATTTAACAAATTCAGTATTCAGGTCGCAAAAAATACTTTTTGCTAACTTATAAATAATTTTCATGACAGAAGATATCTAAAATAGTATCTTTTCTTGAAACTAATTGTATTTAATGTTTATATAGACTAATCAGAATGAAATACTGGTAAAAATTTAATTAATTTTGATAGTATCGATTACATATTTTCAAAATTGTATCGATATATTATTTCTCTATTTGTGTTGTTTGTGTCACCACACACCCACCACACACCCACCACCCACAACACACCCACCACACACCCACCACACACCCACCACACACCCACCACCCACCCACCACACACCCACCACACACCCACCTCACACCCACCACACACCCACCACACACCCACCTCACACCCACCACACGCCCACCACACGCCCACCACACGCCCACCACACTCCCACCACACGCCCACCACACGCCCACCACACGCCCACCACACTCCCACCACACACCCACCACACACCCACCACACACCCACCACACACCCACCACACACCCACCTCACACCCACCACACACCCACCTCACACCCACCACACACCCACCTCACGCCCACCACACGCCCACCACACGCCCACCACACTCCCACCACACGCCCACCACACGCCCACCACACGCCCACCACACTCCCACCACACACCCACCACACACCCACCACACGCAACAATAGCCTATGTCCTTTTTTAAGGTCTCATTTTTGTCCATACCAACAATCATCCAAATCAGTCAAAATGGTTTAGGTGTGAAAGCATAACACAGGCAGTGTTACTTTCGTATTACAATATATGCTCATTCCACGGGAACCCTTCATATTAGGTTATGTTACTTCATAGTGTCCCATTTATATTCATACCAAAAATCATATAAATCGGGCGAATAGTAGACGTGAAAGCCCATTCCCACGGGAATACTACATTTTCCGGGATAAAAAGTATCCTATGTTGCTTCAGTGGGTCCTATCTACCCCCATACTAAAACTCATCTAAATCGTCAAATGGTTTAGGCGAGAAAGCATAACACAGGCAGCGTTACTTTTGCATTACATTATATGCTCATCCCACGGGAACCCTACATATTCCCGGGATAGAATATAGTCTATGTTACTTCATAGGGTTCTATTTAAGTCCATAGCAAAATTCATATAAATCAGGCGAATATTTTATGCGTGAAAGCTCATTCCCACGGGAATACTACATTTTCCGGGATATAAAGTATCCTATGTTTCTTGGGTGGGTCCCATCTACCCCCATACTAAAAATCATCTAAATCGGTCAAATGGTTTAGGCGTGAAAGCATAGCATAGGCAGTGTTACTTTTTCATTACATTATATGCTTATCCCACGGGAACCCTACATATTCTTGGGATAAAATATAGTCTACGTTACTTCATAGGATCACATTTATGTCCGTAAAAGACTTCATTCATATCGGTCAAACGGTTTAGGCGTAAAAGCAGAATATTGACGGAGCTACTTATACCCATTCCCACGGGAATACTACATTTTCCGGGATAAAAAGTATGCTATGTTCTTTCCCAGGCTCCAACCTATCTGTGTACCAAATTTCATTTAAATCGGTTCAGTAGTTTTAGCAGGAAAGCGAGACAGACAGACAGACAGACAGACAGAGTTACAATCGCATTTATAATATTAGTAAGTGAGTGTTACTACATATATGTTCTATTGTTCATTATATTTACATTTTGTATTTATTTGTCATTGCTTATAAAAGTGAATATACATTTTTTATAAACCGTTCAACATTTTTTTATGACCTTGGCCGATCCTATTCCTACGATGTGTTTTTTTGGAATTTCAATAAAATGGGGATTATTGTGTCAAAACGCTTATTCGCAATTTAACAAATTCAGTATTCAGGTCGCAAAAAATACTTTTTGCTAACTTATAAATAATTTTCATGACAGAAGATATCTAAAATAGTATCTTTTCTTCAAACTAATTGTATTTAATGTTTATATAGACTAATCAGAATGAAATACTGGTAAAAATTTAATTAATTTTGATAGTATCGATTACATATTTTCAAAATTGTATCGATATATTATTTCTCTATTTGTGTTGTTTGTGTCACCACACACCCACCACACACCCACCACCCACAACACACCCACCACACACCCACCACACACCCACCACACACCCACCACCCACCCACCACACACCCACCACACACCCACCTCACACCCACCACACACCCACCACACACCCACCACACGCCCACCACACGCCCACCACACGCCCACCACACTCCCACCACACTCCCACCACACACCCACCACACACCCACCACACACCCACCACACACCCACCTCACACCCACCACACACCCACCTCACACCCACCACACACCCACCTCACGCCCACCACACGCCCACTACACGCCCACCACACTCCCACCACACGCCCACCACACGCCCACCACACACCCACCACACGCCCACCACACGCCCACCACACTCCCACCACACGCCCACCACACGCCCACCTCACACCCACCACACGCCCACCTCACACCCACCACACGCCCACCATACGCCCACCACACGCCCACCACACGCCCACCACACGCCCACTACACGCCCACCACACTCCCACCACACGCCCACCACACGCCCACCACACGCCCACCACACTCCCACCACACACCCACCACACACCCACCACACGCAACAATAGCCTATGTCCTTTTTTAAGGTCTCATTTTTGTCCATACCAACAATCATCCAAATCAGTCAAAATGGTTTAGGTGTGAAAGCATAACACAGGCAGTGTTACTTTCGTATTACAATATATGCTCATTCCACGGGAACCCTTCATATTAGGTTATGTTACTTCATAGTGTCCCATTTATATTCATACCAAAAATCATATAAATCGGGCGAATAGTAGACGTGAAAGCCCATTCCCACGGGAATACTACATTTTCCGGGATAAAAAGTATCCTATGTTGCTTCAGTGGGTCCTATCTACCCCCATACTAAAACTCATCTAAATCGTCAAATGGTTTAGGCGAGAAAGCATAACACAGGCAGCGTTACTTTTGCATTACATTATATGCTCATCCCACGGGAACCCTACATATTCCCGGGATAGAATATAGTCTATGTTACTTCATAGGGTTCTATTTAAGTCCATAGCAAATTTCATATAAATCAGGCGAATATTTTATGCGTGAAAGCTCATTCCCACGGGAATACTACATTTTCCGGGATATAAAGTATCCTATGTTTCTTGGGTGGGTCCCATCTACCCCCATACTAAAAATCATCTAAATCGGTCAAATGGTTTAGGCGTGAAAGCATAGCATAGGCAGTGTTACTTTTTCATTACATTATATGCTTATCCCACGGGAACCCTACATATTCTTGGGATAAAATATAGTCTACGTTACTTCATAGGATCACATTTATGTCCGTAAAAGACTTCATTCATATCGGTCAAACGGTTTAGGCGTAAAAGCAGAATATTGACGGAGCTACTTATACCCATTCCCACGGGAATACTACATTTTCCGGGATAAAAAGTATGCTATGTTCTTTCCCAGGCTCCAACCTATCTGTGTACCAAATTTCATTTAAATCGGTTCAGTAGTTTTAGCAGGAAAGCGAGACAGACAGACAGACAGAGTTACAATCGCATTTATAATATTAGTAAGTGAGTGTTACTACATATATGTTCTATTGTTCATTATATTTACATTTTGTATTTATTTGTCATTGCTTATAAAAGTGAATATACATTTTTTATAAACCGTTCAACATTTTTTTATGACCTTGGCCGATCCTATTCCTACGATGTGTTTTTTTGGAATTTCAATAAAATGGGGATTATTGTGTCAAAACGCTTATTCGCAATTTAACAAATTCAGTATTCAGGTCGCAAAAAATACTTTTTGCTAACTTATAAATAATTTTCATGACAGAAGATATCTAAAATAGTATCTTTTCTTCAAACTAATTGTATTTAATGTTTATATCGACTAATCAGAATGAAATACTGGTAAAAATTTAATTAATTTTGATAGTATCGATTACATATTTTCAAAATTGTATCGATATATTATTTCTCTATTTGTGTTGTTTGTGTCACCACACACCCACCACCCACCCACCACCCACAACACACCCACCACACACCCACCACACACCCACCACACACCCACCACACACCCACCTCACACCCACCACACACCCACCACACACCCACCTCACACCCACCACACGCCCACCACACGCCCAACACACGCCCACCACACTCCCACCACACGCCCACCACACGCCCACCACACGCCCACCACACTCCCACCACACACCCACCACACACCCACCACACACCCACCACACACCCACCTCACACCCACCACACACCCACCTCACACCCACCACACACCCACCTCACACCCACCACACGCCCACCACCCACCCACCACACTCCCACCACACGCCCAGCACACGCCCAGCACACGCCCACCACACGCCCACCACACGACCAGCACACGCCCACCACACGCCCACCACCCACCCACCACCCACCCACCACACACCCACCACACACCCACCACACACCCACCACACGCCCACCACACACCCACCACACGCCCACCACACGCCCACCACACTCCCACCACACGCCCACCACACGCCCACCACACGCCCACCACACGCCCACTACACGCCCACCACACTCCCACCACACGCCCACCAGACGCCCACCACACGCCCACCACACTCCCACCACCCACCCACCACACACCCACCACACGCCCACCACACTCCCACCACACACCCACCACATACCCACCACACGCAACAATAGCCTATGTCCTTTTTTAAGGTCTCATTTTTGTCCATACCAACAATCATCCAAATCAGTCAAAATGGTTTAGGTGTGAAAGCATAACACAGGCAGTGTTACTTTCGTATTACAATATATGCTCATTCCACGGGAACCCTTCATATTAGGTTATGTTACTTCATAGTGTCCCATTTATATTCATACCAAAAATCATATAAATCGGGCGAATAGTAGACGTGAAAGCCCATTCCCACGGGAATACTACATTTTCCGGGATAAAAAGTATCCTATGTTTCTTCAGTGGGTCCTATCTACCCCCATACTAAAACTCATCTAAATCGTCAAATGGTTTAGGCGAGAAAGCATAACACAGGCAGCGTTACTTTTGCATTACATTATATGCTCATCCCACGGGAACCCTACATATTCCCGGGATAGAATATAGTCTACGTTACTTCATAGGATCACATTTATGTCCGTAAAAGACTTCATTCATATCGGTCAAACGGTTTAGGCGTAAAAGCAGAATATTGACGGAGCTACTTATACCCATTCCCACGGGAATACTACATTTTCCGGGATAAAAAGTATGCTATGTTCTTTCCCAGGCTCCAACCTATCTGTGTACCAAATTTCATTTAAATCGGTTCAGTAGTTTTAGCAGGAAAGCGAGACAGACAGACAGACAGACAGACAGAGTTACAATCGCATTTATAATATTAGTAAGTGAGTGTTACTACATATATGTTCTATTGTTCATTATATTTACATTTTGTATTTATTTGTCATTGCTTATAAAAGTGAATATACATTTTTTATAAACCGTTCAACATTTTTTTATGACCTTGGCCGATCCTATTCCTACGATGTGTTTTTTGGAATTTCAATAAAATGGGGATTATTGTGTCAAAACGCTTATTCGCAATTTAACAAATTCAGTATTCAGGTCGCAAAAAATACTTTTTGCTAACTTATAAATAATTTTCATGACAGAAGATATCTAAAATAGTATCTTTTCTTCAAACTAATTGTATTTAATGTTTATATAGACTAATCAGAATGAAATACTGGTAAAAATTTAATTAATTTTGATAGTATCGATTACATATTTTCAAAATTGTATCGATATATTATTTCTCTATTTGTGTTGTTTGTGTCACCACACACCCACCACACACCCACCACCCACAACACACCCACCACACACCCACCACACACCCACCACACACCCACCACACACCCACCACACACCCACCTCACACCCACCACACACCCACCTCACACCCACCACACACCCACCTCACACCCACCACACGCCCACCACCCACCCACCACACTCCCACCACACGCCCACCACACGCCCACCACACGCCCACCACACGCCCACCACACTCCCACCACACACCCACCACACATCCACCACACACCCACCACACACCCACCTCACACCCACCACCCACCCACCTCACACCCAGCACACGCCCAGCACACGCCCACCACACGCCCACCACACGACCAGCACACGCCCACCACACGCCCACCACCCACCCACCACCCACCCACCACACACCCACCACACACCCACCACACACCCACCACACACCCACCACACGCCTACCACACACCCACCACACGCCCACCACACTCCCACCACACACCCACCACACACAAACCACACACCCACCACACGCCCACCACACGCCCACCACACTCCCACCACACGCCCACCACACGCCCACCACACGCCCACCTCACACCCACCACACGCCCACCTCACACCCACCACACGCCCACCACACGCCCACCACACGCCCACCACACGCCCACCACACGCCCACTACACGCCCACCACACTCCCACCACACGCCCACCACACGCCCACCACACGCCCAACACACGCCCACCACACGCCCACCACACTCCCACCACACACCCACCACACACCCACCACACGCAACAATAGCCTATGTCCTTTTTTAAGGTCTCATTTTTGTCCATACCAACAATCATCCAAATCAGTCAAAATGGTTTAGGTGTGAAAGCATAACACAGGCAGTGTTACTTTCGTATTACAATATATGCTCATTCCACGGGAACCCTTCATATTAGGTTATGTTACTTCATAGTGTCCCATTTATATTCATACCAAAAATCATATAAATCGGGCGAATAGTAGACGTGAAAGCCCATTCCCACGGGAATACTACATTTTCCGGGATAAAAAGTATCCTATGTTGCTTCAGTGGGTCCTATCTTCCCCCATACTAAAACTCATCTAAATCGTCAAATGGTTTAGGCGAGAAAGCATAACACAGGCAGCGTTACTTTTGCATTGCATTATATGCTCATCCCACGGGAACCCTACATATTCCCGGGATAGAATATAGTCTATGTTACTTCATAGGGTTCTATTTAAGTCCATAGCAAAATTCATATAAATCAGGCGAATATTTTATGCGTGAAAGCTCATTCCCACGGGAATACTACATTTTCCGGGATATAAAGTATCCTATGTTTCTTGGGTGGGTCCCATCTACCCCCATACTAAAAATCATCTAAATCGGTCAAATGGTTTAGGCGTGAAAGCATAGCATAGGCAGTGTTACTTTTTCATTACATTATATGCTTATCCCACGGGAACCCTACATATTCTTGGGATAAAATATAGTCTACGTTACTTCATAGGATCACATTTATGTCCGTAAAAGACTTCATTCATATCGGTCAAACGGTTTAGGCGTAAAAGCAGAATATTGACGGAGCTACTTATACCCATTCCCACGGGAATACTACATTTTCCGGGATAAAAAGTATGCTATGTTCTTTCCCAGGCTCCAACCTATCTGTGTACCAAATTTCATTTAAATCGGTTCAGTAGTTTTAGCAGGAAAGCGAGACAGACAGACAGACAGACAGACAGAGTTACAATCGCATTTATAATATTAGTAAGTGAGTGTTACTACATATATGTTCTATTGTTCATTATATTTACATTTTGTATTTATTTGTCATTGCTTATAAAAGTGAATATACATTTTTTATAAACCGTTCAACATTTTTTTATGACCTTGGCCGATCCTATTCCTACGATGTGTTTTTTTTGAATTTCAATAAAATGGGGATTATTGTGTCAAAACGCTTATTCGCAATTTAACAAATTCAGTATTCAGGTCGCAAAAAATACTTTTTGCTAACTTATAAATAATTTTCATGACAGAAGATATCTAAAATAGTATCTTTTCTTCAAACTAATTGTATTTAATGTTTATATAGACTAATCAGAATGAAATACTGGTAAAAATTTAATTAATTTTGATAGTATCGATTACATATTTTCAAAATTGTATCGATATATTATTTCTCTATTTGTGTTGTTTGTGTCACCACACACCCACCACACACCCACCACCCACAACACACCCACCACACACCCACCACACACCCACCACACACCCACCACACACCCACCACACACCCACCTCACACCCACCACACACCCACCACACACCCACCTCACACCCACCACACGCCCACCACACGTCCACCACACGCCCACCACACTCCCACCACACGCCCACCACACGCCCACCACACGCCCACCACACTCCCACCACACACCCACCACACACCCACCACACACCCACCACACACCCACCTCACACCCACCACACACCCACCTCACACCCACCACACACCCACCTCACACCCACCACACGCCCACCACCCACCCACCACACTCCCACCACACGCCCACCACACGCCCACCACACGCCCACCACACTCCCACCACACACCCACCACACACCCACCACACACCCACCACACACCCACCTCACACCCACCACCCACCCACCTCACACCCAGCACACGCCCAGCACACGCCCACCACCCACCCACCACACTCCCACCACACGCCCACCACACGCCCACCACACGCCCACCACACGCCCACCACACTCCCACCACACACCCACCACACACCCACCACACACCCACCACACACCCACCTCACACCCACCACCCACCCACCTCACACCCAGCACACGCCCAGCACACGCCCACCACACGCCCACCACACGCCCACCACACGACCAGCACACGCCCACCACACGCCCACCACCCACCCACCACCCACCCACCACCCACCCACCACACACCCACCACCCACCCACCACACACCCACCACACACCCACCTCACACCCACCACACGCCCACCACACTCCCACCACACACCCACCACACACAAACCACACACCCACCACACGCCCACCACACGCCCACCACACTCCCACCACACGCCCACCACACGCCCACCACACGCCCACCACACGCCCACCACACGCCCACCACACTCCCACCACACACCCACCACACTCCCACCACACACCCACCACACTCCCACCACACGCCCACCACACGCCCACCACACTCCCACCACACACCCACCACACACCCACCACACGCAACAATAGCCTATGTCCTTTTTTAAGGTCTCATTTTTGTCCATACCAACAATCATCCAAATCAGTCAAAATGGTTTAGGTGTGAAAGCATAACACAGGCAGTGTTACTTTCGTATTACAATATATGCTCATTCCACGGGAACCCTTCATATTAGGTTATGTTACTTCATAGTGTCCCATTTATATTCATACCAAAAATCATATAAATCGGGCGAATAGTAGACGTGAAAGCCCATTCCCACGGGAATACTACATTTTCCGGGATAAAAAGTATCCTATGTTGCTTCAGTGGGTCCTATCTACCCCCATACTAAAACTCATCTAAATCGTCAAATGGTTTAGGCGAGAAAGCATAACACAGGCAGCGTTACTTTTGCATTACATTATATGCTCATCCCACGGGAACCCTACATATTCCCGGGATAGAATATAGTCTATGTTACTTCATAGGGTTCTATTTAAGTCCATAGCAAAATTCATATAAATCAGGCGAATATTTTATGCGTGAAAGCTCATTCCCACGGGAATACTACATTTTCCGGGATATAAAGTATCCTATGTTTCTTGGGTGGGTCCCATCTACCCCCATACTAAAAATCATCTAAATCGGTCAAATGGTTTAGGCGTGAAAGCATAGCATAGGCAGTGTTACTTTTTCATTACATTATATGCTTATCCCACGGGAACCCTACATATTCTTGGGATAAAATATAGTCTATGTTACTTCATAGGGTTCTATTTAAGTCCATAGCAAAATTCATATAAATCGGGCGAATATTTTATGCGTGAAAGCTCATTCCCACGGGAATACTACATTTTCCGGGATATAAAGTATCCTATGTTTCTTGGGTGGGTCCCATCTACCCCCATACTAAAAATCATCTAAATCGGTCAAATGGTTTAGGCGTGAAAGCATAGCATAGGCAGTGTTACTTTTTCATTACATTATATGCTTATCCCACGGGAACCCTACATATTCTTGGGATAAAATATAGTCTACGTTACTTCATAGGATCACATTTATGTCCGTAAAAGACTTCATTCATATCGGTCAAACGGTTTAGGCGTAAAAGCAGAATATTGACGGAGCTACTTATACCCATTCCCACGGGAATACTACATTTTCCGGGATAAAAAGTATGCTATGTTCTTTCCCAGGCTCCAACCTATCTGTGTACCAAATTTCATTTAAATCGGTTCAGTAGTTTTAGCAGGAAAGCGAGACAGACAGACAGACAGAGTTACAATCGCATTTATAATATTAGTAAGGATAATAACAGTAGGTCAAGTAAAATGTAAATATGATAAATGAAGAAACAAAAAAGTCTTAACTAAAACACATCGAGCCTTGAAGTGGAATGTTTGTGGACAAAAACAAAATACAGATTTATTCAGATTTTAACAAGAAGAAATGTTTCGAAACACGACGAAAAATATTTACATCAGCAGTCGTGTATTACTAATACCATGCGACATTTTTTAAAAATATTTAGATTTTCTTTGTGGTGCGTATATATTTTATTGAGTATAAATTATGGTCCGACTAAGTGACAACACCACCTGGTCACTTGCATTCAACTTGCCAAATTCCTTCACATATACATACGTAAACTCACGCCTGTATTCCCCGAAGGGGTAGGCAGAGGTGCATTTCTGCACCCACATTTCGCCAAGTATGTATCAGTCCCACGTAATAGGGGGCGACCCTATTGCCGTTTTTCGGGCACATTTCCAGACTTCGTGCTGCTACTGAAAATTTCCTAATGGAAAAACCCAATAACACTTCGCCCGACCCGGGAATCGAACCCAGGACCTCTAGATCTCACGACACATACTTGTACCGCGAGACCACGAGGCAGTACAAGTATGTGTATTCCTTCATTCATTCATCATCAGCCCATATACGTCCCACTGCTGGGCACGGGCCTTCTCTAATACTGAAAGAGTTTATCCCTTAGTCCACCACGTTGGCCTAGTGCGGGTTGGCGGACCTCACACCTAAGAAATTCACTAAGTGAACCTTTAGGTGTGCAGGTTTCCTTACGATGTTTTCCTTCGCCGTTAAAGTACATGATAATTATTCATTGTGAATACACAGTTTGAACCCGCGACCGTCCGTCGATTAATTCGTTCCTTCATTAAATCCATAAAAATTAAATCTATTTTTCAGTCCTGTGACATCGTTACCATATAAAAAAAATACAACTTCAGTAGGGTTAAGACTTGAATACGAATTCCTAGTTCATCTACTAACTATATGTCAGGCTATCACAAATAAAATATCAATAAATAATCAATATGTAATATTATAAAAAACATTATTTTAAAAATAACACCATAGAACATATCCTCTTATGTGCCATCTAGCAATGAAATGAAGAACAAATATCTTCTTAAAGGTCATTTACAGAAAAAACAACGAAACACAATAATACTTAATATCTTACCTAATGAATATCTCTACCTGTTCCGAGAATATCAACCGAAAATTCCGAGCAGATGCCATCAGTATTTAAGCCTACATAACAAGAATAAATTTGTACTGGCAACATCGGAAAGGTCAAATTCCGTGACCTTTCCGGAAGCAAGGCCGTATTTATTAGGCAAGGGGTCCAAGAATTGTATTATAATATTTTCATCGTAGTTTCACTGTTTTATTTATTTATTTAAGACTTAATTGTACATATGCAAATATAGACTAAAGAATTAGGAAAAATATAATTCCTCTTGAAATGCTATCTGGCTGGCAAACATACAATAAACAATAAAAGCAGACGGAATGTTATTTTTTTATGAAAATTCCTCAACTGATTGCAACCTAAAAAAAACTTTGAAGACAGAGTGTGAGAAGATAAGATAAGATAAAAAACACTTTATTGTGCACCACTTAAACAGGAAACAACGATACAAAAGAACAACTAAAATACAGTGGACAATCGGCGGTCTTATCGCTTAGAGCGATCTCTTCCAGACAACCAGGCATGATGGAATATTTAACGAGTGATAAGCGAAATGTGGGGGTGCTTAAATGGTTTAATAAATATAATTATATTTATATATAAACACATACATACACATACACATAATACATAAATATAAAAATAATAATAAATATAATGGAGAAGGCCCATGTAATGGGAAGTGTACAGACAAAAAAGAAAGACTATATTTTTCTTCTATTTTTTATCATCGACAAAATATGTACATAATTGAAAGGTGATTGTTCTAAACTTTTCATACCTAAATTATACATAATTAAACCAGTGTACATATGCATAGACTTACGCCTGTATTCCTACAAGGATAGGTCAGGGTAGGTAGGTTTCGCCACTTTTTAAGTCACACGTAACAGCGGGCGAGCCTATTTGCATTTTTTCAGCCCAATTTTAGGTCCATACTGAGAAATTTGTAATTAAAAAAACTCAATAACACTTTACCCAACACCTGATTCGGCCTACACCCGGTTTGCACTTATATGTGGTTTATAATTTTACAAAAAGTCAATTTATTTTGTTAAAAAAATTGAACCATTAAAAAGGAAAACTACCCTTTAAACAAAGATCTAGTGCATAGCTCTGGAGGAAGATAGATAGATAGATAACTCTTTATTTATACAGTAATTTACATAGATTTTACAAATAAAAAATAAAAGTGGAACAATAGGCGGTCTTATCGCTGAGAGCGATCTCTTCCAGACAACCTTTGGATGGAATGTAAGAAGGCAAAGTATGTTTAGGGGTATACATAAGTATATAAGAAAAAAAAAGAAATATAAATAAAATAATAATAAAACAGCAAGATAATAATAAGATACTATATGTTTATAAATATACATATATACAATATGAGTTCAGTTAAAATTTGACAAGACTTCTTTTATAATACAAAAAAACAATAAACATTTTGGGCCAGCAAAAGTATCACCCATTCAGCTACATGTTGCAGTAAGGCTGGAACGATACTGGAATGCTGATTTTCAATAGGAGGCCCAAGCGACGAGTGGACGTTCAATCGAATTTATTATATACACGACTTCATGTGTTGTTTTGTTTTTAAATTTTAACCCGTTCATCTATACCCTATAACCACATAATTCCACACATCCGACCTCACACTTAAATAAACTCCCAGTACCTATCTTGACTATAAAAAGTATGAAAGAGTTTTTGTGCGATAAATCGTGATTGTTGTTAACATTAATATGTATGTAATATGTATATAAAAAAATCGTACTAGTCATATTATTTTATGTATTACCTACTTCAAAATATGTCAGACGTGAATTAATTTCACTATGAATTATTTTTAAAATTGTTTGATTTAAATTTACTAAATAAAATAAATAAATAAATAAATAATAATAATATAAGCATTTAAAGGATTTGTTTATTTTAAATAGGTATTTTTAAATATAGGTCATATTTTGGTAATTCTAAAAATGATCATTTTGAATTACAACACTTTTTTATTATGCGATATAATAAATAATTATAAATTACATTTTTATTGAATGTTGACAAGCTATTTCAAAGTTTCGTTCTAACTATATATCTTCAGACTATTGTATGTTTCTAACGCTAATATTTTCTTGATATAACATTATACACTTAAGCTTTAAGAATAGACTTGAAAAGCCATTAGGGAATTAAATTATGCCACGTGTATATTAATTACGTATGCAAACTATCTGCGTCATTAGTAATATGATATCTCAATTAAAAATGCATTGTGATCTTTTCATAATCACCACATTCCCTTGAATTTATTTAAATGAAAATGTTTATTAATTCTGAAGCTATATTTGTGTCAGCCTTGTTGAACAATTGAAAGGCGAATATTTTTACAATAGTATTTTGTGGCGTAGTAGTAAGAATTAGAGCTAAAAAAATACATAATAATTTATCCAATAAAATATTTAAAAATTATCAGTGTGCGGAACAATTATTCGCTTCACTAAGTTAGCTTCTTAACCAAAATCCTACGTCGACATACATACCAAAACCTCTCGATGGCCGTCTTGGCCATTTTGGGCAGTATGAGATATATAGGGCGTTAAGCGCCCTTAATTGTTTTCCGCTGCCACATTGTTGTTTCAATGTGGTTAAATGTAGACTGCTCCAAGTTCGTGGGACTTATATGTCCACCACTTGCCCTATTTTGGACGCTCAGTTGGTGTGAGCGTCCGCGAGATTCACGAGACCATGCGCTCTGCTGCACATCTCAGGATCGCCTTCTGTAATGGCGCACCTCCCCCGTAACACGACCGGCCATCCCGATCACCGACACACACACACACAAAAATATACATGACGTATATAAAAAACAACTGCTGAACTTTCATTTTAAACGCCTGGCGAGCTGTAGCCGACCTAATTTCGAAGGGGTGTGCACTCCGTAGGAAGTCTATTTCGGATTGGGTATCGGGTATAATATATGACTCCAGTTATCCCTTCACCAGATGCATGCCACGTACTCACATACCTGTGTTACCGAAAGGTTAAGCACAAACATCTTTTTACAAGAATATTTCACTAGTTATATTTATGCGATCACAGCGGTCGCAGGTTCAAACTCCACGGCACCCAGCTCTGACTTTTCGAAGTTATGTGTGTATAAGAAATGAATTATCACGTACATAAGGAAAACTTCTTGAGGATACTAATACAAATGAACTCAAATGAAAAAAAACATTTGCCCAGGAGTCGAAGCCGCGATCTTTAAATCATGCCACCAAACATAGAGTTCACTTAATCACGCTCAGCTAGGCAGTATTGGCATATCGTTGCGTTGTATTTTGCTAAAAACTTATTATTGTATTAAAATTTAAATTAATGTTAAATTTTAATATTCAACTTTGACCCGGTTACGACGATCATATGATTGATGCGACGATTGAATATAAATAAAGCTTTATTTAAAAAAATGCTAATTTTTTAATAGATATTGATTGTCGTCCCGATTAATCATGTGGAAACCTTTGATTAAATTCAAACTACAATAATATAGGGTATAATTATTAAATATGTAATTAATAAAAACTTTTATCTACATATTACTTGAAATTAAGTTACAAACATCAACAAAAATCAAAAGGAAAAGAAAAAAAAAAACAAAATTAATTTACATAATAACTTTAATAAAATGGCCTGTAACCAATTGATCGGAGATTACCTAGGGACACTATGATAAATTGACTTAAATAACTTGTATTGTAGCGCCACCTACCAAATAACGCTATAACTTATAGCCCAAACCAGATTGCTTTCTTTTAAGTATGTACATCATTTTCAAACTAGATGGCGCTAAATATTTGGTTCAGATTTGGGGAACAAAAGATTTCAACGCGTATTTACATTATTTGTGGAAAGTGCTTTAGAAGTTCATACATTTTATTTTTATCAAATACTTTCCGATTAATTTGTATTTGTGAAATATAAACTTACAATATTAGTGTCATACACTTTTTGAAAAAGGCTGTAAAATTCATTAGGCATACAAATCGCGATATTGTCTCTAATTTTCACCCGTTATATCCCTTGATCTATCAATGGATAGATAGTAATCTGTCTAAATGAAAACACAATTAAAATTTTATTATATTCATATTTGCAAATAATTAAAAATCTGCTAAAAACTAAGAGATAAGTATAAATAAACTTAATTATGACTATATAACTACATAATTTCGAATAATTTTAGAGTTTTTTTTTTTTAATAACGACTTCGAATAAAAATATAAAAATAAACATCTCTTATACTACATAGTAACACAATGACCCACACATATTCAGCAAAACACTGAAATTCTAATCAAAAACGACGCCAATAACCCAATAAATACGTCACAGGTACGTGACCAGAAGAACAAAAAGCGGCTTAAAAATTCATAAACACGAATATTTTCGGACACAATGTAAGTGCTTTCCCAATGTCAACTGACCGTTATGTCATTTGATTGCGAATATTATCATGTGAGCTGACAGGTTCGACGCAAAACGCGCGTGATGGTAATATTAAAGAAATACCGGATTTATATTTATACCAGGGGGGATAGACAAAGTAAAAATCTACTGTCGAGGTTGTAATGTGAACAAAACAAAATATATGAAGTTGACAGGACAAGTCACGAGACAATTTGAGTCCATTTCATACATTTTATCATTTCGCGGTAGTTCGCTCGATTATAGGGAATAAATACTAATTACGTCACTTTTTTTTTCGACTCGCTTTTATTTGTATTATATATTGCACATACTGACTGCCTCGTGGTCTCGCAGTACAAGTATGTGCCGTGCGATCTAGAGGTCCTGGGTTCGATTCCCGGGTTGGGCAAAGTGTTACTGGGTTTGTCCATTAGGAAATTCTCAGTAGCAGCACGGAGTCTGGAAATGTGCCCGAAAAAACGGCAATAGGCTCGCCCCCTATTACGTGGGACTGATACGTACCTGGCGAAATGTGGGTGCAGAAATGCACCTCTGAGCGTGAGTTTATGTATCATCATCATCAGCCCAAATACGTCCCACTGCTGGGCACGGGCCTCCTCTACAACTGAGAGGGTTTAGGTTTAGGGTTTATGTTTAGGTTTAGAGTTTATGTATGTATGTAAATATTTCATCATGTGAAATGAAGAGGTCTCCTGTGCCTACTATACCAGTAAATTGCTGCAGTATGCGAATTTGCCACTTTTACCAATCAGGAACTGTTTCGGAATCTGGTTTCTATCTATTTATCTACTTTAAAAATTGTACATATATCGAATGATATTATGATGGCAATAGGCGAGAACCTCGATAAAATCTGCCAAAAATATATTCTGGATCTTTTTTTTGAAATATTCTTATTTATAATTATATTATAAGAGGTACAAATGAACCGTAAGAGTTCTATTAATTTTTATTAATTGTTGTTTTTATTGATTCTATTTATTTTATTCAATAATCTTCTATACGATTCTACTCATTTGGTTGTTAGTTTTTAACTGAATTTGTTAATTAATGTGTTCGACAACAAAATTTTAAATAAATTAAGAAACTATTATTTTTTGGTGTATACCTACTGATGTTGAATTTTTATGTCTTTTATTTATCATAAATCATATCTTCGACTTCAAATTACAGGGAAATACTAAATGTCTATGCAATGTCATCATAGACAAGACAAGACAGTACGAACTTCCTTTATCTATTAATCTTATCGGCTGTACTAAATGTCATTTTCGACCACAACCTGTCACACCAGGGTCGTCCGGTGCTATAAACGCTACTTGTATAATTAAATAGAGATATTTCGAGCGCATCAAATACAATACTACGGAATACATTATGGGATTGGTGGCATTACAAAACGCCTTGGAGAGTCAGGAAGTGATGTTTCAGATGGAGGGGGATTTGGAATTTTAATCGCTTTACTATACAGATTAGACGATAAAAAGTACATTGTATAGGATGTGTTAATATGAGATAAGGGTGATTTTGTTTTATTAGTTATCATCATCATCAGCCCATATACGTCCCACTGCTGGGCACGGGCCTCCTCTACAACTGAGAGGGTTTAGACCTTAGTCCACCACGCTGGCCTAGTGCGGGTTGGCGGACTACACACCTAAGAAAGTCCTAAGAACTTTTTGGGTGTGCAGGTTTTATCACGATGTTTTCCTTCACCGTTAAAGCAAGTGATAATTCATTGTGAATACACACATAACTTCGAAAAGTCAGAGGTGTGTGCCTGGGGTTTGAACCTGCGACCGACGAAATTCTCGACCGCGCACCTTAACCTCGAGGCTATCACTGCATGCAATGACTAAGTGTTTTTTATTTACGATCTTAGTTTAAGAATTCTTTCTTACTATTCGCAAATACGTATTTGAATTACGTAGGCGCTTAATAGGATTAATATATAAAGTCAATATAAGAATATGGCCACTCTATTGTGTATGACAATATCTTGACCAAGACCCCCTTAACTGAAATCTGTAGTTATTATTGACTTGAGTATTCAAAACTACGCGTCGAGTAGGTACTACCTCGTGGTCTCGCGGCACAAGTATGTGCCGTGCAATCTTGAGGTCCCGGGTTCGAAACCCGGGTCGGGCAAAGTGTTATTAGGTTTTACCAATAGGAATTCTCAGTCTGTTACTGAGAAGGTGTTTGGAAATGTGCCCGGAAAGCGGCAATAGGCTCGCCCCCTATTACGTGGGACTGATACATACTGGCAAAATGTGGGTGCAGAAATGCACCTTTACCTACCCCTTCGGGGAATTCAAGCGTGAGTTTATTTATGTATGTATGTATTAAATTATTTTTTACTTACATCATTATTTATAAAACCCCCAAAACGACACCATTTTCGTATTTCACTGTGTACTATTTACGTGTTTACTTTCAATAACATAGATCGTTTGGTAATATTAAATGATTACAATACAGGTAAAATAAAAAAAAAGTGTGTGTGTGTACTTATGTACACACGTTAAGGTGTGTCCAAACATTGAGCAGCACGAGCGCGGCAGCAACACGCGGCATTTCTAGGACACAATTCTGCCGCGCTCTAGTTTGGACAAAGCGGACTAATGTTTGCGCGGCAGTACTGCGCGGCACAACCAAGATACGCCGCGCGCTTCAGTTGGCACAACTCTTTGAGTTGGCATCAGAACTAAAATGAAAGCGGTCGCGTGTGTCGTAGCTCTGCTTATTATTAAAAAATTGCGTAAAAGAGCTAAGAAGAAACGCATTTTGATGAGGAAATGCTGGATGAAACCACTTTTTCAACGAAGGTTACAGAATATTGAATCAATAAATTATGAAATTAATTACCGAACACCACAGTTTTTAATATTAACCTTGGAAGAGTTTGAACATTTACATAGCCTGGTTGAGCCACATATTAAAAAAGAAGATACATACTGGCGTAAAGCAATCACAACAAAAGAGAGATTAGCTATAACTTTACGGTATTTGGCAACAGGAGACTCCTATTCTAGTCTACAATACGTGTTTTGTGTATCAAAACAAACCATAACATCAGTAATACCCGAGGTGTGTGACGCCATATCAGCAGCCCTTAAGGATTTTGTAAAGGTAAGAAAGAATAAAATTATTTAATCACTTATTTATTATGCTTGTTTTTAGGAAAAGATAGTAGTTTACACCAGATATAATTAAAAAAACGAATTACTCTACGTATCTAGATCGCGAATTAACTGTGTCAATCCGGATCCTGTATCAGTATTATTAGAAACTGATGAATCGGAGAGATCAGTCAATTGCGACGTAAAGTATCCAGGTCTTCTTTCTTCATGGTATCCTAGTGTCTGTTGCTGTAGATATTCTATATCAGCCTCATAATATGATATTATTAATGGAATGTTTAACTCGTGTCAATGTAATTGTATCATACTTTCTTAATTCAGCCGCTATGTGCATACCAAAAGCAACGTATGGATCGTTGCTACATTCATCTTGTTTCCGCATTAATTCGATTGCGTCTTCTAGCATTTTGTTTTCGGCATCCATAACAGAATCTTCAAGAGTACGTTTTGCTGGTTTCTTTTTACGTATATTTTTAGATGCTTTTGAAGGTATATTACCTTCAGAGGCATTGCTATTTGAATCAGTATTTACCGTTTCATTTGTGATGCCACTATTGCTGTTTGTATCTAAAAGAGAGCTCTCTACCCGACTAGAAAAAACATAAGGCGCAACCAGATCATGTATCTGGACCCGATCAGGATAGAATGAGGCATGCCAGATCCGGCAAACCCTATCAGGACCAGATCTGGTCCAGATAAGGATAGCCTGATGTTAAATATAATCAAGTATGGTAAGGCATACTGGATCAGGACCAGATCTGGTCCAGATAAGGATAGCCTGATGTTAAATGTAATCAAGTATGGTAAGGCATACTGGATCAGGGCCAGGTCTGGTCCAGATAAGGATAGCCTGATGTAAATATAATCAAGTATGGTAAGGCATACTGGATCAGGACCAGGTCTGGTCCAGATAAGGATAGCCTGATGTTAAATATAATCAAGTATGGTAAGGCATACTGGATCAGGACCAGGTCTGGTCCAGATAAGGATAGCCTGATGTTAAATGTAATCAAGTATGGTAAGGCATACTGGATCAGGGCCAGGTCTGGTCCAGATAAGGATAGCCTGATGTAAAATATAATCAAGTATGGTAAGGCATACTGGATCAGGACCAGGTCTGGTCCAGATAAGGATAGCCTGATGTTAAATGTAATCAAGTATGGTAAGGCATACTGGATCAGGACCAGGTCTGGTCCAGAAATGTAATTTAATATACAAATGTAGGCTTATCAAAAAAAATAATAAACTAAAGAGTTATTAAAATATTTTGTGTAGGTAATACCTATAACAAAAATATGTGTATCAAACATACATAAATATCCTGATATCTAAGTGTGTTGTGCATTAAATATAAAATTATATTGAATTGTATTCAATAAATAAAAAATTACAAAAATATTAATATAAACACAACATGGGGTGTAAAATATATTAGTGATAGCGCGTGACGTCATGAAGCAACATGTCGGAACTCAGTGTTCCCAACTTGGGGGTTTTCCCCCTAAATTTGGGGGGAAAAAATGTGGACTGTTTTTTTTTAGGGGCTTTATATTTTTAGGGGTATTTTTGGGGATTAATCCATCCCCTAAATGCTAAGTTTCTTTAATGTCAACATGTATGATTTTCAATAGTTTGAACCAGAATAAAATGAAATAATATTTGACGTATGAAATAATTTATAAATAAAGACTATTAAACAATATTGCAGAATACAATTTTGTTTTTTTTTTGTTTTACAAAATGTTATTTAGATAATTATTAGAAAAAATGCAAACAGTCGAAAAATTATGATACAAGTGAGATTCGAACCTACGACCTCGGCTTTACGCGCCACGCTCACATCCAATTTTTTTCAATTCGTAATGCTAATAGCTAATAAAATTAGAATTGGAATGCCTAACAAGAATGTGTGATATATATATATATATATATATATATATATATATATTTTAGGGGGTTTTCAAATAATTGTGGCGATTTTAGGGGTTTTTGACTTTACATTTAGGGATAAATAATTTTGGGAGTTGGTAACCCTGTCGGAACTTGTTCACAGTGTAGTTAAAGTGTTTGTTTATCATTTAAAAACTTTTGTGTCATAAAAAAAGCATTATTGAATGTATCACTAATTATACTTTTTATATTACTTAAAATTGTATGTCGATTAGTATAATAATGTAAATAATGTAGGTGAAGATTAAATAAGTTCAATACAAAAACCTAATCACCTTAACAGTACATAGTTAAAGAATAATTAATATATTGTATGTTAAACAAAAAAAAGTGTATCAAGTACTATAAACCTATATCTAGACATTTACTCAGTGTGTATGTGTAAAAAATACGAACTTGTGGACTAAACTAAATACAAATTTATGTGTTGTGTGTAAGGCGGCCCCTAGACCTACAATAACATTGTACAATACATTTTATTGTACAATAAGATTGAAAGGTGTTTTGCATCCAAACGATCAATTATAATTATCTTAATTGCACAAAAATACGAACTGCTCAATGTTTTCGTGTTCAGTTGGAGCATCATATTCCAACAAGATGCAGCTGCAGCTGAGGTGTTATTGCTAATGGCTAAACGTAAACGGAAACAAACACGTCGCTGGTGTAAAGAGTTGTACAAGAAAAGGCAGAAATACACTCAAAGAGTTGAATCTTTTCTTCACATCATCTTTGCTTGCCCGTGAAAACATCTCTGCAGTATATTTTTTTAAGGCGTTCATGATATTCTGTGCTCTTGACATTCCATAGAGATGATAATTCTCTCTCCTTAACTTTTAGATTCTCTTTTCCCGCCATTTCTGCGCTCGCGTGTGTTCTCCACGTCAGGATGAAGCAGAGGCTAAAATAAAAAATATTGCGCAATACTGGCCCTACATGATGCAATGGAAAAATATAGTACAATAAAAATTAAAGTCGCTCAAACTTTTGTTCCATCATTGCGCAATCTTCAATATTTAGCCCAATCAATCAATTATATTGCACAATTCGAAATATTGCGCAATATAATTGATCGTCTAGGGGCCGCCTAAAGCTTCGTTTTTAAGTTTAATTACGTAAAACATTCAAGGTTAGTAAAAAATCACTGAAAAAATACATTACAATTCTTTGTTATTTTTAAAATAATTTTATATTTCAATAATCCGTTTTTTTTTCAGATGACTTATACTTATGCATTAGTTTTATTTGTAAATGATTCATCTAATAAAGAAATTGATATAGGTACTACCAAGTTCTTGGTTAGATCATTACAAAGAATATGGTGGTGGTAAATATATGCCTGAATCATTGTTCAAAAGTGCTAAGTATTGTAAATTATTACAAACAATGGTGAAACATTGTGATGAGCCTGATCCAACATGGCCAACGTTTCATGTTCAAATATGTGGCACAGCAGGTAATTTATCATGTTATTTGAATTATAGATTTGTGAGAATTGATATCTTATTGTCAGAATAATAAGAAAGTAATGCATAATTACAATTAATGTTATCAGAAACAATGGAAGAGGCAGAGGAAAAAATAATAAGATTGGATAAAGAACCCTATGCTTTCTCTACTGATAATGAGCAGTCTAAAGCAAAAGCAGCTGCTGTTGAAAAAACTTCCAAATTAAAAGCATTATCAAAGGATTGATTAAAAATATATAATATATTTAGCCAAACAGCGGTATAGTTGAAATTGCAGGTAATATTTATTATTTAAAATGTAAATATTGTTGAATAATTAATAATAATTTTTTTACTAATAACTATAACTTAAAATAAAAATCAACTCAAATTTGAGGGACATAAATATGGGTATAGAAATAGCACATAAAGATGTACATTAACAACAATTATGAAGATATAAGATACATTAATTAAGATAATTAAAATACATTAATGCTATAAAGCAAGAAAGATAAAAAAAATAAAATTAAAATACATATATGAAAGATCTAATATAATATGTAGTTGCTCTATCTGACAATGTTGAAATTTATACTTTTCTCTTTATGGGAAAAATACTACATAATATGCAATGAAATAATATTTATTTAATCTATAAAATGTTAAATACGTCACTTGGATTCAGTCATTTCAAAATTTTGTGTATCACCCTGTTCGGAAGGCAGTCATCACAAGAATAATTATAAAGAAGAAATATTGATACATATTAAAGACTGAATTTCTCAAATTAAAGCAGTTCATTAATACATACATACATACATAGCATACATGCATACATACATACATACATACATAGCATACATGCATACATACATAACCTCACGCCTGTATTCCCGGAAGGGGTAGGCAGAGATGCATTTCTGCACCATTTTTTTTATTATTACTTATTTAATTAAATACATAATTAATTCAAATTTTGTATTTTAGATGCAAGAAGACAAATACCAAAATAACCAAGAAATTATTGTCATAAATTGCATCAAGCATTGTCTTCAGTATTGAATAATGCTAAAGATTGGGATGGCTATGGGATGGGTAGCCAGGATCAAAAAACAACCATCTAATGAAGATAAATCACAAGCAAATAATAGCTTTTATTTATTTACTTTAAAAAAAAATACTGTGTAAACAAAATAAAAATGATATTTAAATTAAAAACAAAAAAAAATTGGAAAAATTAAATGTAAATAAATATAATAATATGTTAAGTAAAATATTTATAATATCAATTCATAATTTTTTTTTTTAATTAAACATATTTTTCAAGCCTATACATTCATGTTTTTTTTAAAGGACCGGACCGGGCATACTCGATTTGGATCAGGCAAGGTTTTATAACGCAGATGATTGATTTGAATAATGAAAAACTGGAATACAACCCGACTAGAAATATTTTCGTGTTCCTTAGAAGGACCGGACCGGGCATGCCCGATCTGGACCAGATAAGGTATGTAACGCAGAAGATTGGTCTGGACCCGATCAGGAATTCCTAGTCTGGACAAGATCAGGAATTCCTAATCTGGACCCGATCAGGAATTCCTAATCTGGACCCGATCAGGAATTCCTAATCTGGACCCGATCAGGAATTCCTAATCTGGACCCGATCAGGAATTCCTAATCTGGACCCGATCAGGAATTCCTAATCTGGACCCGATAAGGTTTTCCTGATCAGGTCCAGACCAATCTTCTGCGTTACATACCTTATCTGGTCCAGATCGGGCATGCCCGGTCCGGTCCTTCTAAGGAAGACGAAAAAATTTCTAGTCGGGTAGTGCCGTATCCTGTAAGAAATAAGAAAGTTAATTACCTGTCCCATAACTGGACACGGGCTTCTTAATAATAAACAATATATATTTTTTTTTCAGTTACCACATTCAGAACAAGAGTGGCGCGCAGTTTCTAAGGAAATCGATGAGAAATGGAATTTTCCGCACGCTATTGGTGCTTTGGATGGAAAACACATCAGTATTCAAGCTCCGTTTCGAAGTGGGACAGAATATTATAATTATAAAAAGTTCTTTAGTATTATTCTTCTGGCATTAGTGGATTCAAATTACAACTTTATGTATGTTAATGTAGGCTGCCAAGGCCGGATTTCAGATGGAGGGGTTTTTAAAAATTCCAAATTATATCATATGCTAGAAAATCAACAACTTAATGTACCGTTACCGGAAATTTTAAATATACCCTACTCAAAAAAAATACCATTTGTGATATTAGGAGATCAAGCTTTTGCATTAAATACATATATGATGACACCTTTTGCCGGCATTCATGAAAAAGGTTCCAAGGAAAGAATATTCAACTATAGGTTATCAAGAGCACGGCGAGTAGTTGAAAACGCTTTCGGGATAATGTCATCAAAGTTCAGAGTACTGAGAAAAGTAATGATCCTAAAGCCGTCATCAGCTAAGAAAGTAGTTTTAGCCAGTGTTCATTTGCATAATTTTCTTCGTAGAGATTATTTAGTGAGTAGTACCAATATATCAACGAATGAAACAGTTTCTGCAATACAGAACAACCAATTTACGGGTACCACTCCGACTGATAATCGCAATTTCTTAGCCAATCACTTTATAACAAATGGATCCATTCCGTGGCAAGATAAGTACTAAATAAAACTATACTTCATTTATTATTATTAGGTATAAGTTAAAAATGTTGACTTTTACTGGTGGTACGTTGAATGAGGCGTCTTGGTAGATACTATCGCGGTATCATATGTTCTGCCGCCAACTAGTAGTGTGCTAATTACACATTATTATCTTCTGTAGCGGTTTGAAGGGTACTGTAGCTAGGGAAGGTCAATTGAGACTTTAGAACTAATGTCTCAGGTTTGGCAGCGGCCTGGCAGTACCACTGGCACTGTCAAGGTCCATGAGCGGCGGTAACTACTTACCGTCGTGTCGTCTACCGCCATTGGAAATAAAAAATAAGGAACTTCGTTCCAAAAAGTTAGGTACCATTGTATCAGATGTGTCGATAGGATTATTTTTATCTTGTAAAAAGTGAAATGCTTCATAAGCAAACCATTTCGATGTGTGTTTCGATTGTTTCTACCTGCAACAAAATAATATGTACCCACTTAGTTTAAAAAAAAAACTAGAATAAATAACAATTGCGTCCTGAGTATAGTAAGTAGGGCTATATTTTAAGCAATATTGGTTTACATTATATTAATTATTAAAAGGTTATAACTAACCCGATCCAGTTGTATTGCTTGTTTTTTCTCTGTTCCTTTCTCGTCTATAGGAACTTAAAAGACTTTTCATTTTAGACTTTAATTCCTTCTTGGGAAGATCAAAATTGTTGGCTATTTCATTCCACAAGTCTTCACGTTTGTTTTTATTATGGTATTCTTTTTGTCGAGGATCCCATAACTCTTTGAAAGATCCATACTTTTCAATTAAACGAATAGATATTTCGTTGTCCATATTTGTGCGCAGAAATACGTCCAAACACAAATACTACCGAATGTTTACTAAGAATGTTCGTGCGCGGCAGGTAGCCAGACGCGTTCGCGCGCGGCAGTCGTCCAATAACAGCGCGGCAGGCCGCGCGCGGCAGCCGCGCTCAATTGCCGCTCAATGTTTGGACATACTTCATACATAAATATATATTTTCTTAAATAATATAATAATATATTATAAAATAATATTTTAATAACTTCATGATGTCTGTTTTTCATGACAGTGTGCGCGCGCATCGTAATAACTTCAAAACTTCAATAAGTTTTTTACTTAATCTTAAAATTAGGATGAACGAAATTCCCCATGAACGTGAGCAGAATTTTAAATTATTTTTTACTGTCACTATTCTACATTCTTAAAATTTAAAACAAACTTTTTCTGAATAACTTTTTGGTGTCGGTGTGCGCGCGCATCGTAAAAAATCACTCTCATCATTTTTCCCTAACGCGCCAAAAGAAGTATAACTTCAAAAAAACAGTATTAATTTTTGATGTTATATTAAACCATACAATTAAATTTCTTAAACAAAATAACTTAATTAAATACAATTAAATACACATAGAGGCAAGTATAAATTTATTTTAATAATCAAATTGTAACTTATTTTACTATCGTGTGTTTCAATAATTCAATAAAATACTATCCAGATTATCAAGGGTTATTATCAGATAAGCAATACAACTAAATTAAAATAGTTCGTAACAAATAAGTCGTATTTTGGATAATAGTAATTTGTGATTGCTTTGTGAAAATATTTACACATTTGTAACTCAATCATTCTCAAATAAAGATTAAAATATTGCAAAAAATTAAAACCTTTAAGGATCTACATTAAAATGCAACAATACATCTAATTTGCCTTTTATTTCATTTACTAAAATAAATATAATATTTATTCCATGTGCGTTCGTTATGCATAATACTGACATTTACTCATTAAAACTAAATCTACCACCAGTAACCATGGTGACCGTAGTAACCTCCATAAGGCCAGTATCCGTAACTATGAGGCCATCCCCAGTAACTGCCGTAGTAGGGGTAGTATCCCCCAAAGTGACCGTACCCACCCCAACCTCCATAGCCGTAGTGTCCGCCCCAGTGAGACGCGGAAGTCTTTAAGTCGTCCTTGTCGGATGGGGCTAAGTCTTCTTTTTCTTTTACGAGTTCAGCGTCTTTTGTTTCAGCTGGCGCTGATAACGCTGTGGCGAGGAGAAGCAGAAGAGCTAAGGAGATGAAGGCGATCTGTAAAATAATATTGCACGTTTTTTTATTTGTTTGCTGTTTATTGCCACTAAGTTGCATTAGCGTGTGATACATAAATATTGGTCTCCAGTCTGGATGAACATGAGACAAAAAAGTACTTTGTATTTCCTAATAAGAAATTTTCTTTTTACCGTAAGGCCGACGATATTAAATGTTTGAGTTTTGGGTGTTATTTAAATATTACAAAGTAAAACATTTTTGTTTATTACAAAATTTTATAATAATAAATATGTGACTTATATTTCTTAATTCAATTCCCATTTTATGAGTAGAAAATGTTTTAAAAAAGTCTAAGTTAGTCAGTCATCTTTGGCACAAATACGTTTTCTTGTAATAATCTTTACCAAGCATTATGTCTACACACATATTTCAGTTAAAAAACTGCGTGTGTTTTGTTGTTATGCAAATAAACAACATGAATCTCTGTCATTTAACTAGGTATACTAATTCAGGAATTTCGTCATTGTTTGTAGACAAACCGTGCCTATTATCGTCGTCGAGCACGCCTTTGCTTGTTGATACACATTTTATATGAAAATTAATAGCTTAAATCTCAAATATATAGGCTTTCGTGATATAGTGGAATAAATATGAATTATAGCTTTGAAAGTTTTTTTCTTTTTGTTTTAAAAAATTGTAAAAAACTTCTTCGAAAGAAAAAGATAAAACACTTTACAGTATTTATTTTTTGCATTATTAATAGCGCTTTACAAAAATAAAATTATGATGTCATAAAAAGTCGAGATACTTCAGCGGTCCTAATAAGTATTTTTTATCACAGATGTGGGAAACTATGTGAAACTTAATGAAAATATTCCTTTTAATTGTTTAAAAGGACTTATTACTTATTTATTGACTCTTGACTTGTGTCAAGCTAATGAAATCTAGGTTTTACTAAGCCCTGTTATATCCTTTCTATCCTATGAGGGATTTAAGTTTTGGATTTGTAAATTACGAGTAGGTACTTAAAATAAATACAATTTTAAAAAATGGATTTAATTTCGATTTTTCTCTAAAACTCAAAGAAAAAATAATAAATCTCACATGTTCAAAATGTAATGCAATCTCTAATGTTGCACGTGTCTAAATAAATTATATATGTAGGTATCAATTTAAATTAATTTATGGTACAGTACCTACTTGTTGTGGCCTTGGAATTATGAAGTATGTGAAAATGCAAAGGTATTTCTTAATGCGTTTTGAACAATTTTGTTAAAATTTCTCACGATTACCTATAGTTGGTGATATGGCAATCGGAAACAATGTGCAATAATTGATATGTTACTGAATTGTTGACTCGTGTAGGTAAAACGCTCTTACTTTTAATAAGTTGACACTATGTAGTAATGTATGAGTAGATAAACTTTTTTAAAATACAAATATACTTAATATTATTAAAGTTTTTTTTTAGATATAGGTACGCAACTCACTACAAAGTTATTTATTTTTAAATGCATTTATCGTTATTTGATGTCGAACAATATCACTGTATACTATGCTTATTCTATAAAGAAATATTTTTACTATTATGTTTAAGGCAAAATTTAAATAACATACAATTGAAAATATTTTTAATAGATTTTGAAAATATTTCTTTATATTTTAAGGTGATTAATAAATAATTTGTTTTTGTTTAATTTTTAACTATGGTAGAAGTATTTTTTTCATGAAAATGGTTACATTACAAATATTCTACAATAAAAAATTTAGTAAAAAATTTTTTTTTAAATTTTATAGCACGAGGATCAACCCGCCCTTTTTCTATAAACCGAATAAATTTTTGACAATTTTTTTTTGTTTTTTCTTTCACAGGTAATATAACACACAAAGATATTTTGAGTACTAGTTAATATATAAAGGACTATCTCACTTACTTTAGCCATGACGCCGACTGATCACTAGCACAATACTGCGGCAGGGAGCCCTACAAGCCATTATATACCAGTGCAGCGTCCTCAACGACAGTCTGACCATAACTCCGTTTCCTCGCCCATTGTGCTGTGCTATTGACACTTATTTTCATGGGGATTTGGGCGAATGTCTAATGTTATAGGAATTTCGTAACCTTGCGTACAAAACTTGGCTCGCTCCATGCTGGTGCAAATATTGAAGATTGGGATTATTTTCTTTATTTTTACAATACTTTTGCGCGCGACTCCTTCAATTGAGACGGCAAAAGGTTTCAGGAAGATATAATAGTATTATGGATAATTAGAACAGCTGATTAAAGGTTGTTTGTTTTTTAATAATTCTTCAGGGACGTAAGATTTTTTCGGGATTTAAGGTAATCTATACCATCACCTGGTATATATCTCTCTACTATTTTTTATTAGAATCAGTTTAGTTATTTCAACAGGAAAACAACCAATAAACTATTTGTAGTAAAATGAACTAAAATTTATTTTAGTTTGAATGAAAAATCTGTATTTGTTTTTGATCATTCAGCTGATGGCTATTTATACGAGTACGCACACTCACAAAGTTACAAAGTCTCTATTTTTTTTATTTTTTTTATGGGAAAGGAGGCAAACGAGCTAGTGAGCCACCTGATGTTAAGTGGTCAACACCGCCCGTATGAATTCAGCTTGTTGCTAGAACAAGTACAATAAAGAAGAAAGAAAGCAGTAATTAAGCAATTAACAGTTATTAGCATTTCACTTTGCTCCATAGCAAATCTTACGGCTATTATAAAAAATCTTTTTATTCTCAGACACAAGAGCAGTCAAATAATATAAAACTGCACTTTATCAAAATGTACCAATACCGCAAGATGCATTGAACGATGTTTATTTGTCTTAAAATTCATAAGTAAATGACATTGTTCGATTTGGTATCGGCTCAATAGAAATTGAACCACTGTCCTATTGACAGAACATTGGCGAGATGGGAATAGACTCGCCATTAGTCCCATACCTAGGTAAAGGTCACACACATCCTCTTTAAATCAAATATATTCCACGTAATAGAAGGCGAATCGAGTACCGTTCTCGCTGGACTGAATCCTAGACTCCATAGTGCTAGTGATATGAAAAAATTAAAAAGAAAACGGAAATTTCTTGATGTTACATCCCACATTTACAACATGGAACTTGAGACATACCTATCTCAAAAAATATTAAACAAAATTTTTATTTTTAAAAGATTTTTATTTTTAAAAGATTTTTATTTTTTTTAAGATTTTTTTAATTTTGTGTGACAATAACATTTTAGTCCACACTGTGTTCAACGCTGTTAAATGCAAGTTGAAAATATCGGGAAATTAAAATAAAAACCGCAACATAATCCGAAAAGTTGTTTAATAATTTAAATTTGTTTAATAAATCATAACACATTTAAAAGTTTATTTGTGAATGATTTTTATTTGTGGGGAATTATCAATGTTGTTTTTTTTTAATTTCTGGAGTGTGTGTGATAACTCATTATTAATATAACTAAGAAAGGTTGAAGTGGATTATCTGGATGGTGCCTGGGATTAGCCTACCCTATCATGCGAGTTTCAACTACAGTATTAAGGTAGGTTCTTTTTTTATTATCCTAGATTTTCTGCGGTGTTGATCATCAAATAATCAAATCATCATATCACCACAAATAATTTTATTGAAATAACTTTTTCATGAACAATCGTACAATCTAGCTTCAAGTCAATAGTTGAATTAATGCATCTAGTATTAATTAATTATTTAGTCATGTGGCATGCATGACTAATGTACTTCAATGTACAAGATCATTACATTGCATTTACCACAGGCCTTTCCAAAAACATACTCGCAAATGTGTGATTCCTATATTGCTTTCGCGGGTCATCGCTCCATCTAATCCGGGGCTGTCCCACACGATTTTCGACACGAAAAAGAATTTACATTAATCTGATTACATAAACGGAACTCTCTTTGCCATTTTGAGGAAATACACGTAAGGAACTTTTTGATTTAAAGTAAAAACAAAATTTAAATTGAAACAATTAAAAGTTGTGATGACCTCGTGGTTTAGGCGCGCGGTTGAATCTCAGCGGTCGCGGGTTCGAACCCAGGCACACACCTCTGACTTTTCGAAATTATGTGTGTATTCACAATGAATTAACAGTTACTTTAACGGTTAAGGAGAACATTGTGAGGAAACCTGCCCACCTAAAAAAGTTCCAAAAAAAGTGCCCAGCAGTGGGACGTGTATGGTCTGATGATGATGATGATGAATTAAACATGAGAGCTCTGCTTACTTTTCTTTGTGGTAGTTGCTTTTAACATATCTTGAGGCATTTGAGGGACACCAGTCTATCTACGGGATCTATGGACGTCATATAACTACTTTTGAAAGAATGTATCATGAACTTCGCTTAACTATTAGTTTCGGTATCAATGGTTTGACTCGTCTGTTGTAGTCCAGTTAATAATATTCTGTACCAGGCCATATGTCCGCAATTAGGCTGACGAACCTGCTCTGGGTTGAAATAGATGAGCCTTTTTCATCCACCAAGCTAGCTTAGCGAAACTTGGATGACTGTAATACGTAGAATTTTTCTCATTAAGAATTTTTTTTTTATTTTCTTCGCAATGTTTCCCATTTACTTTAAGTGTGTTAAAGATTAATGAATTTCTAAAGAGGGTTTCATGTTAGTTTGGGTTTGATTCCCAAGCTGGTATCGCGCCTACGAACGGCCTTAATTTTAATGGTTTAATGGCTCAGAATTACATATACCTATAACAACTTAGTTCATAGGTATGTCTCATCAATACAAAACTATTTGCAACTGCCTTTAATTGCTATGGCAATACTCGTATTACAACATATAAGAATTTTTATGCTTTGCGATATTTTATTATAAACGGAATAATATTTTGAAGTCTAAATAAAATGTCTATATTTAAATGCCAGATTTAAACATAATAATTAATACTCATAAAAACATACAAAAGTTAAGGCGTGTTTTCTGATTTATTTACCTCATGTTCAATAAATAACTTCTTATGATAGAAAACCTACTTGTTGACAAACATAATAATTTCCGTTTTAATAATTAAACAATACGTTGTCCTGTTTAAAATACTACGCATACACAATAATTACCCTTCATGACTATTAGTTGACGTTTCGTCATGTGACGAAGTTTGTGCGTTTAGTGTTTGAGCGAGAGCGTATTAGAATCAAGTTCTTAGTTAAGCAACATTCAACAGGTACTGGTGAAGTATTTACCAACTCCATATTTATACTCATACAAACATGTTATTGAGTTTTATTTTTTACTTGATGATGTCTTAATTAGTGACATGTTAGTGCGATATGAAGGTCTAACTATTTTGAATATGTTCCCTGCGGTTATATTACCCTACATTTTAAAGATTGACAACTAAAATCAAAATTTAAGTTCTGCAAATGATGGCGCTTTTCACTGACCTGTACGTACCCACTAACTTAACACATATTTTTTTTGGGATCTGTACTTAAATGACTCTCTTATTTGAACATACATATATAATTATGTACATATATAGCTCACTAGCTCGTTTGCCTCCTCTCCCATAAAAAATATATATATATATATAATACGTGTTAAAACTCATAACTATTACTCGCCTCCGCTTATACAATGAGTTGCCACCTAACAGGCGGATACTTTAGGTTGGTATCAAATTCGGCCTTAGTACTTCCTTCCGAAAAGCCGGTGTATTGTCATCGAGATAATCACTGCTAAGCCTCCTCGTTTGTTTTCCATTTCTGTGCGTCAAAAACGACTAACTTACGTATAAATTGAGCAAATACTAGGCACTAAAATTGTAAAACGTATTGGAACACTCTAGTTGTCTTCTATTTTTGTATTATTTATATTTATAGTTATTCGTTGTCATAATAATATGTTATCCACCTCTCATAAAGGGTAAAACCCACCATATTGTCACCGATTCTGGGGTTAGCCGATGTTTATCCCATAAGGAATCTGCCGAAATAATATCAAACAGTGGTCATTTTGCCGTGAATTTTTGAACCACATCAACTCAAATATATAAATTATTATAAATATTTTACTATGACTGTTGGAGGTAAACCTTTTTTCGTAAATCTTGCCTTTACATAAAGAAAATTTTTCATTTTTTTTTAATGTGTGGGCATTTATTAACGTAAAGTCTAAATTTTTGCCGGAGTGTTTCATTTACTGAAGTAGTGACCTGCTCTATCAGCTGTTGTTGTGTGACACCTGCCCAAACTCACAAGGAGTTTACTGCTTCATACATGGGTATGTTTTTCCATACCATATCTAGAGGTCCTGGGTTCGATTCCCGGGGCCGGCAAAGTGTTATTGGGTTTTTCCATTAGGAAATTCTCAGTAGCAGCACGGAGTCTGGAATTGCGCCCGAAAACGGCAATAGGCTCGCCCCCTACTACGTGGGACTGATAAATACCTGGCGAAATGTGGGCGCAGAATCGTACCTCTGCCTACCCTTTCGGGGTATACAGGCGTGAGGTTATGTATGTTTGAATGTATGTTTTTCCATCAAGTATGAATAAACTAGGATTCCTATTAAATCGCATTGTTTACAATCACCGTTCTATTACATAACGGTCTTATATCCGAAACTCATTCCTGGAATTGTATAATACAATCATTGAATCGAAAAAAATGTGCCACAATGACACCATAGAATGCCGAAAGCCGCTCGTCTTGAATTACGATGAATCTCCGCATTGTGACGTCTTTTGATGGCGAATTCATTCATGCTTATTCTATAGCCTATGGTTTCCAAATGTAGAATTACAAATATCTCGATACATACAAACTAAAGTGTTAAATTTTCTTTCACTCCATCCTCATCAACTTATCTACTAATATTACATTAATATTGTAGCTTAAAATATGTCGGACGTGAAATAACTTGATCATCCATTATTTTTAAAATGTTTGATGAGTCATAATTCCTTTAAATTTACTAATAAAAACACCTTAAGTATTCATTTATTTTTAAATTGGTAATTGGAAGGTAATAAGTATTGATTTTTTTATTTCTTATAATTTTTCTATTTTGAATTACAATACTTTGATATTATGAGTATACATACACTACCGACAAAAAGTTTGGAAGCACCTATAATTTTTGTAAAAACAAATAGCAAATTGATAATAACAAATTTTATCGATGTTGTAATAAAATATAATTTTATTTTAGTAATAAGAATATGGTTTTGTTTCATAGTTTAATTGTTGTTTTAATTAAGTACCTAATCATTCTTAATTAAATAATACTATATCTTATATTATTTCTAAAATAATTAAGAGTATTAAAAGTGCTTCCAAACTTTTTGTCGGTAGTGTATACGGTCAGTGCTGCGCACGAACTTCCATAATGATTGAAAAGAGTTAGAACTTAGTTCAATAGGCAGGCGTAGTCATAGTTGATAAACTTCATATAGGTACCTAAGAAATATTTTATGCTCTGTATTTTAAATTTTCTTCTATATTCACCATTATTATTAATTAAAATAACGTTCAAAGTTCGTGAACTATGGCTGCAAATTCAACTCCAATCCCTCGTATGACTTTTAGTCAAACATTCCGTCTAGTCCTCTTGGCCACTACTCCTTACGAACTTTTACTAAATATTAATGTATAAATGAATGTTTATTGCATATAGTTACGGCAATTTCCTTCAGCCGTGGGCTCATTGTCCTTACTATCACTATATTTTATATCCCAACATTTTACTAATACTTTCATGTAACATTCCTAATAGCGTACTTTACAGTTTAAAGTATGTAGCATTACGGAGCATCTGTATTCTTGTCAGGTGGTATAACGAAGCCTTTGTACCCAATTAATGTGAGATATTGGCAGCGTCAGGCCGGCAAGCATCTTAATGAAGTTCTTTGGCCTTGGAAGCTTGAATGAAAAAAAATCTTAGAGAATTTCATATTTTTTCTTCCCTAGCCATGGAAAAGGCGTATGCGTCACATGTATAATTACCACCGCTTATGCGCATTTTCATTGCTATATTTTGGAAATGTTTACAGATATATGGAGATCATCATCATCATCAGCCCAAATACGTTCCACTGCGGGGCACGGGCCTCCTCTACAACTGAGAGGGTTTAGGCCTTAGTCCACCACGCTGGCCTAGTGCGGGTTGGCGGACTACACACCTAAGAACTTTTTAGGTGTGCAGGTTTTATTTTCCTTCACCGTTAAAGCAAGTGATAATTCATTGTGAATACACACATAACTTCGAAAAGTGAAATTGTGTGCCTGGGGTTTGAACCTGCGACCGCCGAAATTTTCGACCGCGCGCCTAAACCTCGAGGCCATCACTGCTTATATGGAGATACAGTGAGTAAAAAGTATATCAGCAGATGAGCATTCTTGTATCATCCCATACTTTCATTGTATTCCATACGTCTTTTAGTATTTAGAGAGCACAGCTGGTTAAAAGGACACCTTAGAAATCATTCAAGAAAATTCGCAAATGTCACTCTTAAGGAGAAAATAAATTTAATTCAAGTAACTTCAAAAAGACAAGCATGTCAACAATGACCACCCATAGCAACAAAACATCTACTTTCAGTATTTAGGTAAAACACCTCTTCAAAAATCTTACTTCAAAATCCAATATTTTTGTATCAAAGTAAACAAGCAATGCCAAATCATTGTATGGCGAATTGTGAATGGAGACACCGTAGCCACCGGAGTCATTGCGTGAAATTATTTAATGTTTAATTAACTAGCACCTGTATTAGTATTATCGCCTTCTACTTAGCGTACACTCTATGAAGGATAGATTTCATACTCAGCCCGAGTGTCAGATGTAGTTATGCAGTTTGTAGAAATTTACCCTGTATTGTCATAGGTACTGTAGCATTTAATGATTGCTAGATACGAGTATCTTGACTATGGCGGGTTCAATCCCCAGGCACAAACCTCTGACTTTTTGTGTGTATTCACAATGAATTTTCACGTACTTTAACGGTTAAGGAAAACATCGTGAGGAAACCTAAAAGTTCATAGGAATTTCTTAGGCTTTTCTTAGTCCGCCAACACGCACTAGGCCAGCGTGGTGGCCTAAGGCCGAAGCCCTATTAGATGTAGAGCAGGCCCATGCTCAGCAGTAAGACATATAAGAGCTGATGATGATTATATAGATGTACATAGGGCTAGGCTAAAAATATCCAACTTGAATTACAATTTTAACATCTTCGTGACGCTTCTTCCAATACCGCTGGTAAGTACTTAATCAGAACAAGATAACAAAATGTTTTGTGTAAAAAAAAATACCTTTTATAACACTAAATAACATAATTTAATTGTCTATCTCTTGTTAAAGGATACGTAATTTTATGAAAATGCGCCAGGGCAGAACCGAGCCTCATAAGTAGTAATATACATATTTCTTTTTGAACCCAATTCAGAAAGCTAACTAGTCTCATTCGCGGGAAGAAAGTATCAATTATAATTTTAAATTGAACGAGTAATGTTGAAACAGACTACAAAGTGTAATGTTGATTGGCGACACAGTTTTGTGTGGCACAAACACGCAGTCAAGTAATAACAAGTATGTAAGCAGGCATACGGGACTAATAGTATAGAGGGAGGAGGCGATGCGTGGCCGACCCGTGGTATCGCAAACGTTATGTCATGGTGACACCAGGATTTCACATTATAAAGGCTGTTTATGGTACAAAATTTTGTGTTAACATAAGCTCTTGATCATCGGCGTAGGGTAGCTCGTCTGTCGGTCTTCTATAGGATATATTTCGGGGAGTGTGCGAAGGAACTGCACGAACTAGTTCCGCCGAGCACTTTCCGCCATCGGGAAACAAGAAGTGGGCGGTCGTGCCATTCCTTTGTTGTTAATATGCCATCTTGCCGCACACACCGATTTGGGTCTACTTTTTTAATGCGCACTGCAAAGGAGTGGAACGCCCTGCCCGCTGAAGTGTTTCCCGTACGATACAATCAGGACAAATTCAAATCAAACGTGAATAGGCTGCTACTAGGCATGCTCCATCGTCAACCGCATCGTCGCTTAACACCAGGTGAGATCGTGGTCAAATGCCTGCACTAGATTTAAAAAAAAAAGCTCTGTAGGTGGGCTGACGACGCCAGCTGGCAGCAGTTGGATGAGGACGGCTGAAGATCGAGCCAGTGATGTGCCATACGAGAGGCCTATATCCAGCAGTTGATGATATGCTCACGATTGTATCCCCGGAAACGCAGGCAGAGGTGATTTTTACGTGTATTTTTACATAAACATCTCGCCAGTTAGTACCTGATAGTAGTTAATTCTTACGCCACTTTAATGTACGACTGCTTAGCTATTCAGGGACATACGTATTCGGCATTTTGTCAAAGACTTTTGTTCTCACAGATACACAAACACGTAACAAATACAATAAGTCGATGACATAAATGAAATAAATTGAGTTATTTGTATGCAGGCCATTGGTTTAGTAGTAGTCAGAACGGATAATTGCTACCTGATAATGCCAGGAGTTACTAAGCTTCAGTGCTAGAGATTTCTAGATTTCTTTCAAATTATATAAAACTAGTTTTAAAATCTATCTGTATAAACGAGGTTATTTAAATAAGTAAGATGTCGACTACAAAAATAAATATTGCGGGCATAATTCTGGCACTGGTGTTTCTTGCGATACATACAAAAATATTTCAATAAACAATGGTTTCAAACAATAGGTATAGGGCGTCTTGTTTCATAATAAACTGAAGACTCGAGAATGCCAGCCGGTATCCGATGGTGCCAAATACCCAAGACGAGATGGAGGGCGGTCTGGAATGCCATACATCAATATTCTATAACCTAGTCAAAATTCTTTTCATACATATCTCGAGGCGATAAACACTCGATTTAAAAATAAGTACCTACCTACGAACTTATTTGCATCCGCAGACGCTTAGTAACTAATTTAGGGTTTATTTTTCATTTGTCTAGTAAAAAATTGTACCTAAGGTATATCCCATATAAAGCTTCAGCCTTTCATTTAGATGTTCTGAACTTGACAGATCGATGACATACGAACACAAAGAAAGCAATCACCGCTTTGTGGAGCATCGACCTACAACATCCGGGCGGCGAACGTGCCGTGTACGCACAATATTGGCACAAGCCTTAGCTCAGGTATTCACACGTTGACTGCGATCACATTTTTATTTTTAAAAAAGGAAAAAAAGAACAAATAACACCTGCAGAATATACTAAAGAGAAAAAAAGTAGATATAATTGCCCAGACATTTAGATCGAGTTATCAACTGGCCGATAACTTTTTTTTTCTTGCCAGTTGAAAGAGTATTTACACTGTGGTGAATTAACTATCAACGGTCAGAATAATTATATTTTGTCATGTCAGCATATAAAAAACTGTCTCACGAATTTATTAAAATATAGGCGGTAGAGTCGACCATCTTTCATCATCAGTTGTTACTTAAATCTAAAGAGTTTCCACCAACAACATCAGAGAGTCTGAATAGATTATTGATTAAAAGATCTAAATAGGGTGTTCTCGTGGCATATGCGAGTGCCGAGCTATACAGAGGTTTAGGTTCCGGGTCTAGCAAACTGTTATCGGGTTTTTCTATAACGAATTTATTACTAGTAGCACGGATTCTGACTGCATAGAATTTTAATGCAATAACCTCGCTTTTTATTCATAGGAAGCAAATCTACCTCTGCCTACCCTTTGCAGTATACATGAGTGAGTTTTTATATATGTATGTATTGGTGCAGCTTCTTGTTTCAGTTATTTTAGACAAACAAACCGTCAGCCTCTACTTTCTGTACTAAACTACATTACCCTTAGAAGTTCATCGGCTGCAAAGTATAACGTATCACCAATACAGAGTGACGGCAGATAAACTGTCGGGCATCCTTCCAACACCTATTTATAGACCAACTTCACAGAAATAGGCGATCCGTTAGTGGATTACCAAAGATTAATATATAAGCTGTGAGTCAGTGAAGTGATATTAACAAAAAGTGCTGAATATAAATAAATAAATAAATACACCCAACAGTCACATACATAGTTCTGACCCCACACTAAGATACAAGTCCTGTGTCGAGGGTATCAGAAACTACGAGAGACTTTTCGGTCTCACAAACACCCAGACCCGAAACAAATATTTGTGGATCACACAAACATTTGTCTCGGTGCGGGGATCGAACCCGCGGCCTCTCGTTTCGCAAGCTGATGTCTAGCCAACTGCGCCACGGGGCTGTCAAATATTTTTAAATATATAGGTAGTGATGGCTTAGGCGCGTGGTCGAGAATCTCGGCATTGCGGGTTGCCTGGGCATACACCTCTGACTTTTCGTAGTTATGTCAATGAATTATCACTTACTTTAACGGTGAAGGTAAACATCGTGAGGAACTCACACTCACACGCACACTTTAAAAAAAATCTCTTAGGAATATAGTTTTTAAATCCTACTTCTATGTTATTTTTCCTCCAATACGATTCTGAGAACGTGAATTATAAACAGACTTACGCTTTTATCATCAAAGAGGCAAGCAGTGGTTTATCTAAATTTCAACGTTCCACCGAAAATGTTAAAAAAAGAACTACCCGGTATCGAATCCGGGGCCTTTCGTTAGTGGAAAAAATGAGACTCGTACATCATTGAAGTATTCAAGGGAAACCTTTCACAAACGTTCGGCACCAATTTTAATTTTGAATTCCAACTGACAAGAATCAGCTTGCCTGACTAAGGAATGAAACTACTAGCAAAAGAAGTTAATTTTTGAAATTGGAACGAGTTGTATCGCAATTTATGGTCCCAATATTTTTTAGCACCTCCTGGCACTACGTGCTCAAAGCCATCTAATTTATGACGGCGGCCAGTGTCTACGTCATAAAAACAGTAGTTCTACGCATGCGCGTGGCGGGCTATGAATTAGCAAGCAGTGACACAGACACACCGGTGGGAAATTATCTATGAACAATGACGCTTTGTTATTTATATTTAAAAGGCAAGTTTTTGTCGACTGCCAGTTAAAATTTAATTGCGGGTCAATTTGATTTACTTGTACTGTAATTTGAAGTGATTAGTGTACGCAATAGTACTACAATATAGTAATAATATACGAAATAATCTACAGATGCACCAATATATAGGTATATACCTAACTTCACACTACCATACTGCAAAAGATTTTTGGTCTTATAGAACACAATAATTTAAATAGGTCCAGGGGTTGAACCCATTGTCTTTCTATTTTGGTTCTGCAAAATAATATAACCTAGGGATAGTTTTAAGATCATCAGTTATTATACTAGCCTAATTTATCAATAGTATATTGAAAGCGTCCTAAATAAGCAATAGCTAGAAAGAGTATTTGCTCTCTTCTTACTTTACTCAATAAATTATTAATTAATTAACTTATAAATAAACCATATTTCCTGCAAGGAATAGTAAATGAATCAATAAATTAATTGGTTAAATAAAATATCCAAAAAATAAAGTATAAAATATTTTATAAAAATGTTTTAAAATCTAAGTACTTCTAAACGGTAAATGCTAAAAAAATATTGTACCAAGTACTTTGATATGTGTCTTAATTAAATTAAAGCTTACTCTTGTAAATAAATTAATTCATGCCTAATATACAGTAGCGCCGTCTATCAGAGCCATTGGTCAACACCTTGATCTGAAGCATACACTAAGTTCGAAGAGCCCCCGTTAGATGGCGCTTGTCTCTTAAAATATTCCGCTACATTTCCGCTCATGCTTCCGTATGGGATTCCACCTGAAAAAAAAATATGCTTGATAACGATTACGATTTCTTTTAAAGTGCGAAATGCCGCTTTCATCTTTAGTTTTACTACATTTTTAGCTTATATCAATTTTGTTATGGAGATTTGAATGTATTAGTGTTAGAAAAAAATAATTAATTTCATCTACTCCATTGTGCCATTTTTTGCGTTATAGTTAACACAGGAGAATCAATAACTCATTGCCATAAAATAAAATAACGTGGAGAAAAATACGAAAACCCATACACCAAACCAAAACCAACCCCATCTGCACGTGCTTATCTACCTAACCCAGATTTCTGTATTAAGCACATAACACTTTATTTTTAAATCAAAGTCAGATTCTGATCATCGCACCCCAATGTTGCCACACCACATCAAATAAGTAATCAAAAACATACCATAGGACAGTCCAGGACCTGGCAATGGGACGTGACCGCCGCTGTCAGGCGCCGCGCTGACTAGGGCCATGACCAAGCAGATGCCGCATAGCAACAGCTTTATTATCTGTAATATAATATTATTAAATTAGAATACTTATGTACAATACCGCTTGGCAACAGCACAGTTGTTATAGTAAAAAAGTTTTTGAAGTTATCTACTATTTATTTAGTTTCTTTTCATTTTTTTTCGTGGGTACGAGTATAAATATACCTTACTACCTTTATCTCTACTGAGTGTATCGAAGTAAAAATATATATGTAGAAAAGTAAAATATTTGTTTTGCATTGCTAAATTTCAAATTTTTCTGAATTAAAATTATGACGTCAGTGCAAAATATGTATGTGATTAAACGACTAATGATTTCATTGTGCAGATTAATCTTTATTAAACTCATTTATAAATGTGATAATTTGAGTTCATTTTGATATTTTTTTGTTCAAATACAGGTTCCCCGAAAACGATTGTTGACTATTTTTGTAACACATATAAAATATTGTCTAATATAAGCGCACCCACAAGGCCAAAATATAGTCACATTTTAAAGTTTTTCAAATTGATAATAATATTCTGCATATTAAACTTTTAGCCTTATGATTCGCAGTCCAGAAACACACTAATAGACTAAAGCGATTCACCATACATTCAGGGTTAAATAAAACGTCTTATGCATTATGTGGCCATGATATTCTATTATCTAACCTTACACAGACATAATCAATTAATTACTTATTAAGAATAAAATGTGTTGCAAATGTAATAGAATTCGTATTTTAATAGTATCAAGAAGGTTAATTTTATAAAAGACAGTTGCGACACAAAAATTCGAACAAGGTGAAGCAAAAATTGAGGAAAAAAAACATATGTGTGTTGAATTCGGTCTCTATTAAGGCTAAAGCACGCTGAATCTTGCGACTCGCCATCGTTTAATAGAATAATCGTAGAGTTACATTATTCTAATAGGCACAATTCTAGACTCCTGAGAATTTTCGAACGGAAAAACCGAAACTTGGCTCCAGAGAATCGAACCTAGAACATTTCTATCAAAGCAATGCAGCGTACTTTTTCACGGTACTAACGAGGCAGTAACTGATAAATAAACTATACTTAATTGATCAATTGCATATGGACCAGTATGGCATTTAACAAAAGATTAGAGAAAATGTTTCGGATTTTTTAAGTTCTGTCAGTGAGTAATTTATCGTTGGGTTTACGATGAAAGAAAACATCGTAAGGATGTCTTAATTTCTTAATTTCTCTGACAGAACTTCTTTAGCGTGTGAACTCTACCTTACAATGGTTATTAGAAACTACAAGAGTATTTCATTCCCACAGACATCCATAACGACAACAAATATTTGTAGATTTGTCTCAGTGCTGGTATCGCACAAATATTTGTAGATCAGACAAACATTTGTCTCGGTGCTGGTATCGCACCCGCGACCTCTCGTTTCACAAGCTGGTGTCTAGTTGAATGCATTAGGAGAGCTGTCTGTAGTAATACGATATTTAAAACAATTACTTATATAATCATGACATCAAGAACACTAAGGACCGTACACACCGACCTTGTTCACACTGAGTGAACTTGATATTGATCCCCTGACCTCTACTGGAGGTCCAATTTTGACTTGTCCGTATAAATGAGGCCAGATTTATTAGATAACATGCTCTCAGATCAGAATATGCAAATCAGTTAACGTCTTTAAGGTCTAAAAAACTTTACGAATTCAATTGTATATTTACCATTAATCAATTAAAAGTATCATATGCTTTATTTCTACATCGGGTTCCTATGGACATTAAACTGTCGGACAGTTATACTTCTTGTTCAAAAATTATGACTATGTCTATGTCTAGTTTTTTTATTATCAAAAATATACATGATAAATAAAGCAAAATAAATAAATAACATGTTTGTAATAAACTCCGAAATCAACTTTCCCTTTCGTCTGTAACTTCGAAGGAAAAAGAAGTTCAATGCCGAACGCTCGTTAAAAATAATTATTTCCCAAAAAATATCAAATAAATAAAAACATATTCTGAAATTTTTCCTTTACAATTCAAAACGGCCTTTACATTTAATTTTTTTTTAAAAAGGCACATAATTTTTTGTGCTTTACGCTATTATTGTAATTTTATGTAATTACCAAAAATACCTAAAAAATTAAATGTTACATAACTTTTTTGCGTCACCAACGCTTTATGTAGAAATTTGACCAAAAATATCAGGCTTTAAATCGAATAGATATCTAGGGATAATGTCTGTCAACAGAATAATAGAAACATTATTATGATCATCCAGGTACTACCCACTATCGAGATATTTATGAAACAAATATTCAAAATTCAAATCTACAAACAAAGCTTGCCAAGCTTTGTCACTGATGTTTAATAAAAAATAAATAGAAACAAGCATCAACGTAAAAACCATTATTTGAAAATGAATAAGCCCTAATGACAGTTGAAATGTATTCCACATAGCAAAAAAAAATTTATCGCGAGTATCAAGACTTTTTGGTCCTACAACTTAATCTTGAGAAAATATTAATTGATAAAAACTTTTGTCATAATGATCAATGCATGAATACTTTCTTTCTCGTCATCTACGCAACATAGGCTTATAATCCATAGCTAATCAACGATTTAAATTATTCTGTAATCTGAGAGCATTAACGCAATTGTTCTTTAATCCGAAGCAAAGCAGTCTTGTTTCCATTATATATAATCAATTTTATAAACTGCTTGAAGAAATCTGCGCCTGGCGAGAAGAAAATAAGATTAGCTTCTATTTGATAAGTATATGAATGATAATGAATCTGGTTAGGAAGTGCTGATAATAATGATGTTTAACAGAATATAAAGAATGGCAGTGAAACGTAATATAAAGTTAATTTATAAAGACTTGAAATAATTGTCTTCTTTCCACCTATAAAATAAGAATATCTAAAAATATTAGGTGGATAAAGTACCCTATAACTGCTTTGATATTAAGAGCTAGCGTGAGCGATCGTTACTCATTCATAAAATACTAGAAAGCATCATCAATTTTCATTCTCGTACTAGTACCTACTTATAATATTTCTGATGATTGTGATAATGTGGATTGTCTAAAACGACTTCGGTATACCACTGGACTCGGCACGGTTACATAAATAGTAAAGCAATTTTATATATTGTAATAAACAAACATAATATACAACTACGTTCGGTCGAAGAGGTCTACAACTATTTATTATGTATCTTAAAGTTATAGTTCCTCGACGCTTAATAACTGCCATTGCGAAATGTCAACAACCGGCAACAACTTATCGTGACTACTGAGCCACGGTATGACACAAAACCTTGAGACAAAACGCTTTTTTGCCCTTTTATGAAGTAGGTACATTTTCAATTAGCATTATTTGAATACCTATACCAGTCGATATAATGAAAAACAGTCTTTTTTCGCGGCTTCATTCGGGTTTTGCACACTTTCTATTAATACAAAAGCCTAATGTAAATAATCGCTCCAAAAATCATTTAAATCAATTCAACAGTTGAAGAGACCGAACAGAAAATTCATTTTCCGCATAAGAAACATTAGTTAATATTAATTCAGAAAAGAATGTTGATTGAATACAAAACGATATAGATTTATATAAGATGAATGCACTATTCTACGACTTTAATAAGGCTACTTAGACAAATGTTTGAGGTCATTTCCGCTAAATAATTATAATTAATTGTCAGCTGATTGTAAAGGTTGATGTTAGCAGTGTACTTGAGAAATATGTCAAAGGCATGCTACATACATTATTTATTATTAATCACTTCCTCTGTTACCACCCACAGTACAATGTTGTGTTTTTACTCACTTCTATTTGACTTCACTTGCATGATCGTATATGAGATTTTATTTAATCAGTTAATATATCGTACTCATAACACAGAAGTGTAATTTTTTTTTTTTATTTTTTTTTTTTTTTTTTTTTTTTTTAATTCTGGCACGGCAAAGTGACCCCATTGCACCTGATGGTAAGCGCAATGGAGTCCAGAAAAAGTGCCGACCAGCGAGAGATGATGGTCTCCCGTTGGTCGACACAATCATGCCGGCCGAATACCTCTTCACCTTATTGTGAAGAAGTGTGGGGGACTATCAATCATGGTGATCAAAGGACCGACCGCGACAAACCGGCCAAAAAATGCCGGCACGGTCATCCTTTCACCATGATTGAAGCCCCCCCCGAAAACCGGATATACACTGGCTGATCCCGGAACGCGGCACACTTGCATGTGCCACTATGGCGGGTTTTACGCCCTGTGTACGGTGATCGCAATCCGGGCGGATACGAATATCCTACCACCATATTCAACGCTAAATTAAACCTTTTTATAGAAAAAACTGATTATTATTTTCCTATTACTGATTTAAATACTTTAGGTTCTTCGTTGATAATTTAAAGAAATTATTTCAAAGTAGAGGATAATCAATTAATTTCACATTAGATATATTTTGAGTTACAACACTATTGCTTTATTAGTGCGAAATGATTTTTTTCTTTTTATAAAATCCTTATTTTAAAATGCTACATACTTTTTGTTCAAATGGCACGGAAAATTAACAACACTGCGCCTGATACGTACAGTGCAGTAGTACACAATGTGCACACACACAGTGCGGATCTAATTGACAGTATTGCTATAAAAATCTATGATCTTCTTCATTAATTTACACAGATACTTTCTGAAATTTAGTAGTAAAAGAGGTATGGATAAGTTTCTGGGAGCTTCTTGTCAGATCAATAGGCTTTTACGATTATAAAACTTATTATTGTTTTTTTTGTATACATTAGTCGATCTACGTACAAAAATGGGGCCTCTTATGGACAATACAGTCTCGATATAGTTACTTAATTTGTGTAGCATTTAACAAACATAATTAATTTGTGAATAGTTTAGCTTAAATTATTATACACCCTTGCATAAGCGTTAATTTATAAGTTAAAACATTTGCATGAAACTGAATGATTTACATATTCTACGAAACCAAGTAATAAAAATTAATATAACATAAAAATGTTTTTGAAAAAAAAAAAGCCATTCAAATGTACACATGTCTATAATGAAGAATATAAAAATATTATTATCTCTATGAATCGATATAAGGTATATTTATCGTGCTAAATCGTGGGTCAAGGCCGCTTTGACTTCTACCCCAAAAAAAAAACAAAAAAAAACATGTATAAATTAATAGTCACGTAAAATTTCATAAATAGATAAAAATAGAATCTATTTTTGTATTCCGTCCAAAAATATAATTGATATAAATAGGCAATAACAATAATAGATAATAATAATAATAGGTAATAATAATAAGCCACTGACCTGTTTAGAACAAATCATGTTGGGAGTTGCAGCACTATTAAACGTGCCGCGCGCGCGATTCCTCGCTTTTTATATGAGACTAGGAGGTCGCCCGGTCGGCTACTCGTATTTTTATAATGCTTTGTTTTATACTACTAGATGCATCCGGAAGTACTGCCTATGAGATAATTTTTATTGATGAAACATCATATCATTTTTTATTATATTATATTAATATAAACCCTCTCTACCGTCTTTAAGCACGCATGTACCTCTATTACGTAATTCACTTAATAGAGGACGAGGCTATTGTCACTTACACAGCAGGTTTCTAGATTTCGTGCTGGTCTTGAGAATGTCTTAAAAAAATACTTACCTTTTACCTAACCTGGAATCGAACCCAGGACATGACAGGCACACACACGCCGCGTATTTACAATTATGCCGAATTGTTAAGTCCGAGTTGTTAAGTCCACACAGTCAAAGCTACATACATCATCATCATCATCATCATAAGCCCGTATACGTCCCACTGCTGGGCACGGGCCTTCTCTACAACTGAGAGGATTTAGGCCTTAGCGCGCCTGGCCTAGTGCGGATTGGCGGTCTACGCACCCAAGACATGCAGCAGAATAAAGATTTTAATTACATGATCGCTCTGTTCACGATCAATAAAAATACTGCCACAATCCACATATTCGCGCTTATTATTTATATACACACACTATACAAAATAAGTTCGATATATGATTATTATTTTTTAATAAACATTAATTTATTATTATAAACAGTAACAAACTTACCAGCCATTAATTGTATCTTGCACTTTAATTACGATCTTTTACACTAACGCTATTTAATTGGATCAAATAATTGTGAGTAGTATATTATTATTAAATTAAAACGATCATTGTATAAATTAACAGCATGCAGCCCGAGGTGACATGATCCTGAAATTAAATAAACAGGTGGCAAAAATTGAATAATATTTTTTTAATAAAAATGTTTCTTAAGCAAAACCAATTTGGCATAGAAACGAGTGTTACCCACAACTAGCGAAAGTTGTACTTCGGAGGTCCGTCTCTTCTCCCCGCTTATAATGACGCTTATGTTGTTTAGTTACAGCTAATAAGAAGAAATCAATTGGAAAAATTAAACAAGTTGACCAAATAAAACTGAATGTATTTTCTACTTTTGGCATCCTGAACTTCACGTTTTTAAGTGTATGGGGAAATTCTATCCATTGAGCCACATGCTCCAGCAAAATTAATTATTATTTACAAAGAGTTGCGAAACTAAAAAGTGAATTAAAATGTATGCATTAATAAGTGCACAATATCTGTTTAGGCACGGCAGACCTTTCGGGTCAGTTACGAAGTAATGTTTGTAATTATTGAATAGTTTGAAAAGCGTAACATGTAAAAAACCTATTTTCCTTGACTGACAGTTTCTAATCATTAGGTTACAACATGTTTTCTGGAAGCTGTTGCTAAATGCAAATGACTATTCGGTCGCTCGCGAGAAAAAAAATACAACGGGGCTTTGTGACGATCGGATTCCGCATAAAATTCATTTTTCTAGTTACGATCTCTGTGAATTCGTAGCAAAAGTTGTGGGCCTCAGTCTCTCTCTCTCATTCTAATCACTTCTCTTCCGCTAAAATTGTTACATTCTTAAACCCTACAATATGTAATCTATTATATTAACGGTAAGCTGGATACGTGTATAAGGCACGATGGGACTGACATACTCGTATATGCTATCGTATTACAGTCTTCTTTTCTATTTTAATGATTTAAAAAAGGACAAGAAATTAATATAATTGAAAACAAGAAACATAATTTGACCCTCAAAACTATTAGAGTGATGTGATTTATTTATCACGTGGGATTTGCAAACCCAAGTTCCTCAGCAAACTTTAACCAACTATTAATTACATAAGTCGATAAACAAATATATTTTTAAATACTTTTTCGATGACTTAACTATGCTGCATTAAATCCGATAAAGTGATTTGTAAATATTATCATACTAAAATATTAACAAGATTGCAATATAAACTGCCTCGTGGTCTCACGGTACAAGTATGTGCCGTGCGATCTGGAGGCCCTGGGTTCGATTCCCGGGTCGGGCAAAGTGTTATTGGGTTTTTCCATTAGGAAATTCTCGGTAACAGCACGGAGTCTGGAAATGTGCCCGAAAAACGGCAATAGGCTCGCCCCCTATTACGTGGGACTGATATATACTTGGCGAAATGTGGGTGCAGAAATGCACCCCTGCCTACCCCTTCGGGGAATAGGTACAGGTGTGAGTTTATGTCTGCAATATAAATGAAAGTGATTATAATTACTCAACCGAGTTAAGGACAGTTGGTATATTTTCGTGCATTTACCTCAATTCTGGTTAAGAAATGCAACACAAAAGTCCATAAAATTTCGCAAACCTTTATAATATGCATGATATTTACAAACTCATAAAGCCTGTAACGGAAATATCAAAGAGCTTTTAAGATTGTTAGCTTAAGTCGAATTAACTCACATTGTAATTCGTGTTTTGCTGTGATAAATATAATCCTACTAAATTAAAAAGATGATGAACATTTGACAGAATTAAGGTATTCTGCATTTTCGAATTAAAGGTCTCATATAATTCAGATAATTTAAATGCGTTGGTTAGATATTAGGGCTAGGCCAGCATCTGACGTGAAAAGCAGTATGGTTTAGATAAATAAGTGCTATCGTGGGTGCGCCGATAATTCCCACTTAAATTTCTATGTACATTTTTTTTAAATTAATTATTCCAGCTGAATTTTGAGTAACCCTAAATCTATATAATCTGAACGAAACATTATTAAGACTTCAATCTGAACTAAATGATTACATTGTAAACTTCGAGATCGTGACGAATTGTCCGTGAAACTTAGCAGCTAAGCGCGAAGAACTCGCTTCAAGGCCGAAGGACAAAGGGCATTACGTGACCCAGGTATCCCATTTCAAAAGATTTTTATTTTAAAATATTTCGTAATTGGGACAAAGACTTCGCTTCAACTATATTAATAGAAGTATCATGGTATCTGCAATTAACCGACAATTGTTAATAATCTACTTTGTATACGTAATATTCAATGAGGATTGTTTCAATTTCTTCCAGATTATTTTATAGCTGTGAACAGTTGTACCTATATCATATTGCGACTTAAATGGGTGGTCATGGCCGCTGGGCGTGATGCCGCTGCGGTGCGCACTCACCTAAAATTTTCTTGAGATGGATAGCAGGATGTGTCTGTTTCTAACCCGAATTATTGTCTGTCCACGATTGTTCCAAGTAGGTGTAGAAAGGGCGCAATAGGAGATAAGAGATCCACTAAATCCAATGAAATGTAAATAAGAATAGGATTATATTTCATCATCATCATCAGCCCATATACGTCCCACTGCTGGGCGCGGGCCTCCTCACCAACTGAGAGAATGTCCTTTGTTCGGTGTATATATTTATTGTTTATTAATTATTCAACCGGTAAAATAATAAAACCATGTCCCACAATTCATGAATCGGAGCTGTTATTTAACCTCCAAAATGAATTGCGAATGAGAATTTATGGGCTCGAATATTGCAAAGTATTTTGGGCGCAGTTATCCGGCTTCATAAAATTGAAATGTATGTGCCGTGAGAAATATGCGACCCAAAAATGACTCAAAATATGTTAAATATTTACTTTGTTCTGTATTATTCCTTTTTATTTCCTAGAGGAAAAGCTCCTTAGTCGTATACGCAAATTTTAATACTTCGGATGACTCAGTCCAATAGTACCACAGCCTAATCCGTCTGTAGCCTGGCTCTCCATTACTTCAGTGATTTATTTTAGAAACATACATCAATGAAATCGAATCAAGTTTACATGAGTCATATCAAAATTTATATAATATAAACATGAAAATAAACAAAAAAATACTAGCCTATAACAACGCCATTGAAGCGGTCACTTTGACACACAAATACGGGACTATTGCGAACTGCGAAAATATTTTAAGTGCCTCATGTCTTTAACTTACTACGTGTAAAATACAGGTAATTTTTTTCCAGTATAATTACAAACATAAAAGTTTATACATATGAAGGCACGTTTAGTCTCATGTAAAATGGGCGAGCGTATTGCAATTTTGGGGCACATTTTCAGACTCCGCTCAGCTGAGAATTTATTTATAAAAAAAATATATTCAAATAATAGTATACAAGTACCTACAGATGTGTGATAATTATAAACTTATTATGACAAGGGAAAATAAAACATCAAAGTAAAGTATATTAAAATGTAAAAAATACTGAACCCAAACAATAGTAAATATGATATGGTAGCAACTGAAAAATATTATGCCCTAAATAAAAATAACGGCTAATATTCAATCCACAAGTCTGAGAGAAATCGATGGACATGCAAAAAAAAGATAAAAAGCTCTGTGTCAAATCGAAGGTTTACTTTTTTAATCATATTTTAAACTAGATGGGTCTCGTGATCTCAGTTGGCCAAGCTTGAATTTCGCCTGCCAAATGTTGTCCAAATCCGTTCAGCCGTTCTAGCCTGATAGAGTGAGAAACATATGCACATACAAACTTGCATTAAAATTAGTAGAAAGATGAGAATGATGATAATGATTAAAAGTGTTCAATGTTTCTTTCTTTTAATAATTTCGGCAATTGTCCACAGTGTTTTGTAAACAATGAATAAAGCTTTATAAATTTGTTAAACTACCTCGTAGTTTCGAGGCACAAGTATGTGCCGTGCGATCTAGAGGTCCTGGGTTCGATTCCCGGGTCGGGCAAAGTGTTATTGGGTTTTTCCATTAGGCAATTCTCAGTAGCAGCACGGAATCTAGAAATGTGCCAGAAAAACGGCAATAGACGCGCCCTCTATTACGTGGGACTGATACATACCTGGCGAAATGTGGGTGAAGTTATGCACCTCTGCCTACCCTTATGGGGAAATCAGGCGTGAGGTTATGCAAATTTGTTAAAAAATAATTACACAATTTCACTGTCATTTTTCAATGTCATTTCACAATTGACATCGGTAATAAAGTGACCTAGACCTGGGTCATTGGCGTTATGACCCAATGACCTGAACAAACAGATATTTTTGGAACGATTGACGGTGTTACGGTTGAATAGACCTGTCAGTTAAACTTTTGGAGAATGTCATATATAAACACAAAACTTAAGCTAATGGATCTTATCGGTGTAAGACTAAGATCTTTGCCGTACCTTGTTTATATCATCATCAGCCCATATACTACGTCCTACTACTGGGCACGGGCCTCCTCTACCATTTAGAGGCTTGAGGCCTTAGTCAACCACGCTGGCCGAGTGCGGGTTGGCGGTCTACACCCATAAGAAAAAAAAGTAGTGATGGCCTCGAGGTTTAGGCGCGCAGTCGAGAATTTCGGCAGTCACGGGTTCAAACCCTTTGCACACGCCTATGACTTTTCGAAGTTATGTGTGTATTCACAATGAATTAGCACTTACTTTAACGGTGAAGGGAAACATCGTGATGAAACCTGTACACCTAAAACTTCTTAGGAATTTCTTATAATCTATGGAACAAACAAAATTGTTACAAATTTATTGTCCCTTTTATTTCATCAACCAGGTTGCCGGGGTTCCATTTGAGTTCACCTTCCTTTCACACAATCTTTTTTGAAAGCATTATCATCTATGGTTTCGGTAATATGCGTTATAAAACAAATCTGTGAGTTGTATCATCAGTAAAAGGTGATTGTTATTATTTTCCGGTAGTCTGAACTCTACATTTGGTTGTATAAGTTAACCAACAAATCAGTCAAATACATAATAAATATTTTTGAAATTATAGTGTCAATTAAAATGACAATATTTTCGCCTATGCTCGATAAATGTGATTATAAATCATTTTAACTAGAGTCATTAACGATAATTTGCAGTTCTAAAACGTACTGATCGAGAGAGCGACAAGTTTATGTGCTAATCAAATAGAATCTTTTCTTCATTCAACGCGACAACGCTAAACCTCACGATGAACCTAAATACCATAATAAAGTCACTGAACCCAACAATTTTCATTTCATCAACCAACCAGAAACAGCTTGGCGAGGAGCCGAACGTGCCCGCGGTCACCTCGACTTCCCCGAACAAAAAGCAAACAGTTCTCCAACAATTACATCAACCGATCCAATTGTAAGGCGGTTGCCAATGAAATTACATAAAAAGTAATGCCCCCGTGCTCTTGCATAAATATATTACTGCCTCACCGTTGCGTCAATGTTTGATAAAGCGACTCGATTTCCAACAATTAGATACGTTTTATTCATTTCGTTTGATCATTAGTAGTTGCCAATCGAACACGATTTGAGGTCAGCTGGCGTAGGGTTTGTATTTTATAGGCGAGGATTGGGCACATTACAAATAAATATCACCGCCCACGTACGTCCAAAACTCGAAAGCAATGCTATACGCAGCTCGGACTACAATATTCGGGATTGTAATCTTTATTATCATTGTTGTAAAGTATTTTGTTTTGAAATGAGGAAGACTAAAAAATGAGTAACTAAACTAGTAAACTAAATTTTGTAATGACGAAATCTAGGTGATGTATTTAACCTTTAATAATTCAATGAAATATTTTTATTTCATTTGGAGGTGAATAGTGTGAATTGAATAACGATAAAATATTATTTGTCCCATATAAATCCAAGGCAATTTTTGATTGTTTTCCTTACGAGAATACCCTCTTGAAAAGTGACTACAATAAGGTACTTATGGTAACCAGCTTTTCATATATCCGGATACAGTCTATCGGGTTTTATCTTAAATATCCTAAAAACACAGCGCGATCAATAAAGCATTAAATATCCCATAGTTAATAAAGAAACGAACTTAGCTCACGAGGTCGTGGTCTCTACTTTGAAACACGTCTGTTCCTGCCTTGAAAGTACTGGTATTGCGGATTACTTAATAGTAAAATATTTTGTAAATTTACTAATTTAAAAGCAAACTGGACTGACTAGACGTCCACTGCTATTCCCCTACTAATCGTATCATGTGATCATTAGTAGTTGCCAAACGTGATGGTAGGTGCATCTCAACACCCACATTTCGCTGAGGGGCCTGACTCCTAATAAATAAAAAACAATAATACTTTGCCCCACTTGGAAATTCTACCCGAGATCATACGGCACATACTTGTAACGTGAGTTCACGAGTTAGTCATTTTAATCATTAGCCCTTTTAAAAAAAGACACCCGCCATTGAGGTTTGACTAACGAATGGGCCAGCTTGACTTCGAGGGCACCACTTTTTCCAGAGAATCCAATATTTAGCTTTATTGTTGAGTTTCATTCGTATTTGTATGGACCACCTTTCAAAAGGTGTAAGAACCTACATAAAGACCCACTAAACTGTGTTGCGTTCAGAAAATAGCTTATGTGTACCTATTGACCAACACGCCGGCTTTTTGTGTCGACTGGAATAAAAAGTATTTAAGCCGAACCTAGCTACTAAGGCAAACAAAGGTGTTTTAGAACAGTTCAACTCATTTTTGATTGCATATTATTAAAATACTTTCTACAAAAACATTCAAAGTCGCATATAGGTCTTGCAATATTGAATCTATTCGCGCCAACGTAACCTCATTGTTAGAGTTTTGTAACAGCCAGCGACTTTATCAAGTTAGCAACTGTTAAGTTCATACGCTAAGACCAGTAAAACCAGACCGCTTTAGACGTTAGCTAAACACAACCGCAGTTTACGAGTATGTGTAACAAAAACATAGAATTTCAGTATGATTAGCATTAAAAGTTTTCTAGGAACTTGCAACACCAAAACATACGTATGCTGTACTATCTATGCTATACTTACAAGCGTACAATTTTTAACATATTGTCAACATTTCTCACACAGTACGAGTATATTCTAGTATTAAGAAAAACTACATCCAACAGACACAGACACTAAGATCGAACTGAACAGATTTACATGTGCTGTTTTGTGAATCCACAACTTCCTGGTCTCTACCACCCCGGCTTGAAAAGTACAAAAACTCGAATCTATAGCATCGAGTTGTTTAGTAGTATACCACATTATGTGTTTCGTCCTTCTTTAAGTGTGAAAAATAATCACAGGCGAATATCAAGGCCCCGGGATGCGGTTATGTCTTTACAGTGTTAGTATATGAGACAAGTCATGTGTCGTGAGTATCAGAAACTACATGAGACTTCATAATTATGATCATTGATGGCCCCACTATAAACTTTTGGATCCGAGACAATTAATAGTTGTGGAAAACACCTTATTTTGCACAATTTAGAAATTGCAGTCGTTACCATACACTTTAGAGGAACCCTATTGGTCTGATCTGATAAAACTAATATTAAAAAAAAACCATTAGGAAATTCTTAGTAGGAGCACGGAGTCTGGAATTGTGCCCGTAAAACGGCAATAGACTCACCCTATTACGTGGAACCAAGGACACAATTAGCGAAAAGTGGGTGCAGAAATGCACCACTGCCGGTAGGCAGTGGTTTGAGGTACCTTAATATTATATAGGCGTGAGTGTAGTTTGAGTTAATTTGCGTCCCTTATGTAAGATTTTTTTCTCAATAGTGTAAAGTAAAAATATGATTTTTAAGAAACAAACCAATTCACGAAGTCACAATTTCTATTGTAAGTAACTAAATGCCCTAAAATTCACCCCAATAATATTACGCGGCAGGAACCAATGACCTGCGGTGCCAAGTCTGCGTTGCCACGCCATATTATCCACAATTTATTAATGCCTAAGACAGGCCTTTGAAATAATCGTTCTGTATTTCAACACAGTTGAGCAAAGCCCGATATGGGTGGAACATTCCATGCTTACATTTATTGCCGAGTGACCAGCGTCGACTGCAGTCCGCCTACTGGAAATCTAGTTTGCGACGTACAAAGCTGAGTCAATATTGTTGTTAAATCGTTCATGGTCTCTTATATAAAGTGTGAATTTAAGACCTTTTAATAGAAACCGTCTCTGGATGTTCAATAATTCAATCACATGAAATTTAATCATATTAGAATAGAATTGAAAAAGTAAATATAATGCTAATTACGAAGAAAATATAAGTTTTATATTGTAAATTCTAACAGCAAATACGGGATTATATAAAAATAGAAGAGGATGTGATGAGAATGAGTAACAGGGACAAATGAAACGCGACGGCAAAGCTGTTGTTTTACAGCAATTTTTTGTTATAATATTCCATTTTCTTTGCTAAGCTCTAAGCGTCTTAATCATATACGCCCCACTGCAGAGCATGGGCCTCCTCTGCAATTAAGGCCTTAGTCCACCACACTGGCCTAGTCCAGTTTGGCAGACTACACACCTAAGAAATTTCTGAGAACTTTAAAGTGTGCAGGTTTCCTGACGATGTGTTCGTTCACAAAGGAAAAAGACCTCGAGATTTAGGCACGCGGTCGAGAATCTCGGCGGTCGCGGGTTCAAACCCCAGGCACACACCTCTGACTTTCCGAAGTTTTGTGTGTATTCACAAAGAATCATCACGTACTTTAACGGTGAAGGAAAACATGATGAAACCTGCACACCAAAAAGTTCTTAGGAATTTCTTAGGTGTTTAGTCCGCTAACCCGCACTAGCCCAGCGTGGTGGACTAAGGCCTAACCCTCTCAGTTGTAGAGGAGGCCCGTGCCCTTGAAGATTAGTGGGATATATATATATAAAGTATATATAAAGTGGGACGTATATATTAAGCTGATGATGATGATGATATTTTAAACACTCTAATATCAATAAAATCTCATAAGAAATGGTATTTAGTACTTTAACTTATCAAAACAAGGATCAGTTGTAATGGGTAAAATATTAAGAAGATGACCTTGGAATCTCATATAGAATGTGGTGAAAGTCTGACCTAAATCAATATCTGATTATAATTGCTGCCATTTAACTTAACATATCGGCACTTCGAAATTAATTCGCGCATTTCAAGTAAAACGCGCCTAATGACGAGTTCACCTTTATCGTATCTCATTCCATCTGAAAGACTTCCCACATTAAATCTGTCGCAGCCTGCAAGACCACTCTCGAAACACTCCCCTTTGAACTTTATAGAAAATAATATATACATATTGTCTTTGGAATTACATTTATTTCGTGATAAATGTTAAAGTTAGTTAGTTTGTTACGTAAACATTAAATGCCTTTAGAAAGTTTTGATGTTTTTGATACAGATATTCATAAGATATCTAATCAAGACTAGTGGACTAGCCGGCTGCTAGTTACTGTCTCTGTTTATTTTTACTCACAAATTTTTCAATTCTTTCTCGACCCAATTATGATTCTTAATAGTCAAATCGTGAGGAAACGTTAGCAGAAATATGAAATGAACAAAACATAAAAAGATAGTGTAAATAAAGGATCATCGTATTATAGACAAACTCGTTGGTCCTAATGTATAAATAAGTAGCGTCCAAACTGGGAACCTTTTATTGATTTCCGGTAAGGGGGAAATTTTATGAGATTTTCTCAATTTACAAATACACTGTAGCAGCGCTTTTCTGGTCCCGAAAATTACACTTCTACCTTAACATTTGGCTAAAAAGGTGTGATATAAATACATATATAGGAAATAAAAGATCAGGCGTTCAATACTGTCGCTAGTCACTTCGAATGAAATCAAATGTCATGAATGGGCCAGTTGAGGTCTCTCGCAATAAACTTTAATATGCCAGTAGTCATACCACTGCTCACTGCTCCCGAACACCTTAAGCAATCTATAGTTCGAATAACAATCTACAATTAACAAGTTGGTCCACACGTCTATCAGTCGCCACTTCCCTTCTTGCGACATCTGGTCATTAAAGAGTGCATTTATTTCTACTTCTATGTCGCGCTTTTGACCTTAGCTCCAAGTTATAAACTTGCAGCTGGCGATTTCATTACAGCGGTACACACTTTGGGTTTTTTTACTGTCGAGATCTTGTCTCGGTCTCTACTTCCTTGCTTTCCGAACATACAAAGAATGTAGTAATTCGGTTTCGTAAGTTTTATTATGTCACTTAAATGAAAAGTGATTTGAAAGCATCTTAAATTAATGGTGTCAGGTTTTAGGTTCACTTACAATTTAGAATCACACACACAGATGGAGTACATAAGCAATAGGCTGCTTTTGTTATTGTCTAAACACTCTCGAGATGCATTGTACCTACAGTATAAATGAAACTCGCAAGTTCATTACATTACATAGCACATTATGAATTTTAAATAAACCAGTAAAATATTTATTACGTTGAGACTATCAAATATATTGTCATATGTGTGCAATGGCCCAGAAATCCACTATTTGATTTGGTACAAAGTGAGTGCTATTTGCATCGCTGCCTACCCTTTCGGGAATACAGCGCGAATTTATGTTTATATTTAATATAGATTACAACAATATATTGAGAGGCGTGTAACGGAATACTCCTAAAATTTTATTATGGATTCTTGCATTGTTTGTAAATAATATTATCAATTTAAGAAAGTTCAAACAATTAACACTTATTTCGTACGGATATAATTCAGCTTCGTCTTTTGAATTGCGCCAAACGTCCCAGTAAAGCGAATGGCCAGAAGCGATCCGATCGCAACGCCGTACCGAGGAAATAAAAACGGTTGCCAGACCATCGGCCTGGTTCAGTCAACCGACGCAATCCGCCGCGGCCGTGATGTGAACAATGCGCGTGACAACCCTAGCCACTCTTCTAGTGCTGCAGTGTAGTGAACTGTGCCTAGCTATCCGAGTGCCAATCGCGTGGGACAATGGTGAAGTGCCAAAGGACAGTTCAGGTGCTAATGAGTTTTCTGTAAATCCCCCGGCTACTCAAAAATCCGTGCCGGTTGAATATTTTGACTATCCTGCGAAAAAACCTCAATTTGCTGCTGACATAGCGGCTGCTCATGGAGTGAAGTCACCGGAAAACCATTACAAAGCTTATCCGATTACGCCACACACAGGAACAGAAAAACCTAAACTTGGTGTCCACCATATGCTCGATGAAGACAAGAAAACTTATCAACCTTTGCAAAAATACGTAAAAAATGGTGGTCATGTAACTCCGATATCAAGTAATTATGAAGTGTTTCATCCCTATAAGGCCGAAGAACCTGCGCTTCAAGACTTGTATAAGGATCCTGTGCTGACCAAGATCAGGAGTGACTTGGAAAACAGTAAAAACAGGCTGCAAAAATATGAGCAAGATGCCGGGAAACCCGATATTACTAGGAATGAATATCTGGAAAGTCCCGAGAAAACTGACAAAAAACTTTTTCCCCACAGAAACACTCCAGTGGAATTCGAAGTTCACAGACCTCAACGAAAGCCCTTATACTATAGACCTTTACTAAAACATGAACATAGGGACCAGGTACTTAACCAAAGATTCAAGCATCCTTGGAATCAAAATTATATAAAAATAAGACCGGTACATTATCGCCCTATAAAAAACCATATACATAATTTGAGGCAACACCATGGCATTAAATATGACGACGAAAGAAATGAATATCCTCAGGTACAAGTTTCCCAAAAACATATCGACCCTCAAGATGGATATGACATATACGAAAAAGGTAAACAAAAGTTTGTTCAATTAAGAAATAATTTAGACGAATCTATTAATAAAGCTGTACTAGAAAATCGACCTATAACCCAACAAAAACTAGAGTTACAAAGTGATGACACCAAAGACGATGAAAAAGATGACGAAAACGAAGATGAGTTTATCCCCGTAAAAAATTATGCACAAGTGAGAAAAACAGAAACACTAAAACATTTACCTCGCTCAGAGGCTTTTAATGACGCTGATACTTATGAGGAAATTAAAAATGCACCCCGTTTAAGAGAAGCAGTGAAGAGTACTAAAGCGCAAACAGTGTACACAGAGGAGGGTTACGAGGATTCAGCATATGATCATGCTGGTGAACAGAAACATGCGTCTGATCATGAAGGACATGGAGGTTATCTTAAACAAAAAGAAGTAAGTGCGGGCAAATTCAAAATTCCATCTTTAAGTGCTAGTTACAATGACGAAGGGGGTTCTGAATATAAAGATCAAGTACAACATGGCAAAAAGTGGAAAAATAACGACAAAGAAAATCTTGAAGAATCAGAATCAGAAGACTATTCAGAAGACGAACAGGAACAAACTATAGAAGCTGAAACCTATAAAGATCGTGACAAAGATACTAATAGGAATAAAAGAGAAAATGATATTAAAAATGAGACGGAATTAAGAATAAACCAAAATTTTCAGAATACACATGCTAATTTCAAAATCCCAGAAATAAATTTAAATTCAACTTTTCTTAGCGATGAAGAAATATTGGCACTGGACATAAAAAAGCAAGTTGAAAAACCAAAGAAAGATGAAATAAAGGAAAAATATCCATATTATTTCAAAAACATCAAAAACATAAGTAAACATTCACCACTACGATACGCAGAAAATTTTAGGCTCATCCCAAAAAAATCTAGAGGTGGAACAGAATTTTATGATTCTCGAGCTAACTTAGAATGTCCTGAAGTTGATGATGTAGACCCATTACCTGAAAAATTAAAAAATGGCGAAAATCCTACTGAAGAAGATGACGATGAATCAGAGGCAAAAGGAGAAAAAAGGTTTGACCAAGCCCGGGAACAGCCACGTCTGAGAGGCTTGGGCGATAAAATAGATTGTTTCAAAGCTAAATATTTTGGAGAGAACCCCCTAGACAACCCATTTTTTAAAGAAGAAATCATAGCGAATCCAGAACCCGTGACGTTACCGTCTTTAGAAGCATATAAACTGAAAGAAAAACATAAAGAACAGCAGGTGCAACAATCTCAAACCAATAATGTACTTACTGAAATAAATGAATTGCAAAATCAAGACCACACTAATATATTTATTCTTTTAGACAAGCTTAGAACGGATCAAAATAAATCACAAGAAACACTTCTCACACCAAATGCACAACCAATATTATCATTAGACCCACATCATATGACAAATGGGACTACTCAATTAGTTCAACAGTTTGATGTCTATAGTGATATTTTAAAAAATATAAAAAACATAAATAACTCAAACACGGAATTGCAAAATAAAAGTCTTCCTTTGGCCACAACAATAAATAGCGCTGATACTAATAAAACCTATATTTTTTTTGACAACAAAGAAGACGTTATGAAACCACTATCAATTCGAAGGAAGAAGCGAGCAACACCTTTTATTTATGAGCCATATAAAATTATTAGAGAAACGCAAAACCAAGATGCCAAAAAATCCACTACCTTAAGTAACTTAAGTCCACTGATTAAACAAATGCAAACAAGTAAAGTTGTAGATAGGGTAACAAGAGCGAATCAAGAACCTGAAAGGCAGCAATCTAACAGCCGTGCATATAAAGACATAGGAAGAAATGAAAGATCAAGAGGTACTGACAAGGTCAACGAAGAGTCTAGTGACATCAGTTTTATGGATGTTAATGAAGATCATCGAAGAGGAGAGCCTAAGTACGAGGTAAAACCTGCAAACCATAAAACTGAATACACTCCAGTTGAAAACAAAAGGGCGATGTCTGTAGAAGATTACAAGACACAAACTAATAATGGTAATAGTGAAGTACGTACATCACGAACTCCAATTCATATTCGGAGAAATACAAAACAAAAGAGACCAGTATTCGATGTATCTAGATATTTACCTATACCGACTGATGTTCAAAATGTAGCTGAATCAAATACTTTTAAAAATTCAGTGCTCTCTACTACTGCTCCCATTTCTAAAGAACAGTTTACCACTGCACCGAATACAAGTGAAGAAGAATCTAGTGAAAATGCTAGTAATGAGGAAGAATACGAGGAATATGAAGATGAAGAAGAAGAATCTACAACCTCAAGTACGACAACAACAACAACCACTACAACGACGACATCAACCACCACTCAGCGACCAGCACCGAGACGAAGAAGACCAACAACAACATCATCGACATCTAAGCCAGTGGAAGAAAAAATTGCCGATACTGAACCACCTAAGCTGCGATTAATTACAAGGTTTAGAAATCATAATCAAGAGCAAAGAGATGAAAAAATAACATCAACTGAACGACCCGTTAGGCAAAAACTCCGTAAAGAACATGAAATAGTGCCAGCACCGCAATATAGAGAGAAGAAAAAGAAGAGTTCTAAAAGCACCATCGTAACAGACACAAAAAAGTACGGTGATGACTTTAGTGATTTAAATAAAGAAGAAGTAGACGCGTTAATTGGAGTCAAACAAAATATGGATGAGTATAAACCAGAGTATGAAAAAGAAGAAGAAAGACGAAATAACAAACAAGATTCAAGTGAAGAGAGTGTCGAAGATTTTAGTAGTAGTGAGGAGGATGAAGATGATGATAATGATGAGGAGGAGGATGAAAACGAAAGTGTAGAAGATGAGGAAGAAGAAGAAGAAGAAGAAGAAAAAAAATCAAAACCAAAAATTACAACACCCGAGCCAACAAAACGCACTCTTGTTCGAACAACAGATGCACCTGCGCCAACTATAGCATCACGAACAAGGAAACAAGAAACCAAACCAATAGTATCAAGAAAAAAAGTAGATATCCACAAAGAATTACCAGTTAACAGGTCTTCACCGCATGTATCACAATTCAAACAGGATATAAAAGAAGAGGAAGTCATTAAAGAATTGCCGCAAACCTCGAGAAGGAAACCACAGAAAAGTGTTCAAGTATTAGATTTGTACAAAGATGATAATCTAGCAAAAGAAATAAATAAACTAGATGACGTTGAAGTTTTTAAAGAAAATTTAAACCTTAAGAGTGGTCCAAGGCATGGAGGCAATTACAGAAGCATTGAGGAATCGGTCACAACTCAACGTACAAGTAGAAGAAAACCACCAAAAGATGCGGAGGCGTCACAAAGTGAAAACACCAAGCACATAGAGTTAGATAATCATCCTCCAAGAAGATTGCACGGCGGCAACCTAAAGTCTGTCAGTGGTGTTCCTAGAACAAGGAACAACGGACGTAGTTCTAAGTTAATAGAGCTAAGCGAAGTCACTGAAGCGCCAACAAGACCAATGCACGGTGGAAATCTTCGATATGACAACAAACCGAAACGAGGTCGCGGCAGAAGTGAGAAAATTATTGAACTCGATGATGATCACCATGATGACAATTCGTCGCGGGAAAGAAGCAACAGGAACTATGGTCACTCAAGAACTGGTCATGCGATGCACGGCGGAAACTACAGAAGCGAGAAATTAGTCGACAAAAGCACTGATAGTGAATACGATATTAGAGCGAGGAAGGACAAAGATGTCCGTAGAAATGCCGCGTTGTTACTTAACAGTTTTGTTCAAGCAGTTCCTGTGCTGACGACAACGCCTGCGTACATCTTAGATCCCAGTAAGCGTATGTATTACTATGTTGAAACCTAATCAGTTTCCTTTTTACAATATCTTGTATTAAATGCAATTAGTCTTAACTCGTGAGTGCCACAAAGTGTGTTGTATCAAAAATATGTGAAAGTGAATGTTGGATTTTATCAAAATTTATCTTAATTTACTTTCGTTTTATATAATGATGTAACTGTGATAAATGTATTGTTGTGTACAAGAGGCGATAAATATTAAATTACTTTTAAAATTGGATTGTACTTATACAATATCGCTATAGTATGGAGTGATAGTAAAGTAATTTATAAAAACACTGTTTTACAAAGAGATTAATAAGTAGAATAATTCGCGAAAGTTGCATGTGTATTTTAATATGATCCTTGACATTTTAAAGCTTAATCCTCGTTAACTGAAAATGCTAGTAGAACTTTCTACGTGTCTCCGGAAAGGCTCCAGATACCAATTGAGAAATAGCGGGTGGCGGCAGTTGCATAATATCGCGATAAAACCGATAACCAACATTTCGACCTACACAAGCCCATTACCCGCGTAAACAGTAAATGGTCATGATGAAATATTAATTAAAATACACTCGAATTTTGAAAATTGTTTAACTTAATTATTTATGATAATTATATTGTTTTTTATCAATAAACCTTTAAAAAAATATTTGGGTGACTCATTTCAAATCAATTAACCATTTAAGCTATAAAGCGTACACACAATTAGCCTACCCTTCTAGGCAATCAATTAGCACCATTTGGTAATTAACCACACAAAGGTGAGTCAATGTTCAATTAAGTTATGTTGAAAATGTCACAACGAGGCCTACTTTTCTTGTACTACGAACATGATATTACACTGTTAGCCGTCACGAACGCTGCAATTACCAATTGTACAAGATAATGTCCGTGCATTCAACTCGACAAAAAGCAGCTTACACTTTCACTTTTATCGAGTTTACGACTACGATACAATTCTGATAGAGGCGGGGAATGTTATGATTAACCGTCTAACACTATTAGAGTACTTAGAAGAAACAAAGGTTTTAAATTTATAAGTTCACAATTTATTTATGTGGCAAGTCTTATTTCTTACATCTACAGTAAATTAAATTTAGCTTATGGTAAACATAAAATAAATAAATAAATTACAATGAATTTAAATAAGTACATAAACATTGCAACATCGATTTGGCATCATTTGCATATATTGCCTCTTGCTTAACCATAAAATTATTTTTGGATAGAAAACAGTTATTGGAAAAAGTGTTAAAAGCACTTTTTATCAGAAACCTTATACAATTTTAAATACATGCATGTGCATAGAATCTTCATTTATGTTTTTTTTTGGATATTAAATTTGAATTTTGAGTGCTTCTCGAAGGAGGATGATTAATGGGTTTCCATTCTGATTCCACGGGAGGAATATAACTCGGAGCACTGTCATCTCTGTCTATTGATTCGCCTCCATTCTTTGCTTGCTGGCCAAAGAAATCTATAATAGGGTGATAATTGTAGTTAATTCTTTTACCATTCGAAGTAAAATTATCACTTATACCACTTTCCTGTGAATTTTGAGTTGTAGAAACTTTTTCTGTTGTTATCGCATGGAGCTTAGGAGCTATTGTTACTCGAATTTTCGGAGCAGATGACATACTCGCATGTCCTGTTTCCGGTTCTTCCAGATAGTCAATAATTTCTTCACTTGTTTCTACACCACTGTTAGTAAAAGATTCAACAGCTGATGTTCCTGACGATGAAAGATCATCAGGCCTTCCTGAAATCTTTTTTCTGATAGGCCTGCGGCTTGGCCTCGTTGCGCCTCTTTTAAATTGATTGCCCATATTTGCCGATGGTTTGAATTTACTTGATGGATCTTTGCCAAAGGAAAATGAGGACGTCGCTGAAGGAGTAGGAGGTTCCAAGTAACTCGGTAAAGTTACTTCGTCAAAGTTGTTCGGTAAAGGGTTCCTAGCTGATGGTGGTCTTCTATTATTTTTCACCGTGCTAGCTTGATTAAATGAGTCGGGAAAGTACTCGTATGTATTACCGTATGAATCCATAGGGCTTGAAGGTGGAAGGCTACCATCGTCATTATCGTTAATTTTACTGAACGGCTGACCGGGGATCAAATTCTGACTGTCAGAAAAAGGTGGGAAATTTTCCATGGCCTTGTTGTGACTAAATGGTGGTACTTTAATACTTGGTCTTTGAACAGTAGACTGCACAGCCTCAAAAGCTTGATTTCCGTGCTCGGAAGACAAATCCTCTCCTGGGAAATGTTCTGAGGAGGTCTCGTGAATTCTATGACCTAGAGGTGGAAATGAGACGCTGTAACCTTCAATGTGACAGGAACAACATGTCGGGACCTGAAATATACATAGAAAAGCATTCGATTAGTATTTGGTCAATAACTTATTGATGTTTTTTGTTGAAACCATTCATTAATACTATTTTTTTCTTATTGCCTGTTGTAACAGTAAATGTAACAATACTATTTAATTTACATATAACGAACAATTATCATGATCATCAACAGCAGCGTTTATTTGTCAACTGGTGGACATAGGTCTCTCCTGTGGCACAAAGGAAACAAACAAAGCAAATTTGAAATTCAAGCATAATTCCGATACTGTTAACTAAATTAAATAATATCAATTCTAGAAACAGTTTGTACATTGAGGTCACATTTCAAGTTGTAAAGGAAACGACTTTTGGAATCGGCCTTCAAACTTGAGAACATTAATATGTGATCAGGTAATAGGCGTAGGCAATGTTGCGACTGGAACTTACTTTTCTATACGCAACCAACTAAATAAATTACCTATATAAAAGATTGGTGTGTTTACCTTAAATATATCCATGTGTAAGCCATTCTGCTGATCCCAAGTCAACAGTCGGTGGTAGTTGTACACTTGGACGCATTTCGATTTGAAGTTGTCAGTCAGATAAGTACAGGAATCCTTTGGTTTTCTGTAAAAAAAAATGCGATAGACTTTAGATTAGTAGTTGAACTTTGTTGTCCTTGTTTGTTTGTTTCTTATATTCTCTGTCTACAGACAAAACAGCTAGTTAGCAGTTCATTCATAGACTCAGCCAAATCCTTAAAATATTTATTTAGACCCCTGCGATACAAGCCACGCTTAGTGCAGAGGTCAATGTATACTTTTTTTTGTATTTGCTTAGATATGTACATATTTTGTATAAATCGATGTGTTATACTATACTTTAGATTCATAAGCAAATGTTTTTGGTAATAAATAAATTTATTATTAATTATTATTTATTTTGCACAACCACATCACAAATATTAAATATTTTGAACTTAGTAAAGCGTTCTAAGGTTCTATGTAAAATGTAATTCGATGGGATTTAACAGACTACGTTTGGTAGCTTAATACTAATATTTATTTTTGCGTCATACACTGTACGAGTATAATAATACTGACATATTGGGTGACGATTGTTAACATTTACGAAAGACAAGAAGTGGTTAAGCCGTCTTGTAGAAAGTTTAATATCAATCGGCCAAAAACCCTTTAATAACTGCATATTTTTATTAATTACATAATAATTTTTAATCGCTGCGAATTACAGACAATTACAATAAATTCAACATATTGAGTAAAGCAAGGACGATGTTACAATTTAAAAAACCCGTTTATTACATACATAATTTAATCGGTCCTTTTTCAAATGACATTCCATTGACATTCCATTAAATCTCAAAGCAAACTTTTCATCTGTTTCATAATGACAAAGGCAATCATTTCGCCATGTATGCTACCGTCGGCGACATTGAATTATCCGCTTTTGTCTTTCGCAACAATGATATCAATTTGGCAACTGATCGCTCGTGATACACAAAGGAAGCCAATTAAATTTACTAATCTGTTTCATCACGATTGTGGCTTGCGTAAGCTTTGCTATGTACTTTTCATATTCGTTTTACTGGAAACCGGTCTAGATTTATATTGGCCAAGATTTCTTCAAATAAAACAACGTTAAGGTTCAACTAGAGTAGATTCGTTTATAAATATATTTTTTTTATTTTTATTTCAAAAACCATTTAAGTATTTTGAATGGTTATGATTTATAAATACAATCAAGTTGTTTTGACGAAACTATCATTATACAAAAAGTGTTTGAAATTGTTGTTGTCAAACTGTAGCGCAAATTTGGCGCAATTTGCCAATGTCCAATTGTTTTACGAGTATTAGCAGTTATTTGGCTGTTAACTGTTTTAAGTCAACAGGTTTTTACATTGGGCAATCTTAATTTAGCTAATAAGCTCGCCCCTATTATTTGGATCGAAAAACACAACATGGGCGCAGAAATGCACCTACGTTTACTCCTTCAGGGAATACAGCCCTGATTGCATAAGTGTGAAATTGTAATGAAATTATTAAACAATCTTGATTTCTTTATGTGATCCCAGCAAAGTATACCTCGAGTCATTATCCGACATAAGGCTTTATTACGAAGAATGTTGCGTTCTGATGTCACCGCAATAGTGGTTTGAAATATCTAGTGCGTGTCTGATGGTTTATGCGTGTACCAGACAAATAGCACACCTTGTGTCTTATGTAACCGGAGAAACATCTAGAATCGTATATTTTTAAACCGTCGTCTTCTGTTTACAATATGAATGCGTATTCCTGACACAGTGCACGTGTCGTTTTATTTTAAGACTTTTTAATCAAGCCAAAACTGTTTATGGCTTCACTACCTGCCAGTCTGCCAGGGGATGAGGGCGAGACCCAGTGGCGGTACTTCCATAGAAGTCCAAAAGCATTACATGTTAATTGTGTCATATGTGTAATGTCTCGTTTATATATATATATATTTTTTTGGTTCAGTATATTCTTTAAATTGTAAAATCCATTAAACGTCAAATCCATTTCCATCGCTTCACATCCAGCTAACTGTTGTTATCGTACTTATAATTATGTGTGTGATGTGATGGCCTCGAAGTTTAGGCACGCGTTCGAGAATCTCGGCGGTCGCGGATTCATACCCCAGGCACACACCTCTGAATTTCCGAAGTTATGTGTGTATTCACAATGAATTATCACTTGCTTTAACGGTAAAGAAAAACACCGTGAGGAAACATGCACACCTAAAAGTTCTTAGGTGTGTAGTCCGCCAACCCGCACTAGGCCAGCGTGGTGGACCTAGGCGTAAGCCCTCTCAGTTGGAGGCCCGTACCCAGCAGTGGGACGTAAAAACGGCTGATAATAATACTATAATCCTATAATCTATACCTTTACTTTCTTTCTTTACAGCTGACGATTTGGTCAGTTAATTACTACATATATAAGATTAATTGTCGATTTGATAATGAACCGGCATACTATGACTTTTGTATGTGCAACGCACCCCTGACTATGAAATAGTTATTAATAATTTGACATTATTTCTATATTAAACTCACAAGCACTTCTCCAGTCGTAAAGTCTGCGTGTGTTCGCCCGTATTGACGATGTACTTCCACTGGCCCGAGGTGGCTCTAGCACGCTGTGGCCTCGCATATTTCACTGTGCTTGGGCACATAAAACCTGCTTCTCCTGCACTAGCGAAGTCACGATTTGCTGTATCGCCGCGTCTAGAATAAGTTCAGAAGAATAGTTAATATATTTGAGAAAATACTTTATTTTATTTGTATCTTTATTCATAAAGTACTTATAATTTCAAGGCAACATGAAAAGTTTCGCGATTATTTGTTCTTGTATTACGTAATAAAACAATCATAATTATTTAGAAGGTATACAAAAGGCATTTGTGCAAAGTGAACACAAAAACACAGATTACTTTTCACTGAAACATATCACCACTATTAATTATAAAATACCTAATACGAACTGCCACATTGAACCCACAGCACACGTAACCTCTATATAGTATGTATATATTATGTACTCGTATACGATATAAGCTAAATATAGATTAATTTAATTTTAATGTACGAAAATCTTAATTGTGTTTCATTACAATCAGACGTCACCTGACGTGCAATCTACCTCGTAAATATCTACATAAGCTAAATCCTATAGACACACATGTACATGTCAGTCCCACGTAATAGGGGGCGAGCCTATTGCCGTTTTTCGGGCACATTTCCAGACTCCGTGTTGTTACTGAGAATTTCCTAATGGAAAAACCCAATAACACTTTGCCCGACCTGGGAATCGAACCCAGGACCTCTAGATCGCACGGCACATACTTGTACCGCGAGACCACGAGACACATGTATATGTGTATACAAATATGTATATATGGACCTTACTAGTAGAGTTCCAATCCTGCGTTTATATGTACTTCGTTTCCACGAATTATTTACATTATTTACTAATACTATCTAGAGGTAAGTATATCACCTGTTAGACACGAGGTAGTGATCCGCAGTGTACTTCGCTTCCTGGCCAGCAGTGACTCCATCAATGGCGCCATCTCCAGGGTCCTTGAAATCAGCCAGCAGCGCGCCTGCCGCAGCCTTGTTACGTCTTATAGACTGGACTATTGCTTCACTGGAAAACATACAAAAATTGGACGTGATTAGAACCATTAACGAGTTCTTTGTCATCATTCACAGCGTAGTGATCCAATATTACATAAAGATTAGTCTTAATTTTTTACCAGCCTCAATACACATTTTCTCATCTCGCCATCTTTCATACTTTATTCGTAATGATGATTTAATCATGTCACCCGATCAGTATTTTTCTAAAGACTCGAATTTCGCACGTCATTAATGTTAGATTTTACCTAATTCAATCGGCATAACTAAAGAGATAAAGAAAAGAGCCTATATTTTCCTCAAAGGCCGGCAACTCACCGATAACACTGGTCAACAACAAAAAAAAATTTGTTTGCCGCGGTTTCAAACTTGTATTTTTCCATACCTTACCATGAGATTAGTTGAAATACGTCCATAAAAAAATTTTAAATACCCACTTTCTGAGAAAAAAATGTTTATTTGAAATTTATTTGTAGGCTGCGGTGGTGGGCTGACTTCAGTATAATGAATCGGTTTAGTTAGAGATTCCACATCAGGATATGTAATTTTACTTCTTGTTTTATAAGAATATCCCTTCAGTTTCGTAAAACAAAAACACAATCATTATCATGATCTTTTGTTCCCTCCAAATTACAGGTTTAGAAAAAAGCATTGATCGGAGGGTACCATTAAACCACCCTTTCAAATAACGTACACATCTTAAACAAAAAAAACTTGGTGTCCAAGGTTGATTAATACTCTCAGAAATGTTATATAGTAACGGCGTAGGACGTTCTCGATTGGAACTTGAATTAAACTCCCCACAAACAAAACAGAAGAGATCCGATGTATTGAAACACTTTCGATTCATAATGCAAACTATATAGGTACATATTATGTACTTACTATTTAGTACACTTCTTCAAAACCGAAACGTATTCAAATTGACAAAAAGACTTCACAATTTAAACAACACTTTGGAATAGAAACTGCACGTTGTCGTAGCAATATTACGTAATGGCACGTGTTAAAGTAATATTTTTTTTTACATCAATGAACGAACAATAACGAGTTGAAAATATACAGGTTTAAGGATATATGTGTACTACCAACAACAATATTGTCTTTCTAAGTAAGATCAGATGTTGCAATACTCTTTTTCGATATACCCTCACAAAATTAAGGCAAGTATATCGTACATATATGTATTTGTACATATTTAGATATTTCGATGTAATAGATTTTTTTTATTATTTTTCCGTTAATACTTATACATAAAAGATACCGAAAAAGTACAATTGGATTAACGGCAAAAAGTCATGTTGACCAGTGTAATTACTCTGGTATTATGGGTGTCCATGGATGGTGTTAACCACTTAACATCAGGTGGCTCACTTGCTCGTTTGCCTCGTTTTTCCATTACAAAAAAAAAAACTAGTCGATTGTGTTTCGATAGTAAAAAAAACTTTGAAACTTTGAGCACGTGCAAAATTTATATTGATATAATCGGATACACTTTCGCTTAGAAACCTGACTGTGATGTAACATGTTTAATAACCTGATCTCAACAATGGACGATTGCATCTTGGCTTTGGCCAGATGACTAAGAATAGACTAGTTTATAGGAACCGTGGCCTCTTCTGTAATCCAACTGCTACTATTATTATGATGACTAATCGAATGTATTTTCGCTTTGACCAGATGACTAAGAATAGACTAGTTTATAGGAACCGCGGCATCTTCTGTAATCCAACTGCTACTATTATTATGATGACTAATCGATTGTATTTTGGCTTTGACCAGATGACTAAGAATAGACTAGTTTATAGGAACCATGGCATCTTCTGTAATCCAACTGCCAGATTTCTACTATTATGATGACTCATACGAACTTCCATATCATGTGTCGTTTGAAGTTAAAAGCCCGTATTGATTTTACATCCTCAATTCATCTCGTAAATATAAATATATGCATCTTATTCTTCAGGAAGAGCGAGTGATACAGGTTTACCAAAAGAAGCTAACGGTGACAAAGGGAAAACTCTAACAGCCATAAATATGACAAATGTTTTTGTATTGCATTCTGTAGGCTTATGTGTTGTTTGTTTGTGTTTTATACATAAGGTACAAGTCATTCTAGCAATAAACAATTTTCACAAATTGGAAACAATAAAAAATCTTTCATTTTCCTTCTTTTTACCATGGTTATTGAAAATCTGGCATTCTGGCAACCAAAAAATTGTTCACAAAATATATGGATATTTATGAATGCTGGTGATTATTTATCTGCAAGTGCGACCCCATATCAGACAAATGGAATCTAAATATATATATAAATAAATAAATATTTAGCTTTCTATAACTTCTTTTGAAATTTATAATATGTCTATTTGTGTACAGCCAAAACTGAACTCGTCGATAAACGTAAACCTACCCTCATCTTTTCTCACACTGAGATACAAGTCTTTTGTGGTGGGCATTAGAAACGATGAGAGACTTCTTTGGCCTCACTAACACCCAGAACCGAGACAAGTAATTGTGGATCACACAAACATTTGTCTCCGTGCGGGGATCGAATCCGGGGCCTCTCATTTCACGTGCTGTTGTCTAGTGTCTAGCCAACTACGCCACGGGGCTGTCATTTACTAAGCATCATCAATACTTACATTGGGTAATCGTCAGAATTCAAGCACAGAGTGTTGGTGAAGAGCTCGCATTTTGTTGGGTCTGATGATGATGATGGCAGCTTTCTAGCTGGCATCGGCCTTCGTCGAATAGGACTGAGGGATGGCTCCACAGTAGTACGACGAGGCACGGACAAGGGTTTTGGTGGGTACGTGCCACGAAGGATCAGACTGTCTGAAAAAAAAAGAAACATTTTTTTTGTAGGAATTGCCATATAAACTTGTGAAGATAAAAATTATAATTAGTAGCAATAATTATCACTTAAACATATTACTTAAGATAAAGAAATAAATATGAGACATTCGAAATAATTAATCAATGCAGAAAAAATAAAATTTGTAATGAAACTATGTTGTAAATTTAAAACGAAAGTGACTTTTTCATATTTGCAATTGAAATGTTCTATCGAATAATTATTTAACAAAGAGATATTAAAAATGCATTTGAGTACAGTTATTTAAATTTAATTAAGCGTTATCAACACAAAATTTAAATCTTATGCCATTGACGTAAGATCCATATCTTTTGTGGCCTTTTGGTAATGAAATCATAAAATTAAAATACGCAATTATTGTATTAATTTTGAAATCGGACTTATCTTTTAAACATTTTTAATACTGAGGTTTCAAACTTTTTATTTTAAAGTGTCTTCTTGATGGTAAATTATTGTATCGGGCATCTTACATTCTAAATTATGTATAATAAACAAACTTTTGCCCATGGTTTCGCCCGGTAATGTATCATTTTAGATTCCCATCTAACACTGTACCAAGACTGCTTCAGCGGTTAAGTCATTATTGGCCGAATACTGAAACGCTACATAATCTGAGGGCGACTTATATTTATGTGACTGTTATAATTTAAAAAATGTCATGTAAAAGATTTTTTTGTGGTAATGTTGCCATTTATGGAAATTTAAGTGGGCATTAGTTAATTAGTCTTAAAACCGATAAACGATGTTTCAGTATACCGCTTAAATTATAACAGCCACTTAAATATAAGTCACTCTCAGATTAAGTAGCGTTTCAGTATTCGGGCATATATCTTTTAAACACGCTCACTTAGGTATGTATAATATTACTTATGATTAAGATATCATATAAAACGTTCGCAAACTTCTGAAATAACATAAATTTCGCTAAACCTGCTCATTAACAACAACGTGCACCGTAAAAATCTTACTTTTTCTGTCAGAATATCTGTTCAGGGCCCGTAATTTCTCCGCCACAGGCAAGTCTTGTACCAGAGTTTGATTTGTGGAGTCTGCCATCAGATCTGAAGTGGTATTGTCAGAGAAAGCTCTGCTCATAAACACACTCCTGCTTCTCGCCATAGATAGAGTTGTTGTCGCTTCTGTTGTCACAGGGTATCTTGAAGCATTTCGCTGAAAAATCGGAAATAACTACATATAAATAAGAGTTATGAAGACATTGATAAAATTTTAGGGTGACTAGTTTGTTGGCTTGAAGCGGACTGTTCAATAGGCAATTTTGGGTTTTTTGAGTATTGAATAAATACTCATAAATGGTGAAGAAGGCATCGAGAAAATTTATGTATTTTTCACCCTAAAAACTTTGAAGTTATCCGATTTAACTTATTGGTAGTGCTACTAAGTCACTAATATAAAACAAGCTGTTTTACTCGTTGATCGAAACTATTAGACGTCCAATATTTTTAGATAGAATGAGCAGTCTGGCAAATTTTTTTTTTGAGTCAACAAAATAAAATTGTGTTGTAATAGTCAAATATTTTGAATAGCGCTTTGATAAAGACGATTGCTGTCATGAGTTTTCTAAGGCCTTCCAATTGTTTTCGTTCTGACTATCAAAATCCCCACAAAGACTCGCAGAGCTTCATAGTCTGGTGTCATTTCTGTGCGCTGTAGATCCTTGGCAATAGTAATTACTGTACGGTACGTTTGGTGCGATAGTATTTATGATCAATCTCTTAGCAAATACGCTACTAGTATCAACAAAACAACCAAGAAATATAAACTACATTGGGTCGAAAATAATATGTGTGACTATTGGATGTGGCGATAGTTGAAGTCAATAATATGACGCTTTAAGTTTTTGCAGAGTTTCATAGGTATGTAGTGATTCAGTGTACTTACAAATGCCAATGTTTCAGTGTTGTTCACTTCTGTTTTGTGTTTATCTTCTGTAATTGTTCTATTTGGTAGTGTTCTTGGTGGTATGATCCTACGAGCTCTGAATTGCGTTGTGTCGTGAGTAGTGCTTTCTACGTCATCGAATGAGTCTTCTGTATCTTCTACGAATGACCGCCGAAGCATCTGCGTCTGTGGTATTTGTTCTTTCACCTCTCTCAACTCTTTACCCGGTCTTACCGCGCGTCGGAACAAATTGGCGATGTCAAGAAGAATTGGGAGCATCAACTCGGTGGTGTTCCCGTCGCTGCCAAACATTGACCTCACCTGGAATTTAAATTAGTTAAATTTTAACCCTAATCCACAAATACAGTGCTGAGCGGCTATTATGGAAATTGAAGTACTGTGGTGGATACCAAAATACAAGAGACTTCTCAGTTTCTCTAATAGTATTTCACTTATTCTCAGCCTATCGCCGTCCACTGTTGAACGAAGGCCTCCCCAAGTAGGCGCCAACCATCCCAGTCTTGAGCAGCCCTTATCCATCCACTACCCGCCACCTTTCTCAAGTCGTCGGACCATCGTGCTGCAGGACGTCCTACACTACGCCTGCCTAAGCGCGGTCTCCACTCCAACACTTGTCTGCTCCAACGGCCGTCCGTCCGTCGGCTGACATGGCCGGCCAATGACTCCGGTTCTCTGGTGGATGACTCGGATAAGTATTTCACTTAACTGTGTTTAATTTAAGACAAGTATGTTTATAACAATATATTCATTAAACGGTGTACGGTTTTTTTCTAGTTGTAAGATCATTTTCATATTTTACAGGATAAATATCATCTAAGCAATCTCTGAAGCAGTCACAAAGCTAACAAAGCGAGACTTGGGTGTTATTGAACCATCAACGTAGTTGAATCAATAACGCAATTCAATGCCAAATATATGTAACTTTACAGCTAAAATTAAAAACGTTTACGTATTTTATAGTACAATTGTACAGAAACTAGAACTGGGTTGTCTCACGACCGTGAACAGTAGGTACAATTATCTTTATGACCGTATTAATTAAGATAAAGATATTGTATAACAATGCACATGATGTATCATTTTTGTGGGAAAGAATTACATAATTTGCGTATTGTGCGGCCACCTTCAAACAGAACAAATTAAAGGCTATAAATAAATATTACGGCTGATTAAATACGTTCTACAAAATTAAAATCATATTCACAAGGTTTCACATTAATTATGTATTTTTTTAACTAGATCTGGTCGCTAGGCCAGCGTGGTGGACTAAGGCCTAATCCCTCTCAGTTGTAGAGGAAACCCGTGCCCAACAGTGGGGCGTATATGGACTGACACAGATAGATAAAGTAGATAGAGAGATATGGTAAATCTTTACGTAATATTACAACGAGGGGAAAATTGTTAAGTTCTCCTTCTAAGACAGGCTTAAAGGGACATGTCGGTGTCACCGGCCTATTATATTACTACGGACAATTTATTTGGAAGCTTAATGGACTGCTAGACTAAACATATCGGATACTCCGATGTAATTTGGAATCATCATAATTTTCCCTACTATTGAAGTAATAGGTACTGTTACCTCTAAGAAACCACTAAGAAAAGAGTCTTCCAATACCTTACTTTATATATTCAAGTCACAGCATACGCAGTACATTACTCAAGTACTAAATACCAGATCTGGCGAAAACGACGTCGATCTCTTATGACGCAACTGGTCGAGTTTGCGTCTCCGATGTTATGCTGTGGAGCAGTGAAAGTTTTTATACAAGAAACGAAAGTGGCCATTGACATTGACTTTGAGTGTCAAGTTTTGTTGTAAAGGTTTCCGGGTATGCAATTTAGGGTTTTTGAAATTGTCTTTACGTATTTTTCAAATAGCTAGGTGGAAAGTGTTGAAGGTATACTGCAGTTAAATGATACAGATTTTAATTCATCTGGGTCTCTGATCTTGGTCGCGTCGTTACGACTTGGATCGGGACACTTATGCAGACTATCAGGATAGGGTTTGTACCCCAAAGTCGTTATCATGAACGGTGCTTCTGGCTGAGTTTTAAAAATGAAGTCAAGTGGATAAGCATTATATCAATGGACATTGCGCCGGCAATGGTAATCTACTCCTATTCAGATACTACTTCTATACCTGGTTTAGTACACACCACCCGCAATTCGATGACCACCGAGATGCTAAAAATAAGAAGTTGATTAAAAATAATAGGATCTTAATTAAACTTATATAAATACTAACGCCTGCGTTCTCCAAAGGGGTGGGCAGAGGTCATTTCTACACCTCCTCCAACGTAATAGAGGGCGAGTTTATTGACGATTTTCGGGAACCATTCCAAGCTCTGTGCTATTACTGAGAAATTCGTAACGAAAATATCACATTGCCCGATCCGGGAATCGAACCCGTTACCTCTAGTAACTCTAGTACCGCCCTGTGTCCCTGTGTCCCCTGCCTGTCGTATGTGGCGCCTAATAGGGGTTATCGGGATTGTTAGGCGTGCTACGGGGGAGGTGCGCCCTTACAAGAGATGTACGATCCTGATATGTTCGGCAGAGCGCATGGCCTCGTGAGTGTCGCGGACGCGCACACCAAATGAGCGTCCAAAATAGAGCCAAGTGGGGGACACATCCCTCTATCGCAGATGAGTTCACATTTGTGCAGAGCGCTGGGCGGCAACGGGAAAGTTAAGGGTGCTCGCCCTGTATTTACCGTACCGTCCAAAATGCGCAAGACGGCCATCGTGAGGTTTTAGTCGGTATGCCGGCGTAGGATTTTGTTTAAAAAAAAAGGGACCCAACTCAGCCAAGCGAACAATAGTTCCGCGCGTTGAGTTGAAAGGCCGGTGACCCCGACATACTCTTTTCGGCCTCCCCGAGGTACCGAACAGGGAGCTTAAGGCGCTTTCCTTTCGTTAAAAATAATTAGGACCTCTAGATAGCGCATACTATTGCCGCGAGACCAGGAGGCATCTTAATTAAAATTGTGTTATAAACTGGTGCAATGATCAATGTGTCTTAAATTATAACATCAATCGCTATTGTGCTAGTAAAGTACTTGGCTTTAATTTATTACGTCTATGGAACTCATGAGTGATTTAAAAAAATGTTATCGATTACGACCATTTATGCTTCATTTGACCTTTTTAGGAGATCAATATCTGGCACAGAGCGACATACATAAGCGGATGTAACCCACAAAACCCTACGAACTTTATTAGGGCTATACTCTTTTTGGAGAACTTTCAACACAATGATGATTCTTACTTGAGCCCCAATGGTGTTCTAAGACAATTGAATCTATGAATAACCTAGTTACTTTGAATTGCTAGCCTTGCGGGCCTTGTCCTATGTTAATGAAACAATAGGTTATGTCTTTAGTCTGTTCTGGTGCGGAATAATCTAAAATTCCTAACCATATTTTTCCATAAAATGTAGTAGGAATAATATTGTCACCTACACGAAACTTTGATAAAATTCAAATTTTTTAAACTGTTATTAAATAGAGTTAAGAAAAATATTTTCTATCTTAGCAAATTTGAATAAAATAAAATACACATTACCATAAACACACAAAATATACTACGACTAGTACTTAACTTGAGCAATAAAATGAGATAGTTAATAAAAAGAAAGTTAATAAGCAGTTTCACTAAATAAAAATATATTTTAAGCCGTGATTTCTAGAAAACCGGTTCCAATTATTGTGATTTGGGAAGAACGTTTACTGGTTTATTGCATCATTGTTCAATAATTTGATTTGCATATTATCGCGAATATTTTATCGTATAAAAAATAAATGCTTCAGTTACACAATGCATGGCATTGACAGCCCCGTGGCGCAGTTAGCTAGACACCAGCTGGCGAAACGAGAGGCCGCGAGTTCAATCCTCGCACCGAGACAAATGTTTGTATGATCCACAAATATTTGTTTCAAATGTAGGTGTTGTGGTGAGACCGAAAAAGTATCTCGTAGTTTCTGATACCCACGACACAGAACTAGTGAGGGGTCAGAACTATGTATGTGGGTGTTGGGTGTATTATGGAGATTTCCTCCGATTTCCGAAAAATTCTAAAATTTGTTTCTACTACCGTATTGGGATGGTTTCTGAAATACTGATAACATTTAACTTAAATTAATTAAATTAAATTAAATTAATTGAATTATTAATGACCTAATTAGGTCATATACATATAACATAAGTTAATTTTAACTTATGACTGCCTCGTGGTCTCGCAGTACAAGTACAATTATCTATACGAGAAACTGGCTTGGCGACAAGATCGTATCAAATACTCTTCTCGCTATTGTTCCAAGCCATTATGTATACCGCGTCACACTACTGCAGCTTTCAGAGGTAGTTTTAAGTACTCCTCCACTCATTGCTGGAACAACATCCCACCGCCGTGTCAATCTAAAAAAGTAAACTAAGCTTCAAACGTGAACTCAAACAAACATTATTAAAACTACAAAAACAGTCATAGCTATTCTAAGATTCCAGCAAGAAGTACTCACTTTACTTGTAATAATCGAAAAGTCAATGAGATGGTTGTTCCGCACTTAGTGGCGAATATAAATCGAATTATTATTATTATTTTTATTTTTTTTTCATTGTTGAATGATTTTGTTAATGTAATATAATTTATTACTTTTACTATACTTTATTGTACATTTATACTATTGTTTTTAAGTTTTTATTTAATTTTTTTATTGCCTGTACGTCAACCTAGCGTCCGTTTTGTCACTTGGTCTCCTCATTGAAAATCAGCGCTGCAACTTCGTGCAAGCGGAATTGCAGCATGTAGCTGAATGAGAGGACCATTGTTGGCTGTGTGAATTATAGTTACTGATTGCTTTATTTTATTTTATTTTTTGTACTGGCCAACAATAAAATCTTTTTCTTTCTTTCTTTCAAGTATGTGCCGTGCGATCTAGAGGACACACAATCATCACTTGCTTTAACGGTGAAGGAAAACATCGTGATAAAACCTGCACACCTAAAATTTCTTAGGAATTTCTTAGGTGTGTAGTCCGCCAACTCGCACTAGGCCAGCGTGGTGGACTAAAGCCTAAACCCTCTCAGTTGTAGAGGAGGCCCGTGTCCAGCAGTGGGACGTATATGGGCTGATGGTGATGTGATGGTTATGTGTGATCTAGAGGACCTGGGTTCGATTCCCGGGTCGGGCAAAGTGTTATTGGGTTTTTCCATTAGGAAATTCTCAGTAACAGCACGGAGTCTGGAAATGTGCCCGAAAAACGGCAATAGGCTCGCCCCCTATTACGTGGGACTGATACATACCTGGCGAAATGTGGGTGCAGTAATGCACCTCTGCCTACCCTTTCGGGGAATACAGGCGTGAGTTTATGTATGTATGTAATTTTAATTTATGTCGATAAATATACCCTATTCATTGGCGGTCCAATTTTACTAACATAAATTACTAATAACATGCATTAGTAGATACACCTTTTTCCCCCTATCCGGAATATAAGCAATAAAAACAAGAAATTCGTTCAAACGTGTTTTTAACTTAATAGCTTAAACAGACGCCGAACTAACTGACACGCGACGACAATTTCCGTCACGTACAAAGAATATTAAAACAGTGCTTTTACTCCCGAACTTATTGTGTAATGGACTGTATGCGGAGTTTGTGAAATTCGAATTTATTTTTATTTCCAGCATAGCTCTCATTTTGAATATCAATCAGTTTGGGATTTCAACATTTTGAACTGCCTAAAATCTCGATTTTAATAGAGAAAGGTCTTACATCGTATTAAGTGATAATATTAGGTTATATTATTTTATTATTAGGTTTTATAACTTGAGAATCATATTATCTGGGTAGGTCTTCAGGACAGTTTTGAAGTTCTTAGGCCAAGATCATAGTTGCCGATACTCAGCAAAATATAAAATGACTATACTCCGAAATTAATACACTCAAGATTCACGTCGTTCCAACAGACAGTTCAGACACGCTGTAAATCTTTTGTAGTTGGTATGGTGGCTATCATAAACACCCAGACCCGTAACAAATATTTTCGCAATGTATGCTTATTTAGTGGGAATTACGATTTACATGATGACCTCTTACCAATTTCGCACTGTAGGCTTACTACTATTATGGAACTATATCATGAATACATTTGGTCAGGGATGCTCTTACCTGGTGGTCATGGCCTGTTCTAGAAAAGGTGCTATTTGTACGCGACCTCGGCCCCCCGAGCTGCAGTCACTACCAACCTTTACTTGGGTGACTGCAGTAACCACTCTTCCAGGCCATACTATCCTTTTCCATAACATCCTCTACCCACAATTCCTATTTCCTTTCCCCGGTTGATGTCGGGCATCAGCGTCATCAACGCGAGTCCCCACCTGCGCTTGCCAACCCGCCTGCCAAGCGTGGCGAGTATCGGCGAAAACCCCTCAATGATAAATAAGATCATTGGGGGAGGCCTATGTTCAGCAGTGGACCTCTTTATTATGAATACAGACATAACTTGTATTGTATTTATTAATGTTATCTATCTTTAAACATTTTGCGTACATCATTTTTATTCTTATTTTTCTATTTTTATTTCAATCATTTTTATAAATTATGACCACCCACTCTATGCTTCCAATCTCTCCAGTCTAACGGTTGCCTGGAAGAAATCGCCGACAGCGATAAGGCCGCCATTTGTGACACTACCTTATTTAGAGTCACTTATACCTATGTTGTTTTCTTATTATATGGTGTACAATAAAGAATAAAAAAAAAAAAATAATAACTTAGTAAGGTCAAAATTGAGTGCCTTTGACTCAGATTTATAACCTCAGTCTTAAGTTTCGGCTGTCCAATCTATTTCCGTCTAAGCTACACAGTTAGTCAGTGATAATCGATAAATTCATGTTACCGTATGAATAGTTGGTGTTCACTCGCGTGCATCACGTGCGGATTCCGAGAGCATCTGGCCGCATTATGCGATACGATGAAAGCGAGCACTTCGTTCTACCTCTTATGATAACTACGTCTACATTACTGCAAGATGAACGCTTGGCTTACAATTGGGAAGTGTTTCATCTCAAAGCGTTAACTTACTTCAAGGATTCTGAGAATCAATTTATTACACACTGTGGAATAAAACCGCTTGGGGCACCAGAAAGATTCCCAAAGGCGTTTTTGACTCCGAAAAGTATCTGATTATAACGACTACGAGTAAAACTTACTACGAGGTCAGCCATAGGGCTGACAGTTACACTTGGAATAGTTACATACATAATATGTATTTAATATATTATAGTCATTCTTATTGATGTTATAAATGCAAAATTGTGATTTTTTTCTTTGTTACTCTTTTGTGAATAGGTACTTTGAATTTCTGGATGACTTTTTTAATCAAGACTTAACATGAATACCTCGTGGTCTCGCAGCACAGGTACGACTATGTACCGTGCAATCAAGAAGCTCGATTCTCTTGATTAAGAAATGCTTCTTAGTGTACCCCTTCGAGGATTCATTTCGCGTGCGTGTGTAATTTTGTAAAAGATAAATAAATCTCTAGTCAAAGATAGAATCTTCATTTAATCTCTAAATTTAATAGAACCCAGTCTGATTTTAATACTGGTGCACCAAAACTATATTAGCGCAATAAACTAAAAACTATTCATCCAATAAATCGTTCTGCAACATTTTGATTCAAATTAGAAACTGAACAAATCATTTGAATTAAGAGAAAATTGCATTGTGCTCTGACAAGATGCATGAAAATATACTAAGTGGCAAAAAACGACCCCGATCCGCCGTGTTGGATCTCTAATGAAACTGGCAACCAATCACTGTCGTTAACATTATTGTTAGACGTGAGAACAAATCACTACAATAAAAAATATGTGTTGAGTAATTGCTTTAATACAATTATATGTGAATGGAACAGTATCCACATTCAAATGTTTTTACTTAGCAAGCGGTTACAAGTAGCAATATCGCCCTCTTATCTTATTCTGCTATGCATTTTTTACAAGTTGTATGTTTTTGAATGGGTAGATAATAAAATGTTATATTTCGCCTACCTCTCTGGATATAGAAGTTTGAGTGTTTATTAATGTATGAAGTAGCATGCTACTTCTAATCATGATTCAGCCTCTTAGGACAACTATGAGCTAAATTTAATGCAATATGATTTCACTTCATCTTTTTGTCAGGTGACTGCAATATAAAATAAGTAAAAACAGACAAGAGAATTCATTTCTTGTTTAATTTAACAATTTTTAATGGTTTTCATCGCATTTCATATTAATTTCATTATAAACGTTTCGAAAAAAATTCAAGGTCTACGAACTCGAGCAGGCTGAATATAGATTGCTTAATTTTTTTTCTATAATATTTTTTTGTTTTTTATTGAGAAAGTCGGTTATTAAAAGCTATTTCATTATTATAAATATTGTAATAATAAAGGGGAATGGGAAACAGCAAGGTCGGATTGTATGTCAATAAAGTCATTAGTAAAGCGTTATTTCATAAAAAAAAGTATTCTGTGTATCGATGTGTTCACACATCGTTTTACAGATCAAATCCGTTGAGTAGTTTTTGCATTTATTCGTTAAACATAAAAAAATACAAACTTTTCCGTTTATAATATTCGTATGTATAGAAGTATAGACAAATTACTGTCAATTAGAAAAAGTTTTGATTTTAATAATAAAAACTATTTCGTAAGTTTCCAATAAAATTCAAACACGATAAGATTGTTTCTCATGACTACATACTTGCGCGACACAGAGAAACGGAAGAGCAAAAAGTCGATAACCATGCGAAGCAATTCTCTCGGCTATTGTGTCGCAAACAACAAGTGGAGCATTTTTGTTGGCCCCACTATATTGTTGGGATAAACGTCAGCTGAACAGTTTCATGTCGTTATTGACGGACAAAAAATGTTTTCACTCCACTCTTAATACTGTATCGCTTTTGTTCTGATATGAATTAGAAAAGTGGTTCCCGTGAAGTGGAAGTGATTTCAAAGTGTTTTTCCTAACTAAAACATGTTTTACATAAATATAATATTAGCATAATCTATATACATATACATATATAACTCAAAGGTGACTGACTGACTAACTGACTGACATAGTGATCTATCAACGCACAGCCCAAAGCACTGGACGGATCGGGCTGAAATTTGGCATGCAGGTAGATGTTATGACGTAGGCATCCGCTAAGAAAGGATTTTGATTAATTATACCCCAAGGAGATAAAATAAGGGATGAAAGTTTGTATGAAACTTTGTCAATTTTAAACCGATCGGGCTGAGACTTTGCATGCATAAAGCTACTATGACGTAGGCCAACCCTGTACCCAACCATGTAGTCTACGCGGACGGAGTCGCGAGCAAAAGCTAGTATTTCATAGAACAAAGTAACACGCCTAAAAGCTTGACGGCGGCGTATATTGTATATATGTATATTATATTCACAGACATTTTACTAGCTATTCTTTTCAACCTGTCCGTGAATCTACTGACTATATCCTAATAGAAAAACTACTGATATTGCACGACCCAAGTATCGATTCCGGCATCTCTCATTCACTCGCCGAACAACTATGCCACAAGTCACCTAAATACTACTAAGGTTAGTACGAGTAGGTACATAAATATAAAAGCAAAACACGTATAACATAACACTAACGCGAGAAAGCTGCGTCAGTTATTATGATAAACCCAAGAAAAGTTCGCTTATTCCAGGAAGATAGTCTAGAGGCTTTGTGATCGACACTTTACCTGCCGTCAAAATGCCTAATCAATAAAATTTTAAAACATAATGCACTAACAAAGAAAAAAATATTTATGTGTTGTTTTATAACATTTGTTGAAATGTATGAATAACTTAAAACTCAGCTACTCACCATACTTAGCTTCAGCTTTTGTATTAAAAGTCTTACTGCTCTATTTTATGTTATGTAAAACACTACACACACTACATTTCACTATTTGTTTATTGGCCTAGGAATAAAATAGCAATCTTTCCTTTATGCTAATTAACCCTTAATTCGACGGACTAATTTTTAATTTTATTCGTAAGATCATCACAAATGCTATTACTTAGCTTGTGACCAGTCCTAGAAAAAATACTCGAAACAATCTACCTATTTCAGTCTCCTGATAAATCTACATCCATTACAAAGGGGATTTTTAGGCCAAATTCTTGTTATTTTTACGAGAGGTAGGTATATTGCACGGTGTCTAATTAAGGATTGTAAGGGTTATCTTATAATGCCGGTAGATTTATTTATTTCGTCATGTTATTTCCGGTAGATTATTTGCTGCTAATCAAAAGTGTATATTTAGTACATGCATCAAACAATTATGTATAATGTGTTTACTTTATTATTATTTTTAACATTATGATTAAGTGTCGACAAGTCGAATTTAAAGAAGTATATTGTTTCCGTTTGTCATTTTGTATTTCCGGCGAAACTAACGTCGGTGGATTTAAAACTGTCTGACGGCATTCCGATTCGAGCGTTCGAACAGTGTACATCTCTGAGGAGAATAAACGAGTTAAGTGAATTGGAGTTTTATTATTGCTGTACGACAATAGTTCAGAAGCAGGATACGAAAAGGATACACAAAACTTCCTTCCACGCCTACAAATAGTAAGTAGAATTTATTTTTTATAGTAGGGAATAAAATATTTGGACTGTTGTTATCATTATAAAAATTCATTTAACAATTTTTTTTTTTTTCTTTTCTTTTTCTTTATTTTGTCTTTCGAATCTGGGGCATGGCAGTGCCACCGCTAAAAGTGAGATACATTGTGTTTCCATGCAATTGCCAAATCTAACTCCTATGTAAAACATAAAAGACTTTCAATATTGATTCGGTCACTGTAAGATGGTTTCTGGTAAGCTAAGTGCATAATAACTCAAGACAGAACAACTTAAACGGGGACTGAATAAATTCATTGACTTGGTGTCATATGGATCTCACAACTTTTTACGGTAGAAGAACTGAGTTGCGAGATTTGTTTTTTTTACAAGTTTAGTTTTTGTTTATGGGATTACTATTATCTCGAAGTGATTATATGATATATGATATGCGTTATTATGAGGGTGATCAAATGATGAACTATAATGACAATTATTATTTATATAGAGACAAGGAAATATTATTCTGAACACATTCATTTAACTACCTCGTGGTACAGGAATGTGCCGTGCGATCTAGGGGTCCCGGGTTCGATTCCCAGATCGGGCAAAGTGTTATTGGGGTTCTCTATTAGAAAAGTTCTCAATAGCAGTACGGAGTCTGGAAGTGTGCCCGAAAAACGGCAATAGGCTCGCCTCCTATTACGAAGGACCGATACATACCTGGCGGAATGTGGATGCAGAAGTGCACCTCTGCCTACTCCTCCGGGAAATGCAGGCGTGAGATTATGTATGTATGTATGTATGTATGTCACAACAAAGCATAGTAAGAACAAAGATCACTCCATGTACAGGGAATCACGACCTTCAGCAATGAGGAATACGATGCGAGGAGGATGTACATCTGTATATATATAACTCAAAGGTAACTGACTGATTGACTGACTGACATAGTGATCTATCAACGCACAGCCCAAACCACTTGACGGATCGGGCTGAAATTTGGCATGCAGGTAGATGTTATGACGTAGGCATCCGCTAAGAAAGGATTTTTATTAATTCTACCCCCAAGGGGATAAAATAGGGGATGAAAATTTGTATGAAACTTTGTCAATTTTAAATCGATCAGGCTGAGACTTTGCATGCATAAAGCTACTATGATATAGGCCAACCCTGTACCCAACCCTGTAGTCTACGCGGACGAAGTCGCGAGCAAAAGCTAGTATGTTATATGTATGTACACTCATTTAAAATAAATATATAATCTATAATTGCTTGCGTTCCAGGAAATGGATGATGACGATGCCCGAGGTTAAGGGCCAATGACTGATGATGCCCGAGGTTAAGGGCCAATGACTGATGATGCCCGAGGTTAAGGGCTAATGACTGATGATGCCCGAGGTAAAGGGCCAATGACTGACGATGCCCGAGGTCAAGGGCTAATGAGGAATGACATCCGAGGTCAAGGATGGTCAGATTTGGAATCATGATCGCGAAGGATTTTAGGCTTTGAGGCCCGAGGTCAAGGGCCGATTAGCTTTGGAGCCCGGGGTAAAGGGCTAGCGATTCGAGAAATCCAATGGCTCAACACTCGAAAGAGAATGATCACGTCGATTAATAAGTTCTGATGAGCAAGTTTCAGGAACGTCAAAATTTCACTATAACAAGTAAAGGTTAAATAGGGAACAAACACGATGTCGGAGGGAAACTTCTATTATAAAATATGTACACAATATATGTAAATATAGTTACCAGCGCAGTACGTCAGAACCATCAGGTGAGTCCGTTAAGCCACATTATACAAGAAAACGAAGTAGGAATAACAAAGGGAATACTAATCAGATATGAGAGGTTCAGAAAAAAACTCAGTTGCCTTTTAACAATAACGTTATTCCAAACTTTGATCCCATGACATGACATTGATGTTGAACTTGAACAACAAAATTTAAGAATGCGTGGATATTTATGGTTGAAACGAAAAGGAAGTTATACGCTATTCGCTTTCAAAATTATGCGGTGTTTCCAAGTCATGACAGCCCCGTGGCACATTTGGCCAGATACCGGCTTGCGAAACGAAAGGCTGCGGGTTCGATCCCCGCACCGAGACAGGTGTTTGTGTGATCCATAAATGTCTGTTTCGGGTCTGGGTGTTTGTGAGGTCGAAAAGTCTCTCGTAGTTTCTGATACCCACGACGCGGGACTCGTGTCTTAATGTGGGGTCAGAACTATGTGTGTGACTGTTGGGTGTATTTATTTATTATTATTTATTTAAGTCATGATATCAAGGTCTCCCATCACTTTTATATAATACATATTCCCTTATCGAGAAGACTACGCTAAACTTCTTACGGAAATGTTTAACAGAAAGAGTCCGCTAGAATGAATTAATAGAGCATTATTAGGTAATACGCCAAAATGAACATATTGAGCTGATGCGAAATAAGTAGTAGGGAAGCGGTAAATTCCCTTCTTCACAGTGTCGATAACCGGACATACACCTGATTTTCAAAGTTCTGTATATTCACAATGAAATTGTCACTTACTTTGATGGTGAAGGAAGGAATCTTGGGGAAGCCTGCAACTCTGTGGGTTCTTATGGTTTGATGATGATTACCAACTAATAATTCAAAAATTAGATGTTTAATTTGTAATCTCGTGGGCCACCCAAGCTTTAAATGCGATAAATCGTTGATCAATTGAACTAATTGTGATAGAATAGGCTATCAATCGACGAATTGTTATGGGACCAAATCTAGAGTATAACCCAAGTATAATAATTCGGACAAAACTTGAAAACAGGTATCGGAAGTTGCTTTGGACGATAGTACTACAGATAGAAATAGCTAAAAGTTGTAAATATAAAACCGCGTCCAGATGGACAGTATGGATACAACGGATGCCATTCGCAACATCAATGTTTCAAAGGACAATAAATAATATTCTATCAGACGCCAAGATTAAGTATATTCTGATCTCTATAGACGATAATTTAATACCTTCGGATATGGCCCTTATCCTCTAAGGAAAGTGTTCAATTTATTTAAAAAAAAGCGGGCTAACGTTAAAATAAAACAAATGTATTTTTTCCTAAATGAAATAGATATATTCGGGTTTACACGAATTACAGCATTTTTTTGGGTTTATCGGATTGCTTAAGAAATTTATAAAAGTACTTTTTGATAACTGCGCCATAATCGTATCTATTGAAAAAGAATAATATCTGGAAATGGAACAAGCCTCGGGAATAACCATTTTTACTCATTAAAGAGTTTCTATTAAAGCGACCTCTTTTGACATTATACAATTCAGTGCCACAGACTCAACTCCATACCGATGCCAGCAAGACTGGGTTAGCTGGTATCCTATTCCAACACAATCATAACGGTATATTTCAAACTGTGTCCATATTTTACCAACCAACCATATTGTAGTGGCATAACCATCACACAGGAACGGAAATATCGTTTAATAGAGTTACAAACCCTCGCTGTCATAGTGTCTCTAAATAGATATCGGGTGTCGGAATTCCATTTAAAATACTGATTGCAATGCCTTTAGACAAACTATGTTCAAAAGAGACTTTGTTCCCAGAATGTATACCATCAAATCATGGTTGATTCAATTGCAAGAGTAGGATTGCACAATTAAATATAGGCCGGGTGAAAAGACGTTACATGTGGACGCACTAAGCCGCAACCCAATAGAATGTGATGGAAAAGATTCTCTTATCTTAGATGTAATTGTGGAATCTGAACAAGATTAGATTACCATAGTTCAGTCCGCAGACGATGGCATAGTCCGTATAAAAGGAATATAATGACCGATAAAGACACACATATAGCTAAGATTCGCAACAATATAAACTTGAAAATGGGAAAGCTTATCACATAGTTAGGGAGGAAATAAGATGGATCGAAAAAAGGGAGTGCGCTTGCAAATACTCAAAATAATTTATGACGATCTATGACATTGTGGTTTCGAAAAGACGCTAGAAAAATTAGAAAGAACTAAAGCAATACGTATCAGCTTGCTCAGGGTGCGCTCATCACAAGGCTCTTGGGGGGAATTTTACATCCAATTGTTCTCAATTATAATACTGATTTTCTAATCAACTTTTCCATACTATTCATGCCGATTGCTTGGGACCATTTATAAGAAGTGAAGTTGGGTATTGTTATCTCTAGTCATCGTTGATGGCTTCAGTAAGTTTGTTGTTAACATAACTGCGGTCAAAAATACCAAATCTCTAATAACAATTCGAATCCTAAAAGATCATACTCGTAGTAATGTTGAGGTACCAACCCCATTAATCACCGATTCGTCAAGTCGAAAAATTTAATGTAACAATAACAGATAGTAAAGGTGCTCGACCATGATAGAGTTACAGTTGAAGACACTCCCTTGTCGCGCAAAAACAGTCGCCGTTATCAAGGAACTGTGGATTTGGACAAAAGTTAACCATGGTTGAACTTTAATCAAAACTTAGATTCGGACACGGATAATGAACCTGATGATTCGGCGGGCGATAACGTAAGTGATAGAGCTTAATATATATATATATATATATATTTTTATATGATAATAATCAATTAAATTGCAATGAATTATCAATGAAATGAAATAATATTTAAATTAAGTTTAGTAATATGATTGTATTAGTTATTTAAATGTTAGCCAGCGATTATAATGCAGTATTATCCCTTTTTTATGCATAAAATATACTACATACTTATAGTTGAAATTCGCGACGGGACTCGCGATTAACAGGATGGCCGAGCTGTAAGGGTTATCTTATAATGCCGGTAGATTTATTTATTTCGTCATGTTATTTCCGGTAGATTATTTGCTGCTAATCAAAAGTGTATATTTAGTACATGCATCAAACAATTATGTATAATGTGTTTACTTTATTATTATTTTTAACATTATGATTAAGTGTCGACAAGTCGAATTTAAAGAAGTATATTGTTTCCGTTTGTCATTTTGTATTTCCGGCGAAACTAACGTCGGTGGATTTAAAACTGTCTGACGGCATTCCGATTCGAGCGTTCGAACAGTGTACATCTCTGAGGAGAATAAACGAGTTAAGTGAATTGGAGTTTTATTATTGCTGTACGACAATAGGATTAACACAACTGCAAGTTCTATTTATAAAAATACGGCTAAACGACTTTCAATGTTTTTATAACATTAAAATTTTAATATTTACTATTCAAATGATTCAATCTAATTTTTTTTTTTTTTATACTGGCACGGCAAAGTGACCCCATTGCACCTGATGGTAAGCGTAATGGGGTCCAGAAAAAGTGCCGACCAGCGAGAGATGATCTCCCGTTGGTCGACACAATCATGCCGGCAACAAATCCAACAACATTTTGCACTAGACTGATAAATCAAACAGAAGATCACTTTCATTTCTCACCCATACGTCTATGTAAATGCGGTGCTTGGAAAGTGAACCGTTTACCACTGGATTTTCCTTTATTTGAATAGGTACTTCATTACGATTTTTTTGTATCAAATGACTGGTAAATAGACCGTAAGTGTTTTCTACGGGTATACTTATCTTTCATAGGTGCCGTCGTCACATTCTCTACGATAAATATAATTACACTATAGTCAACTATACTGGCCTAGTGGCGATTGGGGTGAGTTACCCTATATTATTATTTTAGAGAGATTATAAAATAATAATAATTAGCGAAACTTGGGTGCATTAATGCTCCTATGCCCACCTCTTCGGGGACACAGGAGTGTTATAATGGGATGGAGCTCTTCTATTTAAAAATGTATACACAAGTACTCAGGTCGAGCAAATGTGAATCAAATGTGAATCAAATGTGAATGATTAATGCTAATTTTATATCAGTATTATTAGTTAGATTTAACAATTTATTTATATCATTGTATGGTTCTATCACATTTGGAATATTTTACATACAGGCTACTGTCTCAAATTGACTCCGATATTGGGCTACATAATAATGTTATGTTTAATGTTCGCCATTAAAAAAAACACAATAAAAAGCAAGTTTCCCGTTATCTGGTATTAAATAGAAGAAACTATTAGTATATAAGAAAATAATTATTTAAACATGAAGGAAACGTTATGATGCAAAATTCAAAGAACTCTAATGTATAAGACGCAATACTGATTTTGGAGATACTTAAATAAATAGATTATATTCCATGTTTTGAAATTATTATTATATATATATATATATTTTATTTTTACTATCGCAATACAAAAAAAATATTGACATCCTTACCTGAGCAAGATTCATAGGACTCCTTCCGGGTGGAGTGGTAACTTGGCTGGCAACTAAAGACGCAAGGGCTACTCTCTGTTGTCCAGACATTGCTCTGATGATGGGTAGAATCTGTGCAAACTTTCCTACGTGGTCTTTCCTCTCCAGTGCTCGCAGCACAGCATCCCGGACCATCCCTTCTTTATCTCGCAAGTTATTAGAAGACTTGTAATTTTTGATAAACGCTCTTCGGGTAGTCATTTCGAATAAGTCATCGAGGGAATCACTCTCCAAGGAGTCCAGATTATATTGAGGTCGGTGGGAGTTCGTAACGCCTGTCGGCTTCACTATTTTAATAGGAGGTTTTACGATTGTCTCATACTGCCTCGACTCCTGTGCTATCATTACTTCATCACTACCAAAATCAAAGTCTTTAAATACATTTTGACAACTAACCAAAGTTACTAACGAAAGTAATATAAATTTGTTAAGGCACGCCATTTTTTATTTTGAAACTATTTTTTTAACATTATTCACTTATCACATATGATAATGTAGCAATCGCGAGCACATATTTTTTGCGTAGAGACAGTAACGCGTTGATGTCTAATGTAGGACGATGCGCGGGCGCAGCGTTCGCCGATTCACCGTGGAGTGGACGCGTGCGGAATCCCCACACACGCGTGCGCAGTAGATGTACTCTCTCATCTCATACAAGCGCGCGCAGATATTACCGGAACTGGCGACTTTCACCTTTCGTAGAGGTCAGCCGTGGTCATCTGATAGCTATTGTACTTATCACACAATAAATTTTAATGGTATTGCATAAACGGAATATAACACTTTTGCAAAGTTATATTTGCGGTTAGTAAAATAAAATACTATTACCTCCGTTGACAAAGCAATATGATCTTTAAGCACAAATAATAATGTTATTAAGAATCAGATTTGAGATTATGGAATTTATGAATTTTAATTTGTCGGAGTTATGAATAATAACAGTATTAAAAAAAGTAGATAGGTATTGAAAAGAAACAGGTACCTACTTAATATTATACCTACTTGTATTTTTTTATTATCTTCTGGCTTACAAACTAATAGTCAATATACTTTGTAGTATATTGACTATTAGTCTACTAGTACTTTGTTATTGTAGTAAGGTTGTTGTAGTACTTTACTTTATACTTTATTTCAAAATTATAAAATACTTATTTAATAATTTCTGAATAATTAAATCAAAATACGAATTACTTTATGCTAAGTAGATTTATTTTTTATAAGGTTTTATTTAACTTGCTATGTAATGTATGTTTGTTCGGGTGAAATCTTGCAACTCAATTTTGAAGCAGATATTTTCACCTGATTACGCTGAAATTTTGTATACATGTTCAGTTTCGATGACAATGCGTGTTAAACTTTGTGACGTCATTCTTAATCTAACATGGCGGCATATCCAATATGGCGGACTATTTATTTTTAGTGCACTTCTACAATATGGGTATCAAAAGAAAAGGCTTGCTAAGAATAACTCGAAAAAAAAATCAAAAGTAAAAAACCTTTTTAAAAAACAAGCTTTTATTTGAATGCGCTTAAATAAAAAAAAATTAAAAAATATATTATTTGAAGTCGGATATTATTTTTGGTAAAAATTTGTTTATTTTACGATTTTTAGTGAGGGGTAGACCTAACAAGGATGCTTCTCGGATGAGGAAAAGACGGCTATTTGAGATAGAAAAGGATAGACGGAAACGCTTAGAAAAAAATAAAATGCCATTAAACACAAAACTTGGAAAAATACACCAAGTCTCGCAAGTCAGTTCTTCTACCGTAAAAGTCGTGAGATCCATGTGATACCAAGTCCATGAATTTATTCAGTCCCCGTTTAAAGGAACTTCTGTCTTAAGTAATTATGCACTTAGCTTACCAGACACCATCTTATAGTGACCATATCAATATTAAAAATCTTTTATGTTTTAAATAAAATAGTTTTGACTTGGCAATCGCACTAAAAGTGAGATACATTGTGTTTTCATGCGATTGCCAAGTCAAACTATTTTCTTCAAAACATAAAATACTACGTTAAAAATTAAAAATGTTAAAAATTACGAAGTTTGACTAGTTATAATTCTTAAACTACTCGTTCAAATTGAATGAAATTTGAAATATCCAGACTTTATATAATGCCTGCTTGGTTACTAAAACTAAAATTTAGGCTTTTTGTTTTATCCACAACGAAGTTATAGGCGGTCGAAAATGACCTAAGTTGCTTTTGAGAAAAGTGTGGTACGGCTGTGCCGCTTTTTAGTCGGATATGAGAGCATATATTAAATAGATTAAGTTACGAAAGTCAGAAAGATCATGCCCATCGCATTTCGTTGATACACAATAACTTATGGTCTCTATAATATAGCATCTATAATGGCATTTATAACCCATATGAGTGCAAAGTTCATTTCTGTAAATAGTCGAGAAGTTCCGTCGACTGTCTTTCGGCTCCACCATCAGATCGACTCATTCGACTCGATCGACTTATTAAATAGTAGTGCTTTTGGTAAAAAGATCTCAACAATACGAATGAAATAAGCCCAAACACTTGGTAGTTCCTACGTAACGATGTGGTACTCTCCCCTACCCTTGACTCTCCGTCGTCTCCATCATCAGGTCTGATATAAATCTTTGTTTCGTACCAATTCATTGTTTTGTAGTATCATTCGATATACACACAAATATCAAGTTTTTACACGATGCGTGCCTACCTTGTTTTTTTAACGAGAGGAAAGCGCCTTAAGCTCCCTGCTCGGTACCTCGGGAGAGGCCGAAAAGGGTATGTCGGGGTCACCGGCCTTCCAACTCAACGGGTGGAACTATTGTTCGCTTGGCTCAGTTGGGTCCCTAAACCTGATGTGAGCGTCCGCGGCACTCACGTGGCCATGTGCTCTGCCGCACATCTCGGGATTATACCTACAACTGCTGTAAGGGCGCAACTCCCCCGTAGTACGTCTAACAATCCCGACAAACCCTATTAGTCGCTAAACAAGCAACAAGCTTCCGACAAGCAGGGGATGCCGTGGCGGTATTCTTACGCCCCCAAAAGAGAGTTGCCCTTGATTTCTTAGGGTTTCCATCATCAGATCCTGACGTGGTGGCAATGGGACCACTTCGGCAGCATATCCTTTCATATAAAAAAAGACTAATCGAAATCGGTTCATAAACGACGAAGTTATCCGCGAAAACACTTAAATATAAATATAGTATATTCCTATATTTACCTCCTCCTTTTTCTGAAGTTGGTTAAAAATGAAAAGAAAAATGAATTTGCATGTCCTACATAAATCCAAATAAGTATGATATTTTTTGGCTACTCATTCAACTCGAGTTTCTCAGCCGCTTTTCGCTTTTTACAGCATGTGGTAGGACACTAAATGTTATGCCAGTCACTTTCAAGTATAATATTGGTATAATAACTATTGTAGCCCACATGTAAATTTATCGTTGAATCGATGATGATAATCCAATTCTCACACTGGCTTTCACACTTACTTATTGTTACGAGAGTTATTCGCACGGACGTCATCGGATGGTTATTTGTTATGCTGTAATAAACTTTCGTGGTAGGAACTGGAGATGTATCCGACGATCATCGATTCAACTTTTTTCCCATATAATTTCGTTAAGCATGAATCAATAATATTAGAGAATTGATTTGATAAAAACATTCATTGAATGCGCCAATAAGTTGCAGCGCAGTTAGTTTGCCACACTCGTGTAAAAAAAAAACTTATTCATTGATCATTTTTCTCATTTAATACTTTTAACTGTAAGATTTATTTTTCGTATTTAACCACACAACAGTGTCTAATATCAAGCAAAAGAAAGATTTCCCATTCTGCATACGATCGTAAAGTTCGGGAACTCGTTTGGGTACATTGTTTTTTTTTTTCGAAAGTGTTATAGGTATTTCTTATTTATTTTTCCCAAGGCTGTCAATGATTTTAAGATCTTCAAGTGGTGTTAGTTTTCATGTCTTTTCAATTTTATGGTAGTATATAGGTTCAATTTGAGCTGAATAGGTCCTTAATCGTACAACATGCAACAAACCAATGCCTCGAGAAAAATATCAAATAAACATTCTGTATTATCAAAGCTATCATTATCTGTTCCACCCTCCAGTAGAAAATATGGAATACAAGTAACAAATGGAGCGTAGAAGTAGGATGCTCTACTGCTATAAATAGCGGGCGGTATGCGTATCTGTGTAAGTTATTTATCTTTACATTTTATGATCTTACTATAAATTTATACTTCTTATTTCAGCCTTGTAAAGTGTAATTATTATTTTTTTCACGATATCAAACCACATATAAAAACGCGAATAAAAATTGGAAGTGAGCGTAACAAAGTAACTTATATAGCATGTATTGTATTATCGCATTTATTGTACTTTTTTGATCGTAATAATTCATCATCGTCATAATCAGCCCATGTACGTCCCACTGCTGAGCACGGGCCTCCTCTACAACTGGGAGGGTTTAGGCCTTAGTCCACCACACTGGCCCAGTGTGGGTTGGCGGACTAACACACCTAAGAACTTTTCGGTGTGCAGATTTCATCACGATGTTTTCCTTCAGCGTTAAAGTGATAATTCATTATGAATACAAACATATTATTTCAATATAAGGTTATTTCAACATTACAAACAGACACTCCAATTTTATTTATTTGTATAGATAAAAGCTTAATACCTAAATGCACCTAAGATTTTGCAATACTTGAGTATGACATCTAACGTTGTGCTTGGTAATATCTAATAGTGTCTCACAATGCGTCTGTAGATAATGCGCTGTGAATAATGACAGCGTACGCGCGCCCCCACTTTCGTTAACGACCGCAGTGCGCCTGCTTATACCGCATTCCGTTAAGCAATCGCAGATTCATTTGCTATCTGTTATTTACAGGATGATCGCAAATTGTAATTCAATTAAAATTGAATGTGAAACGGCAGTCACTGTACTGGATTCCCGAAACTAGATAAATAAAGTATACAGAGACAGTATGTGAGGGGGTTTATATAGTATACTAGCTTTTACTGGCGACTCCGTTCGCGTAGACTACAAGGTTGGGTTCAGAAAGAAAATAAGTTGGAGCCTTTGATTGAAGAAATTCGTATATTTTAAACTGAGTTAGTTAGTTAAGTAAGTAAGTTACTAATCTTATATAGCCTGCATTTCAAAATCCTTTCTTAGGTCATATTAGCTTTATGCATGCAAAATCTCAGCCCGGTCGGTTTAAAATTGCCAAAGTTTCATACAAACTTTCATCCCCTATTTTATCCCTTTGGGTGTAGAATTAATCAAAATCCTTTCTTAGCGGATGCCTACGTCATAACATCTACCTGCATGCCAAATTTCAGCCCGATCCGTCCGGTGGTTTGGGCTGTGCGTTGATAGATGACTATGTCAGTCAGTCACCTTTGAGTTATATATATATTGAGTTATATATATATATATATATATATACAGATGGGTGCTTGTTAGATGTATTTATAATCATTTTTACATTTTATAAGAAATGAATAGTATTTAAAATAAAAACGTTTGCATGGCATAAATGTTTTTATGGAAATATCAACGATGGCTAGATACTTGTGTTATCTTTGCTTCCAATCTTAAATTAAGATTAAGACAATCGTGTAAAACGGATTTAACATCGCGAAGTAAACACTTAATATCAAGCGTAGTAAAGCTACGTTGCTATTACAAAACAAACACATATGACTCCTGACCTCATTAACGAATACAAATTGTAATCTTACTATAAATAAAACAAAATTAGTAGACATTATATTATTACCATTTATTACTATAAAAGGTATAATTGTAAGTCGGTTAAGCATCTACTAGGTAAAAAAAAAAATGTTGCTAGACTAGTAAATTGTACATCGACCTACAGCGCACTAGCGTGTTCAACTCAACATCGAAAGTACAAATAATTTATTGATCAAATTTTGTTAAAAGACGAGGCGTGCTTTGACTGTTTCTTACAATTTTTTTAGGGATCATTTAAATAAGAATATAATCGAATGATAAAACTACAATTTCATAGCTGAGAATATGATATGGACATGTACTGGATAGCGATCACGATACGTTAGAGGTAAAATCTCAAATTGGAACATAAAAAGTATTTGCTTTTCGAAATCAGTTTACTTGAAGATAGATAAAGAAGGCAGATGTGAGATTTTGTGACCATTCTACACTCTATTCATAACCAACTACATTTTCAGTCAGTTGGTTGATTATTTTTTAATAATCCACGAGAACTACATTACGGTTTTAAAATGTCTCTCCCTTCCTAGTAAAAAAATGCATTTGCCTCCTAAGATAGGCAAGCTTAAGTTCACAATAAGAACAGCCTGTCGACAAAACGTTTTGTAGCTACGCGAACAATAAACACTTAAATCATGAAGAAAGTTATGGCAACGAAACCACACGATTCTTATGGAGGTTTTCCTTCTTGCCATTAACCACTATTGTCTATTATATTGAGAGAATGTTGTGAAACACTCAAATATACCGCGATCGTGCAAGTATTTCTAACAAATTAAATTAGTTTCGTCATGCTTGTGTACAAGGATGTAGGAAATATTTCAAATTGTGTTTCTGTCACTTTCATATAAAATTTCTAAGTATATCTGTCGTGTTTATTTACTAATAATTTTTTTTTCACATAATGTTGAATTTTGGCGCTATTTAACTTCAGTATAAGTCAGAAGAAATCATAATATGTCACACGAGATGTCATACTAGCCATGGCTATATTTTAATCCCTCCAAATTAATATAAAGTTTTTTTTTTTATATGACAATTTATCAAGTTCTATATTCTACGAGTATGTATGTTCCACTACTGGGCACGAGCTTCATCTAACGGCTGAGACCTAGACCGTAGTCAGCGCCGCATATAATTTCACAAATTATTAAAAATACATTTTATAAATAAATCAAGGAAACAACAAAATAAATGTTTATACAATACATTTATTGTTTTAAAAATAAAATAAAATCTTTAATACAAGTCTATTACGTACATACAATATACAAACACACGATACATGCAAGACTAGACAGTAACGCGAACTGAGTTGAAAGGAGGACGCTACACGCATATTTACAATCATATTAGCACCGAACGATCCCAATATGAACTATCACGATAATCATAAATAGCAGACATTAACGATAATTAATCAGACGGATTTTAGCTTCAAAGTAACTTTAAATTTTACTCTACGATTTTCCTTGATTTTTACTCCTGTACTAGACAGTCTACCAATAAAGCAATGTCACAATTTTAAAAGTATATTTAAAAATCTTACCTTCTTAATTTAAATTTTTCCGAAACATACATAACATCTGCTATTTTATTACATAATTTTTACCTTTTATTATTTACACTAAATTTCGACACCGCAAACACAAATAGTCTTTTTGAAAATATTAAAATCAAATTTACCATTTCGACAAATTCGGGAACGTTTTGCCAGCAACTCTAACATTTACGTAAAGATTATGCAATTGATTTTTTGGAATGATAATGGAATGAGTTGGGTTATATTACATTTTGTCATGATATTTTAATATAAAATATAAGTTATTAAGTGATATTTCTTACTCTATATGCTAGTTACATAACCTGTATATGCGGGGCATTTTATAATAGTGCAATAGAACGAAGAAGAGCTCTTCATTATTTATTTTTATAGTTTAAAATTAAATGTGTTGAAATGATTTGATGAAATAATAAATGGCTTTATTTGCACTTTTAGTTTATTTAAGATGGAGACATTTTTACAACGTATATCACAATCAGAGAGTTGAGACGAGAGAAAACAGATTATATAAATTGTGCGGACCTGTGTTTGTTCCCAACATAACAATAGATGGCGCTACGTTTCTCATTAGTACATTTCAATAATATAAGATTATAAAATTTATCTAATTACAACAAAATGAAAATAGAATCTGCAAGTATTAAAAAGAGGAGTTTTAAAACAAAACAACAAACAAACACAAAGACCTTATCAAGCATCATTGCTTTAAATTAGTCTAGCTTTATTACGGAAATAAACCATTTTCATATTCATTTTCCTAAATATGCTAAAGTTATATCAAAATTGACAGCGCAATTACACACAAACATATTAACAGCATATTTGCATATCTATGCTTAAATATTGTACGTCTGTTCAATATTAGAATAATGCAATGAGCCCTACATTAACAAACACTTTTTCGGAAATGGGTTTTTTTCTGTAGGAAAAACATAACAAAAAAAATCATCGTCTTACAATCCCATTTCAAAATAGCACTACACAAATCAGATCTTTGATTATAAAAATTTACACAAAAAAACACAGCACACCATATAAAATATATTTATAAATTAACAAAAAATACTATTTACAATATCCACACAAGTGTACATAATTTCAAATATGAAATTCTAATTCTAATTTATCGGTCGTGATTCTCGTTAAATCAGTGCTGACTCGTGAAAAACTCCTAAACAAATATCTATAAACAAAATCAGTCGTTTTACTGGAGAATGCGTTGGTACAGAAATATGTACTTCACTCTTAGAGAGATTCAACAGTGTTTCTTGAAATTGGAAAATAGCAACAGTCAGGATCGATCAAACAAATTCTAAAATACAATTCACTAGACAGGTCTTAAATGATACTAAAATACGTAGCAGTGATGATCTGCGAAGTATGAATGATCAAACAATTAACACATGTCGTCTACTATATATTAATTCTATACGGTGGACTCAGTGATTCTCTGTCAAAATTTAATTGCTTTTCATTTTTTTATCTGCCCTTTGAAAAATTGTTTGAAATATGATCCAGAACTGTACCATGTTTAGACTTGAAACAAAGTTTAAGCATTTTTAAATAAAACACGCCTAAATTGAATCCATTCTAAATGTCACATTCAAATTCGGACACCCTTTTATTCCTGCCCTCAGGAGTCATCTGAAAATGAGAATCCCTCGTTCCTATCCTGGGAAAGCCATTGAAGCTATTCCTGCTAACGAGAGGGTTTTCCCTCTCCCTCTCTCTGTGGAAGCTTGAAGTCGACAGTTTACCATCTTTCCTCTCTGTGAAATTGTTGTCTGCGAAGTTTTTGTCGTTGAAAGTGCGTTCGTTAAATTCTCCATCGGAAAAGTTTCTCTCGTTGAAAGGAACGTCTCTGATGCCAAAACCACCCATTCTCGGCGTCCCAATGCCGAATTTGTTTCGCAGCTCCTCATCACGGAGACTGAAGGCGCGGTTGTCGAACTTGGCCGGACCGGTTGTAAGTCTGGAATCAGTGTTGTATCAGTATTTGTTGTATTGTAACCGCAATAATAAATTACACGGTTATGACCACATTTGCGTAGAAAACGCGGTCATTTCTCCGGGAAATATAATAAAAAAATATTATTGTTAACTTATTTAAAAAAAATATTAATCACTTTGAAAACTGTGATAATAGCAATACTTCATTAACTTATTATGTTTCTCCTGCATTTTAAAATTACACGAAAATAAACACATACATTTCTTGGTTATTCTAAAAAAACATGATTTACTTGACTAAAACACAAGTTTTGACTATTTTAAGGTAAACCAACTTCAAAATTTTGTTTAAAATGAAGATCTTATATAACTTGTCACTTAAAATTTACAATATTCATATGTTTTAAAAGAAATCTTACTCTCTGAAAGTCCTCTCCCTATCATACTCAGCTGACAATCCTTCATCATCATTAATTATAGCTGACGGATCGCTATACACCGACGAGTCCTGGTAGAATGAGTCCAAATCCACATAATTTCCTTCTGATGGCTCATTATCCAGCAGTTCTGCAAGCTGTCCCTTCAGTTGGGCAAAGGTGGGTCTTTGGGATGGATCTGCATGCCAGCATGAATGCATGGCTCTGTACAGTTGTGGCTTGCAATGGGGTGGCCTTTCGAGACGATATCCTTCTGTGACGGCTGTTAGAACTTCACGCCCTGACATGGCTGCGTAAGGCGTGGAACCTGAAATAACATGTGATATTTTTAGTACGTGCATGGTGGTTTCATCTTATTACGTGGTTATAGCTTCTAAGATATTTCCCTGATATCTTTGCAGATTTAATTAAAACAGTACAAGTAAATGACTGCGTCGTGGTCTCGCGGCACTAGTATGTGCTGTAGGATCTAGTGGTCCTGGCTTCAATTCCCGGGTTGAGCAAAGTGTTCTTGGATTTTTACATTAGAAAAATCTCAGTAGCGAACGTATCCAATATAATATAGCAATAAATAAATTCTCTTCATAGGTATTTGTATCCTACAATGTCAAAATGAGTATGTAATTGACACGATGCCAAATGAAAATATAGCAAAAATTTCTATATTTTCATTTAAAATACTAATAAAAATGTGCTTATCATAGTTTTCTTATCAATAAAATATTAATCGTTACTGAAAAAGAATCAATTTAAAGCTATTTAATGACGGCAACATTTGATTGCGTTTTGCCAATTCATTCATAACCTCACATGCTTTTAACTTTTGACATAATATGCTTTGTATCAAAGAACCGTGTTTAGTCATCCACCAATACTATTCATAAACATTTGATGATGTTTGTCATCTCTTATATCCATGATTTCGTCTCTCATTAAGTCTGTCTGTCGGTACAATGAAAACAGTTGAGTAATGAGTAATGCGGAGTGCTTTCAAGACCCTGTCAAAAAGAAGACTTTCACTAACATTCATAACTTGTACTTTATATGTTTTTGCTTGTCCAGTGGATATACTATAGCTATAAGATTGATCAACCATCAATACTATTAATAGCTTTGGTCACAATCATCGTGCGTAGAAATTTTAACGAATCTCTTAAAATAAACGAACCACATTTTCTTTCTTCATATACTTACTTAATTTTACCGATATGTTGCCTATTTTGAAATATATGTACGCTACTTATATTCTTCATTATAGCTAGTCGTTTATATGAGCCATTACGTGTTTTCGTGAGCGAATACGATAGACTCATACTATTATATCGATACAATGGGACCCCTCGATACAGGCTTGCCTAGTGAGGGGACCATTTTAGACTGTTACTTGTGGGTCAATAATTAATTGCATACGTTATCATTGTATACTTTTTACTAATTGTATGTCCTGTACGTGTGTAATTGTATTAAAAAAAAAATAAAAAAATAAATATTTATTCGACTGTAATTTTTTTACACACTCACCAAGCGTAACAATCTCCCACAACAATATGCCAAACGCCCACACATCAGAGTGATGAGTGTACACGTTGTAGAGCAGAGCTTCGGGCGCCATCCAACGCACCGGCAGGGCTCCTCGCGCCGCCCGCGCCCCCGCACCAGCTGTTCGGGACATGCCGAAGTCTGCAATCTTGCACAGCTTGTTGTGGTCCACCAGCACATTACGCGCTGCTAGGTCCCGGTGCACAATCTGCATATAGATGTATTCGTTTAAACATTTTCGAATTTTATAGCTCATTCTCTCAGTTGGTAAAGTAGGAGGAAGGCAAAAAAGCATTTGTGTAATATTTTTACAAGATTTTTTTTTTTAGTAATATTAAGATTAAAATTGATACTGGTAATGCTGTTAAATAAGTCAAATTAGACAAGAGTTTTTTTAATGGGAAAGGAGGCAAACGAGCTAGTGAGCCACCTGGTGTTAAGTGGTCAACACCGCCCATGCACACCCATAATACCAGAGGAATCATCGGTGCGTTGCCGGCCTTTGAGGAAAATATAGGCTCTTTTCTTGAAGGTCCCTAAGTAAAAGTATAGTTACTCCAACAGCACCAAATTCTTAAATTTTAATAGACAAATTAAAGATGTTATACGACACTAAGTAAATAAATAATAATTTGTTGCAAATATACTTATTGCATGATGAAATCACATTTATTAAGCGTAAAGCAATATTCTCACCCCTTTAGATGCTATATAATCCATCCCACGAGCGACACAGTAAGCGAAGACCGTGAGATCTCGTGACGTCAAGGCTGGACTGGCACCAAACCGGTCCGGTCTCGCGCGACGTTCCCGAAGGAACGCTAACAACTTGCCACACATTACGTACTCCATAATCAGCAGATATGGCTCTGAAATGAAATAAAATACAATCAATTATATCCTTAAAAATATTTTTGAATCTATCAAACTTTTCCACTTTAGGAGCAGTGATGGCCTCGAGGTTTAGGCGCGCGGTCGAGAATTTCGGCGGTCGCAGGTTCAAACCCCAGGCACACACCTCTGACTTTTCGAAGTTATGTGTGTATTCACAATGAATTATCACTTGCTTTAACGGTGAAGGAAAACATCGTGATAAAACCTGCACACCTAAAAGTTCTTAGGAATTTCTTAGATGTGTAGTCCGCCAACCCGCACTAGGCCAGCGTGGTGGACTTAGGCCTAAACCCTCTCAGTTGTAGAGGAGGCCCGTTCTCAGCAGTGGGCTGATGACGATGACGACGATGACGATCAAACTTTATCTATTAACGATTTTATTTATATAATTTATATACGAGTAATTAATGTAATGAACGACTTTGTTGTTAGAAAAGGCAAACCAAAACATTTTTAATTGAGAAATATGTTACGGATTTAAAATTAAATGTACATATTATTAGGCCTTTCTATGGTTTTATCAATGCACTTAAATTACACTTGATTCAAAAACTCGTTCTAAGACTAAACTAATCAATTTTCAATTACAAAAAAAACAACGGTTAGTCCTTATAGCATCAGTTCATGTATCAATGGAGCCTCCTGATAATCCTTTTGTTTATACAAAAAATCTTATTCCATTACATACCTTGTTCAGTGCAGCAAGCTAGCAACGTCACGACATTGGGATGCGTGCCTATTTTTTGCATTATGTATATTTCGTGCAGGAGCTCTTGCTTCTCTTTCTGTGAAGCTGTCTCCTTTATCGTCTTGACCGCTACCAACCTCGTCAGTCCATCGTGGCCATTTAAATCATCCGCTTCTGCCTTCCACACCTGAAATGAAAAACACGGAAATTATGTATACAGTACAATAAATATAAGTCGTGATGGCCTCGAGGTTTAGGCGCGCGAATTTCTTAAGTGTGTAGTCTGCCAAGCTGTACTAGGCCGGCGTGGTGAACAATGCCCAGCAGTTGGACGTACATGGGCTGATGATGATGTTGAGGATAAACATTAATGATTATAATATTTTAGCAAAGGTAATATTTTTTTTAATAAACTTATCAAAGACCAATTTTAAAAAATTCTGATTGGATTTAGAAGAAAAATTATTATCTTTTTTTTCGATAACGGACCATAATTATAACTCTGTTATGTTGTTATGTCTGTTAGTCATAGACAATTAAAAAATTCAATGTATTTATTTAAAAATACATTACTTAGGAAATCGTTCAAAATACCTTTAACTAAACAGAATATTACCAATATTTCACAATATTTCTCACGCGTAACTTAAAATCAAAATCAAAACTTTATTGATTCAGTTAAAATTACATACTCGTATATTGTAAGTTAAAAAAAACAATGAAATGCTTACCTGCCCAAAATTGCCTTGTCCTAATAAAGTCTGCAACCTCAATTTATTTCTCGGAAACTCCCACTTTTGATCGGGCATTGTTGGCGTGGGCAGCGGAGGCCGTGCCACTGGTGTGATGGGCGACTCTTTTTTAATCTCCCCGTCGTCAAAGTATCCTTCATATTCCGTATCTATATCTTTGGTCTTCTTGTTTAGTATATTTCTTAACACAAATACTACAATCGCAGCTACGGGTAGAAAACCTAATCCAGCCAGTACGTATGATGCCGTATATGTTTTTTCAGCCTTTATGACGACTTCTTCGTTTTGCGATGACGGATCTCCTTCCTTTGATGTGTTAATCACATTAGTTTCTACGGAAGTATTTGTAGATACGATAAGAGGTTTAGAACTTGATTCTGACGATGTCCTAGAAGTGACTATAAATGGTTTGAAAGTAGTCGTTTCAGCAACAAGTGTTGTAGTAAATATACTTGCAGTTGTTGTAGTGTCAGCCATAGTTGTAGTCTTAGCACTAGTGGTTGTAGGCGTTGGAGTTGTCGTTGTCGAAGTACTAGATGTAGTCGTAGGTCTACGTCTCTTTAGGTTATTTTTGGGTCGTACAGGAACAATTGGCGTCGTGTTTTCGAATTCGCTTTGTCGAAATAATGTCGCTAATCTGTCTGTGGTTAGTAATACAGGCTCGTTCTTTACGTTAAATGATAGAGCATCTGAAATCGGCGGTACCGTTGAGTTCGAAATTGAACCCTCTGTTGTTGTAGTCCGTATTCTGATCCTGTGCCTCAAAGGTCTGGTAGTTGAAGGAGGCTCAGACGTTGTTTCAGTTTCATTGACCAAAATCGCTTTTAGAGTTGAAACAATTTTAGCATCATCATTAACAATTGTTGTGTTTTCTGATTCTTTCACCCCTACATCAGTTTTGTTTTGACCTTTCATGGAAGAAGTTATAGATATCGAAGTTACGACAGCTGTATACACGGTTGTTGCAACCTTTTCTGTGGTAGCATTCGTGGTTATCGTCGAAAGAATTTCAGTACTTGGGGATGCAGTAACTCTAGAAGGTCTTCGTTTCAGGTTAAAATAACTACGAGTATAGTTTCTTGGAGCAGTTATATTACCTCTAACAATATCCTTAGTAGCGTTATTAAAATTATACTTGAGTTCTTTTAATACAGTGCTATTTGTCCGGTTGCTTTCCTTACTTCTTTCTGTAGAACTGGGTGTGATATTCTGTACGATAGCATCTGTTACATTATTCAATTGTGTTGTGGTTGGCGATTTCGCAGTAGTTGTAGTGGTCGTAGAAAATTTTCTGTACGCATTTACTAAACCAACATGTCTTGCCGGAGCAGGTCCTTTTACTGTGTTTCTGATCTTATTTTTCTCTATGATATTTTTGACAACTGACACGTCCATGTCTTCGTTCACTTCTTCCTCATCAGCGCTTGGGTTTTTGTATTTTTCTGTTGCCGAATACCTTGAATTAAACTTTCTTTTCTCTAATGGAGGCGCGATAAAATTGACCGATTTTGTTGATGCTGACAATGAAGGAGAATATGTTAAATTATCGTTAATTCCAGGTCCACCAAGTTTCTGCCCGAAATATATAAATGGTGCCATGTCTTCAACAGGTAGTTCCGACTCTAAAGGTCTAAAGTGGTTGTAAATCTCATCAGACATAAACAAAGTCTGATTTTTATCCTTTTCGTTCTCTACTTTGTGTAATTTTGTAGTTTTTGGATCAGTGCTATTAGCGATGGTATTTGTTTCTGTTTTGTCATCCTTGTCTTCATCGTTTGGTTTTTCTGATGTATTTTCTTTGGATGAATTATAAATATCTGTAGTACTTTCAATATATACAGTTTTATTTTCTTTTATCTCATTACTAATTATAGTTTTATTTAGGTTAGGATTTTGTGTTACATTCTCTGTGTCAGAATAATTAAGAAGATACAACCCATGATTAGACTCGTCTACTTGAAATTCCTCATCTGGGTCTAAATCTTCTTTTTCAGCACCTTCAAATTTGTCTGGTGGGACGTATATTATGCTACTTTGCGTTACCTGTTCAGGTATAGTTACCGCTTTATTTTGACTAATAGAGTCTCTTCTTCTAAAGCCTGTTCTGCTTCTATTGTCATGGAACACTCTGGGGACAAATAAGTGCCTGACCTCATGTGGCTTCACTTCTTGACGTATTTCTTTTGAACCGTCTGAAGTGATCAGTTTGAGCGTGGGAGTGGTTCCATCGCTAGAATTTTCAATCGTTAGCCTCTTCACTGTAGAGCTGTTTGAGTCTCTTACTTCTAGATGGGCGTGTGTTGTGTTTGTTCTGAAATAATAAAAAAACATTTTTGATAACATTTTAACTGAAAAATTATTGTCATAAAGGCGAAGCGCCTTTAAATGACTCAGTTTTGTTACTTTTAAAACAAATTATTTCACTACTTAATATTGTATAAATGCCTACTTATTATAAGATAACTTTAATTATAAGCCGCATTCCAACTGCTCGTTACCGCCTACTTGCTCAATTGACTTGAATAACCTACATACTTAAATAATAAGTGTCAATTTACCTAAATGTTTAACCACCCGGTTAGCACCGCACGTTCCCATAATTTAATATGAAAAGAACATAATGTCATGCACGTTATCCTCAATTTATCTACTTGGAAATATTGGTTTCATAAAATAAACGAACATTTAATAAAATAGATCAACTTTATTGCGTAATTAGTGTTTAGATAAACCAGACCAACCAGGCAGGTAAGAAAAAAATAATTAAGATCTGAATGGATATGAATCTCAAGCTAGGCAGTTTTGGATTGGGTTTTTCTGTAAGGAAATTTACAGAAAAAGTACAGAACCTAAATATGTGGACACTATACTTTCCGACATAACGATGCATTTGTATTAAAAATATTTAAAAAAAAAACAATATAAAAACCAACGCCACACTCGGATACTTGTCTTCATACAATAATGAAGACACTATACTGAGCCACTTCATCAACCTTAACTCTATCACTTTGACGTCATTGATAACTTACTTGTTAAGCTTAGATGCTAATGTAGTAAGTGTGTTGAAGTGCGTCGCCAGTCTTCCATTGAGGAGTTGCCTCCGTCTGGCCGCGAGGACTGACAGCAGCTGCGAGTCTCTTGTCGCATTTGCACTGCTTTGCGTTGTCGTTCTTCTTCCATGACCTGGAAATAATAAAAAATATCCATAAGTAAATGCATTATGTACTAGGTGGTCTATTTGTTAGTGGTCTGTAGATTTACCCATCCATAGCCAATTCTCAAGACTTTTCGGAGTTATGTTTAAATGCAGCATATAATACAAAGTGCTAACTCGTGCCCTTCTCTAAGCAATTATACGATGCAAGGCAAAATTACCTTCTATTATAATAAACATAAACAGGTATCTATAAATGCGACAGATGTCTATCTTAGAGATCATCCATAATATTTTCTACTGTTTTTTTCAGTATTCAATACACAAGCTAATATTTATTTACACCGGCCAATAATTTTGTAGTATCAATTACAACCGTCATAATAAATACGTTTTCACAATAAAGTCCTTCACAGCGCGAGTCGTCATGAGCGGCTTCCTCGGCTGACGATCGACGGTAACAATTATCACGTACGACTGATCGTTTGGCGGCCGGCGCAATAGAAACAATTACATGTAATCAACTAGCGATCCGGGCTCTTCACAACCTTCACCTACAATATTACCTCAGCAGTGTAAGAACAGTATGTCAACATAATCTTTGACATTTTGTGGATGTACGTTCGTGGATAATTTGAGTTTCGTTGCCATTTGTATTATAAACATTTAAATTTAGAATTTTAAATTATTTTCAATGCACGCACATCGTACTCGTGGTTGCGACATCACGAGGACACTACACGCTGCCATACATTTCTAAGTAGTTTCGGTAAACGCGTCAACGGCTTTTTGCACGTAATCGACGATTAACGAACATTCGTAAATATGTTTTTGATTTCAAATTGCGGTAAAAAAATTACACTATATTTTTTAAACTGTTCAAACGAGTAGGCCGTCCAATTAATCCATTAAGCACCGCTATATAAAAACGAATAGTAATATTTATATTTTAAACGAAACAAACAACAAAAGAATTACTGTTATATTAAACGTCTAATACTTTTTACACAAAATATGATTTTATAGAACTTTTTATTATATTTTAAAACCCTGAATAGACAAATTTTCAAAACAACAATCCTTACCCAATTATTTTCGTTAGTAATTAAAAGTTTTATTGTAATTCCCTTCGAATGCAAGAAAACGTTGTCCTACTGCGTGTAAACACTCATATGCGACTTGCGAGGTGGTAGGACAATTGCTTCGGTTAGTTGAACCACAGCTCAATGCTCTGCCATAAACGACCTTGGCACGCGGTGGAGAAAGCATCAGTACAGCGAAGACATTTGAATTACAATTAACAATGCATTAATGGAATGTTACTCAAGCGAGGTTTAATTTATTTAGCACAACATAATTTTGGTATCCGTATCATCAGTAAGCCTTTGCTATGGTATTTTTATGTCAAAGTCCAGTATCATTAAGAAATTGATCTTCAACTCATCTACAAGAATTCCAACCAGATTAAATATAATGTTACTATTATGAGAACGGTTCGGCGGTCCCTATGTCAAATCCCTAGAACAGACCTGTAAATTTTACCTTTTTTTTACCTAACTCATGATTTAACATTTGAATTACAAGTCACTTAATAAGGAGGTATCATAAAAAAAATATACCTAATATTTATCCACAAGGAATTGTTTAGGTATGTGAAGTTCACCACATACATACATACATAAACTCACGCCTGTATTCCCCGAAGGGGTAGGCAGAGGTACATTTCTGCACCCACATTTCGCCAGGTATGTATCGGTCCCACGTAATAGGGGGCGAGCCTATTGCCGTTTTTCGGGCACAATTCCAGACTCCGTGCTGCTACTGAGAATTTCCTAATGGAAAAACCCAATAACACTTTGCCCGACCCGGGAATCGAACCCAGGACCTCTAGATCGCTCGGCACATACTTGTACCGCGAGACCACGAGGCAGACTGAAGTTCACCACAAGGTACTTATTTAACGGGCCGGAGTAATAGCCAAACATAAAGAAGTCTCGAGACGAGTAGTGGGACCTTAATAGCCGATGACAAAGTTGCCGTGGTACAATTGGTTACACAGCTTATGAAACGAGAAACTGGGATAACCCCGTACGAAGACAAATATTTATTTAGGGACTTGGTTTGTGAGATCAAAACGTTTGTTATAGGTTCTGATATCCACCCAACAAGGCTTGCATGTTGTTGTATGATTTGATGTTATTAAAATTTGATGACGGAAAACTTATAAAAAAGTTAAATTCAACTATGTTAACAACTGACAATTTGTGGTAGTGAAATAGTATTACATAAAATTTACTAGAGCTAAAACACTCGTTATTAGTAATGTGCGATATAATTAGTGCAGTCCACGCCAGGTTTCTCTCGCGTGTCCGATGTCGTTCAATTTCACTTCACTTGCGCGCATTGTTTTTATAGACCTCATTAAACGATATATTAATCATCATGAGCACAAAAACTTATCTAATTGATTGTATTGCTATTGTGGCTCGATAGCAATTGGTAGTGATAAAAGAACCAATAATAGCATTTTATAAAATAATACTATTTATATACATAATGTACATATCACACACGCCTTATCCCTCCTTATCTTACTTTTGTTCATATAATATAAAACAAGCATCTGAAAAACATATCGCTATTATGATGATGTTTAACTTTTGAAAATACCGTTTGCGTACCTATCTGTACTAGACATTAACTTCTAGACCCTTTTTTTTCCGCGGGTAAAATCCTATTTACGGACCATCCCGCCCCGGGGGGGGGACGGTGTGTCGGACTCACCGGCGCCTTCCGACCCAGCATGAATGTTACCACCCGTTTTCGGGCGGCCGCTGGGTCGGGTCCCTACCAAAAATCAATACGCCGTAATACCGACTAAAAACCCCGCGACGGCCACCGTCGGCGCAAACGAGACGGCCCCGGTATATCCTGAAGCAAAAGCTATGGATTGGACCGGGACCGCCTCAGCGCAGTGCCAAGAGGCACGCCGACTTGACGCTTGTGGCGTCTTCATACCCTGGCTTTCGTAATCAGACCCGTGACCAGCTTGGACGGTTATGGACAGACACAGATATCTAGAACTAAATCCCAGGGCTAAGGAATGCCACGTCATACCCACAGCATAAATGACGGCTTGCAGTCGAGAAGTCTTGAGTTTAATTTAAGGCTAGGGCAGAGTGATATTTTCAAATTAAAAATACCGACTGGAGTCTAAAACGCGGCAAGACTCGCCCCCCTATTATGGGGCTAAAAAAACACAGCCCGGGAAATGTTTCCCGAAAACCATGTAGTTTTCAAGATAAACCTCTGATAACCGTTTTGAGGCTATTGGCATAAGTTTATGTATATTAATCTCAACCACCTCAATTTTTTTTTCAAGCAGTGATGGCCTCGAGGTTTAGGCGCGCGGTCGAGAATTTCGGCGGTCGCAGGTTCAAACCCCAGGCACACACCTCTGACTTTTCGAAGTTATGTGTGTATTCACAATGAATTATCACTAGCTTTAACGGTGAAGGAAAACATCGTGATAAAACCTGCACTCCTAAAAGTTCTTAGGAATTTCTTAGGTGTGTAGTCCGCCAACCCGCACTAGGCCAGCGTGGTGGACTAAGGCCTAAACCCTCTCAGTTGTAGAGGAGGCCCGTGCCCAGCAGTGGGACGTAGGTATTTGGGCTGATGACGACCTCAATTTTTTTTACCTAAGAGTACAAGGAATTCTTAGGTATGCGAATTCTCCTAACCTTTACTAAACCAACTTTAGTGATTCAAGTTGTAATCCTCTCAATATATGAGTGAATTACAACTTATTTGGACTTTACAATGAAGATATTAATATAGTTATGAGTAACTTATAATCCGTATTCTAAAATGGCATTTCCATTCAATTTTAGATTCACAAACTAATACCTAAAATGGTATTTTAACACGAAATAACGGAGGACGACAAGTTCGAGAGTGCCGCGGGATAAACGTCAAGATACGCTTCGTTGGTTCATAGGCATTTCAGTATGGGCCAAGCATAAGCGGATGGCTGATATAGGTAAATCCGAAGAAAAATATCTAAGATCATAATTTTTTAAAGTAGCTCATGAATAGTAATGAAGTCATGATGGCCTCGTGAATTAAGCCTGCTATTAAGACACTATTTCAGCGGCCGGAGCTTCAAATCCCAGGCACACAAGTCTTCCAAATTATTTGTGTACTAACATTAAATAATCACGCACCAGAGCACTGAAGGAAAACTCCACAGTAAAACAATTCTCAAATCGAAGGACTGTTATATTTTTTTTTATGAACTCTCGGGTTAAAATGCTCGTGACCTTACGGCTATACTTATAAAGGTTAGTAAATTTAATTGCTACTTAATTATACTTTATCTCTTTTCCTCTAACGTCACAAGTCAATCAATAGAGTAGGCCAAAGCATGACTAAGTAGAAGTTAAATTAACTAACGTTTATTTTTAAGGACCTTAGTGTCACATTGGCGTGAATGATAGGTTTTTTAATTAAAACAAATGCCGAACACATATTCATCGACTAAGTCTTCCCTCCAGGAGATGTCTGCTCCACCAGTTATCGTTAAAATGACATAATATATATGAAATGTTTATTCATCATCATCATCTTCGGCCCATATAAATCCCACTGCTGGGCACGGTCCTCCTCTACCATTGAGAGGGTTTAGGCCTTACCCTGTTTATTACCACTCTAAAAACAAATAATATTTATGAAGACAATTTGAAAATCTCTCTTACAACCAGAATGACTAACGTGCAATGAAGCGTGAACAGACTCGCACACGATTCAGTAACACCGACGTAACTATGTTTTGTGCGCGAGTGCAAAATTCTTATAAAATTTGTTGAATAATGTTGCATAAACGACGCTGGCTCCCAGAGTCCCGCGGTATTTTTCTGAATCTGAGCTTTTTTACAATTTCAATTCTCCAGTTCGTGTATTTGGTATATTTATAAGCTTGTAGCGATTCACATTTATTTTAAAATTTTACATAATATTCGACTTTTTTCTTAATCTGTTTTATATGAGGTTATTTTTTCTTAAGAGTTCTTCTTTATGTGCCTTTTTATGCTTCACTTATTCTAATATCACCTAGTTTTAAGACTAAGTTTTATACCAACGTTCACTTAAAAATGGAAACTCGAAGAATCTCTCTCTAGAATACGACTCGCTGAAGTATATTTAGTACAAATTAACATATATTTGCTTTATTTTATTAGAGCAATCAGCAACATTTACAACCTATACTTACCTAACTTAATTATACAATATTTGGGGAAACAATTTAGTTTGTGCTACTTAGTTGGCACCAAAAAGCTTAAATAAACATCTTTAAAGACTCTTAATCGGTTGTTAGGTCATGCATTGTGAGATACCTCCTTAATCTGGAGTTTTAATGGTCATTGGCTCGGTTCCTGGACCTGCCAGTCTGGAAATATGTATATTTTTTATTTAAAAAAGAATTTTAGCATACGTATTTTACAAAAAAAAGTCACGTTTCACTTAACAATCTCTTTACTACTTACTGACGTGATAGGGACTTAAAAAAATATAAACAAAAGTCAATTCCGACAACACTTTAAAAAAAACAACTTAAAACGTAAATAAATAAGTCATTTATTAATGACATATTACCTGACAACAAAACATTAAATAATAATTAAAAATCGATCACCGCTTGTGTTTCGCACCATTGGCTAACGGTACACACCGTTCACCGGCTCGGCGCACTATCGTAGGCTATTCGCCGCTTAACCGTACGAATGTTTACGTAATGCAAGTATAACGGGACACTTGTTTACTCGACTGTCGCTGGCTGCACTATGAATATATGGGAAATATTTTTATTGTATTTTTTTGTAACATGCCAAAAACTACTGGCTGATAATAAATGGTGTTCGGCTTATTAAGAGTTTCTATTTTTATACCATATCAGCCTCCGCAGAAGCTGGGTATAAGTGCTGATCGACTTATTATTTTCGACTGTATGACTGTGATGGCCTCGATGAAATTAGGAACCGGACAAGGAAATTATGATTATAATATACTAAAAATATTATTATGACGTTACTATACTATTGTATGTGTTGATGAGGGAATGTCTTGCGCCTATTCTTCTTCACACCAATAACACATTCTGATGCCGTTGCTGCCTACACTGACGATTTATTGGATCTAGTTATAGACTATGTGAATTACATTATGACTTTGTCTTCGACTGGCGATAAATGATTACGAATACCTCTCTCTTGTCGATACAAAATAAATAAAAGCCCAGCTTGCCTTACAAAATTACGAATAATAATTATCATTAAGCTTTAAATCTTTATTTAACAAAAGCGATTTGATATATAATATATCCTGCCTGACCCCACAATAAACAATTATAAACTAGACATTACACAATTAACGTGTAAAGCTTTTGGGCTTCTATGGAAGTACCGCCACTGCATATTGGTATCCCGTGTATACGAGTATACACAGGCTGATAACCAGAACGCAATAAATTTGCATGGGACACTATGGCGGGTTTTACACGCAATAAAAACCGTATGGCTACTTATTTTAAACACGCAGTGGGAATAATGTTCATTAACGAATGGTTAACATTCCTTATAATAATAAAACAATGTATTATATTTTTATTGTAGATAAATTGCGGTCGTAAAACAATATCACAGCTCATAAAGTTAGGATTAACATTGTAAGGAATTCTGCATGCTTGCATCTAATACACATTACACAAGTATTTTTTATATAAGTCTTAAACTCACGGGCTAGAATGATAGACTCAGGCCCAATCTCCATCTCAAAGGATAGTTGTTGAAAATTAACTGAATTACTTTACAATACTGTGGAAGATGGCTGTGTACTTTACAATACTTATATAGTGATTCATCATCATCATCAGCCCATATACATACGTCCTCTACAACTGAGAGGGTTTACGCCTTAGTCCACCACGCTGGCCTAGAGCAGGTTGTCGGACTACACACCTAAGAAATTCCTAAGAACTTTTAGGTGTGTAGGTCCTCACGATGTTTTTCTTCACCGTTAAAGTACATGATAATTCATTGTGAATACACACATAACTTCGAAAAGTCAGAGGTGTGTGCCTGGGATTTAAACCCGCGACCGCTGAGATTCTCGACCACGAGCATAACCCTCGAGGCCATCACTACTTCTAGTAGTACTAGACGATATTGTAATTATCGCATGAATAATATCGATCATAGGCCACCATGTTCGGTCATCCGAAAATAACGTAATACACTTGCCAAGGTCCATGGCATTAAATAAATACTGGACTTGATCATCAGCCCAAATACGTCCCACTGCTTGGCATGGGCCTCCTCTACATCTGAGAGGGTTTAGGCCTTAGTCCACCACGCTGGCCTAGTGCGGGTTGGCGGACTATATGGCGGATACTGGACTTATTAAATAATAATCCATCTAATCTAATATTGATTTACTAGTAAGTTTGTGAGCTAGTCGGTTATAAACCAAGCTGATAAATAAAAACTTAGGCTACGAACCTAATAAAAACATTTTATAGATATATAATATTTTTGTGAGTCACCAGACTGACTGAAGTAAATGTTGAATTTATATTTAGAGTATATTACACTGTGAGTGTGGTTTTTGTTATTATTAAAATATGCGCCAAATTTAAAACATAGAAAATAAAGTAGGATAATACAACAGACTCGCATTCCAGGATAGCCTATGTAAGTTGAGTAATAAAAAAACCTTTATTTTTCACACTATATAGTAAACATTAGCACAAAGAAAATATATCTAAAAATTAGGCGCATTAAATTGGCGGTCTTATCGCTAAAAGCGATCTCTTCTAGACAACATAAGTTCAGTAGTCCAAATTGAGAAAAAATAAAATTGTAAAGAACATAGCGATGTTCTTGCTGGCTAAGCAATTTTTCGTAACGCTAAATAAATCCCACCCTAACAAACCTGCGAGCTAATACGGGCTCAGCAGCAAAACAATCACGATTAAATCCACTAATTGATTGTACACGTATTATACCGCTGAATGCCTATTGATTATCGCATTACCTCTGACTGATTTGAAAGATGTCAAGGTTGGCAGCACTGGTGCCTTCAAAAATCATTGTCTATCGCAGATGACTTGCGATGACCCCTGCGTACTTCGAATAAATAATTGAGATACTAACATTTACCTACTTATTTGACAGCGTGGGTGAGTTTGTTGAATTATTTTTACTTGTAAATGATTTATAATAGAAATAAGTATTAATAATTATCACCTACATCGGAAAAAACAACGGTCCATTGATGACGAAGTACATGATATATACAATATAGTCTCAAAATCTTCTACGAATTTTCTTTGAAGCTTGATAACTCACTGCATTCACTGTGCCAATAAAGAAACTGGATGAATACATTGGTTGATCCAGAAATGCGATTCGCGGAAGCAGGTCACAATGACTGGTTTTTACCGTGTGATATTTACGTTCTCGTGTGTTATTTTACTGCTATATAGTTTTTAACCATTTAACAGAGACACTTCTTCTTGTTTCTACGACCAACTTTTGATGTCACTATAGTAGTGTAGGGCTTCCAATCCCGCAACAACAAAATACTGGTGAAAATCGAATATTACTATTCGAATATACGAATTAATATATATTAATTCGATATAATATTCGATATAATAATTATATATAATATTATATTAATATTCGATTCGGAACGGATAATTCGTATGTTCGAATTATTCCCTCAACCCTAATCTACAGCAAGGACCACCTAATCACTACCACTTACCTAATCCAAGCAGACTTCGAAATGGCGTAACGGACTATGGTATAGCTATCGTCTTGCTCATCTAAGTTATAGGCGGTACAGTTCGGCCCGTACTATCATTAGAAAAACCTGCAGTAATTATGTTTCCGAGGTTATTCTTAGATACAAAGTCAATACATTCGAGTCTCCACAATAATTTCGGAACGTGAAGAATTTACGTGCGTTATTAAAATATGATTGCGGTACAAGACTTGGCATTTAAATATGTGCTTGACTGCAAAGGTTACATATCATACGAAAACATTTCATATGCGATTAAAACTTTATAACTTTATTTTTGTTTCTGGTAGTCATAATATTATGACTTAACAGACTTTACTGAGATGGAATTTTTTTGTTTCATTCAATCAATGATATTTTCCTTAACCCAACATTATTTTACACCTAGGTCAATACTTCCCATTCTTTCTTTTGTAAAACTAACTACCCTCATTAAGTCCTTGGTATTCCTTTATCGTATTCATCACTACGTTTGCCAATCTAGCAACTGAGACTGATCTCAGACTATGACACGCCATTACCATGTTTTTTTTTGTCCCACACTAATATCTCCCCTGCATCGTCGGCACATTCACAAACATGCAGACCTGGACAAATATTTGTAGGTCATACGAGCGACGATCAAACACGCAACTTTTTTGACCTCACAGCTCGCCTTATCCTCAAGACCAATCTGGTGATTATTGCTATCTATTGACTAAGGCATAATGTTGACGTATCAACTCATTTATACTTTATGGAATTACGTCGTGATCCAAGCAACCTGCATTTCGTCAGCTATTTTCCACACTTCGTCGCGATCTATCGCGCAATAGTTACATCCAACCTGTGGGTCCATAAACGCTATAGAAAGTAACCACAGAAGCGATCCCAGATCAGTTACGCAAAGAGAGAGGCATTAAAGTTCGAGCGAGCACTGGACGGCGAAAGGGCCTGAAGGCTGAGAATATTCCTTATTACGAAACTAGGCAATCGAAAATCGTATATTTGAACCGCATCTGTTCCGTTGGCACATCTGTTTGATGTTTCTAAAACCTTATTGACCCGTTCAAATGTTACGGTTTCGTGTAGCTCTAGTAAATGGACGTTATTTTACGATAGTCTGTGCGGTAAAGATCAATATAATTGCGAAATCGATTAATGTTATCGTATTATAGATTGTTGATATAGATATGTGTGTCAATATAAAAGTAATTAAGCGTGCGATAGCCTACTATTAAGTATTAAGCAGCCAGACGAACGCTGATCACTATTCAAACCGACATGTAATTTCTTTCATGCGATACTTAATTTTTTGGGAAGCATGTATGTGTTACATATACTAAAATGTTTTAAAACATACAAACATGATAAAAACTGTACCAATAATTACACATACACATATACGCTCTCCACAAGGGATTTCTTAGATATGGTTGATTTGGTTGGTTGTTTCACAGACACGCTAGTTACTGTTATAAACTAAGGACTTATTCCTCAGAATAGTGTACAAGGCCTGTGCTCAGCGTGACGTATTTGATAAAGTTGACATAAGTTGAAGTTCTACTCATATGATTTCAATATTACTATCCCAAACAAAAACTCATGTATCTGAACACGCCTTAATAATACTATAACAATTTTAAAAAAGACCAGCAAAACGAGCGGTCAATTTTTCACACCTCGATTGAGACATAACTGTCTTCATAAACGTACTTATAGAACTGGTTAGGATCTCTCTCGGATGCACATCGACGTTCTCGTTCACTGGGTCAGTCAACTTATGCTCCGCCAGAATTGGACCGAAAAATTTAGAGCCTTTCGCTCGGCCGCCTTAATGACATTTAGCACCAATCAGAAGGCACATGGAAAATTTGGTAACCAGCCGTTACTTATACGATGATATTCGACATTTTGAACCGACCTACATAATATGTAGTATTCATTTGGTATATTGCACTTTTTATATGCACATTGCACATATATGTACATCCAAATCTTACCGAAACATATTTTTTTAAATTACTTTTTGATTTTTTTTAAGGGTCAGTTGAATAATATACGGGTAATAATTCTGATTAGGTTAGAGGGGTGGACTAAACCCTAAACTATAGAGATGTATTATGGGATACAAAATGCTTTATCTTTACGCTTAGGAACAAGATTACCGTAGGGCCAAAAGGATAAAGTTACTCTATGTACAATTGCAAAAAAATTATTTTTTATATTATACAACTAGTAGTAACAATTGTCTGTAGCATCGCTCGAATATAACATTTTTTATAAGTATTATCAGGATATTTTAGAAATGTTTTTTCTTTTGGTTTAGTCTTATCTTTAGTGTTTTTGCTTTGTGCAAGCTTTTGGGTTAGTGGGTTTGAGTCATTGTTTGCCTACTAGAAATGGCGAAGTTCCAAACATTTCTTTGCAAACGGATACATACAAGTAGGTGATGACTCAACATTTTAAATTCATTGGTTCAAATATTATCCTTATTCAAAATCAGAGAGGTTTAGAGAGAGAGGGTTTAGGCCTTAGTCCACCACGCTGGCCTAGTGCGGGTTGGCAGACTACACACCTAAGAAATTCCTAAGAACTTTTAGGTGGGCGATGTTTTCCTTCACCGTTAAACTAAGTGATAATTCATTGTGAATACACACATAGCTTCGAAAAGTCAGAGGTGTGTTCCTGGGGTTTGAACCCGCGACCGCCGAGATTCTCGACCGGGCGCCTAAACTTCGAGGCCATCACTACTTAAAAGATATACAAATCCGATTTTTGAATTTACATAAACCACATTTTTCCAACTAACAGAAGCATGGATTAAATAAAATTGTGATATTGTGCATATTATAGATATAGGTAGAAGAAAACAATATCGATGGAGAATTTGCAGTCATATAAAATTAATCTCAAAATATTGCACTACTGATTAGCATTAAATTCACACCGAACCGAATACTAAATTAGTTCCCATAGCCGATATTTCTTCACGCAACGCATTCGACTTTCCGCGGCTCCACAAAAACAAGCAATACGCCATATTTGCGCAAACCATTGTTAGGAACACACAAAAACGAGCCTAATTGTATTGGGTAAATGTGTCAGAAGCGCAATTATGAGTTACACATCAGTCCTGGCTAGGATCTCTAGTTATTCTCTCCATCATCAGCCCATATACTTCCCACTGCTGGGCACGGGCTTTTAGGTGTTCAGGTTTCCTCACAATATTTTCTTTCACCGTTGAAGTAAGTGATAATTCATTGTGAATACATACAAAACTTCGAAAAGTCAGATGTGTGTGCCTGAGGTTTGAACCCACGACAGTCGATATTCCCGATCGCGCGCCTAAACCTCTAGGCCATCATTACTAATTATTCTCTTACATAGAAACAACATATAACCTCACGATTTTATTCCTCTCATACATCTCACCAATTGTATTTCTTTGTCCCACGTACTAGAGGGCCAGCATATTGCCTTTTTCAGTTACATTTCCAGACTCCGTGCTGCTACTAAGAATGTCCTAACGGAACACCCACTAACACTTTGCCCGACCCGGGTATCGCACCTGAGACCTCTGAATCGCACGGCACATATTTACTTGTGCCGTGAGACCACGAGGCAATCACATTGTCCCCTTCTTCACTTAATTCCTCGGCTTCGTGATTAGCACTTATCAAGCCAATGTTTAATATACATATGTATGTATGTAGTATGTACAAATACATGGGCTAAAAGGCACGCATTTTTGAACTATAAAATAAATGCTGACAAAATGTTTACAGTTTCGTCATTCTTAGTATTATGCAATTATTTTAAATGTAACAATTCATCCACAACAAACAACTTATAATTTTCTGATAACTATCCATAACAGCCAGTTACTAGTCTGAACTTATTAAATATCCATCAATCAATGCCTTTGTAATAGCATTTAAAAACTGCGCAAAACGTTATTTAAGTGTAGAAGTGCGCTTTCAAATGTACACATAATTGCAACTACTAACCGCGCTCACGTAACATATCGTAATGGGAAGTGACTACTAATAATTGCTTCTGTATGTCTATCATTACTTAGAATTGCAAAAAAAGTAATTAATAAAACTATGTATATATTTTTCTTGATGCTTACAGTTCAAGATTAGGGCGAGGTTCGCCGATACACGATACCCCATGTCGACTAGCCATCCAAGTTATGAAAATCCGAAATTATCCACGGAGACTGTTTTAGTATATGATCTAGAGGTCCTGAGTTCGATTCCCGGGTCAGGCAAAGTGTTATTGGATTTTTTCATATTCAAATTTTCAGTAGCAGCACGGAGTCTGGAATTGTGCCCGAAAAACGGCAATAGGCTCGCCCCTATATATAACCCCTATTACCAGATAATATGTATTACCTAACTGATACATATTTGGCGAAATGTGGGTGCAGAAATGCACCTCTGCCTACCCCTTCGGGGTATTCCCTCGGCATGTAGGCATGAGGTTATGTATATATGTAAAGTCAATCATTCAACATAAGACTAGTATGGTAGACTATAAATCCTTCGTCTTCAATCGTAAAGCCCGTGCCCATTAGTAGGACTTATTTGGACTGATATTTTTAACGATTAAATTTTCAAGTTAAATACTATAGTTCTTTCTAAATATTTGACGATCACTTTTTTAGAATTCTGTTCATCGTCTTTTAGTACTTCAATCGGATTAGTGATTAGGAATGTTTTGCTACCTCTTCCAATTCCCAAGTATCGCTTGAGTGGCTCCTTTGAAACACTAATACACAATTAAGCCACAATACAATGGGACGCATGGGAAGAGAGCCGCCTGCGAAGTCTAGTGGTGCGTGAATAGGATGTGAGCGATTCGCGTTATGTTGCCAGCATACAATCACATGAGCGCGCTGTTAGCTAGCTAATAGCAGGCACAGTTAGCGACGGGGTTTGTGACGTGCTGTCTACTGTCAGTGTCGATGGAATATATTCCTTATTATATATATTCCTTATTCCTATATCTGATGTCGGGAGTAGAAGATGACGATGCTTATATGTGACAGCTCCGTGTCGCAGTTGGCTAGATACCAGCTTGCCAAACGAGAGGCCGCGGGTGCGATCCCCGCACCGAGACAAATGTTTGCGTGATCCACAAGTATTTGTTTCGGGTCTGGGTGTTTGTGAGACCGAAAAGTCTCTCGTGGTTTCTGATACTCACGACCCAAGACTTGTATCTTAATGTGAGGTCAGAACTATGTATGTGACTGTGTATTTATTTATTTATTTATGTGATGCAGGATACAGGTGTGTGAGTTCGGTGGAGATAAACCTCCGTGGTCGCCAGATCAAATTCCAGGTATAAACTTCTGTCTTTTCGAAATAATACACACTAACGATGAGTACCTAATTACTTTAACCGTTAAAGTAAACATCGTGAAGAAACTTGAACACCAAAGAGTTATCCACAAGAAAATTCTCGATTTCAGTTAAGACTAGCAGTGCTAAGACCTAGAAGAAGAAGTGCTAGTACCCAGCAGTATATAGACTTTACCATATACTTACACTTGTATTGTCAAAGGAATAGACAGGATAGGATCTATTAAGTTGTTATTGTTGTTATTGTTACCCCATGTAACAAAAAAAAACTATTATTCTTTACAATTCTGGACTCCATTTTGATATACTAACACATTTTTTACATATTATACTACGACGAATAAGACTCAAATAAACAATAAATCTATTGTTTGAAGCATTTATACATTCGAGTATCAAAAATAATATGTTAACCTCATGCACCAAGACTGCCAGTAACTGGTTCAATAAATATGTATTTAACATAGTTTCACTGACGTCATTGTCTACCACTCTACAATATATTACTTTAAGGTTACTCTTTCCACATACATTTTGTATGTTCTGGAATGGTACATATTTGTATTTCGTGTTTTCATTGAGCTTTATACAATGAAACAGCTGCGCACGTGCAATTAAATTAATTCTTTAAAATATATATTCAAATTAATATACGATTTACGGAACCAAATTTTTTAAACAAGCATGGATATTTCTCGTCTGGTCTTTCATAGCTTTTTTCTCAATATATTTATTTTATTTTTTAAGACGGCGATGCAAAAAACATTTTTGCAGTTTTATTTTGTCATTTGATGAGCCTCTTAGAAGCTAACAACTTTTTTTTCATCCCGCCCTTCTTTATTTTAGTGTTATTTTATATACAGCTCAATTATTAAAAGATGAAACGTGGGATACAGCCTGGTGACTTATTGTTGTAGAATCTTACTCTGTTACTATAAAAGCATTTGGCTCAGGACTCTATTTATTGTTTTTTTTTTTTTGAAGCCTTATAGAGGCAAAAAATATTCCCGGTAATTCATGACAGACTCACCGTTAAGTAAATATCACTTAAACTATATTTGGAGTCGCGTAATTGCCCCTTCGGGAATACAGGCGTGAATCTAGTCTCTAAGAATAAAGTTGAGAGTTTAAGTATAAATAGTAGAAAGAACAAAATATTACATCCTGACATCATGTCGATCAATCATCATCAGCCAAAATACGTCCCACTGCTGTGCACGAGCCTCCTCTACAACTGAGAGGGTTTAGGCCTTAGTCCACCACGCTGGCCTAGTGCGGGTTGGCGGACTACACACCTTAGAAATTCCTAATAACTTTTAGGTTCAATATCGATCAATACTTATCGATATTTTTCACATCTCTCAGAACACCTGCAACCTTTACTCTAGTGCGGCGAGCAGTGACCGGCAATGGGGTCGGCCGCGCGCCTGCAGCGTTGCAACACGACTCCTCTGTGCTTGTGCGTGTTTGCGTGTGTATGCGCATGCGCATCCTCTAATGAATAATCTCAGTATATGCACTTCCATTTAATTTAATTGTTAAAATCTTTTGTATAAGTCTGAAAAGCAAGTTAGTTGGTAGAGTAAGCACATCACTAATTTCTTATAACCGTTCTATTTTCTCTGAAGTATTTGTGAAAGATCGCCATCACTAGCTTCATCATCATCAGCCATTTTAGTCCATTTTTGACTAATGAACGCCATAACACGTTGTCCGTAGCCTTTCGCATTTATCTCCTGCAGAAATAGTTGCCTAATGTCGTCCAATGCTAAGGTGTCTACCTTATATACCTTTTTTCCTATTTCTTTTATGGGTCTAAACCACCTAATTTCCACCAATAGTACAACTGGAGGAAGTTATAAGCCACAAGTTTATTTTATTTCTTCCAAAACTTACTTCGTAGTTTCTAGACCAACTCGAGCGTCGAATATTTCATTTGTATATCCGGTCAATATGTAGTTATAATATCGCTTGCCTAAATATAGAACTTAAAATAATTATAACCTTTATAATGTATGGACATATGCAATAAAGTTGCTACTGCAGTCATAAATAACCAGTATAAATTAATTCCAATGACTTAGGACTTTCAAAAGTGTTTTAGATCACAGGTCACCGGTCACCACTGTTCAGCTAGTCTATAAACACGCCATAGATAATTTAAGTTTCCGCAATACTTAGTATTTTTACTACTTAGTTGCAAAATATGGTTAGATTATGTTTATATTTAAAATGTTATTGTTAGTTTTAATATGCCAAATGATCATTACTTAATACTAAAAGTGTGTTCTACAAATATAGACTTTGATGTTGAAAGAAATATTAACTCTAAATTAGAGCGAATTTCCTAGATTTATTTAGTGGCAAATCCCTTTTTCTGGAGTAAGAAGCCTATATCTTTCAAGAATAGTGTAACAAAGTGGTTGTGTATATTTATTTAAAAATTAAAATCCTCTTAAAATTTTGCAATACATTTTAAAACAACAAAAATGATTCCTCATTTCATACAACTATTACGACAGAACATACAACGGTATAATAATATTTAGTTTACCGTTTGCAGAATAATTGAGACTTTTACTTTTAATTCGTCCAAGGTCTAAACTGTTGTCATTATAACGCCTTCATTAAATATATTAGTATAATGGTCAATTTAATTATTTAGGATATATAACAACTCTATTAATTTCGATAGCAATTACGTATTATACCTATACTTACCTACTTGTTACGAAAGAATTGATGACCTATTGTAGAAGATGAATATATAATTATAAGGGGGAAACTATAGCTGAGTCGTCGGTCTCGCAGCCATGAGATATACGGGAATTGATTTCCAGGTCTTTCGTACATTTGTATACATAAATCCGGACAGCAATTACATTACAGTAAACTTTTCATAGTTACCTACTCTAAAATTTTTGGTTCCGTGATCCATATAGTAGGAGATAAGTACACAGAATCGAAGAAGCATTCTTTCAATGTAGGTAAAAATCATAAAGCTCAGTCATCACGGAAGTATATAAATAATAAAAAAATCACCAACTAAGAACTTTTTAAACAATATTTATTATCTAAAAAGAAAAACTTCAATGATCAAACTAAACTGCCACGTGACTGTCTCGTGGTCCCGCGGTACAAGTACGAGTATATACCGTGCGATCTAGAGGTTCTGAGTTCGATTCCCGGGTCGGGCAAAGTGTTATTGGGTTTTTCCATTAGGAAATTCTCAGTAGCAGCACGAAGAAGAAATTGTGCCCAAAAACGGCAATGAGCTCGCCCCCTATTACGTGGGACTGATACATGGCAAAATGTGGGTGCAGAAATGCACCTCTGCCTACTTTCGGGGAAATCAGGCGTGAGGTTATGTATGTATGTATGAAACTAAAAATACGAATAAGTATAACAATTTAAAGAACAATCATAAATTTGAAACTAAATATGGTACGTTCTCGTAAAGATTGCTTTAGCATCCATACAACTGATTAAAATATATGGAAAGGAATCTATAATACCAGACATACTATCGTTCAATGTAAGCCCGCAACGCGACACTTTTTGAGATGTGAGAATTATGGTGATGTGACCACGTTATCCAATTTAAAATAGGTTCATAGAATGCTTATAAGAAGCAGTCACTCACCCTTTCAATGTAGTACACAAAGTTATAAATAACATAGGTTTATATCAGAATATATATATAGATATATCGTTTCGAAATGTTTAATACAAACCAACGTTTTTCAAGTCCAGTTGGAGAATATAATCAATATTGAAATTTCTACATAGTGTTTTAAAAGTTGTTCTTATTAGTAGGTACTTCTTGTATAGTGACAATAATTTATTCAAATACAATGCGGAAATAATCTATGACATTATCAACCCTATTGTCATATTCTGAAACCTGTATTCTCGAAATGGTGAAATATTTTTACACCCACATTTTACCAGGTATTCACAAAGAATTATTACGTACTTTAACGGTGAAGGAAAACATCGTGAAAAACCTGCACACCTAAAAGTTCTTAGGAATTTCTTAAGTGTGTAGTCCGCCGACCCGCACTAGGCCAGCGTGGTAGACTAAGGCCTAAACCCTCTCAGTTGTAGAGGAGACCCGAGCCCAGCAGTGGGACGTATATGGGCTGATGATGATGATGATGATTTTACCAGGTGTTATTTGGAACTAAAAATTAATCTGTAACCGGACACGTATTTAGACGTCCTGCTATTACTAAGAATAGTACCTATAGCACCTTTTCCAACCCGAAAATCTAATGCAGGACATCTTGATCGCGCTCAGAACACGTATGCAAACGAGCCAACACAGCAGGATATCAACTTTGACACAAACAAAACCGCTCTTTTCCTTCATACGTCACGTATTTATTCTAGTTCTCGACATAAACTATTTTACAAGGAAAATGTTGACGTCTCGCTCACGTCTCCATTGTTAATGGAGCGTAGAGTCGTCCCGAGGTTCTCAGAAGCAATCCCCTGCTGACCGAACCACTTTATTGGTATGCTAAGTGCGCTTGACAATGTTTGTATTGGTTGATGCAATTGGATTGATGGATTTGGGCTATAGTTGAAAGCTATTGCATTGGGAGAGTTAGATGAATATGCAGGAAGTGATAATAGTTTGTAGTGATCAACTAGAAATTATAATGCAAATGAATTTAATTTAAGCAAAGTGGATATCTAGTTATAAAGTACGTTATAATCTTTCTTTGTTCTTCAAGAAAACAGATACTGAAACGTCATTTATTGAAACAGCTTTCGAATTACTACAAGACGACGATTTTTAACAATTTATTATAATCCATATTATATTCCTCAAAATGTTTAATCAGAAAAAAAGTAACATCTTTATTGTCTTAAAGGTCACGATGATGTAAATTATTAAATCAAATAAGCGCTTGATAAATGATGTGGGAAGAAGAAAAAGACGGGCAAGCATTAATTACTTACATATGTGGGTGGTCGCTTTACATGGCAGAAGCCTTCACTTTTTGTATCTAGGAGTCCAAACAGTCTTGTATTCCGAAATTTGTTTCTGCTTATGGTATACGGAAGCGATTAGACGACCAAATTCGTTTGTGAACTATGTAATGTTTCCCGATTAGAACATTTCTAACGGTTCTTTAGTAAAGTCAATATGCAGTTTTTTATTTTTTAGAATGAAAAAATATTTACAACGCCAGTCTTAGGCAACAATCAAAAATTAATAAAATGTAGAAGACCGAAACAAACGACAAATTATTGTTGCGCAAAACATGTAAGGATTTATTCTTGCACTTGATGAATAACTACTTGATACTCAACCTGTATAAGTGAAGTGCTACAATTACATAACTACCAACCAAAGAAAAGAGTTGTTCAAATAACAATTATCCAAAAAGATTACGACGTAATTGCCTCCGTACTTCTGTCGGAGATTAAGCCGATCTTCTTGTAAATTTTAATTTCATGCCCGACGATTTTAAGCCTAGATTAAGGTTGCGACAGATCCCGGCGTTTGAATGTCGAAACGGAGGTAGTTATTAAAGTTATAATTTAAAAACTGATGACCTCAACGACCGTGAGACAGGGACGGAGAAAGGGATGGTCTATGATTGCTGTTTCTTCATCTAAAACATCAATGAAACAAATCTAGATGGGTTTGCAAACAAGCAAACAATGGCTGTCATCTAATCGCAATAGGTTTTTTTAACAGTCCTTATTTATTTACACTTCATACAATTTGTAAAGGTGGACTTATTGCCCTAATGACTTAATGCCTTTATTTAGTTATAGATTCCTTCACCGAGATAAAAACTTATGCAATTAGCAAATATTTGCCTCGCGACAAGATTTTTCGTGGAAGAATACGCTCTTAAATTTACTTCTTGAATGATTACAACATTAATAAACAAAATTAACTTCTTACATACTATGGGACAAAATTCCAGTCCAAATTCAATCTCATTTGGAGTGTTAAACCCTCATTAATACACATGATAAACAAAAGACCAAGGATTCTAAAAACCCAATACGATCAATGGATAAACTAACATTCCTTAGCACCTGCCAAGGCGGCGGTGACTTAAGCAAATAGTTATCCATTGAGTTATTGACTTCGAACGTGCGATATCGGCCAACTGGAATAGCTTCGTGTCTAGCTTACGTATGCACTTAGGTATACAAGGAATAGCAAAATTATGTCCTCACTAACCATAAGTAGCAATGCCCTCAATGTTAGGGTGCGCGGCCAAGAATCTCAACGGTCGCGGGTTCTAACTTCAGGCACAAACCTTTGACTTTTTTAAGTTATGTGTGTATTAATAATGAATTATCACCTACACTAACGGTGAAGGAAAACATCGTAAGGAAACCTGCACACCTAAAATTTCTTTGAAATTTCTTAGGTTCATAGGCCAACCCGCACTAGGCCAACGACCACGTTGTAGTCCACCAGGACTACTGCCTAAACCCTCTCAGTTATAGAGGAGGCCATGCCCAGCAGTAGGACGTATAGGTATGAACCATAAATAACTTACATTCCATATTGCATTAAATTCGCTCATACAATTGAACTGTTTTGATTAATTAAAGAAAGTAAGTACTTCGGATCTTTTTGAAAGATAATTCCTAAAGAAAAATCAGAAAGATGACCACGACACAAGGCTTTTACCTAATTGTGGAGTCAGGACTATGTGTGTCACTATTGTAGGTACGTACCGTAACATCGGGGTACATTGTCCCAAAATTATGATGTTTTTTACTTCTCGTTTGAGTACTTTCATTCAAATACTATAAAGAAGCTTTTTTAGTCATATGTGTTTAGTTGTGGATATAATCAACCCACGCAGATACGAAAAAATAAAAAAGAAAACCCCTAGGTATTTTTTTTATTTTTGCGAAATTTGGGCCAAAGTTGCGCTTCAAGCGCGTTTCTTTGGCCCTGGGTTTTTTATTTAGTAAAACGTAGCTATTGGCAATGAAATCACAAAGCACCTGTTTAGTTTGTTTGCATATATCAAAGAAGTACATAGTATCTTGATTAATTTGTTTTTATTGCACAAAAAAAAACTTCAAAATAATCAACACAAAGTAATAAATCTGTTAAACATAGTTTTTTTTATAAATGCTTTGCTGAAACAAATAGAAAAATAACTTTTTACTTATTTATGTAATCACTAGTAGTAGTTAACATTTGTAACTATATTTAACATATAGTTAACTAACTAAACATTAATCAATTTTAGGTAGGTACAGTAAATAAGGCTTCCCAACCGTATAACTGTTCATCTTTTATCGCATGCCATTTCCAAAATTTTCCTCTCTTCATGCAACTTACTAGCACTGCTTCTTTGGACATGGATATAATTTTTCCTGGGTAAACTTATGATTCCCATTTAACCAAAACATGGTCACCGTCACAATAGTTCTCATTTCCATCCAATCTGGATAATATTCCTTCTCGATAACAGCTTCTCCAACGTTATAGCTCTGAGAATTTGCTTGCACATTCTTCAGCAAACATATGTTCAGCAAAGTACCAGTATATTTAGCTGATAGAAAAATTTTGGAAACCGTAAAATATATTTGGCCCATGGGCCAAAGATACCCGAAAACGATGGTCAAAGAATACTGTGATTTTAATAACCATATACTTCTCACATGAATGTCTTAAACTCTTTGATTTATATCACATTCGGATCCCAGATAAATATCTGTTACAATAGACAATAGTCAAACACTTTTAACTTACCTGTTTATTTTGTTTTGTGAAAAAGTTTGCACATTATAAATTCGCGTAGTAAACTTGTAGCAACTTGTCGCCGTCAAGATGGATTGACCAATCAGCTTTGTTAACCTTAAACTATTTTATCTACCTGCCCCATACCCCCATATATCGATGGGTAGCACGAACTACATCGCTAGACCCTGACGTGCGGCGTGGCGAGAAGTTTAAACATTTTTCCGTTTTGGGCCAAAGTTAACCCCTAGGGCTAAAGAACCCCGATGTTACGGTATTGATTATAATTATTTATTTTTACTGCTTTGTAGTATGTTGCAATGATATCACAATAAAATTATTATTAAAACGCAGGTTACAGAGTGTATTTTGTAGGTACACAAGACATCACTAATTTAAAAATTGGTTCATGAAAATTTGACTTTCAATGAAATAAGAACACTAAAATCAAACATAACAAATTATTGCAGATTTCATTTCCGCAAATAATATCATCTACTCAAACTAAGTTTAAAAAAAAGAATTGTAAATCTGCGTCATTTGAAGAATATATAATGTATGTATGTTGATTGAGGTATCATTTATAATCGGAGCACCGCGTAGCGTAGTCATCGTGATTATAAATAAGCGTTGAATCGAGCCAAGGGTAATTGCGTCAACATGTCTTAGTGGCCAGTAAAGTAATGCCCTCATTGCTTAGTCTGTTGTTTATGAAGATGGTTGGAAGTGTGTAAATGTTACCCAAGAGTTTTCACAGACTTTTTAGGATTCTTCTTAGGTTTAATACACCTGCTTAAATGGGCAGCATAGGCATCATCATCATCATCAGCCGCAGAATGTCCACCGTTGGACATTGGCCTCCCCAAGACTTCCAAAGCGCTCTGTTGGAGGCGGCCTGCATCCAGCGGCTTCCCGTGATCTTCGTGAGATAATAAGGCAAGGCATAATAAGAGATAAAACAAGAAAAAAAAATTTAAGCACCTTTTCAATTTTAAGGAATTGTAGCTTAAAAAATCACTATTTGAAGAACAAATTAACACTGTGTTAATCACTTACATCATATCAGTATATTATAAAATGCCGGAATCGCATATTACAGAGGGACCTCATTCATCTTGCGATACAAATGTTCGAGAGACTAGAAATACTTTATTTCCCTATCGTCGTACAAAAACTAAATGTGACATATTAAATTTCGATCGCGCATATACATAAATATATTATTATATATTACGTTTCGTTGCGGAGTTTATTGTGGGTTACAAGGCCCAAGGAGATCAGCAACTAGAGCTGTAGAGAAAGCGTCGGTCCAGTTCCTAAGTTCAGTAGGACAGTCAGAAGTGTATTTAGACCGTAAACTAGGGTATTCAGACAGATGTATGTATGTATGAGTTCATGTATGTATGTATGCAAATTCATCTCATATTGGTGTCACCCGTGACCATGCAAACCACCGATGTATGATACGTTGAAGGTAATCGCCGCGGTTCAATGGACACTCAAGTTTATACATATATGTATATACATAGTTTTATCAAGTTATAGTTTTGCTATTGTTATATCATTCTTGGTATTATACTTGCCTGTCTGATATTAACAGACATTTTCAATATAGAGAACCTAAACTGACACTGTATTGAAGCTGCATTACAGCAATCTAGCATTACAAAATTAGTAATATAACCTTCAGGATTAGGCGCAGAGCCAGGGCCAAAATCTCGGCGGTCGCGAATTCAAACCCTACACAGCACAATTTTCGAAGTTATGTGCGCGTTTAAAATAATTTATTACGCACCTTAACGGTGACGTAAATCATGATAAGAAAATCTGAGAGTACCTTAGGGTACTTGTAAACAAGGCTTGTCTCAAGCAGTGAAACGCAGTTGAGCCGAAATAAATTTGAAGTTAAGCATCGAACATCGAACATGATTGCAAACCGCGATGCCATTGTGTAAACTATCCTATTAGTTTATTCATTCTGGGCGTGTTTGTTCGTTATTCACTGACAGGCCCACGGAGATTTGCAATTGCCAGTTTCGGTAACCTTTATGTTCGGATAACATTCCAGCCACCACGGGTAACGATGTTTACGATTTCGAAATGTTTTTGATAAAATTAAACAGATAAACAAAAGTTATAAAAACTACCGGACGTTTACAACTTGGCAAAATTATTTTACATAAAAATAATATGATATTGTGTTATTTTACGAATACTCTGAAGATCTCGTGACTAATGACGTGGGTACTCTTTATCCATAAAAGATTGGTTCTTCCTGCTGTTTGGAATTTTGAGTGATGGGAGGTGAAAAGCTGTTGCTAAATATAGTTTTAACCAAACTTTACCAATATTCTAGTATAAAAATGTTGTCACAATTGGGTTCGTCATACTAAGTGCTTGCACGTAGTAGTTAAGGGTTATTTTTTATACTTTTTCATTAGTGGATTCTGGGTCTCTGTTGGACGCATTTATTTATTCACCGGGAGGCCCAATAAAATATCTACTGATTTATTAATATCGATGCCATCTTCTCCCTTATTAAGCCGATTTACAACAATTTCCTTGATACCATCTTCGTGTACAAATTTGGGGTCAAACGTGATTTATGAAAATGACCCATAACTACGCTTGTTGACAAAGGAAACGCGTGGTCGTCCAAGCGACATTTCCTGCAATTTTCAAACTTAAATATGATTTTGATGTTATTATTAGATGTAATTAGGGTTGCATGATGGACATACATTATTTTGCGAAGGTCATTGACTGAAGGTTGATTGCGTTTTACATGTTTACATGTTTTGGTAGAAAAATATTACGCGTTTACCAATTATTTATATTTGAATTGTAAATTTACCAAACCTGTAAAAATAAATAAGCAAACAATGCACAATAGTAACATACACTTTGTACATGTATGTTATTGCCTTGGCATTTTGTAGATTATTTAGTTCAATGGTAATCTATCTTACTACTGCAATTACTTTAGACCTAGGTAAAAACACAGAATAAGAATTTTTAAAATTCTTACTTTTCACATCTTATTAACTAGTCACGTATCAAAAAATAATAACTAAGAAATAATACAAAGAGGTGAAATGCCTTAAAATATAGCAACAAAGCACTGGCTTGATGACAAAACAAAAGACTAAGCTAAGCCAATGAATTTATATTAGAATACCTATACCTAGTAAGGTATTATTATTTTATTAAGGTATTACATAGTAATTCTGATGACGGTTTGGGTATTGTATTGCAAGACAAACTTTGCCTCTGACCAGGATCTCCAGATGATGAGAAATTAATAATAGTAATTGGGCCGTTGACACCGCCTACGGGTGATTTTATTTTTATTTCTGAATGTATTTTGTTTAAGCTTATATTTAAAAACTTTAAATAGCTCATAATAAATAATTATTCCCCCAAGACATTTCTACAATTGCAATCGGTGTCGTAACATGATCATAAGCAAAGCTATGAAAAATTTAACCTTCCATAATTTAATTGTATCTTAGATGAAGGAAAAATTTCCTAACTCCGCATTCCTCACTCAAATTTCAATGTACTTCGTTGATCAAAATAAATCTAATAAGTAACACGTACTAACATGCAATCATATTTATTTAGGTAGAACTGTAATTTGGACTTGAGTTGGGAAACTTACCGCTAAGTATAGAGTCAGTATCTCAAGGTAACTAATTATCCGAATTGCTATAACACTTTAATTTGTTAATATTAAATTTTCGCGTAGTACATTTATATTTTGTATAAAAAGTTCATTATTATGCTTTATGTTACATTAACTCATATGTATGTATTTTTCAAGTCGTAATAGCGTCAAGGATTTGGCGGTCGCTAGTTGGAATTCTTTTTTGACTTTCCTGAGATTGGTGTGAAATCAAACGAACAATCGTATAGTTTAACGTGAAGGAAAAGTTCGTGAGGCAACTTTTAGTTTCTCTGATGTGTGTAGTTGGCTAACTAGGATGGCTATCCCGCACTCGACTAGGATGGAGCAGTCGAACCTAAACCCCGTCAAAGATTTTTGCTTGCATCCAAAAATGGGATACGTTACGTATACGTTTCGTATGTAAACTTCTTTAAAGGCACAGTCTTACAATTTCGTTTTATTTGGTGAATATGTTTAGAAGCTCTTATTCTGCTTTTATAAGATTACGGATGTGGTAATGGTAAGACTTTTAAAAACAAGTCACTATTTTTGTCATTTTGCGTTGATGTTTAGTAAATTCCAAATACGTAGGGAGACGCGTACTTATACGCCAAACTTTCTTCTGCTGCAGTTTTTACCAATAACTCCTAATTACAAAAACTAATACTACACTCGATCCGGGATCAATCCTTGGAGTCATTCGTTGGTCCAAGTTTATACCATGGGTCATACGTGGTTATCAATCTATTTATGTATATTCACATCTAAATGTCACTTGTCGTTTTCCTTAACCTTGTGTTTAATAGATGTTTCTTGATTTAGAACTGCGATTAGTCGAGTTTTGAGTCAGTTCACTTCGTCAGATCAGACGTTGTTTGCATATAAAAGAACCTCACCTTAATAAACAACATTTTGAGGAATAGCCCATTTAAAAAATATCAGTAAGAAACTAAACTCTCACACATTAAACTCAAGGAAAAAGTATGAAGTGACATAAGGAAGACAAATCTGGAAATAAAATAAGTAATTCTTTTGTGGCTAAAGTTTGACTCAATTTAACGATAACTACAAAACTATCACTTGCAGGAAAATCCGAGAATATTTTTAGACTTCATTCTGCTTCTTAGAATTGGGTTTCGAAAAATTAAATAATAGTTTACCCGATCTGGAATCCAGCCGTGAATCACTATCGCCGCTAGATCAACAAGACAGTCCAAAATTCAAACTAAGCTTTATTGCATGTTAAAAAACAAAAAATTAAGCGACACAGTTCTATTGAGCCATTGTTACATAAATATTAAAATGATACCAGTTTCAAACCGTCACTAATTAATATAAGCTTTAGTAATAATAGAACATAATTATATTATAATTAAATCCTATATGAAACAACGCATGCTTAAGCTAACACACAAAAGGAGGCTAACCTTGTTGAGCTGGAGGTGGTCTGAACAAAGAACGTCGACAGCGTTTTGTGATTTGCATACTAGTACGTACACTGGAACGAATTAATAGATTAACTTGGTCAAGTACAAACCCTACTACCCATTGTCGAAGTGCGTTTGCGTCGTTATAAACTACTAGTCCATGTAGGCCAAAAATTCTATATTATATAGGTACTATAGTACAGAAGTTTAGTGTGTGGTACATAAGTTTACCAAATAAATAAAATAAATACCGACGGGAATAATTAATCAAAGATATAAAACAATGATCGTGATCAATCGAATTATAAGTAACAGTAAATCTTCACCGTCATTTGAGCACGGTTGATGAGTTTATGTGAGTTGTTAAAGAGTTTTTACAGAAAGTAAGAATTTAATGCAGAACTTGAAGAGACAATTTAATTGAAGATAGGTCGAAGTTTAAAATATCTAAAGTTCTCATTTTCCCATTTCACAAACAGCAGTTGTCCAATTCACAAGAAAACATATGTAAATCATTTGCACGATATTTTAAGGAATCCTACCAGTACCGAACATACCCATACTACTCTTCTTATCGTTCATATCAAACATACCATGGCTACCGAGGTACAATAATAGACATGAAAAACCACCAAGGCGACGTCAATCTCAACACATTGATATGTAGATCATATAATTCGTACAGACTCGACCTTCAACAGACGGTGGTCGGTTGGACCAGTTTGGTGTATGACCCACATTGTAGACCCGCTGGCTAGTTGCACATACCCATCTCGTTTGGCGGCTTCCATGCAATTTCTTTCTCACATTAATCTTGCGTAGGTACATACATCGAGCTCCCGTGTAAATTAAGTGGTCATGTGTTTACAAATTGGCAATTATCGAATTTCGATTGTTATCGTCGTGTTGCGGAACACGGTTGCTATTACACCAAAGATAAAGTAGTAACACTAATGATTCTTTTACTATGATGTCTTAATATTGTTTGAGTTTTTGAGCAAATAATAACTTTCTAATACAAATTTGTCTTATCCATGAATTTAATACTATGAGTTGTTGATTCAATCCAGTTGGAATTATTTAGCAGCGATATATCACCAGGTTTCGTATAAACTGCTTCGTGACTAAAAGCCACCCGTAAACTGTGATATGGAGGGTTGACGTGGGAGACCCCCCACGTCCGATTACGTCATTACAAATATTCACAAATGCTTATTATTGCGATACGCATTGAAATTAGTAAATTTGAAAAAAGTAAATTTTAAACATAATAGAAAATAACTGTTGTCAAAAAGAGGAAATTAAGCACGCAGGAAATCAAAATATGTTGACGGTCCTTACAAGAGGGTGGTTAAAAAAAACCATGTGTTTTTTTTCTAATTTTGTTTTCAATATACAAAAATTATAAAATGTTTAAAAATACCCATATCACTTCTTGCGACATCGTAAGTTGCTGATCAATATGAAATCATAGGTCACGATTGTACCAAACTGATACAATATCAATATTAGCATTTTTAATGTCAGCAAGTGTTTAGTTTGGAATGCAGCTTCCAATTTATCTACTAGGTGGGCTTACGTCTGTATATCATATGTATGTGGATATTTCTGGGTCAATTTAAGTAACAACCCGATATGGGTGAGGTTTAAAATTTAAATGGGACGTTGAGTGCGATAAATACCAAGTAAATTTGACCTGGAAGGAGATTAATACAGTTGAGAAAAATAAAAAAATAAAACCATTGCACTTTGGCCAAGCTGAGTTGGACCGCTAGCGATCTTTATAAATTTTGTTTTTTATAAAGGAAATAATAAAAGCTATTCAATAATTTTAGTTACTACATTAATATAACTATATAATGATGTAATAACTAAAATATATGAGGATGATATTGTAAAAACGAACTTCAAATATGCGATCTATATCTAGCAACTATATCTATAGGTACCTACATTTATTCTGTTTTAAAGATATGTATGTACTTACTGTCATGGCCTGGTGAGGGTTGGCGGACAAAAACCTATGAAATTAATTAGAACTTTTTTTGGTGTTCAGGTTTCCTTCGGCGTTAAAGTAAGTTCAAAAAGTCGGATATTTGTGCCTGGGGATTGAACCCGCGACCGCCAAGATTCTAAACCGCGTTCCTAAGCCTCGAGGCGAGCAGTACGTCTAAGCATTTATATGTATAAAGACAAAATTAATTTCCTATGGACTAACGAAGATCGCAATCTGATGTCACAAGATAACATTAATCAATCAAGCAACGCAATGGAGAGGACTCGTGCGAGAAATGAATCATCGGAACAAAGGCTAATAGCCTTATACGTCTCTATTTGTTTAACAACACATTTTGAATATTAAATAAGCAAAACTGGCGCCAAAGATGCATCAATATTTACATAATCTGTTTGTATAACCAAATGCGCTTGTCTTTCTACCACTAGTCTCCTGTATAACGAGAATAGCTGAGTATACCTATGCCTAGTATACCTATAATATACGTCATGATTTTATTTGTCATTATATTGGCTTTTTTCCTAGTAGTTCTTGTCTAATGAGGTCACATACATACATACATACTTACATCATTTCACGCCTATCTCGCGTTAGACTATAGAGCGTCTAATGCCGTCTAAACAGACTCCTTCCACTACGTTAAGCGACAATATCCTCTTCATGCATGCTAGTCGCTTTCGAGAACTCTTTATATTATCTCTTCATTAAAAAAAAGGTAATATAATAAGGTCAATAGCTCCAATACCCAGTAAAAAGGAATCATACATCGTACTGTTTACTACACTTTATTTTCATTCAAACGTCAACAAACAACAGTTCAGCGATCTAAAAGTGCACTCACTAAAAATAAGCATATAAAAACAATTGAACAATATGGGAATGCGACTACGGCACGCACACGACACGACTACGCAACGACAGGCCGTCAATAGCTTGATTTATATGATCAAACATCGGCGCCTGTACATGGCAACCTTCCAACATTATGTCGATTAACCGAATATAGTGGACGAGTTCGCAGAATAAGATATTCTCGACTAATGAGGAAAATCGCATCGTTTTTTATGCGTTTACGTCCCTTTTTTTCCGCGATTCTTGGAATTTTTATGTGCTGTATGAATTTGAAGCACGTTTTGCAATTATTGTTGGTTGAGATCGTGATGGATGGCTCGGACGTGTGTATCTTTACATCATACTTCGTCATCATTTCCATGAATATATTTTTTTATTCTTAGCCCGATTACTTGTGCAATAATAGAGTATTCAGAGTCCAATATCGATGATACGATACGTGCATTTCTGCGCGCACATTTCGTCAGGTATATATCAGTCCCACGTAATAGGGAGCGAGACTATTGCCGGTTTTTGGGCACAATTCCAGACTCCGTGCTGCTGCTGAGAATTTCCTAATGGAAAAAACCAAACACACTTTACCCGACCCGGAAATCGAACCGAGGACGTCTAGATACATACTTCATACATATTACCTGTGTTTCTTTTTTTTTTAAGTCATGGAATGACCCCTATCGCCATCATAGTAAGCAAACAATAAAATGTCCACTGCTAAAAATTACCTTCCTCAATTATTTTAAAAATGACTTGTCCTAAGCGGCCATGTATCCAAATTAAAACAAATAGTTTAAACATATAGACTTCATCCGAACCCAATTTCACGGTTCAGATAAATATAGACATAATAAAACCGGACGTGATGCTCGGACGACTCCATGCGCCATTCTGCAAAATCACACGCTTCCGTAAACTAGTGGGATGTAGGAGCGCCGAATTGTTTGTCATTCCATTCAATAGCTACCATAAATATACCGATCCTTGAACAACTTTAGTCGTAACTAACCTCAAACTCCAAGAGGAAGTGCTAATACATATATGTACATTGTACATACCTATATTAAACATTGACCCATGCTAGGAAGTTATAAGTTCAGTAACAAACATATTACTCAAACGTACTGACTCGGAACAAATGTCATCGAAATATACAAATACACAAAAGTTACACCTAAGCAACAATTTTTTTTATTAGCTCAAAATTCATAATTTTCCTATTAACTTATACTACAGTTCAGTTAGCTTAGGCTTTAATCTATCACGTAGGTATATCGAATGCAGGTTGGTACAGAAATTTCAGACTTAGGATTAGGTACTTTCATAATGATCTTCACCATCAAAAAGAACGAATTTATAAAATTGTTATTCCAAAACTCATTTTTAAGTGATCCGAATTGACACGCATGAGTGACAGAACTCCAAAGGCCTATATACTTTGTTATGCGCACGTCGGTCTGGGAATGAGACAATGCAGGGAAACTTTCACTGGTACCCACTGTTTGCGTAATACAATTGTTCTGTGACCACTTCACAAGAGACATGTGTTTTGTTACTTTTATCCGTCAGTACGTATTTGTAAACTTTGACGTCGCACTACCTACGGATTTGAGACATACTATTATTAAGATGAGCCTTACTAGCTAACCACACTTGATTTTATGATTTTCAAAATAGATGTAGTATAAAGTTCAGAATGATTGAACAAAAAAGGTATTACAAATTTTACTAACAACACAAGGTTCTATATATATAGGACTGCCTCGTGGTCTCGCGGCACAGGTATGTGCCGTGCGATCTAGACATCCTGGGTTCGATTCCCGGGTCGGGCAAAGTGTTGTTGGGTTTTTCCATTAGGAAATTCTCAGTAGCAGCACGGAATCTGGAAATGTGCCCAAAAAACGGCAATAGGCTCGCCCCCTATTACGTGAGTTTGATATATACCCGCAATGAGGGTGCAGTAATGGAAGAATCGGGGAATACAGGCGTGAGATTATGTATGTAAGGTTCTATAAACATAAAAGACTATACATGTGTGAAAATGTCAACTATAGTATTTTAGTTACGATACCTTTACTTTGTAGGACACTTTGTAGCTCTAGCAGCATGTTAATTTTTCATGAATGTTGTTATTACCTGTAACCAAAGACACATAATTAGTTTTTAGACTTATTTAAATATTTGAGTCAAAACTCAAAATGCATTGACCTCAAGCGACCATCATTCACAATTAACTACAAATTTAATGTCCAAGCCTCACAGCTAACAAAATGCAATCCATAAAGTTGTTAACGATGACTAACTAATTGAAAAGGAGTACCAAGGATTCTATAATCTAGGCTAATTGATATTTACTTTTAATAGATACCTAATGATGATTAATGAATCGGAATAATCTTTATTTGGGCACACAGTAAACCAAATATTAATCGATCTATTGATGCTAAATATTTTTGCACACTGTGATGATTCTAATGCAATAATCGAAGGTTGCAAATCTGCCTTATATTTTGTTATTAGCTAATGCATGCACAATTTATCAAAGAATGCCAGCGTTTTGCATACTAGATCTTTTTTGTAGTTTCGAATCGGTCAAATTAATTGAGCGCCCATTCAGACTTATAAATAAAATTGTGATTGTAAAACTGCGATTTAGAAGTCCCGGGTTCGATTCCAGGGTCGGGCAAAGCGTTATTGGTTTTTACCTTTAGGAGTATGGAATTGTTCCCGAAAAACGACGATCATCCCCTATTACGTGAGAAATACCTGGCGAATTGTGGGTGCGAAGCTAAAATCAATTTAGCAAGCTTTTTTACGCTAAAGTATTGTAAAGGGCGAGCCTTAGGTTGATAATTGCAACTTGGCCAATGCAGAAAAGCACTTAGCGAACAATCTAAATATATATTAAGTTATGATACGCATGTCAATTGAATGTAAATTGTTTTGGAACAATGCGTGACGCCACAGCCCACAGCTCAGCCGCGAGTCGCAACGCACCGGTGACGCAAACTGCGCGGGCGCATACGAACGATGTATAGGACAAACGCACAATGCTCGATCGCAAAAACTGATTATTTGACTACTAATATAAAATAATGAGGCAGATTCACAAGGTTTTTATCAAACTATGAACACATAACGTAACGTTACAACTCTCCCATGGATCATTCAAACTGCTACAAATGTGATACTTGATGTATTTAGGTATTTAATTTAATAGATTAGTATATTTAGTAGTGATGGCCTCGAGGTTTAGGCGCGCGGTCGGGAATCTCGGCGGTCGCGGTTTAAAACCCCAGGCACACACTTCCGGCTTTTCCCAGTTATGTGTTCATTCATAATTAATTATCACTTACTTTAACGGTGAAGAAAAACATCTTGATGGAACCTACACACCTAAAAGTTCTTAGGAATTTATATTAGGCCTGGTGGACTATGGCCTAAACCCTCTCAGTTGCAGAGGAGGCCCGTGCCGAGCAGTGGGACGTATACGGGCTGATGATGCAAGGAGTATATTTTAAAAAATATTAATATTAGTGAGATCTTAATCATCAGCGGCTTTATTTTAATGCAAGGGCGTATACATATAAAAAAAAAACACACTTGATACGAAAATAAAATAGCAGTTATTGAAGATTGGTAGATATTAAGAGTGTATTTCAATCCGTTGTTCGCAAAATCATTAAAAATACAAAATAAGTAAAACATTTTTAATTGTCCACTTCTAACAAGTCACTTTGGAACGTTTTAGAAGCTTGTTTTTTTTATAAATGATCATTCATCAGTCATCACTTGGGGAATTGTCGTAGGAGTTCATAGCAACAGCCAACTTGTCTAAATCAAACTTCGACACCCCACATTCCAACACCAATGGCTTACCATACAATGGCGATGCCACCGCGTCACCAAGTTTGCAACAACGCTTGTTGCCACAGAGCAGTCACACTGCATGCTAACTACTCTTCAAAACTATTACAGCTTGGACAGTTTGCGCAATGTATAGTTATCCTTGCGAAGTTGCCACATCTATAATACGATTGATATAATAATGTATTTCGTATCGTCAAGTTAAGTCGTTAGGTTGACCTGAATAACCTTGAAGCTACATAAAAATATCAGGTACGTGCTTCAAGAAATAATCTAGGCACAGATATTAAACCTTTCAGGATTTAGCTGTAGAACATAATTCGAAACTTTAATTATTTTTATTTTGCCGTATAATTTTAACACTTTCTTTTTGTTTAGAGACCAATACATGCCTTTTTATGAAGAATATAGGGCTCATAAAATTGCCCTTAAAACCTCATATCGCAGAGTCAAAGAAAATAAAGATTTGATTATGGTGTATGCAATTAAGCTACATATAAACATAAGTTTTTTTTACGGTGTACAAAACCATAATTAATATTGATTACGAAAATTAATTATATTATCATTTATAATTTGAAAAGCCAGATGTTAACATTAAAGAAGAAAAGAAACTAGTTTTTTTTAGAAACGACACATCTATAATTGTAATAACCAGTATGCCACTTGGTAATGACTAGCAGACCGTGACTTCAGAGGGTCACTTGTCTCTAAACGACGCTAACGCGGTCCCTCGTTCCTCGGTTCATGCTAAAACATCAAATGGAACATAATTTGGGGTCAAAAGTTATGAAATTCTTACCAATATTATACAATAACTGTAAGACACTGTAATGTAATGTCTCAAATGTCTCGGAGCTAGATAGGATAATTTTACCAACATCGCAGATGAATAAAATCAGGTTGTCTGGAAGAGATCACAGTCAGTGATAAGACCGGCTATTGTTACTTAGTTCTAAGCATTTCTTTTTCTTTTAATTTTATTTTGTATTATATAAGGTGTACAATAAAGTGTATATAAATAAATAAAATAAATATCAATAAATAAATATTTTAATAATTATATTACTTCGTACATACAGTAAAATAAGAAATGTCTTAAGATTATATTTGTAGAAATCTACTTATATATATCTTTATATTATTAGTGAGTATCCATTTTTAAAGTAGTAAGAGGTTTAGGCGCGCGGTCGAGAATCTCGGTGGACGCGAGTTGTACCCCAGACACACACCTCTGACTTTCCGAAGTTATATGTATATTCACAAAGAATTATCAGTTACTTTAACGGTGAACGAAAACATCATAAGGAAAGCCGCACACTTTAAAGTTCTTAGGAAATTCTTAGGTGTGTAGTCCCCCAACCTGCACTAGACCAGCGTGGTGGACTTAGGCCTAATCTCTCTGAATGGTAGAGGAGGCCCGTGTTCAGCAGTGGAAAATCGGACGGATGGCGGCTGATGATAATGATAATTTTTTTGAATATAAATTGTGTATATGGCGTACATTTTTACCTCTATACTATAACTATAGAGTCTATAGTTTTATATAATAATTATGTACATTCGTGTACTACGAGTACAAGTAATATTTGACTTTGAAATATAACTTACAGACTTAGCAAGCTTGCCTTATAACTACTCCCTCCGATACACCACTCTGTTCTCCAAATCTGTCCATCTGTCCCTTTTAAACGTGATGAAGAAATGGCGACTACGAGCACTACAGCGTGTGTAGCTCCTCGCCAACGCTCGTGTGAATTTTCACAAAACTGATATAAGAGACGCGAAGGTGCGCGCGGGTACGAGGCCGCGCCGCCAATGTTATTTATCGTCCGCATGATAACATGTAACGGTGGTAAAACAAAACAAAAGAACAATCCACTGCCACTTCATTATTGTTTTTTGTTTAACACAAACAATGCCGTGAATTATTGTGACCAATGAAGCTTGAGTCGATGCCCTCTGTTAGATAACACATAGTGTTGCTATTTTTACGTCCTTACTAATAATAATGATGCTACCTCGGAGCGCAATTTAAAAAAAAGCAAAAGTAATTTGTCTCGTTCCAAATGTTGATCATAACCAAATTTCAAATATTTTCTATAATATATCAGTTTAAATATAATATTAAAAATCACCCCACATCTAACGATTTTCCTTCATCCCTAACACGTATGTTTTTTTGTGCGGTGATGTTCATTTACTTTGTTGGTTTTCATAATAAATTATGACAGACAATTTGTGAAAATTGTAACTACTTTTCAAATTTTTTTATAGGATAGTTCTCCGTGTGGAATGCCATGTTTAACATTTAATTTTATTGCAACAATTTTATTTTAGGCATAAGCAACAAAACTGCCATTTTTTCTAAAACCTGACCTTCAAATGGGGTAATTAATTTACATTTACAAAGAAAGTCACCTATCGTAAAACATGTCAAAACACTGACATATCCATAATTATAAACCATAGATTATAATCTATGGTAAATACATGTTAATTTAATCTATGGTAATACGGCGCAGACAATAAGGCACCGAAATGTTACCACGTTAAGCAACCGAATATCCAAGCGCAACCTACTGCATAATCATGCTGATTTCTTCCAAGTACTTCGAAGCAAACGGTACCGTGCTTTCTTTGAAATTCGGCAACAAACGTGAGGAATTACCAGACGCCGAAACAATTTTTAAGCAAAATAAGCGTTCAAGCTTCAATACCATTAGTTGAAGCTCGTCAGCACTGTGATTATTATTTTAAATCAATGTAACTCATGGTAAATAAGGCGCTGTTAAACTAAGCAGCACTAAACGACCATCCCTCATTAGTAAACACAGTCAAGCCGAGCTGAAAATGACAGAATTTCAATTACTTATCTATCGTTATCAGCTAGGACACAGGCCATCTCAATAATTGGTAGAGTTTTGGTCTTTGTGCTACTAGCAAGCGTAGGGTTGTAGAACAACCATCAGGTACGGTTTTATCACTTTGATGTCATCATCATCATCTTCAGCCCATACACGTCCCACTGCTGGACACGGGCCTCCTCTACAACTGAGAGGGTTTAGGCCTTAGTCCACCACGCTGGCCTAGTGCGTGTTGGCGGACTACACACTTAAGAAATTATTAAGAACTTTTAGGTGTGCAGGTTCCCTCACGATGTTTTCCTTCACCGTCAAAGTAAGTGATAATTCATTGTGAATACACACATAACTTCGAAAAGTCAGAGGCACACGCCTGAGGTTTGAACCCGTGACCGCCGAGATTCTCGACCGCGCGCCTAAACCTCGAGGCCATCACTACTTTTTTGTGCACACTCTGATATACCTGTATAAAAAAAGTGATGCAATGTATCCCCCTAGTCCTTTTCGGTTACGGCGACCGCTTCAGCTCCGTTTTGTTTTAAATCTTCACATACTACAAAATGTTCTTTACAAAAAATATTATGACACACATTCAGTCAGTTGTAACAATAAGTGCAGGACCTCAAAATTACATCAACAGTTATCTCAAAACATTCCGCTGAACAAAGCCGAAGGTCCACCCAAAGTCCCACAGTCGCCACAATACGCTTTATAGGCCAATTCGTAAATATTTGTCCGTAAGATTATATCATCAGGCGAAACAATCGAGCCATGCTAATTAGGTGTGTTCATTGTTTTAACCGTGTCACGGCAATGTTCAGTAATTATTTGAAGGTGAAATGTGCTTTCTGATATATGTCGATGCCTAAAATTTTGTACCCTTCATTTTCTTTCACCACCGTATAGAGGAAATAAGATAAATAGAAATATTTCGATGGTTCTCCATGCCACAGACAAAGGTTTGATTACGACAATAGTAATGAAAGTAATTTTAATGAAGCTTAGAAGTATGTTTGCTTGATATAGAAATCAACCAAAATGTTCCTTATCAACAACTAGGTATAAAAACCAAATCTGAAGTCAATTAATAAATATATAAAAGCATTCAACCGTCACATACATAGTTATGACCCTACACTAAGATGTAAGTCTTGTGTCGTGTGTGTATCAGAAACTACGAGAGACTTTTCAGTTTCACAAAACCCAGACCTGAAACGAATATTTGTGGGGCTGTCAGACTTAAAATAACTTCGTTTAATTTACTTAAAATTCCTCAAAGGATTTTAAATTCGTTACATTTAATTTTGTTATAACAGTTCCTGTAAAACACGCAAGCAGGTCGCATTTCGGGATTACATTGTGTACATTCGATACCGAACGGGCTGCCATTATCGTATTGAGTCAATACTCTATTTGTACCACGCTATACTTAACATTAGGCGCCAGAAGAAACCCGACAGGTGTACCAACCGCAACTATTTACCTCGCAGTATATCATAAAGAAAACAGTTACAGTTCCTGCTTGTAAAAAACGTGCGTGACTATTTGTTTTATGTAATAAGAGCAATAAACATATAAACACGTAAACAACATCGTTGGAACGACAATCACTTGATTAATGTTCAATTCATGAGATCTTATAATCTAGGAACAAATTAATATATAAAGCACTTGATAAGTGTATCGACCGGTTCCAAGTGTAGAAAGGACACTATCGACCCAACCGAGGTCACACATGGTCACAACTCCGTTTGGACCTGTTCGTATATATTAACATAATCGCCTTTATCTGAGGCACGCTCGGCATTTACCAGTAATTTATCATTCCTAAAGTTTATAGCAGTTGAACCTATCCTAGTTATGCAATACGATGAAATAACATCCGGCGTTTATTTATGCTCCGAGCACGAATCTTTTAGCGACTCATGTCTCAATACTTGTGCGGACAAAACCTCTCTGATTTAGGAACACCTAACCCAACAAATAAATGAAAGCGATAACCATTTTATGAGTAATAAATATTCATAACAATTGAAAATCGTAGATGTATGAAATTACCAACGTACTAGAAAAGGAGACGAACTATACCAATCTTTATGTCTTCTCTTTCGAACATCCTTAATACCTTTAAGCGTTATATTAATGAGCAACTCAGTACTCAGTATGTTATTGCATAATATTCAGCCGGGACAACATTGTATTTACTACCTAACAGGTGCAGTGTCACTTTTCCTTGTCAGAATAAATTAAAGAGAAACGGAAAGAAGATGAACGTTAAGAAATATTTTCTTATGTCTAGTTACTACAGTTTCTTATGTCTTTCTTATGTCTAGTTACTCCTGTGATAGAAAAGCTAAAAGGAAACCGTCTGTCGTGGTATGGGCATGTTATGAGGAGGGATGAATCATACGTAGGTAAAAAGGTGATGGATATGAAAGTTGATGGATGGGCGAGCAGAGGAAGGCCAAAGAAAAGATGGATGGAGTGCGTGACTGAAGATATGAAAGAAAAAGGGGTGAATGAAGACATGACGGCTGATAGGGATGTGTGGAAGGATAAAACATACTGCGCCGACCCCAAATGAAATTGGGAACAGGGCAAGGAGATGATGATGATGATGTCTAGTTACTACAGTTTATAAACTAGTTTCGTTAATTTGAAATGATCTTGAGTGTAAGGAATGAGGTGTTAAATAATCATTATTTTCACATTGTATTTTAATTAATACCATAGCGTGATATGTAGCTACAACACATAAACTACAGCCCTCAATCACTTTCCTAGCATAAACTGTCAATCACAAGCTTCCGCCATCGTAACACAGTAGCGGAAAACCATACTACATACCCCTTAGCTCTTTACGAGGGAAATGACCATTATTTTTTCTTACCTCATAAATTATCTAACAATATGACGGAACAGCCGATGCCAGTAACATTAGCACGAAACGTTCCAATAACTGTTATACAGTGGGTGTGTAGTTGTGGGTGAACACGCGAGGAATTCCAACGCACGCCTCTTGCGTTAAGAAATCGAATGGTTCGATTAATAAGCGGCTTCGGCAATTAAATGCTTAATTAAATCGTCAACCCGCATTCTTTCAGAAAAAACCTTGATCCAAATACTTATGCAAGTTATTAATCACAAAAAGTCGTTTTTTGCGAGATTTTTTTCGACAATATTTTAAAATTCCATTTCACATTTATGTATGTCACTACCACACATGCTTCCTTTGGTCTATAGTCTTTTTTACATTTTATATTTTACTACAAATAAGGTTTTCTTAAAAATTATGAAACAGAAAACTCAAATGCTGGTGCCATGATTACCTAAGTTCCCTTATAGCGTCCTGTTAAAACATTTATTTTGGTAAACACGCATTTATAACTTTCTTTGTCCAGCATTTTTTTCCTTTTTCTTTTTTTCCTATAGCAGCCGCTATCGACCTTGACCAACCCACTAGTTTATCAAATAAAAATATGGTCACTATCATACGCTATTAACATTGATGACATTCTAAATCTTTCTTACTATAATTAAAAATCTAGGCACCTTTAATCTTATTGTTAAATTTACACAATCCGGTTATTTATGTATATTTATTTTCGTTCTCAGTTCACGTTTCATGAAAGACAATAGAAATTGACAATTAATAATAACTATAGAATACGTTTCCATGGCATTACGGTAAATGAAAATGCAAAACATCCTTGGCCAAACACCCACGAGTCAGCGCTGAGTCGAAAGGCGTCGGCCTTTGAACAACGGACATTTTATTATACATTTTCCATTACTTAATGAACCGAGAAACGCGTAATTCATTTATTTTATATGTATTAGATAATTAAATCATATTTTAAAAACAATCGAAGATTTTACTCTTAAATTCAATTCTTTCTTCAATTTTAAACTTATCTTCGTTTTATACATACATACATAACCTCACGCCTATATTCCCCGAAGGAGTAGGCAGAGATGCATTTCTGCACCCACATTTCGCCAGATATGTATCAGTCCCACGTAATAGGGGGCGAGCCTATTGCCGTTTTTCGGGCACAATTCCAGACTCCGTGCTGCTACTGAGAATTCCCTAATGGAAAAACCCAATAACACTTAGCCCGACCCGGGAATCGAACCCAGGACCTCTAGATCGCACAGCACATACCTGTGCCGCGAGACCACGAGGCAGTTCATTTCATAAATGTAAATATGATTAATATTTAATTAACCATCACATCACTATTATTAATGTTACATATAAGTTTTGATTATTGATATTGAGAATAGGATATCTTTGGAAAAGTTTAGGTTTCTTAGGAGTTATCGAGAAAGCTACTCATTTCACTCTCTTAAATCTGCGTAACACCGACAAGACTTAGCTATATTTAAAAAAACATGCTCTGTAACAGCTTAAAAAGAGACTACATTTCATTTATTTGCTGATTTATTTTTGTCGTTACAACTATTTTTGTCATTTTTATAATTTAATTCAGACTACATATGTGTAATAACGTAATATAGCCCAACCGTTGGGTGTGGACTGGTGAGAAATCTAGATCAATTACACAAAGGTCGTGTTCAGTTTCGCCGGAAAATTAGCATTTACATTAAAAGTTTATTATATCAAGCCCTGTGAACCAACTTGGAAGTATTTATTAAAAGTTTTGCGACAATAATTTTATATTATCGTGCGAAGGTTAGTATTAAGACAACAGGATGCTGGAACAGTGGTTCTAAACTTTAAGGAAATTGGAATAATTGTTTTATAAAAGTATATTATTTCACATTATATATTTCACTACACGTTAGATTTATTTTTTAAAGGCATTGTGGACTTTATACGCTGAAATATAGTTATGACTATTTGCACTGTCTTCTTACAATATACGTATACATATAGGCAATCTAAGATAGATATTATCTAATCTTCCGAAGTTTTTTAATTAAATCACGAAATATTATTGGATGATAAATAAAAATAGAAATTGTACGAATTTTGAGGTAGTCTTATCATAAAAAAAATTCAGTACTAAATATTCTATCCCGTTTCCCAGATTATAAAAATCAAACAGGTCAATTACGGTCCAAATAAATTTCGCTATTTCTCTATTATGTTTGATTCCAACTATGATATGGTATGATGTTTAGTTAAAATAACCTGTCTCTGATTAAACAATCTATTATCTACGTACGGAACTCTGGCAAAAATGACAGCACTCAGCACGTCCACTCTCAATTTCAACGAAGGTTGACAATATTTCCTACGGTACATTAATTTGTTTATGACAAATCAACGGAACATTTATCCTTCTTTTACTTCTTAGAGCGGTAGTAAATTAAAAGTCAATGTTAAAAGATTTGAAATTAATCGAAATAAAACATTAATTTTGTGCTCTTGTCTCTGTGTAGTTCCTTCAAATGGCCTCAATAAATATTTTAAATCACCAGCCAACAATTTAAAATGGTTTTTTTTCGCAACTGTAAGTAAAATGCCTATACATTAAATAAAATGAATCCTAAACTAGCATTGAACCAATGCAAATCCAAAAGCTCAAAATTCATTTTTACGTAGCAATAAGTCTCTTATTCCTATTATCTTAGTGCTACTTCTTGATCTGTTCTATAGCACCTTGCTTACAATTATGTAAATTTTATCACTTTGCCTTTCCAGTACAAAAAATCATTTATATGATACGAGCATACATAAACTGTTATAACCGGTAACTTCTAGAAAGCTGTCCACATCTAGCCATTTCTTCAATCTTCATTGAGTCATCTGATGTAAAGTTCATTTAAAATATAGATAAACTGCAACCAAAGCCATTGACACGCAAAAATGCGCGATCACACACCTTATCAACTGAAAAATGCGACTGTTAATGTAAAAAACGCGAGCGTTCGATATGGAACGCACAAAAACTGCAGCCGACAACACGCAAAGTTCTACGACCTTAGACAACAGTTACGTGGATTCATTGGCTAGTTCAGCTTCGGCTTTTCTACTCACCGATACTTGTACTAGCTGAATTGTCTAGATTTTTTTACTTCACAGCAGGATCTTACCTGATACAGCTTTCTTAAGAGCAATATTTACACAATTTTCAATTAGAAAATTCTCTATAGCAGCGCAACATCTGGAAATTTACCCATCAAATAATAGACTCGGCTTCTATTATAAGGATGTAGGAAAAACAGTTCTGCATATTTTTTATAGTTGACAACTATGAATACGTATAAATTTGTACAGTACCTAAAATATCATAATAAATGAACAAACAAACAGACGGAAACTAATTAAATTCGTAACATTATGCGCTTCCTGCCCGCACAGTCGGTGATACGATCGTCATTAGACAACTAATTGGAATTATGTAGAGCTAATAGGGCAATCATAATACTGCTTACTTAATAAATTTACATAAGTGAACAAACTGCTAAATTAATTGAAGCCCCGCGGTACAGTTTCTCTAGTAATGGTCCATTACAGTAATCGAATAAATCACGAATGCTCAGCCATAATCTTTTTAATGTAATTGTGAATGATACGATACTAAATTATTTTAGTTATTTATAATACGCACCGAAGGAGCGAAGCCCTTGCCGAGTAATGGTATGTTTAGAAGGTATAATCTGCTCCACTCCTACTTAAAGAAACACACATATACAACTAAAAGCAGTGATGGCCTCGAGGTTTAGACGCGCGGTCGAGAATCTCGGCGCTCACAGGTTCAAACCCCAGGCACACACCTCTGACTTTTTGAAGTTATGTGTGCCCAAACCTCGACGCCATCACGACGTATTGTAGTAGCGTAGTTAACTATCGCGTCAAAATTAGTTTTTATTGAATTTCTTTGGGATTCTTATCTTCTAAGCAAAGTGCTGGTCTACAAATATACTCGTACTTAGTAGATGTTATGTACAATGTACATAGTATCTATCAATAAGTGCGACATATTTTGGCGGTATTCTTATCCCAAACGATTAATTTAATACATTTTGAATATGGAATGAACTCTCATGAAGTCACGTCTTCGCGTAAGATTTACAAACACGTCACAAAGTGACACTTCGGTATTGACAATGACCGAATTTTACATTGAAGTGACAGATTCTCATTACACATTTTACCTCAGACTTAGCGAGAGAATAAACACAAAGGCCTTCTGGCAAACAAAACGACATTGTAATTGAACGTATAAGGATTACGTTATATTACGATTGTTATTTCTTAGTCATGGACTTCGTGATAAATATTGGACATAACGTTCACCCACGCTTGTTGGTTTAAAAAATATTAAGTACTTGAAATTTGGTAGAGCCGTGATACTAAGGCGCAGAAGTGACATAGTTGTGAATTTTGTTATGTCAAAAACATTCAAATTTTTACGACATTTACGAACAAGTCAGGCAGAATGGTGACTTTTAATCGGCAAATAAGTATAATTTTTGAAATGAAAACTTCTTTAGCGGCGTTGTGCACTTTTTTGGGATAGGTAAAAATGTTGAACTCGCGTCAGATCACGTGACCTTGATCGAAAATGTGTAAGACGGAGGGAGAGTAGACCGTATTTATGTAATATAAATTGTTATGTTTGTGTACGATAGCGCAATACATATTGTATTTTACCACGTAAATGATAGTACTTCTTTACTGATAAATAAAGCAATTCGTGCGAAAATATTCAAAAATGCACAACGTTAATGTTGAAGTTTTCACTTCTACCGGCACTCCCGGAGTGCCACCCGTTTTTATGACTAGATTCAGCTAGACCAATCAGACCAAAGAGCTGCTCTTTCGGCGAGCAACAATGATGAGTAAATATGAGTATGGTAATGAGCATCATTTCTATCTCATTGATGATTTCTTCTGTTTAATTGGTTGGATAATGGTACCTCAGCCTTCGTTTTTTCTATATAAATTCTATTAAGACTGTTCACTGCATATAAAACGAAACTGTTACAATAGGCGGTACCTTTACCGGCGACCGCAGTACGAGTGAAAGTAATATAAAGTCTACCCCTACTGTGCTCGCTTTCCGATCTGTGATTTATGATTGGAAATTAAACGGTTTGCTTGTCTCTTATTTTAGTTCAATTTGCCCTTTACTTTGAGAACTTTCTAGAAATTATCTTTGTCTTTCTTAATCGAGTGAAAAAGTACATTTTTATCCGCAATTTCTGAGATCATCTGGATTTCATATATTTTTCTTGCGGTTTTTTACAAGGCAAATACTTTACCGTGGCCTGGGTTTGGTTAAACATATTATATGCTATAAGAGTTATAGAAAGAAAGGAAAGAAGGTAAGCGTTTTCTTACAAACAATTAGTTCGATGGAAAATCGTTTGCCGACATTAAACACTGGAAAATATGTTTTCTTAACGCAATTACAAGTTTTTTCTCGCCAAGTGCGATTAATTAAATTTAAATTTACTAAAAACAGTAACAATCTCATCAGGGTTCTCCTTGATGCAACCTAAGCCTGTAGATTGTAGCGTGATGGAAATGTAATAAATACGTCATATTGCCTCTGACTTTTCGAAGTTATGTGTGTATTCACAATGAATTATCACTTGCTTTCACGGTGAAGGAAAACATCGTGATAAAACCTGCACACCTAAAAAGTTCTTAGGAATTTCTTAGATGTGTAGTCCGCCAACCCGCACTGGGCCAGCGTAGTGGACTAAGGCCTAAACCCTCTCAGTCGTAGAGGAGGCCCGTGCCCAGCAGTGGGACGTATTTGGGCTGATGATGATGATGATTGCCTCATTGGTACGTTTTCCATCACAAATTATATTTGTTTGTTTTCTATATCTGTAATATCTATTATCAGGATTTTATTATTTTTATTTTTAGATTAGATATAAGGGTATGTGAAATGACTGGTACCTAAGTTTCAACATGAATCTCAATATGGGACGATATTAAAAGAATCCTGGAATGATGCTTAGAATATTATAAATATTTTTTGACCTACGCGTATAAGACGATGTTGACCATGTCGAGTAGATTATTTTAGCATTTATATGATGCTTGAGCTACAAACATGCTATGAAATATTTGGGCCAGATACTAAAGAGCCATCAACTAGTATTTAAAATTCTGATCTGATATTCTCAACTCCCATTTAAGTGTTACACATTCTTTATAGCGATTAATTGAGATTACTCTCAAAATGTCTTAAGCTAATAACCGGAATATAGGTAGGTACATCCGAATATAACACCTACACCCTAACTATAAGTGTTATAATTCTTTGCATATATTAAGTTGATGGTGAGAATTCCCGACGGTTTAGAAAGTGGTCGTCCTTGGCGGTAAAAGTGATCGAGGCCGGCTCAATGGAAAGTGGTTTCATGTGTTACCGTCACCATATTTAGGTTTTAATGTTTGGGATAGCCCCGGCGTGTTGCTTTTGTTTGAGGATCAACGTTTCAAAATGAAAAGATATACTTCGATGTGTATGTATGACTGCTAAAAAATTCTTTTGCAAGGCAATTAGGCAAATTAATATACTTTTTTCGTGATAAAAGTAATACAAGTGGTTTTCCGAATATGGGGTTTATAATATCAGAATGAAATTTCAGCATCATCATTATCAGCCTAAGGAAGTCCACTGCTGAACATAGGCCTCCCCAATGACTTCCATAGTGACCTGTTGGAGGCAGCCTGCATCCAGCGACGACCCGCGACCTTCACCAGGCCGTCAGACCACCTTGTGGGTGGACGTCCTACTGGAGAATGACATTTATAATACAAAAAATAAACAAGTTATATGTTCCGCAGACAAAGTTGTTATGAACTGGTATACCACTAAGGCCATGTAAACAAAAGTCTTTGTTCACGAAGACAAAAAACAAATACCCATATTTAAGAATTCAGTATTTTTTCATCACATCACTTAATATGTTTGAGGAAGCTATACACATCCGCTGACCCACGAAGCGTTGGATCCGAAACAATAAAAACTTTCCGTATTTTTTACAGCGCTAGAAATTCTCTGCAATTAATAATTAGTTATTATGGCGCTAGGACCCTTTGTTTCAAGAAATAGGAAGCATTTTTTGCTTCTCTGTTTTGTTTTTAAATTATTTATTATACGTTAACTTGTAAATAAATAAATGAGCGTCTTTAATGAAGTTATTTTGTGCATTCTGTACTCATGTCATAAAGATTAAAGAGAAAAATATTTCAAAGTTAGAATGTAGGTACATACAGACATACAAAACCTCAACCCTGTGATCCCCAAAGGGGTAGGCAGAGGTGCATTTCTGCACCCACATTTCGCCAGGTCGCCTATGATCGTTTTTAGGCACATTTCCAGACTCCGTGCTACTACTGAGAATTTCTTAATGGCAAAACCCAATAACACCGCCCGACCCGGGAATCGAACCCAGGACCTCTAGATCGTACGGTACATACTTGTGCCGCGAGACCACGAGAAAGTAAACAACAAATAACAATCCATGACAGTTTTCATTGTTTACAGACCACGTAGTATCCAGAAAGTCAAAGATTTACCCTATGTTTAATGAAGAGCTTTACTACAGCAGTCCGTTAAAACTATCTTTCCTTTTATTTATTAACTCAATTGATTTTCCCGTGGCCTTAACATGCCACAAATCTTCACACACATTTGTAATGAAAAATCCCTACTTCTAACACTCCTAATCAGGTTTCCGCTTTTGTATTTACACGCCTTAAGCTAACAGAAACACGCTAAAAGTATGAAAATAAATTTCAACTTCCGATAACACTTCCTCTATTATCAAACCATCTTATATGTAACCGTTTAACACGCTTTTATGTAAGAATTATCACTTCGGTAACTTATTTCGCTAATTCACTTATTTTTTGTGTACTTCATACGTCATCTTGTAAGACAGACCGCAAACACTTTATTATTTAACAATATTGATGTTTTTGTGCAATACACACTTGTTAATAGATTGGTTTTCTTGATATTTGCCCATCCGTGCCGTAGTCTATAGAGTACAAAATGGATCTACTACTTAAAGATATGTACAAACTAGAGGGAAAATATTTCACCATCATCATTTCAGCCCATTCAGGCACGGGCCTAATCTAGAAATGAGAGAGGTTAAGCCTTAGTCCACCACGCTGACCCAGTGCGGGTTGGAGGATTACGTTACATGCATAGAAAAATCCTAACATACATATTTATATTGTTGAAAAATATTTATCCCGAATCTTAATTTTTTATGAATGAGAAGTAATCATTTCATTTTCAAGTATGCTCTAGCAAATATTCTCAATATGTCTACGAGTAAATGACCTAGAATTCTTTTGTAGTATTTCCTTAAAATACACGCGTACGTGTTGTTAAAAAATATAATGAGCAGTGTGTACAAGGAAGATGCGCATGCGCCGAAAGACTCCGAGAATCATCATTAGCCCATACACGTCCCGCTGCTGGGCACAGGCCTCCTCTACAACTGAGAGGGTTTACGACTTTACGCCTTAGTCCACCACGCTGGCCTAGTGCGGGTTGGCGGACTACACACCTAAGAAATTCCTAAGAACTATTAGGTGTGCAGGTTTCCTCACGATGTTTACCTTCACCATTAAAGTACGTGACAATTTATTGCGAATACACGCATAAATTCGAAAAGTCTGAAGTATGTGCCTGGGTTTGGAGCTCGCGACCATCGAGATATCATCATGTGTGAGAATAACTGAATAACACTTAATATAAATTTCTGGAATATTTTTATAAGAAGTAAATCAATGAGCATTATCACAATGGCAGCCCCGTGGCGCAGTTGGCTAGAAACGAGAGGCCGCGGGTTCGATCCCCGCACCGAGACAAATGTTTGTGTGATCCACAAGTATTTGTTTCGGGTCTGGGTGTTTGTGAGACCGAAAAGTCTCTCGTAGTTTCTGATACCCACGACACAAGACTCGTACCTTAATGTGGGGTCAGAACTATGTATGTGACTTTTGGGTGTATTTATTTATTTATTTACAAACAAACTTCGTCGAAGCGTATGCAAAATCATTTAATCTGTCAGCAACACAAACATGAGCTACCGTTTCCGTTGGCAATCGCCGCATCCTGGTCCGTTTTCATATCCTCTCACAATTTTATTCAACTTAATCACCACGGTTTCGTAATTCGAACATCATGACTCAATATAGAAAGTATGAAAATAATGAACTTTACTTGATAAGAAGAAAGCAAAAAGGTTTTCATGTGTTTCATTCTCTTTAAAATTACATCTTAACGTCATTGAGGCAAAGGTTAAGCTCATGTTTGCATTCTGCGCTTTCATTTCAGAAAGTAAGTAAAGTAAAGTAAGTTTAGTTTTTGTAGATTAAAAAAATCAAGGCCCTAATCACCGCCTCAGATCTTGTAAAGCTCCTGTTAAGGTATTCGTTTACACTCGTATATAATTCAATGTGTATGTATATGCCACAAAACCAACCAAAATAAAATACGAAAGTGAGCACGTTTCCAAGATCGGCTTCTATACATTTTATTTAAACATTTCGTCATATCTGTAGAGAATGGTAAGAGATCGTAATCGCTAATCACTAGGCAATACTCTTTTGAACCGCGTTACACATGATATCAGGTGCCATTTCCATAAAAATCCTTTACATATGTATACCTAAATCACATAGACCAGAACGTCGAATAGACGACCTATGGTAGCAACAATTCAGCGGAAATATTATATTTTCGAAAATATCAAACTAGCCTTCCCAACATTCAGGCGATATGCCCATATAATTTTTTAGAACAAAACCGAATTGAAGAATACGATTAACCTTAAAACTTTGGTACACCCACGTCAGTACCCAATGATGCGTTCATAAAACTTATCAAACATCAATCAGGAATTATTGTGGTAACCCAAAAAGACTTGCGAAATACCCACAAATAGCAGTATTGCTCAACAATTATTATTCATAAAAAAACGCATTTTAGTAAATAAGCTTTGAAATGGGCCGGTGTACGTGCTTATCTAGCGAGATGTAATGTAATTGGCTGCCTGCCTACAAAAGGTTATGGGTTAATGGCATTTGTAATCTCTTGCGCATTATAGAGTGAAAGTTTCCGTAAAAGAGAACATTCCTGCAGCTACGTGATATATCTTAAAGCATAAATTATAAGTAAACGTACTACATACATAAATATACATAACCTCACGCCTGTATTCCCTGATGGGGTACGCAGAGATGCATTTCAACTCCCACATTTCGCCAGGTATGTATCAGCCCCGGCTGCGGAATCATTGTGGGCGCTTCTCGCCCATGCACCGTGGTCGTCCCACTCAGCGCAAAGATGGCTACCGGGGGGTTTTGATCGGTATGCCGGCATAGGGATTTTGTTAGGGACCCAGCCCGGCACTAACATCTGCGCGAACAAGATGCCTACGCGCGCCGGGCTGGAAGGCCGGTGACCCCGACATACGCTTCCCGCCCCCTCCCCCAGGGCTGTCAGGGGGAAGAGCCATAAACAGCTTTCCCCTCGAAAAAAAAAAGGTATGTATCAGCCCCACGTAATAGGTGGCGAGCCTATTGCTGTTTTTCGGGCACATTTCCAGACTCCGTGATGCTACTGAGAATTTCCTAATGGAAAAACCCAATAACACTGCCCGATCCGGGAACTGAACCCAGGGCCTCTAGATCGCACGGCACATACTTGTACCGCGAGACCACGAGGCAGTCGTAAACGTAATACAATACAGGAGATATTGCAAGAGAAGTTCTTTGCCATCAAAAGTTATATTATTATTTTTTATGTTCGATGTGAATAACTAGATAAATCTTTCCATAAATAGATCTACTAATAGATACTTACATAATTTATAAATAAATAAAAGCAAAACTCACAAGCTGGTGTCAGCAACTGTATATAATTTTTGTTCTCCTAACAGATCGATCATAAACATATAAATTTATTTCGTAAGACAGTCTTCATGCTGTGTTCGTTCCATACGAACTATACTTATATTTACTTTTAATTCAAACATCCAATTCAGACAAAGCGACACTTGATACTATTTTTAATTGTATAATTTTGATTTTATATTTATTAAAATAAATTATCCACTAAGCGAATCCGTTGTCTGTTCTTTTATCGACTAATCAATCTGAAATCTCTCAAAAAAAGACTACAAACGTCATTCTATTACATCACGCACATTTGATGCAACAACTATGAGATTCCATTCGCCGCCTTCCGTAAGAGCAGATCAATCTCAAAGACTATTATAACAGTTGCATATGGTATTTATAATATATGTGATGTAACCAGGATTGCATCTACGGTTTTGCTCGCCAGTGCGCAAACTTTAATATGGCGGTAAATGACTGTGCTGGTTATATCACGATGTGTTGATGCATACGTAATGGACGACATCCTCATCAAGATGCCCTGGCACCGCCAAGGCAAGTCTTCAAGACTATTTGTTACATTTTCCTGTTTAAGTGTGTAAATTATGGTAGGCCTTAGTATAAAAATAAAGGGCCTTGCGGCAAATCAAATTTAAAATTGTTGGAATAGGGTTTGTGGTTCAATTTTTAAAAACTAAAATTATACTTTTTGAAGTTATACTTCTTTTGGCGCGTTAGGGAAAAATGATGAGAGTGAATTTTTTACGATGCGCGCGCACACCGACACCAAAAAGTTATTCAGAAAAAGTTTGTTTTAAATTTTAAGAATGTAGAATAGTGACAGTAATAAAAAGGGATTGACATATTTTTTTAATTTTAAGTAGTTTTGATTATTTTATTTATTTATTAGTATATCTATATTGTTAGAAACTACAATTTAATTATTCAAATCTTTTAAAATGACTGTTATTTGACCTGATGCCGTAACTATAGTAACCAAATAATAAGACGCGTAAAAACTTTCAGGCCGATCAAGAAAATATACGATCTGTGTCGTTTTCCCGCGCTTGCTCTATATTCGCCAATGCAGGGTTGCCACCCACACCAACTTATTTCTGATAATATATATATATATTGAATATTAGTGATAAAACTAATTTGAATAAACTGTTTTGAGTGCATTTATAGATTTGAGGTCTTTGTCGGTATGTATAATTTATTTACATCGTTAATTAATTATTACATTATTATCTAAAAAAAATTTTTTTTTTCCTTTTGTTTTATTTCTGGTATATTAACAAATTTTATGTATAAATAAAAATAAAAATTTTTTTATAATATATTATTATATTATTTAAGAAAATATATATTTATGTATGAAGTATAACTTCTAACGCGTGTACATAAGTACACACACACACTTTTTTTGTAGTAGACACGATCAAAGAGATAGATTACAACATAACATGCGTACTCCCAGGTGAAGTTAAAGAATTTTAAGATATACAAATGTTAGTCATCGCGGGGTTCGAACTCGTATATTTCCAAACATAAGCATAAATTACACATGAAAAAATAAAAAAATGTTTTCACTAGAATACGAAATAACTAGGATATTATGTATTATAATTTTTTCAATTATTTATGCGAAAATTGAGGTATAAAAATACTCATTGTTGAAACAAAATACGATACATCGAATGAAAAGAACTAGAAATACTTCAGAAGGGGAATAAGTATTTTCAAGGCAAATGTGAATTTGGCATGTCCACACACAAGATAATTATAATAGGTAAATATAAAAGTGTTAAAGTGTTTCTATTGATCACCGTCAACCAATCAACGATCAGTAAAGGGTTGAAATGCCAGAATCGTGCGCAGGCGCAGCGACCGAGAAAAACGGCATGGCGTATTGATATATTGTACAAATTCCACACAAGTACCGCCTGTTTATTGACATTGATTAATGGTGTCGTAATTTGTGTGCATACGAACTTTATTGTGGCGTAAAGGAATATGTTTTTGTTATTAGCCACCGAAATATCAGTGGTCAGGATCTAAAAACTTAAAAACCGAGTTGAAATAAACATTGAAAAGGTCCATTTACTTAATAAATACTATCCACTTCCCTCTTTTCAACAACCATTTATCAAACCGTTGGGTGAGAGCGGCGGAGCTTCTACATCTCGGTGTGTTCATGGATTCCAATGAATATTGAGAAATATTAATTATTTAAGTAAGGATCATTATAAAGTTATCAACAAACTTTGAAGTTTTATCAGAAACCATATTGTTATTACAAACTAAGCAGTGCTTACTTTGCCAGTCAAAGCCAACGTTGCAAATCTCGATCTCCCACACCTTCATCAATTTCCCTTTTATCTAGACACGCTGTTTCCTGGATATCCTTAATCTCTCGGATTTATGGCACACTTAAACAGAATATACGAGACTGGAACGCTCGCGAGATTTGCTATACGTGAAACGGATATACGACCATGCAATCATAATTTAACAAGTTCCACATCCTGCAGCCAAGTATAGATAACATGGTCTTTATTATCCTGTTTGAACGTTTTTATGTTGTCCTTGGCTACTACCTCTTATAGGACCTATTTCAAAAGGGTCTATATGCAATCTAGCTACTCCTCAAATAGTAATTCAGTGAGATAAATTCTGCCTCATGTGCTGGTGGTTGAATGATTGTCCCCTATAACCAATTTAATTTATAAAATCCACTATAAAGGGATAGTTGTAACCATTTCTATCGCCAGACAATAATTGAAGCACTGATTAGTAATTTATAATTAATGCGGTCACTGTGTCGTGGTAGTATAAAATAAAACAACGCCATTCATATCGGGTTGCTATAAGACACATTTAGGATATCCTAATTGATAAATGTATCAGTTTAAAAATAAGTCTGCTACCACCTCTCACTTATAGTCACGTCTTAAAGGCATTTTATGCTCGTAAACATAATATTATCATGAGTGCTTTACTATATGCATAATGTTTTACCGGAATTATCCTGTATCCGGTAACTTAGTCTTTTTGGTAGGATATCCGAATAATAATTATCGTTAAACGAGCAATAATTACAACGAAACAAAAATATGCAAACTATTTATGCAAAACGGAGTTCTGTATCGGAAACATAAATAAACACAAATGACAGCATAAAAAAATCGTGACAAATGTCAGAATCATTAACGTTCATTGTGTATCCTCTATCAATAAATAATGAATCATACAAAGAAAACATCTTTTTATAGGTTATTAGAGAAGGGTCAATGTTTCGCTCTAGTGATTTGTGTAACGCCTGCTTTTTTTATATTCGAAATGTCTGTGGTGAGACCGAAAATTGTTGACATGTACCAAATGGGACCAACGAAACATGCGCTACATGTAATGCTATCCACTTTCTGCTTCGTGAATGTCGTGGGGAATATGCTCATGAGTATTTTCCTGGACTCTTTTACGAAGAAATCAATCGAGAACGGTATACACTGCGAAAGATGCAACATCAACCGCCCTGAGCACGCCTGGCACTGCAACGCTTGCGGAGTTTGCGTCTTCCGGAGAGATCATCACTGCTTCTTCTTCGCGAAATGCATCGGCCTCCGCAATAAAAGATATTACCTCCTCTATTTGATACACGTCATCATATCTTTGGTTTACAGCACCTATTACAACTATTTTTACGTGTCTTCGAAATTTGAGGAGAGTGATATGTTAATAGCTGCGTGTAGAATATTCAACCCGATGCTACGCTACGTGGTACCAGAACCCATGGGACCTAAAGATTTATACCTACTATTTCTATTCCTGAATGTCGGTTTGGTAATATGGACAACATGTTTGGCTTGGTTTCATATAAAAAATGCAGTACGAGGGGTGACGGCTCGCGATTTTCAAAACGAGAAACTATTCAAGACTAACAAATGGAGGGATAATTTATTACAAATCTTCGGTACGAAGTGGTATTTGGCTGCGATCTGGCCGTTTGCCGAGAGTCCATTGTTGGAGAGTAACGCTTAATGAGTAATAAGAATTTAATGAGTGTAATAAATATATGTTAATATAGGTATAATTGAAATGGTCATTTTATTGGAAACCTGGATGTTTTATGATATGATACATATTTATTGGATTATGTTTCCTTGTATTAATATGTAATATACAATCTACAATTGGATCTTTAACCCAATATACATGTAGTTGCGGTCTCTAGCCACCGTAAATTGCAGATCAAAAAATTTGATTTTCTAGCAAGCAACATTTTACACGATTCCTACAAATTTCCACGATAATTTTTGTGAAGTGGTCGTGATATAAAAAAAAATTTTTTATTGAATAATATAACTTTATTACTTATCATCACCAGCTACAACACCATCAGTTTGACGTCCATTGGTCGACCAAACACTATCGTAATTATTATACGAGTACGACAGCAATAGTTTTGGCTGTACCAGGTCATTCCTGTCATAAGGACGCGTAACGGTTACATAAGTGGCGATAAAACAGCCGCGCGGCCACGCGAGGCATGTTAATAGGTGCCAGGAAGTGGTTGGTTTGACGCCGCGGCTAAAACTATGTAATAATTAATGTTTGGAATGCATAAAGCGATATTGCGCTGTCGACATTCGGTCTGCGGTCGTGTCCGTTAGTATATGACCACCATGGCGCGGTTGAGAAAGAAATTAGCGCCACGCTCCTTATTCCATTTCTGAAATTACATATTTTTTATTATATGGTGTGAACAATCACATCCAAAATGATTAGTACGATTTCATATCTATCGAAGAATTGGCATATAAAACAGTGGAATACGATGCTGCTTTTGTCTTGTACTTTAATCAACGAACACTTTTTCTATCGCTGTTACAAGAAACCTTCAGCACAAAACTACTTTCTATTTCAATATGTAATCCTTTTTTATCTCTTATGTAAGTCCTTATGAACTGGGAATTCTACCTGATAAGGTTCAGTCCAGTTCAATTCTTATTTTATTGCCTCTGCGCTGTGGTTTAGTTTATCCATAGCATTAATAGTCAATGACGGAATGTAGTAGTATCGCTGAATGCAGTTTTCTTATTTGTTGCTGTCGTATCCTTTCCACAGGATCAAAGAATCCGCCGTCGAATACCTCATGCCGAAGTACAAGACATTACGCAATATTTCACTTACCGCGCGCAAGGCTCGCGCACTTTATGCGCACGCGCACGTCCCAAAATGGACACCGTTACGTCTACCCAACCCGTTAGCGACACTCGTTTCATTGCACTCTGATAACATTTGTGGATATTATGGCCTCATTCTGAAACGCAGCCAAATAAGCAAAGAGAAAGACTGCGAAATGGGTCTGACAAAGAAAATTACCTTTGGAGTACCTATGTATAAAAACAAATAAATATTTTATTTGACCCGTAGGTCATTAACTTTTTTTTTAAATAACAATCTCTAATCATAGTGTATGATTTTCATTCATACTAAACTAGCTTCTGTCTGCAGTATCACTTAGCGAAAAGATAAAAAAACAGGTTGATTTGAATTATTTATTTTATTCTAACAATAAACGGTGGAATTTTCTTAGTCACTTGACGTCAATATGCATCGTTTACTATTAAAAGAATTTAATTGCCCTTTATGTAGATTTTTATGGGTTACATTTTAATGTAGTGAATAGTGACACAGCTGGCCGAAGGAATTTGAAGTAAATATGTTTGTAGAAAAATATGTTTTATATCAACTAATTTGAAGAAGCTGTCGTTTTTTTCGTGTCATGGTTATTTGAATCTAGGAGAAAATTTTCATTTTCGTGAACACCCAAACACATTAATCAATATATTTTTTAAACACAAACATTTTTCTCGGTACGCGACCGAACCCATAGCCCTGCGTCTTACTGGCCGGGTCATGAAATAAACAAAGATATTCAATATATTTCGACCCTCCTTGCGATACTACCGGTGTTTCAAAAGGTGTTGCATCCGCAGAGAATAAACTTCGCAACATAATCCCTTAGGCAAATAAATAAATCTTGAAAGTTGACTGAGCATAGCAGATATAAAATTATATTCCTGAGAATGTAGAGAAATGCAGAAACACGCCGTCACTCAAGTATCACGACATGCGAACGGTGAAAATAGAAAATGTATGGTATCGATACCCATCTGGCGTAACCTTAGCCGGCGGGCAAAGAATATCTTTAGAATAGCGAGGCCTCTTGTTACTAGGTATCCATTTGTAAAGAGAGCTTTACGCAGGTCATGGTTGGTTTGTTGGTACAAATACGTTTTTATGCAGTGTGCGATCGATGAATTCGCGTCTCGGTTTACGGAATTTGAGTAGTGTTATGGGATTTTCCTTTGCGTAATTCTTAGTAGCAACATTGAGTCTGGAAATATGTCTGTAAAATCGCAATGGGTCCTCTATTACATGGGACTTATTTAAATTGGAGAAACAACACCGAGCAATTGAACCAACATTGACTTTATGGGACATAGCTTGCCTTTACCCTCACCAAATTGCAATGAAATGAAATGAAATAATGTTTATTGAATATTAATAAATTTCAAGTGTCAAATACATCACTATTTGACATTTTATAGATTCAATAAATATTAATTCAGTCATTCCAAAATTTAGTTTACCACCCTATTCGGAAGGCAGACATCACTAGAGAAGAACGAGCAAGGAACTCTAGTGTTGCTCGGAATCTGAAAAAAAAAGAGGAGTTGTCCACTCTGAAATATGTATCTGTTTATTCCAGTTTAGCGATTTCGCACTCAGAATTATGTACAGCAGTTATTGCATTTCATCTCTATAGAGTAGTCTCAGTTATGAACGCACGTAATTTAAGGAAAGTCGGCACGCTTGTATAAGTTATATTAGTGATTGCGAACAAACAGGGCGAGTCGTGCCCATCCAAATGTCGTTGAAGCGTCGTGCGCGCACTATAAACATGATCGATAGCCGCCGGTGAAATAACTTTAATGGTATCGCCCGTGCTATATGCCTTGTGCAATTTAAAAGCACCACCGGTGGCGAATATATGTACTTTCGAACTCATTGGTGAATGTATGCGGCGAGTTAGTAATTACTACACCGTACGATCTATATCCAGGTTCAATCTAAAGCTTCAAATACGTAGGTTGTTGTAGGTGTACCGCTAAATGAACGACATTTATGATAAAACAATATTACGATAATCCTCATCATCAGCCCAAATACGTCCCACTGCTGGGCACGGGCCTCCTCTACAACTGAGAGGGTTTAGGCCTTAGTCCACCACGCTGGCCTAGGGCGGGTGTGCGGACCAATACGATTATAGTATTCAAGATTACAGAAAAAAAAAAGATGCGGCTCAAGTTTGACAGCCCCGTGGCACAGTTGGCTAGACACCAGCTTGCAAAACGAGAGGCCGCGGGTTCGATCCCCGCACCTACACAAATGTTTGTGTGATCCACAAATATTTGTTTCGGGTCCGGGTGTTTGTGAGACCGAAAAGTCTCGCGTAAGTTTCTGATACACACGACACAAGACTTGTATCTTAGTGTGGGATCAGAACTATGTAGGTGACTGTTGGGTGTATTTATATTTAAAAGTAACTGCCGGGGTGCCGGGTTCGATTCCGGGGTCAGTCAAAGTTTTACTGGGTTTTTCCATTAGGAAATGCTCGGTAGCAGCAAAGAGTCTGAAAATGTGTCCGATGTGCAATAAGCCCGCCTCTATTACGTGAGGCTAATAGATCCCTGGCGGAATGTGGGTGCAGAAATGCACCTCTGCCTACCCTTTCGAGGAACACAGATGTGAGGTTATGTATGTATTTATGTATATTTGTATGTAGAAGCAAAGAAAACCGACATAAAATAATAAGCTGAATTTACGAAGCATGCTCACATTTCCATTCTAAACAGAATAAGCATAAAAAACTTTTACAACCACGTTCACCAGAATTGTTTAGGTCGCACTTAATAGGGGACGTACTTATGTACTCAACAATGTATGAAGCGATTACGTTACACGTGTAAGTATAAAACAAAGGCAAAATCGGTCAGTCAGCTCTGCACGCAGCGGATTTTATTCATTGATAAGGCAGGATAGAAATCGCGGAAACGAACAATAAACTACTAGAAACATATAACAAGCGATCTTACGTTGCATTATGCGATGCACATTCGCTCTAAAATAAATTACATGCACACAGATTTTATCATACAACAGGCTATATGCTATGAAATACGGGGGCCCAGGTATCATATATAGATTCATCATCATCAGCCCATATACGTCCCATTGATGGGCACGGGCCTCCTCTACCATTAAGAAGGATTAGGCCCTTAGTCCACCACGCTGGCCTAGTGTGGGTTGGCGGACTACACATCTAAGAAATTCCTAACAACTTTTGGGTGTGCAGGTTTCATCACAATGTTTTCCTTCACCGTTAAAGTTAGTGATAATTCATTTTTAATACACACATAACTGCGAAAAGTCAGAGATGTGTGCCTGCGGTTGGACCCGCAACCGTCGAGATTCTTGACCGCGTATCTTACCTCTAGGCCATCACGGCGACTGCGACAATTACCTAGACTACTTACCGTCAATCACCATCAGTCGTCATCACTTGCCTGCTTTCCGGAGCATTACCATAAAGGCATAAAGATACATTGAACGTTTCCTCCATCCAAAAGATAGCATATACTGACGATACACGGGTGTAGGATAAAATCCTTCGAGGATTCACCTCTAAGTGAGTAAGTATATCCATATAATAACAATTACACATACATAAATAAACTCACACCCTGTATTCCCCGAAGGGGTAGGCAGAGGTGCATTTCTGCACCCACATTTCGCCAAGTATGTATCAGTGCCACGTAATAGGCGGCGAGCCTATTGCCGTTTTTCGGGCACATTTCCAGACTTCGTGCTGTTACCGAGAATTTCCTAATGGAAAAACCCAATAACACTTTGCCCGACCCGGGAATCGAACCCAGGACCTCTAGATGGCACGGCACATACTTGTACCGCGAGACCACGAGGCAGTACATAATATAATAATAACAATTGTACGGATAGTATCAGGTCTATCGCTTTCACGGACCTAAAACTGGTGGGAATGCGGTCATGCGGTCGTCTTAGCTCAACCTCGAAGCTGGGACGACACGCGAGAAGCTCATTTGGCAATGTACGTATGAAATCAATCAAGTGGTGACAAACCAAGAAGTGGCACAGAACTTTGTGAAAGGTCAGCAACGATACGAGTTTCTAAATTTTGATAACTAAGAACTTGCAGTAATAGCAGTTAGGTAAACCGGAATTAAGATAGTGATACAATTTTTTTGTAGTAACCGTACATTGATAGTACAGTAACACCTAGTAAAAACAAACACTTTTGCCCTTTGGTGTGGCTTGCTCAATGCAGACCTATGTATGTCAATTTAAGTAATTGAAACTTACACATGACCTACAATAGCCTTAAATATAAAAAAGTGGTAATATTGCGAGGAAATACAACAAAAAGCAACTATCAAGTAGAAAAACAACATATCGCACACACAGCGGCGGTCACGAGTGACCTATTTTGCTATGACTCGACTTATCCAATATCATACATATTCATTTCCACGCTCTCACTAGCGCGCATTAATTACCTAAAATCGTGTATAAATTAATTATTACATCATTTGTGTATTTGTTTTTGAGGAAATTATGAAATAGAAAGCCCACGGTGACTTCATATTAGACGTAATATTCAGTCAGCACTAATCCGTTGTGTTACATCATTGTGATGTGTTAGTATTTATATCGTATAATTAATAAAGGTTATTAAAAAAAAGTTTTTAAATAACACAATTATATGAACACGGTTTTATTATAGGACACGACTCTTGCACGTAATACTATGACAAATTTCAGTGGCCACATTCCGTGTTCGGGGTAGAAGACTTAGCATAATACATAGGCAAAACGGTATTCCTCGGTAGGCAGGGTGCATTTCTGCACCCATATTTCGACAATTATGTTTTTCGTCTCACGTGATATAGAGCGAGCCAATTGTCGTTTTTCGGAAAAAAAAACAAAACTATGCTGCTACGAGAAATTTCCTAATAAAAAAGCCCTTTAAAATAGGAATCGAACCCGGGACCTCTTGACCGCATGACTGATACTAGTGCCTCGAGACCATTAGGCAGTCAAAATAATCGATACTATAATTTCCAAATATGGCATTCAAAATGCTAAAAGTTACGAAATAGCCACCAGCTAAATCGTTTAAGTAATAGACTAGGACTATGATTACTGACGAGTCACGTTTGCGATAAAAAAATCAATACCAATCTTGAAGATACCGCGGGAGAAAATGGACTTAAATAGGTGGTATTACGAAGAGCAAAGTAGCAGAACAAATCGAGTCCAATTTACAGTTCCCACCGTCATTGTCGGCGTGCAAAATGTTGTCAAAACATTCAAATATTTTCGCCATTACAAATTTGTTCGATGATTGGCAATCTTCGTGTAATGAGCACCGAAAAAACATAATAACCGGGTGTATTACGTTTATTTCTCCAACTTGATATCCTTGAAGCATCGGGCAATCAACGAACTTTAGACTAATGGAAATGGTACAAAAACACGGTGCACCCACATAATGATGTTCATTTCCAGTTAAATGCCGACCTTTGCGACCTATCTCGTGCCAATAGCGAACTTTGACTGTTAGGTTTAGATTATATTGGTGGTTGGTAGTGGTGGTTGTATTTGATCCAACTCAGTGAGCAATGACAATCTTTTGATTGTTATAATAAGATCATTTTTATTATGTTAATTAAGTTTCAAGTTGATTATGGCAATTCTTGCTTATTATTACAAAGTCAGAATTGTTTATATTTTAAATTTTTGTCGTAATGTTATGCTCTTTGTCAATAAATTCTGCTATATTATTATTAAATCCGGTATCTGATTATTGTTTTCTTTTAATCATATATATTTAATATTATAGATATGTGTATGTACAATATTTAACTTAGTTAATATAATGAGTTAGAATTTGTATTCAAATCTCGTACAATAACTTCTATGGCCTTATACGAACTTGACTGTGAATTTTCACAGTTTCGATAATTATCTCAGTATGCACGATTCCTAATATCAAAATATTTAAAACAACCGAGCTGTTTTATAACCACTTCAAAATAATTAAGTCTTAAATAAAATCCAACGAGAAACAATAATTTGATGGGAAAAATACAAATTTTAATTTGAAATAAGTACTATATTTAGCATTTGTTGTGTTGATTCTGTTGTTAAATTTAAAAACAATTTTCTCAGAAAGTATACATACATACTTATATTGTATTTTCGTTCTTTACAAAAATATTTCTGCGAGGCAATTTAAATTAATATTTTGGATAAAAAATAATCAGTTAATCATTATCGTAGAATAATAATAATTTTCGTTACACAACTTTTAAATGAAAACTCATCGATTAAAAATTACTATCTCAATTACCCGTAGCATTTGATTTATGAACCTGACATATCGATATCGTGAAATCAAGAACACGCCCCCTACATCCTCCGATCTTTATCATTCAACTCGATTGAAACAGTTATGAAACATCGATACCGATAGACAATCGATTGAAAAAGGTTATGTCACGGTTGAGATGGGCTCGAGGCATCGACAAATTGGCCGTCAAAATACAAACCGATTGTTACGTAAAAACAATTAGAAATGCGTACAAAAGGAACTATAATTGTGTTGAAAGAATTTCAATTGTATATAAGCTAATTGACACATAGCGAACATACCAAATGGGTTCATCTTTCACAAATGTTTGTGTAAACCGGAAATATTTGTTTCGGATTTGGGTTTTTATGAGACCGAAAAGTGTCTGGTAGTTTGTGATATCCACGACGCAAAACTTGTATCTTAATGTGGGGTCAGAACTTTTACACATGTCGCTGTTGGGTGTATATATTCGTAATATTAGGGACAAATAACAAACATGATAAACTGGTGTAAAAGAACTATTTTATTTTAAAACTCCTTTTTTCCTTAAATAAGTCAAATAAATTCCCTATATTTATTAATTTTCAAATCTTATAATTTAAGAAATATGCTGACAAAAATTATACAGATTTGGTAAATGAAAAAACATAATTTCAGAAATAAAAGCACAAAAACCTATGGCTAAAAATAACCCAAAGTAAATATTGCAAGCGGAAAACGGTCGCCATTTTGTGAAAGGTCTTTTATCAGGTGCGTGTTACAAGTTCAATAATCTTGAAAATGTCGTAAACAGATCGGACTGCGATTACGATTTACGACATCAATTACTACTGCATTTTTGTAATTAAAAACATTTAGGTCGCCTGTGATCTTAATTTGGCTGGTCGTTTACGTAACTTAAGGCTATCGAAATTCGGACACTTACGTATACAACGATGATGATATTCTATGATGGATGCCCTTACCTGAAAAGCAAAAAATAAATATTAGCATTTTTTAAATTTCCTTGCATTACAATGTCGATCATTTACATAAATATGTTAAAGATATTTCTCTTATTTGAATGTTTCATCATCATCATCATCATCAGCCTATATGCGTCCCACTGCTGGACAAGGGGATCCTCTGCAATTAAGAGGGTTGAATGTTTATTATTAAGTCAATATAAATAGGTAAATGCATATAGAAATAATTATTAGTTCGCCTCATCACATTATCTTGGGTTCAATAACAAGGTTAACATATGTGAAAAAACAAAACAAAACAATTATGATTCACTCTTATATTGGAGAAATACTGACTCAAACTAACAGGCTTTTTTTTCTATAGGTAAGTCTGCCTATAAGGTTGCCGTTGATGGACATCTGCCTTTTTCTCGACTGAAAGCGGTTAATTGGAAGAAATAACCTCATAAGCATAGGAGATAATTTACTTAATCAGTTAGGGAGTATCATCATCATCATCAACCTATATACGTCCAACTGCCGAGCACGGACCTCCTCTACAACTGAGAGGGTTTAGTCATGTAGTATAGTATAATGTAATGCACCAAATGTCTTTTGACAATCAAATATTAAAAAATACTTTTATCTCAATTGCACGAGTTTGACATTGCCATAATTTACCAAAAACCTGATACCATTCGCATCACAAGTTAAATTGCCCAGTTTATTTAATATTTTTTTTCAATAATTAATCAACTAGCTTACGACAACTGAGTACTTCAAATCAATAAATCTTTCTAACCCAGAAATGCTTATCAATATTCAATAGAAATCTCATGATTACGATCAATTACGCAATGATTATACTTATAAAATGCTGATTAATTTAATCAAAAACTATAAACCAGAACCGATTTGTACAAGTTAATTGAATATTCGCCGATGTTACACGGTTACATAAAAGCAGATTTAATTGTAAATAATTTTGTGTCCCTCGTTGGTTGACAGCGCTTTCACTTTCGTCAATTGGCAGAGATATCTGACGGTCATATGAGAATGTAAGATGGGCCAGTATTATTTTTAATTTCTTTTTTTCTGATTTTCCGTTCACATAAGTAACATCAGTATTTAAAATTAATCTACATTAAACTAATTGTTTCTTTTCTGAACGGAATAGGAAAAAGTATAAAAGGTCATGGTCATATCATTTCCGTTCGCTTTGTTTAATTATATGTAATCTTCGAAATAACAAAGTTGTACGAACTAATTCAGCCTTTCGACTTTTCCTTTTAGTCGAGCCGAAACCCTAACCGAAAATTTACATACAGAAATCAATAGGTAATGCGTCAAAGTGAAGATTTCTCAAGACCCTCCTGGTTAAAGCCTCAGCATGTACGGATGACGGACCTAATAATCATAAAGCATGACCTCCACACTACTCTTCCATCCGTAAAAACCTTTTCACGCTATGAACTATAAGCATTATGAAATCATCGGATCGTAAAAAGGTAATAAAATAAACATTGGGTTGGATTTTTTTCACCACTCTCTACTACACCATTGAAATCAATTTGCCACAGAAACTAACTGTGACTTATCACAAACCGGCCGATTTCTGCCTAATTGCTTTTTTATTTACATATTTTTTATTCCAACAAACGCAACTCGCAAAAGGTATCAGTTACTTATTTCTCATTTATTTGTTTAAAAATATATAAAAAACATAAAACACAAACATAGTAACGAATAAAATATATACAATGAACCATAGGTGTAAAATGTATGTGGTTGTTAGGAAAATGCCAAAATTTTTATTTTTTGTTGGGATTTTTTTTACGCCAGGGGGTTTGTAATCACCTTAGCTATTACCTGCCTTAGTTTCCGATCACGGTCTGAATACAACCTGTATATTATTTTCCGATTGCCTTTTACATATGGGTTAATTAAACCTCATTTCAAACTCTCGATTTTTCCTATCTCCAACAACATATATTAGAGGGCTAACCCTCTAAGAGTAAGAGAAGAGTAAGACCTAAGTCTTACTCTTCTTCAAGTAGTAGTATCGTCCTGAGTATAAGTACGGTCTTATTTCTGATGATGATGATGAAAGATAAATTGAGCAAGAACAAAACAGTTAAAATACTATAAGCCGTGAAGCGAAAAACCTGATACGATTTTTAAACTGCGTTGAACTTTAATGTTTGGTAATTGCGAATACAAAAAAATGTGTATTGATTAACAAAGCGAAAAAAAAATCCGAAAGTTACTTTTGTCGTGCTCAAACGGGACATTTGCAACGTTAAAAGCGATGGCATCGCCAGCTGAGTACAGTTTAATCTACCATGAACAGAGACGGTTGCCAAAACGCGCTTCATGCAACTAATGGATCACGAATCAGTTTCGTCGCGGTCTTGTTGAAACAGAAATATTTCCGCGTGGAACGAGCAATGATTAAAACATTCTTCATGTTTGATATTCGTAGATGTTACGAAACGTCTTCTGGCTACTGGACCGTGAAAATAACCTTATCAATAAAAAAATGGGGAAATTGAGAACCCTGCAGTTTTATCTTCTTTTAAATTTGCTATGGTTGTTGATATATGTATGTAGGCAGCATAGGTATAATCATCTACTCCAATAATACATCTTCACCTGACGTATTTGTTGAAATAATAGTAGAAACGGTCTGCACCCAATTATGTATTGACGTATTTTGAAAAGTGTATACTTTTCAAACTGCCTCGTGGTTTCGCGGCACAGGTATGTGCCGTGCGATCTAGAGGTCCTGGGTTTGATTCCCGGGTCGGGCAAAGTTTTATTGGGTTTTTCCATTAGGAAATTCTCAGTAGCAGCACGGAGTCTGGAAATGTGCCCGTAAAACGGCAATAGGCTCGCCTCCTATTACGTGGGACTGATACATACCTAGCGAAATGTGGGTGCAGAAATGCAACTCCGCGTACCCCTTAGAGGAATACAGGCGTGAGGTTATGTATGTATGTTTTTAAATCTCATATATAGCGAAACAACTAAAAAAAAATTTTCTATACAGTCGTACATAGGAAGTAATTCGGACGGTGACCACAAAGATTGACTGACTGCCTCGTGGTCTCGCGGTACAAGTATGTGCCGTGCGATCTAGAGGTTCTGGGTTCGATTCCCGGGTCGGGCAAAGTGTTATTGGGTTTTTCCATTAGGAAAATTCTCAGTAACAGCACGGAGTCTGGAACTGTGCCCGAAAACGGCAATAGGCTCGCCCCCTATTACGTGGGACTGATACTTATCTGGCGAAATGTGGGTGCAGAAATGCACCTCTGCCTACCCCTTCGTGGAATACAGGCGTGAGCTTATATACATGTATGTACATTACATACGTGTATGTATGTATGTACCACAAAGATTAAATGATTAATTATATTGACGCTTGTTTTCTTAAAAATATGAAATTAATAGAAATCTTCAGCGGAAACAACGAATTCTTAACATTTGTTTGACAAGGTGACTAGCCTTGATCAATCTCTTATTGGAGAATAAACAATCATATAACAAAAGTAAAACTTCCTAGCAACGATTAAGTAGACTCAAAATTTTAGAAGTTATTAATCCGACCTGCACGATTTATGAACCATCATCGCACAAAACGTCTTTAATAGTACTAATCACTGCAATTAGCAAGTCACTTATGATATGATGTACACGCCCAGGCTATCCATCACAACACAAATGAGCCGCTCTTAAAGAATTAATTAGAAGACATTAAGTGAAAGCATCCTCTTCAATGAATTCTTCGTGATTTAAATTACGTCACTCCAATTTGATTATAATTAAATCTTTGTCAATTAGTCTCCTGCAGAGTCGTGGAAGAGGCACCGTTACATAATTTCAGGAAACTAGCTATTAGTTCAATTATTTTACAATTTCTTCATTAATGATGATAATGATGATGTCACTAACTAGAACCTCGGCGAGCTCTTTCGACTGTTGTAATAAATTTATCACGGTATACTTACTCTTCATGTATATAAATGAAAAAAAAACCATAATATTTATAGTAACGTTTCTGATTGATTTTATTTTTTATTTTTTTTGTTTTTATTATGTCAACATCGATATACTTAAGACGACCTTGTATCTGTACAGAGGCTATCCTGGCACAAATGCCCCACTGAACTCCTGTATACCAAAGTCATTGACTTCGATCATTGGATCAAATGACATGCACAATCCTCATATTCAGCTCTAAAGCTCTACAAGTCTCTAAGCATAGTTTTCTATTGAAGTCGCAACGAAATCAATCAGAAAGAAAATGATTAAAAGTTATTTGGTTTATTTTAAAGATATTCCATTGTACACCGGACTCGCTCAATATTACCTCCAAAATAAGAATTAATATTCTTTTTTTATATACTTGAATGACAATTCTCTACATCCACAATACACCTGACTCGTCGCATTCATCGAATGATTTACGTCATCGCCTTCCGAAATATAACAATTGATGGTAAGTGGGTCTCCACACGCGAGTGGCGATCAACAAACCGTGAATGGACGCTGCTTTGTGACCATGCCACGCGACCCCCGTAGTGAGCTAGCTGAACTTGCATTCATATAAAAAATGAGGCAAATTGTTTAAATGGGAAGCGTAAAATGGTCAAAGTTGATATGCTGCTTTGTTGGTTCGTTGGCATAGTGTTCTGAGCGCGATCAAGATGTCCTGCATTCGATTTCCGGGTTGGAAGAGGTGCTATAGGTACTATTCTAAGTAATAGCAGGACGTCTAAATACGTGTCCGGTTACAGATTAATTTTTAGTTCCAAATAACACCTGGTAAAATCATCATCATCATCATCATCAGCCCATATACGTCAAACTGCTGTGCACGGGCCTCCTCTACAACTGAGAGAGTTTAGGCCTTGGTTAACCACGCTGGCATAGTGCGGGTTGGCGGACTACACACCTAAGAAATTCCTAACAACTTTTAGGTGTGCAGGTTTCCTCACGATGTTTTCCTTCACCGTTCAAGCAAGTGATAATTCATTGTGAATACACACATAACTTCGAAAGTCAGAGGTGTGTGCCTGGGGTTTGAACCCGCGACCGCCGAGATTCTCGACCGCGCGCCTAAACCTCGAGGCGATCACAGCTTTTAGTGATCAAATATCAAGGAATTAAAAAAGGAATAAGTCTTGCCCTTGAAAGCGGCTGTATCATCTCTAGATGTTCATAAAGTGACCGTAATGTAGGAAGAATACGTGATACTCGATTTGTCACATATACGAGTATGTGGTGTAACTGGTAGTACATATTACAAGTTTACTGAGATATATTATTCATTATATTTAAATACCAGCAACTCGAAAGGAAACCATGTCTTATCAATTTCATAAGTAGCCTATATCATTATCCAAGGTCTAAACTATGTTATGCTTGTACGCTTTATGAAAATATGTAGAAAACGTTTCTCCGAGATAAAAATATTATAAATGGTTTTTACAATAATGTAAAGTTCATTAAAATCATACAAAGGATAATACTTTTTGAAATATTAACAAATATTGTATTCTGACCAAATACATGCCAGTATTGAAAGACTGACTGACTGAGTGAGTTGTGAAGTAATCACCGCCCCTCCGATATATCACCGAGGATCAGTCCGTGCGAACTATTGTCGATCACCAGTCACGACGTATCAGTCACGACACTTCCGCGTTGTATAACGCTTACACATCGCACTGTGTCGCTGGTGGGCGAAATGTTTGCACTTATCCAGCTTTATCTTAGTTAATTCTACCACGAATTACATGATTGTATTACTCGAAATGGGTCCATGGATTAGAAACGCGGTTGAAACAAAAATCTCAGTAGTTACGGGTATAAATAGCATGCAATCACTTCTATTTTGAATGAATTATCACATGTTTACCAAAAAATATCCCGCCAAGAAATTTTTGGAGGTAAAAAAGCCTTACCTCTCTCAATTTGAGACGAGGCCCGTGGCTAACAGTGAAACGTATATAGGGCTGATAGGCTAACCCCGAGAGGGGCGGCGGCACGGTGGCCTGTTTCCATCGTGCTACAATAGGGGCGCCCGAATCAACTTAGTGGGGGTGCAACTTCGCCCCTTAACATTCCGAGACGGCCAAGACGCTTCCGTCTCGGAGGCGCACCGGGCGACTGCAGAAACATTGTGGGCGCCCCACTTAGCGCGAAGATGACCACCGGGGGGTTTTGGTCGGTATGCCGACGTAGGGATTCCGTTAGGGACTAAGCCCGGCACTAACATCTGCGCGGACATGACGTCGCCGCGCGCCGGACTGGAAGGCAGGTGACTTCGACATGCGCTTCCCTCTCCCCTTCCCTCATGGCTGGCGGGATCATGAGACATAAACAGCTTTCCGTTCGAGAAAAAAAAGGGCTGATAGGCTAATGTAGATATCGAAATTCGATTAACAAGTGTAAGTGTGTGTGTAGGGTAAGAAAGTGATGTGTATTATCATACACATCAACTATCGTTGATGGATGGATGATTAGGACCAACGGAAGTGACAACACGTTGGCTGAAATATATATATGGAAGCAGAATTCATACTACAGGATGATGCTACGATCTAAAGAACAAGTGCCATCATAATTATGGATTTGTTTCGCATTTACGTGTCAGTCTGCAAACGTTTCGTATCTTAGTTTAATAAGTTAAAAGATATAATTAAACTCAGATCTAGTACAAATTACGTCATTTTTACCTTTATCACGCAGGTAAATGTTGATGTCATTAAAATAAATACAGCGAGGATCAAAAACGAATTATACTTAATATGCAAATTTCCTGGAGATTATATCAAGTTATTACCGAAGCGATATGAACTAAAGTCAAAATCCAGTACGTGAATGATGCTAGTTACCGGGCTAAATTGCGGAAAGTTGTCTTTGGCGATAGGATATCTGCTCGAATCTATTCTCGTTTTTAGTCTGAACTTTATTTATCAAATAGACCATCCATTCTACGTTTTAATGCTATATTCGAAATTACCTAATTCGTTCTATATATTTAATCACTAGAACGGTCCGTAGATATTCCATATCAAATACATATACAATTTAAGTACCCTAACTTTCGCATTTGTAACATTAGTAGGATTAATTGGTTAATTCAATAGGTATAATCAAAGAAAAAAAACTTTACAATGATAAACGTCATCGCGCTTAGAACACAGATTACTATACACAAATGAATGTAAAAACAGAACAACATCACAAAAACGATTTTAATGGTCGCACTCATCGTTAGACGATCGCAAACAAAAACTTCGCTCTAAGCGCTTCTAAGAAATATCTTCTATATTTTTTACTTTTCGCAGTCGCTTGTGTAGAAAATATTGATACTATATTAGTAATAGAATATTACGTGAAAACCTAAAGGATCACATGCGGGGTTTGCCGAGAATCTTTAAATTTAATTCTGGAATCGAATTCAAGTCCTTAGCTTCTCGGACTTTAAGTCATAATTTTTGGTTGATAATAAAATCTCGTACTATAACGATGAAAAACACCTCTTGAGAAAAATTAGCAAGGATTTTTTTTTGGTATAAGATGTCCACTAACCTAAGTCAGCGTGCTGAATCCAGCCGTCACCCCCAATAGTAGGTATATGAGGCCTGTATCCAACAATGGTAAATATAATATGCGGGCTGTGTATAAGGTAATTTTAATACGTCATCGAGACAAAACTGCAATAAACTATTCTTGTATGTATGCTCTGAGTTTCTTAATGTTCATCATCATCAGCCTTCATACGTCGCACTGCTGGGCACGGGCCTCCTCTACAACTGAGAAGGGTTAGGCCTTAGTCCTAATGTTTATTTCTCCCTTTATTATAATAATGATTTAATGGAAGACTACCCCGTTATTTTAACCTTATTGCATAATTACATTTACCTATATCAGAAACAAATATTTTGGTGACAATGAAGGGCTACGTAATTAAAGTTAAATTGAATATAGAAGAGACTCAATTTTATTTAAAACATAAAGTAATGTCACGTGCCATTCCGCACGAGCACTTATTTACGATAACCCGATAAACCTAATGTAGAAATGAGAAATCAAATTCACGAAGAACAAACCTTGTCAACCTGCCTATTAACCATTGAGGTTTTATATTTCTATAAAAAATGCATTAACGTTGCTGTTTTTGTTCTCTCTTAATATTTTATATGTTTAACGTTTAAAATATATAAATGTACTGCTTTAAGTCTGTAATTATTTATTATTTTTGTTACGGAAATTTATTGAGTGTATATTATATAATGCACACACATCGACAAATCCAGAAAAAAAAATTCCAATCTAGCAAAGTCCATGCCGTAACTCGGTGACATAGTAATTAATAGCACAAAATAATTATATTAATTCCCATATAAGTACATATAAGTCATTCCCGAAAGTGTAATTTGAAGTAAAATTGTCAAATTATAAAGATTGCGCACATCAAACAGGTAGGCACGGGTCGGTCAAAGCTGGTTTAGAGCAAAAAAAGGTTTTTAGAAGGAAAGCCCAAGGCTATTTATAAACTCTCAGCGCCAAGGGCTAAGTTTTAATTCTGGCAAAGGCGATGAAAAATGATATCAATTACATTAATGGACAAAATTTTGCTTATTCTTAATAGTTTTCGCTTCCAGAATAAAAAGTTCTGTTATGAGAAAATCGCTACATAAAGGCATAAAGGTTTTTATGCGATATCCTCAATTCTGAATATAGTGAGACTGAAATATACCTACTTGCATACATACATTCCTCTTAAAAAACTAGCATAATGTTTTAACAATGAACAGAGGTGAGATCCTAGTATGTGTATTTCGTGCACTATCAAACTACCATCAAGGATAGATCAACAGTCACTGCATGGCATCAATGAGATCTGACCCTAAATTACTGATAGTACTGTTGTTCTTGGCGATGCACGACGAGTCCTATGAGGCCCTGGAGCGAATATAACGAATTTCCTTTATGACAAACACGTATTTACCTCTAAACATGCGACCTACGACAGAGGTCGAGTTTTCATTGACGCTTTAATTTACTTAGACAATAAAAAAATACCGTGGGAATACTCCAGTAACAATGCAAGCACTATTAGTTTTACGAAGGATGTTACTGATGTGGTTAATAAATGTAAAAATACGAACGGAGCGTAAAGTTTACCTTATTTCAGAGGCAAACATTTTTATTAATATACGGTGAGAGGTTATCCTAATAATGTAATCATAATATTAATAAATGATAATATTATATTAGAGGGTAATCAAGGTAAAATATATTTTTCATCTCCGCCCTGATAGAGCGTGTACTGGTCATACGACCATTCCATACAATGTCGACGTTATGCAAAATTACTTCTTTAAATATTTCATAGTTTTGAAATAATAGGGGGAAATATTACAAGGATTCATTAATCTCAAGGTTTTATTTTACAAGCTTGTACTACCAATAGGATATTATAGTAAACGATTTCAATACAAATAAATTATGTAAAGTATCGGGACTTGTGATACGATAAATATAAATAATCCAGCTATTTCACATTCAATTCCAGTATACTGCGTCTATAATGATGCATTACTCTTTGACCATAACCCTGATATAACTATAATATATCTTGTAGACAATAAGCAAGTTGAAATCAAGTTACGTTTGATTCCTATCACTTCTAGAATATTTATCGCGCTATGCATATTGTAACATGCAACATCTATGACTTTTAAATCTCTCTGGAGAATTATGATGTCAAGTCACAATACCTGTTATTGCACAGTAATTTATGATAAATGAAGAAGATAAACTGTGCTTGTCATAACTTGCATAACATACATACAAAATGTTACGAGACCACATCCGTTTTTATATACCTTTGATTATACAGACTTTTCATAATGGTAATAACAATCAGCGGTATAATTATAGATTAACCTTTGTTCCTAGAACCTGCCAAGATCTGCCAAAAAGCGATAATATTATTTTTGATAGAAAAGTGTTTTTATTTTGGTAACGGATAAACTTAAAATCTTCTGGACCCATTTAGAAGATTTTTGGGGAAGATAATATCAAACATCACAACTTAATCATATTGCATCGAAACCATTACATCGCGAATTATTTCTCAAACTAGAATTGGTAATAAAAGTAAAGGGAGAATGATTAACAGTCACCGCATTGATTGTTGCTTCATCGCTGCACATACAGTTGCAGCTGTTTCTAGCCACTCCTTTCTACATCAGAAATAAATCTAACGGTTCATTGGAATTACTCTTCTCCTTTGGCACGTCAAGGTCAGGTAATCTGGTGAGCCAACAGAATTTTACCACACAGGGCACGTTTCAGTAAACATACAAAGCAGAAAATTTATCGATGCACGCCGGAACCTCAGCATCTTGCTTTCAAAACCTTGACTTATGTATAATATTACTTGAGCTACTGATCTTTACTTAGCATAAAACCTCAGCATCGATAGCAGTTTTATTCATAGCGCATTGCTTTGTTATATAATAGATTTTATGATCATATTACAATATTACAGCATATGGGTTGTATTCCTTGATTTTTTTAGTCACATTGATTTCGGATTTTAAAGTATTTTCTTTCTTCACATAGATATAACATTACCATTTACTTTTTAAAATGATGGGCTAAAAAACACATTATAGAACCAGATCAATATTAACAAAATATAGGTACCAAACACATTTGCTCCATTATCAGGCTCAAATTACTCAAATTCTTAAATTTACTTTTTCGTTCTAATCCAAATTTTGATTTTAAAGTACAAGTAATTTAGTTTATCATTTAAGTCTAAACAAGAGTTTTATAAGTGGTGGCATTATTGAGTCTATTTTCGTAGCCTTATGTCTCCAATTAATAAATTACTCAACAAAATTTAATTCATTTATACAATTAACTGCGTTAAAACTTTTCAAACTTGGCATTTCGTATTTGATAATCTACTGATATTTATCTGATTCGCAACAACAAAATATTGTTTTGAAATAAACGCAATACCTGGCAATTAATATGAAATCAGCAAAAAGCGACGCTCAAACGCTCAAGGTCGGTTTTATTTGTATATCTGAATACATTCTGCGGGACGTCATTGGAATACTAATGCTGTTTGTTGTAAAAAAATGTGGTTTATTCGATCAAATGTACCGCGAGGGTTTCGCTCCGGCCAGAGCTACTGACCTGTTTATTTTAATGTACGACGTGCAACGTCCGCACCAACTGTATCTTGATGTATACCAATGACATTATCTTTAAACTCATTCAACTTGTTTCAAGAATTTTAAACAAACATTTTCGGAAATATATTGTTATTTACGTGGTGACTGGGATCCGGGATATGTATTTGTATATACATACATACATAACCTCACGCCTGTATTTCCCGAACGGGTAGGCAGAGGTGCATTTCTGCACCCACATTTCGCCAGATATGTATCAGTCCCACGTAATAGGGGGCGAGCCTATTGCCGTTTTTCGGACACAATTCCAGACTCCGTGCTGCTACTGAGAATTTCCTAATGGAAAAACCCAATATCATTGTATACCATACTAAAAGATCAGTAGACCTACAACTTGACCTTTCGTAGCATCATTACAAAAAGTTCCATATTATGATCTGTAGATTCTCGCAAGATATTTAGATATTTATTTATTAATATTTTTTGTGTGATCCACAAATATTTGATTCGGGTCTGGGTGTTTGTGAGACCGAAAAGTCTCTCGTAGTTTCTGATACCCACGACACAAGACTCGTATCTTAATGTGGGGTCAGAACTATGTATTTGACTGTTGGGTTTATATATTTATTATTAATATTCAGCACATCAAGATCGCATTTTGAAATGCTGATTAATTCATAAATACGCCGTGACTAACCACCCCACGAGTTCTGTGAAATCTTCTTATAAAGAGGCGTTACAGAGAGCAATACTTCTCAAATTGCAATACAATTTTTCAATACCAACCAAAGCTAATGGGGGCCATTGTGTTGAAAAATTATTTTCAAATGCTTATTCATGCATTTCATGTATTTACTCACTGTCTATTGTCAAATTTAGAAATTCCTCGGAGCTACTCACTTGGTGACGATTGTAGACGTTTCAAAATGTTTGCCATTAGCTTTATTTATAGGCAATAAGTTAAGAAGAGTTGTTAAGACTTGGAAGCTACTGCATAGTTACGTTACCACCACATTGTAGACCCGCGTTTTTAAGTTCAAGCCCCGGCGCAACTTCCTAGCCCATATAATTTAACGATTAAATAGACTCTTTTCTAAATAGTTGTAATAAAACTTTGAAGCCATCCACAGATTTTCTACGTTGACAATGATACCCATGATATTTTTAGTACTTTTCGTATCGTATGTCCTAGTAGGCTTAAAGCATCGTGGTATAATCTTCTACGTTCTTATATTGCACGTTATTCACAATTAATAATAAATAAATAGCAATAATAATATAATAAATAACACGCAACAGTCACATACATAGTTCTGACCCCACATTAAGATACGAGTCTTGTGTCGTGAGTATCAGAAACTACGGGAGATTTTTCGGTCTCACAAACACCCAGACCCGAAACAATTATTTGTGGACCACACAAACATTTGTCTCAGTGCGGGGATCGAACCCGCGGCCTCTCGTTTCGCAAGCTGGTTTCTAGCCAACTGCGCCACGGGGCTGTCAAATTGAACATAACGTAGAGATGTCTGATTTCGTCAGTATGATGAGAAGGCAAGTATTTCTTACATTTTCTATTTAGATAATATCAGTGCTTGACCTCAATAGTCCTCTTACTATTTATCTTAAGTTATTGATTCCATACAAAATCAATTTCCTTTCAATAATGAATAATGGTATTAAAAAGCTAATTTCAAGCGAGTTCAGTTACATAATAACAGTTTTACGGTATTACCGTTGCCCAAGCGACGCTGCTAACCCACAATTCGTTATTACCAAATAAAAATAATTAACAATCCACACCTATTCTCTTTATTTTAGGGTAATGGATGATCTATGACATTAAAAACGAGTACGCGGCCAGTATTGAGTGTTTTGTAACCTATGGTAATACATATATAAAAAAGTTTAATCCGCAAGTAATGAAACAGCTAATAAATATTTATTCCCTTATATTTTTTTTATCACATCAAAAAGGCATTGCCATTACGGGACATGAAGCACAGATGATATAGTATCTTATATCTTTAAATGAGCAATTCTTGTATATATATAATTGGAATCTCGGAATCGGCTCCAACGATTTTCATAAAATTTAGTATATAGGGGGTTTCGGGGGCGATAAATCGATCTAGCTAGGAATCATTTTTAGAAAATGTCATTTGGAAGAAAAATAACAAAAAGGAGGCGTTTGAGTAGACTCTTCCTGACATCTATTGGCGAATTGGCGAATAATAATACTATTTTTTGTGAGCAACTAATTGCTTTAACGACACAACAGCAGATGGCATTGTTAAGTAACATTATTCATATTTCATCATTTTATTAGTAATTCGTACTTAAATATAATTTCCAAAAAATACAATTTAAAAAAAAAATCGAGCAAAGCTCGGTCATCCAGGTACTTATTTTTATATTACACATACATACGTACGTATACCTATTTCGATAACAATGTTAGAAAACCAATGAAGTATTTTTTATTTATTACAACAACAATAGATCCAAAAAACAGTAAAAGAAACTACTTAAAATCTAAGCGCCAATAAATTATCTTCAAGATAATGTTTAACATGAGACAAAATCAAAGTAGGGCAGCGATTGCGGATATTTCTATTGATTATGTGACTTACGGGACAGCCCCGTGGCGCAGTTGGCTAGATACCAGCTTGCGAAACGAGAGGCCGCGGGTTCGATCCCCGCACCGAGACAAATGTTTGTGTGATCCACAAATATTTGTTGCGAGTCTGGGTGTTTGTGAGACCGAAAAGTCTCTCGTAGTTTCTGATACGACACAGGACTTGTATCCTAGTGTGGGGTCAGATTTATGTATGTGTCTGTTGGGTGTATTTATTTAATATTTATAGTTGTAATCTCATTGCTAACGTTTATTTAAAATTATAAATTCAAATCTCTGTTACGATAAAAAACAATACACAAACAAGAAGCTTCTGTAACCCTAGAACGTCACACTCAGAATGACCGCCTCAGATTTTAAATTAATATTGAAAGAAAAAAAATAAAAAATCTAAATTACATGTAATCCACACAAGAAGGCTTACATAATGGATCTGCTTTTTATAAATAAAACGTAAATACACATTGAATTCTAAAAAAGTATTACGCACGAACTTCGTGACCCGGTACTAGTAATTATGTGATGATGTTTAATAATATAGCAATCTGATTAATGTTTATTTATTTTTTATTTATTTATACTTTTTACACATTGCGTATAAAGGCGGACTTAATACCTAAGGCATTCTCTAACAACCTTTAGGAGATGCAGAGATAAAAGGTAGGTGCATAAACAGTGGAAAGGTTATTTTTTTATTATCAATATCAATATTCAATATTTTTTATTCAGCTAAAAATTTAAAACCTATCTATATATCTATAATACAAACACGCATTCACCCCTGTATTTCTCGAAGGGTTATACAGCGGAGCTTATAGGTTATAAGGCGGAGTTATATTTCCGCACCCACATTTCGCCAGGTGTTGATACATAGGTACGTCCCACGTAATAAGGGGCGCACCTATTGCCGTTTTTCGGGCATATTTCTAGACTTCGTGCATCTACTGAAAACTCCCTAGGAGAAATACGCAATAACGCTTTGCTTGACCCGGTAATCGAACCCGCGACCTCAAGATCACACGGCACACACTTATACTATAATATCTATCTAAATCAATTTACACGTCATTATACTCGATTTTTCTCATCATTAAAAAACTTTAAATGGATCTCAACCACAAAGGTTGTATTTTGCAAATATAAAAAAATTACACAAATCCTACATAATACGACAGACTTACAAACGTCTGACCCTAAAACCGTTTTCGTGCAAACATAATAACAAACACGCACGATTGTTTCCATGAAACACGTCTAATCTCGACCCGACCTTCCCATTGCATGAACTCTGTCCTTGTTTGGCACGATTAACAACACATACGATAGTTTAAGTGAAAGGAATAAACACATGTCTAGCGAACTTGATGTATTCCAACAAAACGTAGATAAAAAAATTGTCGATATGCTAACGGTATATGTATGTAATGTTTCCTCCAGTGCAGATAGACTTCAATACTATTCTCATTTACAGCCCCGTGGCGCAGATGGCTAGACACCAGCTTGCGAAACGAGAGGCCGCGGGTTCGAACCCCGTACCGAGACAAATGTTTGTGTGATCCACAAATATTTGTTTCGGATCTGGGTGTATGTGAGACCGAAAAGTCTCTCGTAGTTTCTGATACTCACGACACAAGACTCGTATCTTAATGTGGGGTCAGAACTATGTATGTGACTGTTGCGTGTTATTTATTATATTATTATTGCTATTTATTTATTATTAATTGTGAATAACGTGCAATATTAGAACGTAGAAGATTATACCACGATGCTTTAAGCCTACTAGGACACACGATACGAAAAGTACTCAAAATAGCATGGGTATCATTCTAAACGTAGAAAATCTGTGGATGGTTTCAAAGTTTTGTTACAACTATTTAGAAAAGAGTCTATTTAATCGTTAAATTATATGGGCTAGGAAGTTGACACAAGACTTGTAACTTAGTGTGGGATCAGAATTATGTATGTGACTGTTGGGTGTATTTATTTATTATTATTATTTAAGACGTCAATACGGATAGACTGATTTGATTTAGATGGTAGGAATTGCTCAGAGAAATTTCATTATTTTTTCCCCATGGTTTTTATCATTCAAAGTTCAACAAAGTTCCTAAATTTTATGAGCGCAAGATTTTTCAACTGTTAAAGAATTTTCAACCCTCTCAGTTGTAGAGGAGGCCCGTGCCCAGCAGTGTGACGTATGAATGATATGACGTATGATGAATGATGAAATAATTTTCAACCGCATATACTAAGTTAATAATTGGCTTTTAAGCTAGGCTAGATTAGAAGGCGTTGTAAAAAGAGCTTTAGGTAATTTTTTTCTTCGAACTTCTGATATTTTCCTGCAATTCTTCTTGGTAGTCGTGTGCCCTTTATGATAACTTCCTTGTGACTGTACCTAGATTCCAAGAAAAGGTAATTTAAGAGCGGTGTTCGGACAGGCAACAAAATATCGCTTGCAGCCTACTATGAAAACCGTAGGCTTTTATTTTCGATTCCTTTGTCAACGTTGAAGAATTATCAATTGCTAATTCATCATCTATTATAATCAACACGTCCATGAAACCAAAAAAATATTTAAATTACCAAATATTTTTAAGAAACCAAAAAGATTAACATATTTTTAACAATCGATACTCATGGATTTGTCGATGGAATAACAATTTTATTTTATTGTTTCGTACCAACGCTTATCTTGCATAAGGGTGACATTCTCAGCGAATTCACCGATTAATCACGCAAACAGAATTTTTAAAAGTGCCACCACAGCATTAATATATACCTCCGCATTTTCATAAGCAAACGTAAGTAATCTATATTACCACGTCTAGAACATAAACAATACATAGAAGTAGGGACAGGCACGTACGATACTTGGCCTCAAACTAGATTTCCTCATGCCATTTAAACCTAACATAGGACCATAGACACGCAAAATATACATTATTCATCTACGCAGGCTTGTTTTGGCCTAAGCGGCAGACGTGGTCGTCTTCTTGTAAAAGGAAAATCAGAATAATGTTTAAGTAATTTAAAGCACAGCCACTTACAATAAGGAAGGTTTCACTCCCACTACTATTCATAGATACATACACCCACCCCTATTTCCTGAATGGATAGACAGAGGTTTATTTATGTACCTAAGTAGTATAATATTTAAAATCCCACGCGAAAAGAGATAAAATTATTATCACTATTATCTACATTTCCAGGCTCCGTGCTGCTATTAAGAATTTCCTAATGGAGAAACCTAATAGCACTTTCCCCGACCCAATAATCGCACTCGGAACCCTAGATCACACGGCACTACGGAGTTGCAATATCTGTCTATTATATTTAAAAAAGGTGTACCAAAATCAATTCTAAATTATTTTATCATGTTCAAGTAATTTTAAGGAGGAACTATAATTAAGTTGTCAAAAATGTATTTAACAAAGTTGGTAATTACATTAGTGCCGGATATGAGCGCATCAAAACACGGCATATTGACCTCTCGCATTACATAGCCTGGATCATCTTCATTATCCCAGCACGACTTCGATCGAGTCAGGAAACGCCGGAGGGTCAAGGTAACACAAATAACCACCAACACCAATTAAACAGCAAATTTGCGTCACGTATTGTTTCATCACGAACGCCAAGCTTCCTCATACTTAATTACACTTCAAAATTGTAATAATATTTTTTTTATAAATTCAAACAAACGAACATCTTCACATCCTGATTGAGATAAAAATATATGAAAAAAATCATGAATTATTTGGAAATAATTGAATAATTAGCCGTTAAGCTTCACAGCTCATTCAATAACATGTAAAGTATATGCAAAAAAATATAATAGCTACTTTTTGCATGATCAGTTAAGGTCGCGTTAATTAAATGATGTAATTTAGCGCTTATAGTAAACGCCTCTAAACAGGCATATTTTCAATATAAAAATTCAAATAACTATGGCACATGTTTACCTTATATAGTGAGATAATAAACTAAGCCTGAAGAACGCGTCGAATGAGATATTTTTGTATGTAAATTCCTAAAACCGCTGATCCAGTTATAAAGTCACAGCTATAAAGTATTTAAAGCCTTGCGATGATTATAATCAAAGAACTGATACGAACCAACAATAAAGAACGATCTTAAATCCCACCCATAGTTTCTTTTAAATTCTTAATTTTCACTCAAATAACATACATAAAGATTTCTACCTTCTAATGTGCAGATATTAAAAAGCGTAACATACGAGTATATTCACACATACATCACATAAACTCACGCCTGTATTCCCCGAAGGGGTAGGCAGAGGTGCATTTCTGCACCCACATTTCGCAAAGTATGTATCAGTCCCACGTAATAGGGGGCGAGCCTATTGCCGTTTTTCGGGCACATTTCCAGACTCCGTGCTGTTACCTAGAATTTCCTAATGGAAAAACCCAATAACACTTTGCCCGACCCGGGAATCGAACCCAGGACCTCTAGATCGCACGGCACATACTTGTACCGCGAGACCACGAGGCAGTATATCCACACCTTAATAAGCTGATCGTAGCAGTTTAAATGAATAGATAATTTAGAAGATAGATTTATCTAAACTCCGATCAAAATCTGACCATACATGACTGAAGACTATTAAATAATACTCTGCATATTAACATACAATAGAAGGGGAAGGTCGCAAAGTACGAGCTATGCGTAGATCTAAACAGTGATTCGATATCAGATGAAAATACTATAGAATATTCGAGTAGGTATAACTTAGGTAATAGTTGAAGCGATACTTTTGTTATCCGAAGTCATGTCAACACCTTTCTTAGATACATAAATATACCATGAGCCTTACATTTGATTTATATTTAGAAACAAATTTCATTTATTTAAATCCGACTACTGGCATGTTTCTGCAACCACTGTATTGCACCATTCGTAACTACTCAAACAATAATAAAAAAACGATCAAATAATAATACCTAGATTATTTTTATTTAACAATAGTATCGTATTCTCCCCAAGGTTTGGCTTTGCTCGACATCATCATCTTGCCCTGTTCCCAATTTCATTTTGGGTCGGCGCAGTGTGTTTTATCCTTCCACACATCAGCTGTCATGTCTTCATTCACCCTTTTTCTTTCATATCTTCAGTCACACACTCCATCCATCTTTTATTTGGCTTTGCCCGACAAGGTATATATAGGTACATATATTAAATAAACACATTCAATAATGGGTATGTTAGTGCTATTCCAATTAAAGTCTAACAAATTGATATAATGAATCCGTTGAGCTAAAACTGATGATCTAGATCCAAGCGTGCCGTAAATACATCTCGTGTGTTACCGTAAGCGTTTCGGGGCCGATGGCAAATAGTACATATTAGCTATGTAAGCGTAAAAGTGGAGCACTTTCCAATCAGCAGATTCAGTCTACTCTGTCTACTGGTAAGTGGATCTTCATGTTTCTCAATAGGATTTGGGTATAATGAATCAAATTCTTTATGTGAATTTCAAATTCTGTCCAAATAGAAAGAATTGAGATTATTAAAAAATATGTGTAAAAAGGTTTTTATTTTATACACTTGTTGATTAAAATCATAATTCTACAAATTATCGTCAACACGCGCTAGGTTAGGCTAGGCCAGAATTGGCCTAGTGCAGGTTGGCGGACTACTCACCTAAGAAATTCCGTAGAATTTTTGGATGTGCAGTTTTCCTCGCGATGATTTACTTCGTTGTTGAATGTGTAATAATTCATTATGAATACACATATAACTTCAAAATGTCTAAAGTATTTGCCTGTGGTTTGAACCTGCTGTTGCCGAGATATCTCGACCGCGCGCCTAAATCTCGAGTCCATCACGACTTTACCTCACTTACAGTAAATACTTATTAAGTGTGCGAAATATTTAAAAATATTAGCCACCAATCCACTTCAGACCAGACTGGAGGGTTAACACTTGATTTTTCTTCGAGAACTTTGGAGTCCAACAGCAGATTTCATATTAGTTGAAAGTGTCCTTTGGCGCTGTTTGTTAAATACCAGCTTGCGAAACGCGTGGCCGCGGCTCCCATCTCCGCACCGAGAATTTTTTTTGTGTGATCCACAAATACTCGTATTGTGTGTAGTGAGATCGAAAAGTCCACAAGTCATACCCACGACACAATACTCGTATCTAAATGTGAGGTCAATATGTATGTGTGTGTATTTATAATTATTTATTATTAAAACGACCCATGCAAGTGTACCGATTCCTGAGATCTGCCTTGGTGTATCTGATAACACATACTCCTCATACCTTTGCCGACACTCTACTTAGACCGTACTGAATCAGTGCCAGTGCGGTCACTTTGCCAGGTCAGTAAAAATAGTTTAGCAATAACATTATTCAAGCAAATATGCGATACGATTCCCGCACCTTACCGCCACGGCCTTACATTTGCTACAAAAAGTAACCAAGCTCGTATTACAATATTATAAACGTGACTTGAAGGTGTGAGCCATTTCAAATCTAGTTCCAGTCTAAGTATACTAACATTTACAGGTTTTATCGAAATTGTAGAATTTTATCGCAATTGACATACAAGAGTTGGAGAGTTTTAATGGCTTAATATATTTATAATATGATTTGGCACATAATATTACACATATTATTTGAAATTATAAGCTTGTGCAATACACTCGACTGATAAAATTAAATACTAGTTTAATTTACTAGCGGCGGAACTTATGTTCAGTCGGTTGCAATTGTATGATTAAAGTAACCTGGTATCTTTATATCCTATCAATAGTTACAATAAATGCGTGATGTAGGAGAAAAAGGCTATTTGAAACATATGCTGAAGAACATTCGTCAACATAATTCAAATCTTATTAACCACGACGCGAATTACATCCGCACTGTATAACCAAGGGAAAACTTTTCCTATTCGAAACCATTTCTATTAACATGCAACTGGTACACAATTAATAAAATAATTTACATTTTCCTATAAACTACTCTTAATCCTTTAACATTACGTAAGAAACAACACAAAAGTGACTTGTTTTTATCTACAAGGGACTGTTCTTACTTATCAATCTGGACTACACAAACAATAAATTTAGTCATTTTCATTGTCGTGCATTAACCAACTGAAATGAATAGATTGTGACGTAATTGCGTAGTGACAGATAACGTTTCTCGAAGGTGCGTATGCGGTGCTGTGAGCAGGTAGCGGCGACCCAAATATAGAGTAACACGTCGACCTCGCCACCACACAGACCACTTTCATCTTTACCCGATTTGTTATCAATCTACATCATTTGCATTAGACTGTTAACTACGACCTACTTGGTATACAATGACCATAAAAGTCGAAACCAAAATGCACATCAATTTTGCTCAATTAAACGCCTATCGATAATAAATTGACGAATCGATTATTCGAATTAATTACTTTTATCATAAAAAGCAATGCCTATAAATTTCCATACTTGAGATTCCACAAGAAAATCGAGCATGTTTTAAGTGTGAAGTAATGTAGTCTCAGCCGTACAAGTTAAATTTTAAATACATATTTCCAAGCGGTCAATGCGGCATGATTAAAGCTAGTCATGTCACATATTATTCATTGATTTTAATCCTGTACATCTAATCATGGAGCAATAAATTGCTGTCAACTACGATAAATGAAAACATCTACAATCCATTATTAAATTGTGTGTAAAGGATTCTACTACGCCGCACATCTTTATATTATTGACATTTTAATAAACAAGCCTTCGTAATATTAACAATTGCTACGTTAAATAAAACTTGATGGAGAAACAAAAGAAAAACACCTGGGCCTCATGACGAAGTCAGTCGTGCAAACAAGAACACTTTTGTTATTAATATTTTTTTAATTTATAACAAGTACTTTTCTTCTTTTTTTTGACAGGAAAATCCTGTTGGATCTCCTTTTGCAGGAAACAAACGGGGTATGCCGGACTCTGACTGGCTAAAAACCCCACGGTGATCTCCCTGTATACTTTGAAGATCTTCGGGAACTCAAAATAAATGCGCCGAAGTACCTACAGTACGTGACTTATGAAGCGCAATCAGCCTAAGTAGATATACTAAACAACAAGTAACTAACGGCTTCATATGGTAGAACTTCTATATGTTCTTGTTGTATGTCTTCTAAAGTTATATAGTTTTCGACTTATGGAGGATTTTGACTTAGGCAGTTTTTTATTCGACATAAAGAGGTTGAATTTCATTCTTATACAATTTGAGCTGGATATTGCTATGTTCGAGATACAGAGGTCCATGTATATGCCATAGATCGTTAACAAATTAAAGATAAAGGACTAATAAGTTATGGCCTTGTACCTAACATCTGCATGTAAATGCCAAAGATCGTTAACAAAATAAGTTATGCCCTTTAAAATAAATTTCTTGTGTTATTTATAGTTATTTTGTACATGCCTAAAATGTTTTACATAACACAATATTAATAGGTTAGGTTAGGTTAACGTATTAAAGGCTTTTAAAGTTGGTAAACGTAGAGGAAATAGATAGGAAGTGCCACAAATAACTGATGCTCCAGAAATTACTTTTTATCAAACATCCCAACACTGGCATACCTACCATGAATCATATACCGCCTGCATTGCAGCATTATAATGCCGTCAGAGTAAGCAAATCCGACATATTTGTAGGTCAGATAAGAGTTGTCTCATTCACAGACTGGAGCCAAGACTTCCGACTCATGATCAGGTTTTCGCCCACACCATCATGAAGGCTGACGAATTATTTGCATCGAAATATTGTCGCTGATATTGCACGCAGACCGCCTATAAGTATTACAAACAGAATTGATGACAAATAGTTTCTTCAACGGTTCATTAAACTTAATGATTATAGGGAAACATAGGTAACATGTGAAGGGTAAACCGATACCAACGTTAAGACGTTACATTTACTGTTCTTTCATTTTATTATGTTAATGGAGAAGAAATAAATCGTCTATTTGTTTCCTTCGTGCTTTTTAAAACCATGAAAACCTTCTTCTAAACATCGAGTACTTATTTTACAAATGTAACTGTTTTACAACCAATACCGCTTTGCTTTAGGTAGTGTTGGATTCCCTTAGCGATTTTTTTTTAATGGATTCCCGAATTACTATTGATAAAAAACCTTTACAAATATCATCATTATCATCATCAGCCCATATACATCCCACTGCTGGGCACGGGCCTCCCCTACAACTGAGAGGGTTTAGGCCTTAGTCCACCACGCTGGCCTAGTGCGGGTTGGCGGACTACATACCTAAGAAATTCCTAAGAACTTTTTTTAGGAGTGCAGGTTTCATCACGATGTTTTCCTTCACCGTTAAAGCAAGTGATAATTCATTGTGAATACACACATAACTCCGAAAAGTCAGAGGTGTGTGCCTGGGGTTTGAACCCGCGACCGCCGAGATTCTCGACTGCGCGCCTAAACCTCGAGGCCATCACTGCTTCTGTATCACAAATATGTGTGGCTTATATTGCATATTGCTTGGTATAATTACATTGCATAGTACTCGTAGTGCGGATTAGTGGCACTTAGCTTCTCTAGGTATAAGACTAAGACAATGGTCTTTATTAAAAGAAAACATAAAATTATGGATGCCACCAACATTTTGCGGAGCATCGGCCTTCACAAGACTCATAAAGGACTTTGTCTCGCCAAAAAACTTGCTTGCGACCCCGACTCCACAAATAAAATGTAGAAATTCTGTATTTTGTTCATCATTTACGAAAGTACATTGACCTGATTGTATCGACAAAAATATGTTAAGAACGCGAAGTACATATTATATAGTGTGTAAAACTGTCGAAGACTGTGTTTTGGAATCTTCTAATTGCATTAAAAAATATAATATTATTTTTTATTGTTATTTAATTAAACTTATGATCAAGTTTACTGCTTTTTTGAAGTTATACTTCTTTTGGCGCGTTAGGGAAAAATGATGAGAGTGAATTTTTTACGATGCGCGCGCACACCGACACCAAAAAGTTATTCAGAAAAAGTTTGTTTTAAATTTTAAGAATGTAGAATAGTGACAGTAATAAAAAGGGATTGACATATTTTTTTTATTTTTTATTACATTATTTATGTTACACGTGTAAAACATAACAAAATAAATGAAACGTCTTGCAATAATGAAGGACCTATCTTAACCGTAAACGAATCACGTCATCTCCTTCCCTCAGTGTGTACCGTCTGTATTATTGTGAATGCTCTAAAGTGTTGTTTATTCTTAATACACGTTCATGACAGAACCTTGGGTTGGGCTCGAGCCAACAGGTTTGCGAATTCATTCCTCCACCGTACCATGAAGCTGTGGAATAATTTGCCAGCCACCGTGGACCCATCTTGCAACTATCCTGGCTTTTTCAAGTGAAGCTCTTAGAAGCATTCCAGCAACCTTTCATTGTATTGCTGGACCATTATATTTAGTTCCTTTTTTTTGTTTTGTTTTGTATTTTTATGTATTGTGTTAAAATATACCAATGTCGACGAATCAACAGGTGTACAGAAAAACCTAATGTGGTTTATGTTACACTGAATACCAAGGTACGTTATTATTATTGTCGTTAGGAATCAAAGGAATCCGTGGGATCAAAACGTCTTCGCCTTTGTACTTACCTTTCAAAATTGTGGCTTCGATGACGTTGTTCATTAATTTATTCACTGCAAGTCGGGTACCATTACAAAGACGTATGTAAATTGTAATTAAATATGTAAATTGAACTTTTCATAATAGGCGTAATGGCTCTGAACTAATTGTGATGTACACTAAGAAATTCAGTTTTCTTAAATCCTTTTTGTGGGAAATAATAAATTAATTATTTTAGATGTATTTTTTATCAATAAAATAACGATTCGACCGAAGCATTCACGTATTCTGTCAATTCTATGTCAAATGTGATAATGTTACATTAAAAAAAATTATATTGTCCAAAGCACTAAGGTTAGATTAAAAATAATATTATATGGTGGTTAAGTATTCTTAAATAAGTGTTCTTAAATTTTCTAATTTTCCTCGTAATTTTTTATTTTTCTTCTTTCATAAGAACCTTCTCCTGACAATCACAACAAAAAAAACATTAGTGAAATCGGTCCAGCCGTTCACGTGTGACCAAGAGAAATTGGGATTCATTATAGTTGACCCGGCAAACTTCGTACCGCCTAACAATCAACGAATGTCGTGTTACATATTACCTGACTTTTATTTTTGATTGTATGTATATAAATATTAAGTTCACGACTTTATTGGGATAAAAATACAGAAATAAAAAAGTACAAAATCAAGTGCATCAATCGGGTGTCAGCAAGACATGATTAAATTAAACTATATAGTATACATGTACATATTGTGCGGAATGGGAAACACTGGGTTTCAATTCTCTGCATTGCAGCACCAGCGTGATGGGCTAAAGCATAAACACTCTCAGTTGTAGAGGAGGACCATGCCCAGCAGCGGGACGTATATGGGCTGATAATAATGATGATGATGAAGCACTGTGTGATATACATTTTTTTATTGTCTACATTGACATCAAAAATAATCATTTGTTAATCGTCATGACGAAAGCAAGTAGAATCGGGGACTGAATTAGTTTAAACTCAAAGGGCATATCCGTTGGAATCATCGAAATCCTTAGAGTGTGAACCAACTCATCTTTAATTTTTGCTTTGAGTATCGTCGCGTTAATTGTAGGTATTACTCGTACTCAACAGTTTTCTTAAACCAAGCGCATTACATTGCTATTTTCGTAGTTTCGGGTGTTTTAGATTTCGAAGCATGATGACCGACTACCGAGTCCACCGTCAGTTGAAAATTGTAAACAGGCACAACCAAGGAGTTCTTGATATATTTTCCTTAGTTAAATCATAATAAATTTCTGAACGCACGCATAAATATTTGACAACCAATAAATATGTCAATCCCTTTTTATTAATGACACTATTCTATTTATTTAAATACGTTCTTTAATTTGAGGGGACCATTAACCGTATTGACGGGATAAACATCAAATGTCTGACAGGATACAGGTAGAACAGTTTATATGAGAAAATTAAATTGTTGTTTTTACCATATTCCTCGCAATTTTCTTAACTTTTTCTTTCATAAAAACCTTCTCCTAACAATAGCAAACACAACAAAAAAAGAATTAGCGAAATCGGTCCAGCCGTTCACGCGTGATGCGGCGACCAAGGCAAATAGGGATTCATTTTTATATATATAATTGTTATTGTCTTTTATATAAATAAATAAAAAAATAAACCAGGGATGTAAGTTATTTCATCTTGCTTATTGAGTAATGGTCTTTTTTTTACTTCGTCTTGCCAGTATAAAAATAAATGAAAAATTACTAAGTGTTACCCAGCGTTGTGACGTTTATAAGGTGAAGACAGATTTATTGCTTATTTTATGTATTTATTCCTTTAAACATATCGTACCGTAATATAGGCACATCACATGACGCATTAGAACGCGTAATGACTCAAATAAGGTGGCAGTTAGCCTTATATGTGACAAACATGGTCAATTAGAGCTTTCCTTAACAGACTACATCCATAGGGCATGAAAATGTCAATAATGTTACGATATATGTATATCATTATTATGTGTAGTCTTAAGAAAAGAATCCAGTAGAAAGAAGTCACAAATCGACAATCGTAGAAACTCGTGAAAAGACGCCGCGAATTTTTGTGCTTTGTGTTGGACGTCCACCAAATAGGTGGACAGACGAAGGACTTTCATGGACGTCACTGGAAGCAGATAGCAAGACTAGGACACTTTGGGTGTCTTTGAGGAAAACTTATGTCAAGTAATGGACACCATAAAGCTGATAATGTAGAATGTCGGAGTTACAAGTATGTTACACATTTTAATAGTTATTCCAAAAATTTTATTTTGTCAATTTTTTTAAAGAAAAAAGAAGTCTATTTTTTTGCACTATTTATTTATCTGAGATAAAAAAATGGAATAACTTTGAAGCTATAAATCAATTCAACCAGTTCGATAATTCAATAACGTTAATTTTAATGGGAAATATTAATTAATATTCAATCAAAAATTATTGTCGTTTTTAATTAAAAAAAATGAATATCCTCAATTTCATTTATCATTTAAAATCCTAATTAAAAAACGATTATTTTTTTTGTTACGATAAGACTTAATTACCACTTGTTAATTAATTTCTCAAATTAATACCGAAAGTTCAATTCAGCGACGAACAATGAATTTTTACAACCTAACTAATAACCACTCTAAATAAATCTGCATAAATACATACATACATAACCTCATGCCTGTGTTCCCCTAAGGGGTAGGCAGAGATGCATCTTTGCACCCATATTTCGCCAAGTGTGTATTAGTCCAACGAGCCAATTTAAATAAATCGTAGCCAATATAAATTGACAACTAACAAGAACACTTAAAGTTCACGTTTTCGTTTACGACGATAACTAGATAGCCATATTCCGACATTTCCAAAGTTATGCTAACATGACGATTTTAAATTACCACAAAATCATCTCACAACGATTTGAGGCAGTTGCAGTATAGCCATTATAAAGTTGAATTAATAGAGCTGTGATCGTTTTTGACTATAGAAAGGTTCCAATACATATGATTCCACCCGAAACAGGACTTATATGTGGATTTGAAAGGATACAGTCATGTACAAACTATGGGTTATTGTGTTTATTTTTCGAAAAAAATTGTAACACGTCTAGAATTGTACCCGATTATAATCGGTAATAGACTCACCCGTACGCGGAATTTAAAGCTAGATTTTCATATACGAGTATATGAGACACATCTTCCGTCACCAAAAGTCTCCACGGCGCCTGTATAATGAGAAGCGAGCCCGTTTTTTAAGGTCGTCGACAGCAAGGCTCACAGTTACACCGGCCAACCGCGCGACCGTCCGCTTTCTCTCGCAAAAGTAAAAGTGGTCTGGCCACCGACGTATTGTTTACCTTTCTGTTGAACGCTTCTGCAGACGTCTGTGCTAAGTGGGTTTGATAACTTCATTATGCTGTAATATTTGTTTTTTTTTATTTGCTACTTTTGGTGACAAAATAATGTGTTGTGGAATATAATTTTTTTTATTTATTAAATTCGATAATTTAAAAAAGTGGTTTGTCGTTAACGAGATGAAACCTTTTTTTTATTTTGATGTAAAAAATACCTTCTGTTTTGAAGAAAAGACATTATACCTACTCCCATTTTCCAGTAGTATTTTTATTTGTCATTGGAAATTTTATTGCTTTCGTCGTAGATAATATTAGTGTTTAAGTACATGTGTGGCAATGAATTTATTTTCTACCATCAAAAAGTGAAGACATTGACTAAATGATAACGGGTCCTCATAAATGTCAACAACATGCGATGAGTGCCTGTGACCTCAGCCAGGTCATTGGACCATCTTATAGAAGGACTTCTTTACCAAGTATACAAATGGCAACCAAAATATCATTTTTATGACCACTGAATATTATGATTATCAATGAAGGCCTTATTAATAGTTTTATGTTCAATGAATAAAGACTATGAGCCATTTTAAATCTCAGAAAACCAATCTGAGCTACCCATAGAACTAAAAATTAGCAAGCCAAAATGAAACGAAATATAACACCAAAAAAACTCATAGTGCTGATCGAAATTATGACTATTCTTTTATAAGCGGCTTCTATTAATATGTATACATATTATGTATGAATACAGTTAGGTAATAAAGCAACAAAAAATATATAAGAAGAAACCGCATTTACTTTTAGTTTCATACTAAGATACCTTGTGTACTGGGTATCAGAAACTATGAGACATAAATACGATCATAAATATGTATAAGTATTGATTGATAGTGGCAACTCAATACAATCAACAAAGGACACTGAAGTCGGAATGTCATTGCGAACTGGTCGGCCAGTGGTTTTGATGGAAAATACGACACCCGGTAGTCGGATATCGCGACCCTCGATAGTTTAAAAACTCGTTTCTCATCCATTTTTGTCGTATTTGCGATTTTATAGACTTATTTGAATTTTCGCTCGTATAAATACAGGCCAGTAGTATGAGCAAAATCAACTTTTTTTATTTCTTCATAATTCCTAATTACAACTGTTTTTTGAGACTATGATGACTTGATATTGAATTTGTATCCGCTGTTAAATGTGTCATTTATTGCGGACATGGTAATAAAACTATCGTTAAAATTTAAATAAATTTAATAATACTTAATATTATAAAGAGGTACAGTTAGTGAATTTGTGAGGTTGTAGGAGGTAATTTCTGTATCTACTGAACAGATTTTCGAAACCCTTTCAGCGTTAAATAGCACATTTATTGGGGAAGGTTGCAGGCTATATATCATTTTACTACGAGTGATAGGCGCGGAGCATCAATGAAAATTGTGATAAAAACAGGGATAAATGCCTTCTGAAGTCTAAAGTTTTGCATATAGTAGATCTGCGGACAACAGCTAGTCATTTAATAAACGATAAAATTAATAAGAAATGATCCTAACGGTTAAAAACAATCGACATTTAAAGAAGCGAAGCGTATTAGGGTCATAAAATTCTGCAAATTTAGACGCATTCTACTAGTTATTTCTTGGGACCTATTAGTTATTCTTTTGTTTATTTAGGTTAGTTGTCTCATTTACAGAGCAAATGCTACGGTGTAAGCAAGTTATTCGTACCATCGTCGTCGCGTTGTACATTTACCAGTTTACAATAACAGTAACAATCTTAAAATTATTTGAAGGAGGATAAAAAGTAAAATAAACTCAACTAGGTACATAGAACATCTATAGATTAGGTATACTTATTAAGCCATTGTGACCGTGGTATCGCACTTCTAACTAAACAGGTCACGACAGTGCATTGGTGTGTATATTATGGGGATCCTATTTGTAGAACAAATATACTAATAACTTTCTGATAAAACATGTTTTTATTGAGGTACACGTGCAGAAGTTGCTAAGAAAGCAAATATAAATATCCTTCTACAAAAAAATACAACCAACCAGTTTCTGCTACCATTATTTGCAATGAAAAAAAAACTTTCCCAGGCAATAAACACGAATTGAAAATTAAGTTCGACGTTTGAAAATCAAACATGCAAATCCATTGGGCGTCGTGCGATGTAATCAGCAGAACGATTTTAATTATGATCACGTTAGGCACGACTTCGAAACGCTCCGATGTTGGGATTACAGGCGTTATTAAATCATTTGTTTGTTAACCACTTACATTGGCTTAATTGGGGATTTTATGAGATTTTTTGTGTACAAGGATATATGTTATTTATAAACAACTTTTTATAGTGTTATTTTTGTAACTGTTAAACGTTTCGCACGTGATATGTAAATGAGTATTTTTTTTAACAAAACACGTAATGTCATACCTGTATCCCCCTATTTACTTTTTCATACATACATACATTCCTGAAGCCTGTCCTGCAGAGGTCTATTTCTGCACCCACATTTCGCAGGGTATTTATCAGGCCCACGTAATAGGGGGCGAGCTTATTGCTGTACTTATTTTTTCGCCTGATTAATTTCTTTGTATTAAAAAAAATAACAGAATTCTATAGAGACTCACAAAGCCTTAACACTCGGTGTCAATTCTGACATACCAGGAGTGTGAGACGAAAAAGCACTTTGACTATTGTTTTATACAAAACAGTGGGAGAACTGATTAATTGAATGTAGTTTTAACTGGCTGCAGAAAAATAGTCTACAAAAACATACAAACCCATTTGCAACTTTTTCCCGTAGGCGTACGCAGGGACTATTAAGGGAATATGCTACAATCCTGACATACCTTTCTTGCCCTGTCCACATTCATACATCTTCTCGTCCATATCTGTTGTTTATTGAAGCTCCTGACTTCCCCTTACGGAGAATATTAAATCAGCTGGTGTAAGTCTACTAAAACACTTTTATAGATATAAAGTATGAGGCATGTGAACTACAAACAATTTGGAATACCAACGCAGCACACAAGATAGTGGCAAGTTTCATATTTCTTGCCGTCACGCACGAGCCGCTCTTTAGAAAGCAGAGCCAGTAAAAGCGCCGGTGCACGTACCGACGTATACGTACTTTTCTACATAGACAAATTAAAATATACCTTGTCATTCTCAATTTAAAGTGCATTTTAAAAGATATAGTAGTGTATCTGATGCGTATATTTACTACGGTTTACAAGTCTTCATTCAATAAACAATACTTAACATAACAAATGAGTATTTTTTACACTAATGTTTTAAATACTACGCACCACTGTAAGGCTACTGTTGCTACCTTTAATAGTTTGTCTTAGTTTATCACGTTGGCCCACAGCTAGTTGCAGCACATGATTACCCACAAAAAAACTTCATACAAAATTCCCAGACATTAATGTTCTCTGAAAACGGGAAATTCGTACGACTCTTCTATAACATCTCATAATTCATTTCTGATTATTGTTTTAATACAGTTTGAACAGAAAGTTTTTTATCCAGATAACGTCATTCAGTATTAATTAATGTATTCCAAAACTCTTATCGACCTTTTTTACACGCTATATTCTGTCACTGAATCAATGAAGTGACATTACAAATAAGGTTTAGACAATGTTTTTTAATCATCAATAACCCTTAAGAAATCCTAGCAGCTTTCAACATCTTGTTTCCCGCCATTAGAGCGTGGCGTATAAATCAAAATTTCGAAAGACTAATTGATACGAACCGAGATTTGGATCCACATCCTTTCACTGCGCAGGCGCGGGTTTATCAGCAAGGCTGTCATGGTATTAATCGAAGAATATTACTTTGTTATACAGTTCTGATGTATGATGATTACCAAAAATATTTCGCAAATTTAGCTAGAGAAGATCTATATTTCTAATGTCTTTCGGCAATTCAGCAATGTCGTAGAATTTGTAAATAACTTAGTTGCTTTGATCTTTTCTAGATCGTGATCTTTATAATGTTGTAGACGATTGACGTTATAGTTACAGTTTTTGAATTAAAATACAATTTAATGATTGGATTAGTTACCGTACCATTGAGTAACAACGAGATGAATTCACCACTTGACGCCCTTATTCGATGTCCTATACAAAAACAATGAACTCCATACGAAAACAATGGTGATTATTTTTTTCCTACGAGTCGTTACAACATGCTTTCATTATATTATGGACGTTACAAAAGTATATTTATCAATATTTGTCCCTTATATTAGACTAATATAATAAATAAATAAAATAATATTTAAATAGTGATGATGTTATTATCCTTTAGTATTAGAAAAAAGCTTCGAGAAGTTAACTCTAAACAGGTTTCTGGACCCAAATCAAAATGATTAAACAAAGCAGGTCCGTTCAAAAATTGCCAAAACGAACAAACATTTGACAGAGTTTCGGAGGAAAAATTAATAATTTAAAACTTCGCGTATTATTAACCAAGGCACCCATATCCAAATGGAATGACAGCATATCACAATTTTCAAAGTGTGTGTCAAAATCAGAGTTTTAAATTCTTTATACTAAAATGATAATAATATGACATCTAATCTTGTCCTTTTAGATATAACATAGTTGGGGTCCTCTAACTATTAGCCCTCTGCACGGTCATAACTATTTATTGAGATTTGTACATCTCAAGACATGTACTATCATTAAGATTTCGGCAAGTTAAAGGACCATTTGAGCCAAGCAACAGAGAGGCAATACAGAGGCAGTGAGCTAATATTTTCATTGAAACGCTTCTATAATTATTATATCTCTCTAAAATTTTACACCTCAAGAGGCCAATAACGGAAGAGATTCATTCATGTAAAGCATTCAATAATGAAAATTAGGATCTTGTTATAGCAATTAGTGTATTCATATACGTGTTATTAAAATTACTGTAAGAATATAATACAATATAATTAGTATGCTAATTTCTAATGAGAACCAGTTCTATCTTCCGGATTATTCCTGACACGTCAGATACTTCTCAACCTTCTGTTCAGTTGCTCAAGTCAAACCTCATTGTCAAACGCCTCCATATGCATGTTCTGCCATCCGCCAACAACTAAATTAAACCGTTTTGCATACAGAATTGCCTATTCATCTCATGGGAAAACACTGAAACTACAAACAAATCTAAAATTATAATTCACTCAGACAATAACCTGCCATTTAAATAGCCACTCAGCAGAGCCAAATGAAGACCACCTTATTGAACATGGTCAAGGAATTATGACCTTTATTGCTGAGCATTCAACGATCATATTTATTGACACAACAAAAACAGATATTCTAAGGAAAATAATTTATTGTAAATCAACACTATAGCTTTGTCAATAAAGGTCAAAACTACTGCATATGTATCTATGTTTAACAAAGATACTATCAACGAGGTTGTAAAGCGGAAAACCTCAGCTGGAGCCGAGCGACGATTACCGTCTATCACGTTGTTTCTTTATGTAAAGCTTGTTATGACTTTTTGTTCGTACCATAGGTCTATGATGGAACAATTAAGTTGTATGTTGTGATATATTAACATCATCAGTATGTTAACTAATTAGCCGTATAAACAAACGAGTAAAACACAACATATAGATTATTAAGCAGTGATGGCCTCGAGGTTTAAGCGCGCAGTCGAGAATCTCGGCGGTCGCGGGTTCAAACCCCAGGCACACATTTCTGACTTTTCGGAGTTATGTGTGTATTCACAATGAATTGTCACATGCTTTAATGTTGAAGGAAAATATCGTGATAAAACCTGCACACCTAAAAAGTTCTTAGGAATTTCTTAGGTGTATAGTCCGCCAACCCGCACTAGGCCAGCGTGGTGGACTAAGGCCTAAACCCTCTTAGTTGTAGAGGAGGCCCGTGCCCAGCAGTGGGACGTATTTGGGCTGATGATGATTGATTCACGCAAAGCGTGATCCAGGAACCTGGATTCGACAAGCTTGCATAATGGAAATAATCGCCATCGTTTCTTACCAGTCGATACTATTTTGATCAAGAAAGGATCACGTGGTCTTTTTAAAGTGATCATCGATAATTCATTGGACTATTACACGTAGACCGCAAACATATTACTTTGATAAGATCCATCCCTAACTGACCGACTGAGGGTCTGGGCGTTCGTGGCACTGCAAAGTCTCTCGTAGTTTCTGATACCAACGACACAAGAATAGTCTTAGTGTGGAGAGGAACTAACGTGCAACCTGTTAAAGGAGTCTTGTTTTAGTTACCTCCTAAGAATTTCCTAAGGTCATCTGTACCACATGCGAGTGAACGTCCAAGTCGTAAACGGGTTTATGTTCACATAGCACAATTTACTAAGTAGGTTATCCGTCAACATGCTTAAATATCTTAACCTTGTCTGTTAGAAAAAAAATTACAAAGGAACGGTTGAATGTAAAGCCTGGATTATGCGATTAGTAATAAGAACAGAAACACAAACTCCTTAGAAAACACTCGGTAATCTCATTTAAGGTCGTCCTGACTGACCTCAATTAGTAAACGTCTGGCACTAGTCATAAGGACGTGATTAATTGGACAGGAAAAGATTTAATGGGTCTTGGTACAGGGTTTATGATATTAGTGAGGTTAGATCTCCTATATGATAAATACTAGGGACTGGCCTTAAGGGTTGAGACCCTAGTAGCCTGGTTGCTACTGGTAGCGGGTTGGTAAACTTGACATACATAAAATAACTCTGATAAGGTATGCAGAGTCCATCATGGTATTTTTTACGCCATTATAATAATAAATTATTATGAATAAACAAATAAAATTTCTAAAATCGGAGATCTGTGCTTTGCTTCAACTACGCTATTAACTCAAATCTAAAAAAAACATGAAGAGAAAAAGAGGAAGAGAAATGGGAGTAAAAACCGTTAGTAATACGAGTACAGATAAAACCAAAAATTTAGTCTTAGAAGTTCCCAGCCTTGTAAGGCTGCTCCTTCCGAGATAAATATAAACTTTATGTCAATCTCCGCACACATGGTGTGCTAAGGTCGTCATGATCGGCCTCAATTAACGAATTGAGTCTAGTAACTAACATATTGACACAATTATTTGATCAAATAGAATTTAATGAATGTCGTTAAAAATCTATGTCATAAGCTGGGATTATTATATCGTCTTACAGATTTAGATATGCCGTTTAGTTTTGAGATTACTTCATTTATCTTGTACTTATTGATTAGAGGAATTAATAAACGAAGATTGCATCTAACATTAAAGGATGACATCTTTAATGGTAACTATTTTCATCTGTGCTATGCATTAAAATTAAAATCTAATAGGGAAATACTAATCGCTTTATAATTGCTTCAAGTATCATTTGAGGGAAATCTATAATTGGTTTTATCGGATGCTAATGGTTGTGGGTCTTATGAGAAGTTTATCTCATAATACAAAGACAATAAGCGTCGGATGAAAGATTTCCATTACAAATTGATCTACTAATTAGTTTTTAATGTGTAATTGACTTAATTGATTTTTATTGGTGACTGTAATTACTTAATTAAACGATATTATTATATCTATTATTAAGTCCGGATTGGTGAAGTAATAAAAAATATTTATTTTCCTTTAAAATAGTAAGATCCGAAAACTTTCATAGTTCCTGACACTCCCAATACGAGACACATGTCAAAGTATAAATGTACTATACTCGTATATTTGCATGTCTTTGATGGAGTAGCAGATGTGTAATTCTGGGACCACGTTTCGCCAGTTTTTTTTTTATATTTCAAAGTCATATTCTTAGCTATACTATCATAATCCTGATCGGCTATAATGCAACATGGCTTTCGATCGAGAAACCCAATAATCGTTTCTCTACCCGAGACTTGCTTCAGTCATATGTTCCAAATCAACAGACATTGTTTAATCTGGGAATCAGTCTTCCAAACCTTTTAAATCTTGCAAACCGCTTCTACGTCATTGCGGTGACAATTTACCGATGGAATTATCAAGACACCCGGCCGATAATGCGGTTTCCTTACGGTACTATGTAACCAGCTAGCAACATTTCCCAACCAAACTCGTACGATAACTGGAACGAGGTGTCCACTCACGCATCAAGGCTCAAGAACGCTGTTTTTGCACGCCAAACATCGCCTTATGTAACCATTATGTAAAGAACGCGTAAATTTTTCTGCCCGTAATTAGCAAATATTACATAGATACTAATTGCGAATTTAGATGCTTGTGGAATAATTAGGTGCTTTAACGTTCGCTCTGTGGCTTCATAGGAATCTGGGATAGATTGGCCGCTTTTATTTAGTGTAGAAGTTACTTTTAGCCGTTCTATTTAAATAGCTTTGTTAAGAATGTTTTTTTTTTATTGTCCTAGTTAATCCTAGTGTTGCTGAGATGGTAAGATAATATCTACACTGGTATGAATCATCTCTCCAAAAAAATATTGGAATCGGTAAGTTTGGTCTTTAAACTATTCCAGTTGCTTGTTACTTACTCTAAGCAGGCCTTCCTAACGCGCTTGATAGACGGTACGATAAATCAATATTTTGTACTGTTGTTAATCATCATCCCGTTTTAGGTTTTATTACAGACATAGCTCAATCGTTTCGTATGTGTACGCGTAGGATTAGTGTACTGGAGACACTGAAATGTTGCTTTCATTCACCCTGTAACATTTCTTTTCCCTTCCAAGTACAAAACTTCTTCAAAACCTACTTTAATTCAATAAAAAAAATAATGTCATTAGAAACAGATTGATCCAATATACTACTCTGCTCGCAAATTCCATTAAACAGCGACCATCGTTTAAACGATGAGCATAATGTACATAATGATCTCAGCGTGTGGAATTCCAAACAATCTGCGTGATCTCGAAGACGCTGCATTGTTTCTGAATCTGTTGCAAGAGCTTCGGCCTACATAGGAGCTGGCGCTAAAGGGCACTGATTTTAGGTTCAAGTACCCAAGCGACTTTTAGTAATGATGCTATTGTTTGGCGGTTTTCACGAATGCATGTTTGTAAACAAATCATGTAGTACAATTCGTACAGCCTATATATGACACGGACCATTTTTCTTTTATGATCTTCACTCGTTCTTCGTTCTTCCGTAGAGAATATCTTCTTGAATCTTGATGAATATATCAAACTCTCAGAATCAATTACCAATATTCAAACTACAACAAAAAACACTGGAAATACCAAAGACTTATCTAAAATTACCATGCTGGCCTAGTAGGTTATGATTAATATATGTACTTCACCAAAAATTAAAATTTAAGATTTTTGTAGATTTAAGACACAAATGTTTGTGTGATCCACTAATATTTGTTTCGGGTCTGGGTGTTTGTGAGACCGAAAAGTATCACGTAGTTTCTGACACCCACGACATAAGACTTGATCTTAGAGTGGGGTCGGAACTATATATGTTACTGTTGGGTGTATTTGTTCATTATTTCTTATTAAGGTATTATTGTATATCCTCACGAAGCCTTCTTTCACCAATGATTTTGTTTATTGTTGCAAATAAGACATCACTGACAATTGTCAATCGCAATATGTTACTGATGCCATAAAAATAATGCATACAGTCACATGTTCTCCTTATTTAAATGTAGGTATATGACTTCACAAGAACATCACTCTTCTCGGAATTTGTATCGAAAATAAACGGTCTACGCGGCTTCGGTCTAAACCGGTTATAAATTCTAAGACGAACCTGCCGTTTTGACTCTCAATGTTTACGATAACAACGGTATTGCGCAGTCTGCACTGACGAATAATGTTGTGACGACAGTTGGTGGTTTAAAAAAACAAATTTTTGGTAAACAATAATAATTATTTTTGAATGTCGTTGAATTTTTTTGCCAAGGAACTTGGTAGGGGGAGAGATAAATAGATAGACATGACATGGCGATGGGAGAAGTCCTGAAGTGTCATCGGTCACTATGCTTGCTTTCAAAATTTTCATCATCACCTTGAATAGAAAAAATAAAAATACTTCATAAAGCAAACTGTTGTTTTCTTTATATCACATGTATCGTTTTTTTGATCCAATTTGAATTCTTTGCTGACGACTTCTCTTGCAGAAACTATTCACAAATTAAAGTCACCTTTCGTAAACTTGTTATGTTAAAATAAAATCATATTCAATACGCCAAGCGGCCGGTGGAGCAGACAAGTGCTGGAGTGGAGACCGCGCTTAGGCAGACGTAGTGTGGACGTCCTGGAGCACGATGGTCCGACGACTTGAGAAAGGTGGTGGGTAGCGGATGGATGAGGGCTGCTCAAGACCAGGATGGTTGGTGCCTACTTGGGGAGGCCTTCGTTCAGCAGTGGACGGCGATAGGCTGAATATAATACACAAAAAATACATCAAACAAAAACATATCATTTTATTTGTTATCATATGCAGTCATACTTCAACATTTGTACCTCTATAATGTGGACGTTTATAATATCCTCTTCAGAACGCTGACGTAGTGGCACTACGTAATATATTAATAATGTAATAATAAATCAATTGCCGTTAAGACGCAATTGAGTTAATCGACACAATTGTGTTGATTGGTGAGTTTTAATTCTATTTCGAGTTGACAATCTATTTAGAAGACACTTATTATTATAAAGATAAAAAGGTATTTTTTAATTGAAGTTATTAAAATTTAATTAAGACTGTCAAGTTAGATCTGTGGAAAGCTCACTAAATACAACATTGAAATTCGTAATATATAGATTTAAATTTATGGTGCAGATGAGAGTTTCGTGGCGTACATCGTTGTGAAATTTTACTAATAATAGTAACGATCATTTATATTTTAATATCCAGATTTACTGGCACTTTAAAAAAACATGATCAGTTTCAATTTGAATACATTAACGTCACGCTTTCCCAACCGTCACTGAAACCTACTTGGACGGTGTAAATGTTATAGAAAACGGTTTTTTTATTCTGTTATTTTTTATTACCATCTGTAATATATACTCCCTTAACAAATATAAAGCTGGCACTACAAAAACGATCTAAACACTGTCAGGATTTCAAGTGTCAGCTACACATCCGCCACAATGACGTTTATCAAACATATGCGTGCTGATTGAATACAAAACATTGAGTCCTCGCGTCCAAGTTCACCGCCCACCGCCTCGAAGTTCGGTGTAATAATAAAAAATTAAACATACACCAACTTCGCATTACTTATGCGTAGGATGTGTTACTCTAAACATTGCTTTACTGTAGGTGTGGTTCATACTATACAGGCTTTTTAAAGTTGATGAACGATGATTACGTGTAATAGCAATGTGCCCAATACTGACTAAACGGTTTACGTGATTGTAAATTTATTAAGAATTTATAAAATCAAGGATATTTTTTTATCACACAACCTATAGGTATCACCCGTGGAATATACCGAATCAAGTTAAATAATTTCACTAAGCTATTCCTTACAAATAGCATATTAACAAGAATTATATTGCTAGGATTGTCACTTTGCTATTCCATGAAAAAAGAGGAGCAGGAGAGGCTACATTTTTTGGCATTACAAAATCTATTTTTGATAGGACTAAGGCCTAAAACCCTCTCAGTTGTAGAGGAGATACGAGCCCAGCAGTAGGACGTATATGGGCTGATAATAAATACGATTTAATAAATAATTTCATTAATGTTAAAGTACTCCAAAATAAAATATAAAACCAGTTTGAAAGTCAACCTCCTCATGGCAAAACGTAGTGCTATCCAAACAATCGTAACATCACACGTCCCACTGTGTAAACACAGCTCGCGAACACGAGAAACGGATGGGCGTATCGGAATGCGTTTGAATGGACCCCGTGATTTCATACAATAATGAATTCATCACAAAGCACGTTCAAATGAAACTCGACGATATGGTGGTGGTGACTTGCAGGATACCGAGCTACCTCGTGCAATACTGTGAGGCTCAAATGAGCGACCCGTCTCTGATTTTATATTGTGATAGACGCCTCAATGGTATTAAGTGATTGATATGCTCATGAAAACTGCGTTTCCGAGATTCTACCATAATAAATAATTACAAAATATATACCGGCAATTTTACTATTAGACGACATTATTCGGTAAAGTATGTCGGTTTAGATCCTCGATCCAAATATTTAAAAGCGTCTACTTAATTTACCCATACATAGTTTAAAGTTTCTTCTTTTTTGGAAAGGAGACAAACGAGCTAGTGAGCCACCTGATGTCAAGTGGTCAAAACCGCCCATGGAGACCCACAATACCAGGTAATCATCGGTGCGTTGCCGGCCTTTGAGGAAAATATATGCTCTTTTCTTGAAGGTCTTAGCCATTCGAATATACCGCCGCGGAAAGCTGATTCCACAAAGATGTCGTGCGAGGAAGAAAACACCAAAACAAAGCAAACAAAAATTTTGTAATGCAAAAATACTTACTACAAAACGTATATATTTTAAATTTGGCACAAACATCTCTGTATCCAATTGTAAAGTCTACATAAAAGTCACAGATAAAACATACTGCATAAAAAAGGTATTGATAAGTACGAGTATATTCTGCGCATGAACTCATCTGAATGGTCAATCGATCCACAATCACCTGCAGTGAGAGGATCACATTTAACTATAGCATACATGTAAGTAATAAAATACATAGAATGCGAACATCCGCGAATATTTGAAATAACATTCGTGACATCACATAGACTAGCGCGGCTAGAGAGAGGGCTGAGACCTTGAATAAGGTAGGCTGTAGTACCTACTAAAGCTTTATATGAATATTCTTTGTGCAATTCATTTAACTGCCTCGTTAGGCTCGCACTAATGTGTACGTAGAAGTACAGAGTATATTTGTATACATACATAAACTCACGCCTGTATTCCCCGAAGGGGTAGGCAGAGGTGCATTTCTGCACCCACATTTCGCCAAGTATGTATCAGTCCCACGTAATAGGGGGCGAGCCTATTGCCGTTTTTCGGGCACATTTCCAGACTCCGTGCTGTTACCGAGAATTTCCTAATGGAAAAACCCAATAACACTTTGCCCGACCCGGGAATCGAACCCAGGACCTCTAGATCGCACGGCACATACTTGTGTATTTGTATAACCCATGTTTTGTGCCACAGGCGTGGCGTGAGTAGTTATAGAATTTATTACAACATATGTGTATGTAAATCCAGGTTTTAAGCTGTTTCCTCTTGTAATTGTTATTTTTTCCTAGTATTCATATAGGACATTGTCAATCTACGACCAATTATACTCTTTCACCAATCTATAATTTATATCGGTAATGTGTTCCGTATTGGCACGAAGGAAGAACAGTTTCAGAGTCGGCGTTCCCTGGCATGACGTCACATTATTTCTGACACAAATATTTCGAATGATATCCTCGACATCATCGAACATCTTCTCTATGAGACAAGATTTTATTTTGGTCTCAAATGATTCACTGAGAACATCTTGTTTATAATTTTTGAGATGGTATTTATAGCTGTATTTAAAACAAAATATACAGTTAAATTAATTTTATACAGTTAAATACGTAATAAACTGTTAAAATTCATATCGCGAAATCAAAGACAATATGCTTCGCTGGTCGCGTACAAGGCATGTGTGAAGGACGATTAACAAAAACTGCATAAAGGTGAGTGGTAGAAACGGAGGATAAATTAACCAAGTGTACATTTTGTAACCATTATTTTATTGTACAAATGCTTTTATTATAAATATATGTTTTTAGAAGTCTGTATTTTACCAATTTGTACAAAAAGTTATACTTTTATTGCAATTCTCATAGCAAAGATCTAAAAGCGAACTTCGAAAATCTATAAAGTTTTTGTCGTCTACAACGAGAATAAGGGCTTCGATATATAGGTCGGGCAAACTATCTTTAAGTTTGCCTTGATAGGACTAAGGACTGTATAAACTCGTAAACATAATTCGATTTTAGGTTTCTGATTACTAGTTGCTTTTTATGACTCTTATACTAATAACAGTTACAATTACGAGGGTGAAGCATGAAGCATGTTATGAAAATCTTTTCTTGTATAGGAAGTCTCCTTTTCTTTTGGAGAGTGACTATGAAAGCCCGCGTGATCATTTGGATACTATTCAATAAATATTACTTACCTTAGCCGTATAAAATTTTGGTCTTGCGACGCCATATTCACATTCTGTAAGCTAATGCCTTTTATGACTACACGTCACTGTTTAAATTCTCAAATAATAATTATTTTAGTTGCAAAAAGCTTCATACAACTGTACACAACTGTGTTACAAATATTTGGGAAGCAAATACCATTAAAAATGATGAGCACATCCTCTAAAGGCAATGTATACATACCGAAAAATTACTCAAATGTCCCATTTTTGTACGCAAAAAATTGTTTTGACACATACCTTATAGATTTCACAACTTGAGACCATATTTAAACAAGATTCAATATTTTAAGATGTTTATGATAAAATAGAATCGTCAAAAACCAAGTTCTATAATATATACAGCTGATCCAACTCTCTATTTATTATGTCTGGGATTTAAAATCAATATTATTCAAGTAGTTTTAGGCAGAAACGTAACAGTTTATAGGGATTTAAATCAGTGCCCACTTCTTACTTTACAAAGGCATTGTTAAGACATCTGCATGGTTGATAAGTGCAGCAACCATTTGTAGCTTAATAGAGTTTGGTATCAAATAAAACAAAAATGAGTAAAATAAGCGCAGGTTATGAATTTCCACTTTATTTCAGACATTTTCAAATTTTAATTTGAATTTACATTATTACTGTAGGCATATAAAGTTATGGAAGCAATAATTATGAGTGTCGAGTAACAATTAACACGTCTGAAAATATAATGGATAGAGTATTCCAGAATTTCAAATATTTGTCGAGCTATGTATATTTAGAAATTTCAATGTACATATAAAGGAGTTATTTATTACCTTGTATATGTTTTCTTGACACTGCGATGGTACGAAATTAGAATTGGGAATTAAATGTGGCAAAATAAACGGTGAATTCAAATAGCTTTAGATTCTGAAAGCATCAATGGAACTAAGCTACAATATTTGTTGAAATTGACAATTTATCAGAGATAGGTACTACAAAAATAATTGTAAGAAATTTAATGACTAAAATATACAGTTTAAAACAAAATCAGGCAACTGGCAAAGTATATCGATACAAAATACTTAACAATATACGACTGCCTCGTCTCGGGACACATACATTAATGCGTTCAATTGAGTAGTTCAAAGTTCAATATCCAATAATGGGTTTTCCGTTAGAAAATTCTAAGTAGTAACTCAGAGTCCGGGAATACATTACAGCCAAAGGTTTGCCTTTCAATTCATGAGAATTAAAACATGTTGGTAAAACATTAACGTAGTAATATAACCATTTAACTTAACAAATACACAAAAGGTATGAAACATGTTTAGTTGAATTTGCAATGACGAAGATTCAATATTAACCTATGTAAGTATAGACGAGGTTGTGAACAGGTTTATCTTGAACGCGAGGGCTCGACCACGAGCAACTAATTCTATTGATTGCGTAGATCACCGGTAACTGTTTAATGTATGGCTGGGTTTTCCTATACGCAGTTATTGCAATGATATTTAATTGCTGTCACAACTCCCAAGAACAAGTGCTTTTAAAATAATTCACATTCTTAGTTACTCATGCCATTACTCCTGTATATAGAGGTAAAGGTCTGCTCCACTTATAGCTGGGGTTCTAAGTCTCGTTTATTTGGGTTGAGACTAGCGCCGTTTAGACGACATTTACGAACTCAGTATTGCTACCGAGAATTTCTTAAGAGAAAAAGGATATCATCCTTCCTGTCCTTGGAGTTAATGGCATAATTGTGTTAAAGTGATAATTGTTGAAATTGTTCGTTAAACGTTACTACAATTAAAAAGATTTTATCTTCAGGTGCTCGTACTTTCGCTTCAATAATTTATTTTAAATTAAATAAGGAAGTTGAAATGAAATACGAGTAAGTATTAGATTCAAAAATAGCATGATTTACCAGCCGAAGCTAGACGTATCAACTAGTGTAGAATGGACAAGAAATCACAAGCTAAATGATCCAAACGTAGGCAAGAACTAAATTGCACATGAACATTGCAAGAAATGCGAATTTGATTCCATCATACGTCATTTCATAACTGCCGAACGTAACCGCCTTTAATGTCATCGGTTTGGAAACATTCCCGACATTTCTAAGAGATTCTTTGCAAGTTTACACTGTTTTAATGTCAAGTAAAAATATTGCTAAAACAAATTATATGTAAAAAAAATTGACTTTTAATCCATTCGTCACTCTTCATCTTCGTCTGCTTCATTCCATATTTGGAAAGGATTTTATTATAAGATGATTTTCTTTGGGATTAAACAAATCTCTATATTACAAACAAAACAGACGGTATTCTGGTTCTTCAAAGCGTAGCGGATTTTCTCGATACTTCATGTTCTTTGTGGTCACCATGGACAGCGCCACATTAAGTGTGTCTATATACGATTACGAAAAAAACTTTTTTCTATATTCTCTACATCCAGCCACTTCCATATGATTTTGATAATCAAGCGTGCTTAAAATTACTTTCACTTGAAAACTCCAGCCCGCGTCCAAACATTAATCATCATTACATTGTTTTACGTTAATTAGCCACTGAGGCTACTCAGCGGCTACGAAAAGGATATTACAAAATACAAATATAAAGCACTTGTAATTGAAACCGTTCGGCTAATTGCAATACTTCGCTCATATTACGTGTATGGCCAAAATATCGACTGTTTTCCAAGCGAATTTCAACCCTATATCTTAAAGTTTTAACTTAATATTTACACTAACACTCAACGGAAAACACTAGCAAGAATTTTATACCGAAATCTCATGCGATAAGGTTGAAAACGGACTGCCCGCGACAAGTTTGCGCAATGTATGCTTAAAAAACATAAGAAGTGTGCGCATGCGCCGGAACATAGCATATAAATTCCAGGCTATATATATCTATAGATCTTATCGCGTACACATAAGGTCCACAATCCAACATGCGTGCAGTTAAAAAAGAGATAGTTGTATCAATTAGAAAATCTCGTAACGCCAGTGTGTGTTATAAAGTTGTGTTACATAACATTGTTTGATTAATACTTCGCTTTGTTTATTTAATCGCTACGTTTACTTCAAATGTGACTTATATGTTTGGAAATTCAGATTCTCGTTAACTTATCAATAGGACCATATTTTAAACTTCTTAAAATTAAACTATTACCAATCCTTCGGGTAGTCGGAGAAATCACCCACAACCCCTTTCGATCATTTTCTGCAAAGCAAAGCACCATTAACTGCAGGATTATCGAATTCCAAATACCTGGATGTTTAATGTATCACCGTTGAGTTATTAGATTTTTTTAGTACTTACATACAATAAACAGTTATTGTTTTTCTGACTGCCAAGTGTGGTACGTGAGATAAAGAAGTTATGTCTCGGGTTCCCAGGTTAGCCAAATAATTTTGAGTTTTTCATTACAAAATAATCAGTAGCAACCAAAAAATTTGAAATGTGCGCGAAATAACAGTTGTAGGTTTATTCAATGGGTCGTTGATTTAGAAATTCGCCTCCGACAAGTCCTTTAGAGATGCAGAACTAATTGTATTCCGTATTTGACTATGATGTGATGAAACCTGCACACCTAAAAGTTCTTAGGAATTTCTTAGGTCTTCCACCAACCCGCATTAGGCCAGCAGCGTGATGAACTAAGGCCTAACCCCTCTCAGTTGTAGAGGAAGTCCGTGCCCAGCTGTGGGACGTATATGGGCTGATGATGATGATGATTTGCCTATGGTAATACACACAACTTTAGTGAAACATTCCCATCTGGCACGAATAAATGCAAATATTTGCTCTGTTACAAATTCCGTTGCACTAACACCGGTTTGTGGACCGACTATTTGTCCGCCACAAGGAGGTCAGCTTCTGATTGATTATAAACTCCAACCATATTTAGCGCACTTTCAATCTTCCGGCAGATAACTAATTCGTAGAATAACTTTGAAGGTTTAGTTTATACTAGCGACTAATCCTAAGTTGATTGTGCTGAACGTTGTCGGATCAATCTGCTTAAATTGTATTATATATTCCAATATCATCATCAGCCCATAAACGTCCCATTGCTAAGCACAGCTCCTCTACAGCTGAGAAAGGGTAGGCATTAGTCCACCACGCTGGCCTAGTGCGGGTTGGCGGACTACACACATAAGAAATTATTAAGAACCTTTTAAGTGTGCGTGTTTCCTTAAGATTTTTTCATTCACCGTTAAAGTACGTGATAATTCATCACAAAACACACATTAAAGTACGTGATAATTCATTATGTATTGTATTTACACATAACTTCGAAAAATCAGTGGTGTGTGCTTGAGGTTTGAACCCGCGACTGCCGAGTTTTTGGCACGACCATGCGCCTAAATCTCGAGTCTATACCTACATAGTGCATATACTACTTTACTAAACTATACTATACTATTACTATTCCAATTCGTGTTTATTTAATCATCCTTGTAATTAATTAAGAGCTTTTGACTTCAAAAAAAACAGCACTCAGGTGGACTGAGTTATAATTGCATTTATTAGTTCAAATTTTGCATTAACCTACTCTGTTTCTTTCTAAAAAAAAACGATTCAATGGAAAATATATTGGCATGTTTCTAAACGCAGTCTTTACCTTGGCTAACAATAGAAGTATGTGCGTTTAGTTAGGGTTGCTATTGCTAAGAAAGTAAATGTGTAAAAAATGATGTTTTTGCACACTCTAAGTATTTAGATAATTCTCGAAAATAAAGAGCTTTAATAATTCTGATACGAAATTAAACCAAACATATGAATATTTTTAATTTCAATAGAGACACATCATGTTCGAAAGAGAAATTCAAAATAAAAAATTATAACACTCTTTAAATCCCATAAGATCAAACGCTCTTAGTATTATTTTATGTTCATGAAAATAAAAATATCTATTATCATCAATATACTACTTTCTGTCTTCGTTATCGGTGACGTTACAAACCCAGTATGTATAGTTTTTATACAAGTATTAATACATAAAATTGGATCATTGACAATAATTTCACCACCACCTGCCACTAAGAACAGAGAAACTATGATTTGAAATAGGAAAGTAGAAACGATATTCTTTATAACAACACCACTTAAAGTTTATGTATTTTTTAATCCACTACTTCGACTAGAAATTTCACCATAATTATAATTTAAAGACATATGGCCGAATACTGAAACGCTACTTAATCTGAGGACGACTTATATTTAAATGGCTGTTATAATTTAAGCGGTATATACTTTTTTTATTTATTTATTCTAATTTTATTTAGGGACTTATGACCAGCAATGGTATGTCAGTCCGATCGTATCCTAAACATTATCTAGCTTAAGACTAAAATTTGGAGTCAAAATAAAGTTAATTAATAACATTAATGCATAAACATATTAAACAACATTCCAGCCTCTTCAGAAGTTGGTTGAGACAAAATTTAAGCGGTATATACTTAAAAAATGTCATGTAAAATTACTTTTTGTGGTAATGTTGCGATTTATGGAAATTTAAGTGGGCATTAATCACAGTCTTAAAACCGATAAAAGATGTTTCAGTTTACCGCTTAAATTATAACAGCCAGCATTTCAGTATTCGGCCATCAATGCTATAAATTTGTTAATATTGTACGCTCTTTCATTCACAATGAACTTTATTCCAATTGCTTCACATTGATTGATACACACTGAAGTAAATATTAATTTGATACATTAGCAAATATTAACTTTAAACTATAAAATCTTTTGAGTTATTCGCGAGGTCAGCACGACGAAATTATACAATAAAATGGATTCCACGTAGCACAAGAGACAAATGTTTTTATGATCCAAAAATATTAGTTTCGGATCTGGGTGATTGTGAGACTGAAACGTCTGTCGAAGTTTCCGATACCCACGACTCAAGACTTTTGGTGTGGTGTCAAAACTAAGTTCAAATGGAGTGGGTGTATTAAGATAAATATGAAAGTGGGTTTGTTTATTCTACCTTCACGCCTCAACCAATTAACTTTGATGAATTTAGTTGCAATGAAACATATTATGACAAACATTTTTTTAATATTAAATCTGAAGAAGCTGCTGGCAAAGGCTAGTTATATAAGCATCCAGTAATTTTAGTAGCAGCTGGCAGCCCCGTTGCAGAAACACAAAGGCCAGTGAAAATGCTCCCATGCGCCAGCGCCGCACTGTATTGTTTCACAGAGGAAATTCCGTTTCCATTGTATTCTCGGCTGCATTTGTACTGCAATAGGCGTAACATAGCTCTAATGGTCAGTAAAATACTTTAAGCTATGGCTAGTGATTTTATTGTCAATTATTTTCGTATAAGGCAGTTACTTTAGAAGAAGACCAGACTGGGAGGCGATGGTACTAGTAGTTAATTATAGCTTTGTGAAGAAATACAGCATGGGAAGACTTGCATGCTAGATAGGCTAGTCAAAGAAATATTCTACTGCCGAAATTGACATAGAAATTACATAAAATATAAGGTATTTAAATAACAATTCGCAAAATCACTTTTATCTATAATACACATTGATATCATTTCTACAAATGATTTCGTTTATAGGACGTTATTTGTGTCCAGGATGATGAACGTCCTCTATAATGATTCCAAGCTTGTGTGAAGTCTAAAGCTGTAACTTTCGCATTACAGACTAAAAAAGTGAAAAGTATATGTCATAGATCTAATGTAATAAACACTAATTTTAGATTTTAATTAAAAACACTAAGTGGGCGGTGAGTGCAGTTCTATTTCATTAGATTATACGATTGTTTGTGTATAATAGGTTTTCTTTTATCAACATTATTCTATGAATGCGATTAGGAAAGCCACGCAATATTATCGTGTCTTTTAGGGATGATGTCAACCAGATAGTCAGGTGGCGACTTACTCTGCCCCTATCACGGAATCTCTCACAGTGGCATGGTGCCGCCATCTGCACGCCTTTAATTAATCGCTACGGGCTAATGCTTAAAAGAGGCAAGGTATTTTGTAGATGAAATCTTTCATCCTCATTGCACAAGGCGAATCATGCCATTAAAAGTCTCTTAAGTACTAAAGTAATTGTAAAGCTCAAATTATCTCTTAAGTAATTGTTTGTTCATTTACTGAGAAACAATATTAACACAAATACTCACAAGAATTATACAGTAAGAAAGACAACAAAGGCTATCGAACAAGTTCTAACGGTTTTAGTTCAAACTATTTATTCTGTGTTCAATAATAATGAACAATTCACAATTTGCAATATTTGTAATGCAAACTATAAAACGGAATTTTTATGTAAACGACATCGTAAAATGGAAACGCAACGTACATAACACAGAAAGATTGTTATTGGAAAGGAAATGAAACCTTGGAATACTTATGTGTTATAGCAATAAACGCTGCTTCTTTCAAATAGTTCTATAGTTTTATTCGCTTTTATTCTATAATTTAAAAAAAACATATATAATGATTTACTTTAAATTTTTAGGAGACATTAGTTTTACAAGTCCCCAAGTTTGTATATGTAAAATAACAGCCTTATTTGTGGTATGAAACTACAATAAACGTTTAGTCCATTGACTCCCGAACCATTAATAATATGAGAATTACGTTGGGTTCATATCAACATTTTCTTGCTTACATCACAAACAGCAAAGCAATATTTACTCTACGACTAGTTTTAACGTTTCTAAGAAGCAATAACGTACACGCTAATTTTAATTAATTAATTCCTCTTGGAAATGGATGTATGTACTGTCGAATCCAAAATAACACTTTACTTATTAAATTCGTTTCAATATTTTCTTCTACGTATCAACCTATAAATAAGAAATTCAAGCTCAAGTCAAGGTATTAATATCTCAATACAACTTCCCTTTCCTCCTTACATTTGTTGCAAACTGTCACCACCTGTTGCTAATTCGGAAGATAACTAGTGCTTCCGCCCTCGGCCACTGAGAAACCACCAAGTAGCGCTCATCGAAGAGATATTAATAAACCTTATTAAAATTAAAATACAACTGCGAGCTGCGCAGGCCTGAATGAAACAACATATTTATATTCGCCTAATAAGGACGACGGAATGCATGCCAGTTTCACGAGTCACGAGTGTTTGACCTCTAAATTTTGTAAGCGGCCAGAGATTAATGATACATATTCTACATGGTCTAATCATATATAATACTATACTAAATAGCGATGTCAATGGAACAAAACAACAACGAGGTGTGCACAAAAGTTTAATCGAACAATATCAGCAACAAGATTGCGAAATGTGTAAAGTATTTACTTGTTAACCGGCCAAGATCAATGGCGTTTGAAATTGTGAAAAACGCTAACAAACTAATGCAATGGCTTTTTCGGACACGAGTTTTTGAATCAACGAGGTCACTTTTCCTATCAACAATTCAGACATCAATAGGCACTGATTGGATGACGAAATTTCCATTGTTGAACTGACGAAGAATCATCAGGGTGATGATTGAAAGGGACAATAAAGTACAAGCATTATATAGAATATAATACTAGATTTCGACAATGCACAACATGGGGTTTCGCTGACCTTACACCGTGACCAAATTGCAATTTACCGTGAAAACACATCGTGTTACGGTGTAAAAAAATTCAGATGAGTGAAGACCGAAGCAAAATATATTTTTTATGTTAATAAATCTAGAAATTTATCAACGCCCACCTGCAACTTTTCTGGTTTCTACGGAATATTAAAAATAATTGTAATTTTTTTGGTAACGGCGTACGAGTTCAAAATAAAATAACATACAATCGCTAAAGGAATAAAATAGTAGATACCCGAGACCTTTTTATATTCCACCATCAACCTGGGGTGATGCATCTGGATTCATGTTGAATTTAAAACCTTGATCATATGTCCATACAAACATTTACTCAAGCCTGCATTTTGCTGCTTTTAAAGTGAAGGCATATATGTATTATGCACATATAATATAATTCTAAACTTCGTTTCACCAGCTAACTTTTAAATCATGTTTTGAGGTTAAAGACGTTGAATCTTAAGGCATAGGTATTCTTGAAAGGTACATCAATCAGTGGCAAGTACTTGCTAACCACTTTTGAAGATTACAGAACGCGGGTAATGTGCGTTACGGCGCTTTGTAATGCAAATCTGAATGGTGAGCTCGCAACACTTGCGCAAGCGCAACACGTAATATGGTGCGTAGTACTCAGTCTTTATGCTGACATAGTCGGAAACTTCTGTAGATCCAGCACACTATCTTAGTGGTAAAACCACGCCGTGAATTAATGAAAATCGATGGGCTAACTTGAAAGACAACACCTCTTTATTGGATAGTAGTAGCAACAGTA